>CM040619.1:64453394-64516638 GCA_022817965.1 Solanum lycopersicoides
CTTTAGATAATCTTAGAGAAAGTATTAGACATATTCAAAATCAATAAGTAATGAATTAGATCTAATAAATTTTGAAGAAACAGAAGTAATTAATATAATTAAAATAATTAAAAATAGTCCTTATTATTATAATTCTGTAGGATAATATATGAGAAGACCCTATAAAAATACGAAAGAATATAAAAGGTTAAAGAGAATTATTAAATTTATATTTAGAATCAGATAGATTATTAAGAGATTTAAAAACTACAAGTTCAATAAGTTCTAAAAAAGAATTAGTAATAAATTAGATTAATATATTTTCTTAGCTAAAATATTAGAAAAGAAATTAGTAAGACATTTTAATATCTAGAAATATTCAAATAAAATTATTTTATGAGAAATCTTCCTTTTGCAAAAAGTATAAGATTTAATTATTGGCTATTATATAGAGATAAAAGGAAAAAGAAAGACTACAAAAGCTGAAAAGAGCAATAGAAGCATATATATATATATATATACGAAAACGAGTTTTTTAAACCAGAAACTTTTATTTTGAATATAACGTAAATAATAACGAATAATATACGCTTTAAAGTGGGAATTACAAGGAATTAGTGAAAGTATAAATAGATATAATAAAAGAATAGAGAGGATCTTTATATGTATATGTTAAATATAGTCTTATTTCTAAAGTAAGAATGATGGAATTCAGTAATAGACTTATGGAAAGGAATAGTAGAAGCAGATTTTATAAAAAACTATACAGAAACTGATGCAGAAACAAAAACTGGATTTTGTCTTGGGCTTTGTATTGGGCTAGGATTTATATGTTTGTCTTTTTCTTGTTGTGCTTTAAATAGTTTTTCTACAGTTTGGGCTATTATGGATTCTAAGTCTTTA
The DNA here is from genome assembly GCA_022817965.1 of Solanum lycopersicoides. Lineage (NCBI taxonomy): Eukaryota > Viridiplantae > Streptophyta > Magnoliopsida > Solanales > Solanaceae > Solanum > Solanum lycopersicoides. The sequence goes on from CM040619.1 coordinate 64,454,277, forward strand.
TTTTTTTGGGCTTTTTTAGTTTTTTGTCTAAGGAGCTATAGTAATTTCTATTTTATTTAGCTTTTCTATTAATTCTTCTACTCCGGTTGTAATATTTTTACCTTCAGATTTTTCTTTTTTATCTATCTTATTATGTAACTGTAATAAAAGTGATATTATTATATTATTAAGAAATAAAGACAGAATTATCGGCAATAATTTCAATAAAAAATTTTCTTTAAACTTATAAATTGTAAAATCCTACTCAGTACTCCTTCACTCTTTTGTTCTAATAAGTAAATATCATTTTAGTTTCTAGTTTTTCTTCCCTTTTTTTTTTTTTTTTTTTTTTTTTTTTTTTTTATAGACTATGTATATTCATGAATCTATTATTACGGTTCATCTCTTTCCCTTAGCTTTTGTTCTTAAAAGAAATCTTCTTTAACCACACCCCGGATTTGGTCATTCATCGTTCATTTAAGAACATTCAAACTGACCTAACAATTTCCTAGGAATTTACAGGTTAATCCATCGATACTTTTAAGAGGCTAAGAAAATAACCATATACTAAGTAACATAGTGCGTTACATATGTTAGGTGATTATGCTGTGGGAACACTGCACATTTTGACTATATATATTATTGGACTTATCTCAATATCACTATTGTTGACAAGCCTAACCATAAATAATCTTAATGGAATTTTTAGGTTGTAATATACTTGTCCACTAATAATTCAGATAATTTTTCAGACTCTTCTCAATTTGCTCAAGACCCAAACGATGATGACTCGGGTATGAGTTTTGAGGATTTTGGGCTACTCCATCTCTTTTGGTCCAATATATCTTCTATTTCTCTTCCTAAGGCTCCAGGTAACTTATTAAATAATATATATATATATATATATATATATATATATATATATATAGTATTTTAGTAGTTCGAATCTTATAATGATAGAAAAAATCAAAAGATCTAGTAAGACGGGATCCTCAAAGCACGTGAAATAGTTAGAGGAAAAGCTAGAATGGTCATAAATTATAAAAGATTAAATGATAACACTAGAACAGACGGATATAAATTAATATATATATATATATATATATATATATATATATATATATATATATATATATATATATATATATATATATATATATATATATATATATATAAAGTTTCACGTACAATATCATATCCAAATCAAGGATCATTTTTTGCTAGATCACTGAATTCTTCCTATCAATACAAGCGCTTTAAAGATCTCGTCTTATTAGATCTTTTTATTCTTTCTATCACTACAAGCTTCGAACTATCGAAATACTAAAAATAAAAGTATAAAAAATATTTAAATTACTTAATTCTTAGATAAAAGCATTATACCCAAACGTTCTCACAAAAATAAAAATTAGATAACATAAATTTTTCTATTAGAACTATAAAAACAATTCAAATAATAATATTAAAAATATATGTATACAATATACATACACTCCTCTTGAATGATGAAAAAAGAAAGCTCAAAAGTCTTCCAAGTAAGTAGAGTAGGAGTCCAAAAAACATCACATCAGTCATCATCTAGTCAAAAAAAAATTTCATTCTCACCTACTTTTCCCTGCCAAAACCAAAAACACCATTGTTTCTTCTTTGTTTTTCATTCAAGTTTATTGTAAGCAAAAAAAAAAACTCATCTTCCTTTGTTTAGCAAGATGACATCAAGTAGTCAAAAAAAAAAGATTTTATGAGACCTACAAAAAGTGTAGGAATAGATTTTGATGATAAACCTCTATGGAATCATGTTAAAGTTATTTCGATGGCTCCAAATAGGGGTGGGAATAGGACATGGTCTTGTAACTATTGTAATAAAATAGTTACGGGATCATATAATAGGGTGAAAGCACATCTTTTGAGATTATCGGGTCATTATGTTCAAATATGTAAAGAAAGTAGTGGTGATATATATGCGATTTTCAAGATGGAGCATGAACAAGCGAAAAGAAAACGAACCAATGTTCAAGTTGATGCAAGAAAAAAAGATGATTATATATCACTTCCGGAGGGGACTGATCTAATTCAACAAAAAAAACGAAAGAGTTTGAGTAGTGGAGCTATCGGAAAATCATTCGTCATCTATGAGAGGAATACGGCCGACAAATTAGCCGCTAGGATGTTCTACGCATCAGGTTTATCATTCAACTTTGCCAACTCTCCTTATTTTAAAAAATATTCTAAGTTTCTAGCCGAAAATTCCATTCCCGGTTATATTCCCCCATCATATAATAGGTTGAGGTCTACTCTTTTAGCTCAAGAAAAAACACATATTGATAGAAAGTTGCAACCAATAAAAGGTACATGGAAAAAAAAAGGATTGTCGATTTGTTCGGATGGATGGTCCGATACTAAAAGACGACCTTTGATCAATATAATGGCATCATCTAGTGGAGGCCCAATGTTTTTGAATTCAATCAATTCTAGTGGAAAATCGTAAAAGATGGTGAATATATTGCTACCTTATTTATTGAAGCAATAGAATATGTAGGTTCAAACAATGTTGTTCAAGTTATTACGGATAATGCAAGTAATATGAAACTTGCCGGTACTATAGTGGAGCAAAAATATCCTCATATATTTTGAACTCCTTGCGTTGTTCATTGTTTGAATCTAGCTTTGAAAAGTATGTGCCAACCTTCGGAAAAATCACCTCACTTTACTAATTGTAAATGGATTTTAGAGTTACTTAGTGAAGTGAGTAATTTAAAGAATTTTGTTGTGAACCATGACATGGCACATGCACTTTTTCAAAAACATTCGGATTTGTGTTTGTTGAAGGTTGGTGAAACAAGATTTGCCTCACACATCATTATGACCACCCGAATTCGCAAAGTAAAATCTTCTTTGGAGAAAATGGTCATGGATGATGAATGAAAGAATTATAAGGGGGATAAGGGAATTGAATCCAAGACACGTGAAATAAAATCGCTTATAATGAATGATGAAAAATGGGATAGCATTGACTATTTCTTGAAATTTACGGAACCAATTGTTGATATGCTAAGAAGTGTCGATATTGATGGTCCAAAATTACATCTCATTTATGATATGTGGGACTCAATGATTGAGAAAGTCAAGAAAGTCATCTTTGAGCATGAGGGAAAAGATCTCATTTCCGATCAATCAAATTTTTTTGATACTATTCATGATATTCTTGTGGCTAGGTGGAACAAAAGTAACACACCTCTACATTGTATGGCACATTCATTGGTTCCCAAATATTATCATGAATCATGGCTTGAAGGAGAGAATGGAATTCGAAAGCTAGCTCCCAATGAAGGTAGTGGAATTTCATTGAATAGAGCCAAGTGCTTTCAAAGGTACTTTAAAGATTCTAATGAAATGAAACAAGCCTCATTGGAGTATGGATCCTTTTGTTGTGTAAATGGCTATTTTAGTGAGCCTCATGTGATTGAGGCTATGATGTATGAAGATTATCTTTCTTGGTGGGCAAATCATGGGGTCTCGGCTCCACTTTTGCAACAATTAGCTTACAAGTTGCTTACTCAACCGGCTTCTTCCTCTTGTTGTGAAAGAAATTGGAGTACATATTCTTTGATTCACAATATCAAGAGAAATAAGTTAGCAACTTCAAGATCTGAAGATTTAGTGTTTGTACATTATAATCTCCGATTGTTGTCTCGCAAGAAAGAGAAATATATAAATGGGCCAAGCAAATATTGGGATGTTGGTATGTCTATATTTTCTTCAATTATTTAGTTTAAATGGTGTTCTTTTCTTTTTATATAAGATCTTCTAATATATTTATTCTTTTTAATTTATTTTAGGTGGAGATCGGTTTGATATTGATGAGACAACTAATGATCTAATCGAGCTTTCAATAGATGATCCTCAAATTGAAGGTGTGATATTTGAGGAAGAGTTTGAAGATTTGGAAGAAGTTGAAGAAGATGTGGAAGATGTGGAAGAGATAGCCAACTTAATTAAGTAACTTGATAATTGACAATATTTTGTTGTTATGTTAATTTTAAGTTATGGATTAAGTTGAGACAATCTCTTGCTTTTTGTTCAAAAGGATGTTTTACACTTTACTTGGTGTATTAAATATTGATTAGTAATTATTAATATCTAAATTGTGGATAAATATATTTGTGTATCTCTTGAATTTTAATAATTGTAGTGTTTTCTTCACTTTTCACTTTGTTTCAACTTTCAAGAGTTACTATCCATGTTCTAAGGTTAGTTCTTCTTTCCAATTTTTATTGATTCTTTTAGTTATATTTATTCTGTTGTAATTTGTAAATGTTTTTAATGTTTAGTTTCTATTTTGTTGTGTCTTTGTAGGAAGAATAGAAGAGTAATCTCATCTTGAAGAACGAAAGATAGAATTCTACAAAATACATGTAAGTTTATCACAATATATCTCTCAAATTTAGAATATCTTCATAACTATATTTTTATAATATTGAAATTTTTTAGCCGTATCCCCGCACCCGTATCCATACTCGGATTGGCACCCACGAATATTAAAATTTGGATTTCGCCGAATCCGACTCTCGGATTCGCATCCGTCTCGGATACCCGCACCCGAGTCTGAGCAACTTAGGCTAATGGTACTTCTGAGGAGATGGATAATGGGTTCGAAGATGGATCACTGCTGACTATCAATTTTCAAATGATTGGGAACAACATTCCAACTACAACTCTTTCTATGGAGTTGGTCAAAGAAGCAAATGCACTCATCTCACTCACAATTCATAAGATCAAGAGTGCTCTTAAATGCTAGTGATACCATCCATGATTAGTTATATGTTTAACTCTCTTATGTCTTTCTTGTTTTGGATCATAATATTGTTAGATTGAACTATTTTGAGTTTATCTAAGACAATTCGTATTGATATTTGATTCTCTATTGCATGTTTGATTTTGTTTTGCATTAATGGTCTTGATCTCAAGCCGATTTTGTTTTGCAATAGAGAATCAAATATCAATATGAATTGTCTTAGATAAACTCAAAATAGTTCAATCTAACAATATTATGATCCAAAACAAGAAAGACATAAGAGGTCAAAACATATAACAAATCAATGGATGGTATCACTAGCATTTAAGAGCACTCTTGATCTTATGAATTGTGTGTGAGATGAGTGCATTTGCTTCTTTGACCAACTCCATAGAAAGAGTTGTAGCTGGAATGTTGTTCCCAATCATTTGAAAACTGATAGTCAGCAGTGATCCATCTTCGAACCCACTATCCATCTCCTCAGAATTATCGAAATAAAAGTATTTTGTCATCAAAGAAAATATTCAGAAACAAAACGTGTCAACTAAAATGATCTCATGCTTGTAGATCTATTAATGAAAATTTGCGACCATAGAGATTTGAAGGGTTGAACAAAGACCCCTTTTATAAGATATGTAGGGGCATAACAACCATAAACAAAATGTGTCAACTAAAATGATCTCATGCTTGTAGATCAATGAATGAAAATTTCCGACCGTAGAGATTTGAAGAGTTGAACAAGGACCCCTTTTATAAGATATTTTTGGGGCAAAACAACTTCTTCAAAAAGTTCAGTGAATTTAAAATTTGAAATTTCAGATCAATGAAAAGATTAATTCACCAAAGGAAAATGATAGAGATTAATGGCAAAAAGAAATGAAAGAAGATGGATAGGGTTACCTTTTTAGACTGAAAGAGAAATGGAGGATGTTTCGGAGGCCATTAGTATTGAAAATCCCAAGGAGAAAGCTTAAATCCAATAATTGTAAGAGTTTTTCCTTTTCTATTCGAAGCTAAAGTAGAAGAGATGGCCTTTTACCGCTCTATCAAAACCACGTCGGTAACCATTTCATCCACCAGAGCAAATATCTGCAAAAGGGGAAAAAAGGTAAGAAAATATAAGGAAAAGGGGACAAATCAAAAAACAGTGGAGGTCCATCTCTGTGAGCTAAGAAAGATGTATTGTGGTATAAAAGAAGGAAGATGAAGATTATCCCGTCAAATAAGAAGAAGGAAGGAGTTAGTGTAAGCACCCAGTGGCGACGTTTGAGAGGAAAAAAGAAATTTCAGTTGGAAATCCCTGGCTGCTAGGGTGATATTTAAGAAGGGATGGTCCGTTCAGTTTTTGGGTTGGGCCAGATACTTTTTTGCTTACTTTTTGGGCTTGTTGGGCCAATTTTGTAAGAATTACTAAATTAATGAAAGAGCTTCAAGCTCAGATATTTAACAAAAAATGGTCTTTTATAGCTTTGAAAATGAGGAAAAGACTATGTGGAGGTGATGAGAGTGGCACCACCACCGTTAATCGACTGCTTTGGACAAGAACCGACAGATCTCGTTAAAATTGATTTAGTTAGGATTGTTACGTTGTATTTGGACAAGAGGATGATGTGAGAAATAAGGGTGTTCAGGCTGATTAAGTTTGTAGATCTATTAATGAAAATTTACAACCATAGACATTTAAAGGGTTGAACAAGGACCCCTTTTATAACATATGTTTGGGGCATAACTTCTTTAAAAAGTTCAGTGAATTTAAAATTTGAAATTTTAGATTAATGAAAAGATTGATTCACCAAAGAAACATGATAGAGATTAATGGCGAAAATAAATGAAAGAAGACGGATACGGTTACCTTTTCAAACTGAAAAAGAAATGGAGGATGTTTTAGAGGCCATGAGTATTGAAAATCCCATGGACAAATCTTGAATCCGGTAATTTTAAGAGCTTTTCCTTTTCTATTCGAAGCAACAGTAGAGGAGATGACCTTTTGCCGCTCTATCAAAACCACGTTAGTAACCATTTATCCACAGGAGCAAATGGGGAAAAAGAGGACAGAAGAAATAAGGAAAAGGGGAAAAGTGCAAAAGATAGTAGAGGTTCTGTGTGAGTTGAGAAAGTTGAATTGTAGTGTAAAAAGGAGAAAGATGATGATCCGTCACATAAGGAGAAGGAAGGTGGAGTGAGTGAAAACACCTAGCGGCGATATTCAAGAGGAAAAAAGAGAGCTCTATTGGAAAACCCTAGCTGCTAGGGTGATATTTAAGAAGGGATGGTCGGCTCAATTTTTGGGTTGGGCCAGATACTTTTTTGTTTTCTTTTTGGGCCCGTTGGGCCAATTTTGTACGGAATTATTAAGTTGATGAAAGAGCTATATTTAACAAAAATGGCCTTTTATAGCTTTGAAAATGAGGACAAGACTATGTGGAGGTGATGAGAGTGGCACCACCGCTGTTAATCGAATGCTTTGGACAAGAATCGACAGATCTCATTAAAACTGATTTAGTTAGGGTTGTTACGTTGTATTTGGACAGGATGAATGTGAGAAATAAGGGTGTTTCAGACTGATGAAGGTTGTGTAAGTGGGCCAGATTATTTAGACTTTCGGAGTTGGGAATAGAATGACCTCCAGCCTTGCTAAAAATGATAATATTTACAATTTATTGGGGAAAAAGAAGAAGACTAAAGCTCATACATTAATAACCATTCTCCATTTTTAGTCCTATAATTTGAATCTTTTCGCTTTAAGTTATTAAACAAAACCCTTGTTCTTTTCATTAAAACCTAGAATTTTAACTTATCATAAAACCCTTTTTTCACTTCACTTTAAATTATCGGTGCCATCTACCATCGCAATCACACCATAAACTACAACCTCTGCAACTCCACCACAAACCAACATAAGCTTCATAAAGTATAAAATAATTAAGATTTGTATCCCGTATCAAAAAATAAAGAGAAATGACCCAACTCAAATTCAGTTCTTCATTCAATCGTTTTTCAGCGACAAAGCCCAGGTTATCCGATTCTATCGACTCGATAGAATTTATTTATTGTAAAATAATATTGATCACTAGTCTACCCCATATCATTAAAAACTGGGGGTATATGGATGACCACTCCGAATTGATTGGTACAAACGTTGATATTCTATAAAATAGTACGTCTAGAGTACTAAAGTCTCGAAGCGTGACAATACAACATATAATATATAGTAACATAGAGTTCAAATTAGGGATCCAAATAATATTAGTATTGCATCCGAAGTCTTTACAAGTACGTGGAGTCATATGTGTCCAATTCATCAAGAGTTGCTTATCTCAGCTGGTTATAGAGATATTGATTTGAGAATCATTGGATAATTATTCTAGTTATTGCCAAGCTATCATGACTTGTTGTACAAAGTATTTTAAAGATAACTTTCAAAGATTGGCAAGAGCAAAACATCATATCGTCATTTTTTCTATATAACAACACATATTATAATCACAATCCGCCAAAACTGTCTTTCCAATTTTTTTATTAAGACAATTTATTTTCTTATAAGAACCACAAGGTTCAAATGCAATCTATCTGACAATTTTTACAAATTATTATAACTCTATCATTGCAATCCTTTTTGCAAAAGACCAGTAAATATGGTACATTGTCTTATTTATAACATAACGACGTGATTCAATTATTTTCATCTTTGTATACAAAATTTAAATTGTATATATTTAAAATATACATGTACATAATGCGGGATCGTTCGGCATATGGAAAATAAGCGATAATAATGGATAAAATGTAAACTATTTTATCTTGTATTTGGTTAGAGGTGTTAAATCGGAGATATTATCTAATTACACAAATATTAAAAATATATATTAATTTTTTTTTATATTTTGAAATAATTATATTTTAGATCACTAATTAGTAATTTCATACTTGATTTTAAGTCAGACACACCAAGATTTATATTTTTTAATACCGGATACACTGTAATAGGGAGAAAGGCGAGTGAGAACAGAAGGGAAGCGAGCGAGATTTGTCTACGTATCTCAAATACATACAAATCACATTAGATACACACTGGATACGTATATATGTATTCATCTGGTGTGATGCGCATGTATTAGAGATATCAAATATTAGAAGAGTGGCGAGCAAGATAGAAGGAAGGTGAGGGAGAGTTGTCTATATGTCCAAAATACATTGGATACAATATATCTAGAACAAATTGCACATAATTTTGTGTATCCCGAGATACGTACATCTGAACGTGAATGAATGCATCAAAATCTAATAAGATTCGCAATATTATAAATTAGTGTGTTTAAATAATTAAACTGTAAACTAGTGAAATTTCTGTAAATTATCCAATTAGATTAGTCTTGAAATTATTTATTTCCGCATTTAAATTAAAATTATAAAAAATAATAAGTGACTTGATAATAAATCCAAAGTTGCTAGTAAGTAATATGCGGCCCATATCTTTCAATACAAATTGAAGCAAAGGAAGTTTATACGTTATTACATTAGTTTTATTTTTTACGTTGTATAAAAATATTCTATGAATTAATATTGAATGACATAATTTAATTAACATGTATTGATTGTTAGTGGTGCATTCACCGTCTTCAAACTCTGAATATGCCTCTATTCAGCCCAACAAGAATGCGGGAAGAGAGTCCATTGAACTCATCGAATTCATGAAAAAAAAAAGATTAATATAATTAAAGAAGACTTACATTTAGGAACAAAAACAAAGAAATATTCAAAATAAAAGAAATCCCTTGTACATTAAGCCTAAATGCAAATAGGTATTGTCCAACAGACTTTTCTAGGGAAAAAAACAATATTATACTAAGGCAGCGTTTGGCATAGATACTTCCAAAAATATTTGAGAAAAAACTTGACAAATATTGTTTGGCCATACAACTTATCAATATTTGGCAAATTTTCTAGCAAACAATTCAAATCTTCAAATACTAGAAAAAAATAGTATTTGAGCCAAGTTCTATTATTTGAGAACTTCTAAAAATTACCAAATGTTTTATATTTATAAAAACACCGATCATTTATAGTTTTGGAGTAAATTTCAATCCCAATTCGTAGTACAAAATCTATATATTTTTTATTCTAGCTTTCTCTTTAAAGTTACTTTCAACTATAAATAGTTATAGTTGTTTTTGGTATAGAAATCAATGGTATTTTTTATTTATTTTCTTCCTATTTTTTGTATTTATATTAATTGTGTTTACTGTCATGACTTTTCACAAAACATATTCATTATAAAATGATAATATAAATATATGGTATTTTGGATCGGGTCATCAAGACTTTTGGGGTTGGGAATAGAATGAGCTGCAATTTTAGTGAAAAAATAATAATATTTACAATTTATTGGGAAAAAAAAGTGGAACCGAAGTCTATAAATTTATTATCTTTGACCATTCTCACATTTTAATTTTATAAATAGACTCTTCTCTCTTAAGTTTTAATGAAACCTCCAGTTATTTTTATGACAATAGAGAAATTTTGACTTATCACTAGCTACATCTTTGAATCTATAGTTGTAGTTGTTATCGAAAATCGATCATGTTAAAGTGAAGTAACTTTTTTTTATGGTAAGCCAAAATATCTGAATTGTAATTAAAAAAATGACAAGAATATTATTGAAGTGTCAAGAGAGAAGATCTAATTTGTAGAACTAAAAGTGAGAATGATCAAAAGATAATAAATCTATGGACTTTGGTCTTTTCTTTTTTCTTTCAATTAATTATAAATATTATCATTGAACAAGCACGCACACACTCTAAAGAAACAAACCTTCCAGAAAGGGAGCCCAATCCAAAAGGCCTCCAAAATAGAAATAAATTATTACAACTTTCTATTGTTAATAATCCTACTTAATTACATAACTTTGAATCAATAAAGACATTTTATTACTTCTTCCGTCTCATATTAGATGAGCATTTTATTAAAAATATTTGTTTCATCGATATACCCGCATATCATCAACAACTAGTATACATGGAAGGACAACTCCTGAGTCGGTTAGAATTAACATTGGCATTCAATAAGTGCCAAAATGATTCAGTGTCATAATTATGAACTCTTAAAGCAACATTCATAGAATGTCGATGTTTATTCCCACCGACTAGGAATTGCGCGCCTTTCCATGTAGATGAGTCATTAATGATCTGTGTATATATTAGTGATCAACTTGATTTTATTCTAAGTGACTTCTATCGAGCCGGTAGAATGAACTCGGATAACTAAGGTTTTGCCTTTGGGAAATGATCAAATGTATACTTGCACCTTTCTTGTCTACATTTTTTGCTTGAAATTATATTAAGTTGCTTGCTCTTTATATGTATAAAATATCATGGTACTCCAAAGAACAATTGTATATTCTTTCTTTACTTGATTTAAGTGCCTTTCATTGATCTAGAATAAGTACTAGTAGTCAACATCACTTTTTTAAAGCCTAATCCTTGCTAAATTTTTATTATTCTCTTTGTATTTGTTACACTATGTGAATGTTAAGTATAAAAGTTCAATCTTATCAATAATGAAAGCAAAAATTTATGATATTATGTTTAGACACTATTTATACATCATGACTACAAAACTTTATCTCATGACTTGAATAATCGATGTAATTATTAAGCTGCTGGAATTAATGATGGTTAGTGTTTTTTTCTAAAAATGATAAATACTTCAAAGGTACAAAAGTTATGAAATAAAAGTACTGTCATAAAAAAATAATTCAAAAACAAAATGTATCAATTAAAATGATTTCCTTATTATAAATCTATAAATGAAAGTTTGTGATCATAGACATAAGGGATTGAAAAAGAACCCTTTTATAAGATATGTTTTGGGCATAACAACTTTAAAAAGTTTAGTGAATTCAAAATTTGAAATTTCAGACTAGTGAAAAGATTAATTGCACCAAACAAAATAATAGAAATTAATGGCAAAAAGAAATAAAGAAGGGGATAGGGTTACCTTTTCAGACCAAAAGAGAGATGGAAGATGTTTTGGAGGCCACTAGTATCGAAAATCTCATGGACAAAGCTTGAATCTGATAATTTTAACAAATTTTTCCTCGTTTATTCGGAGCTTCAATAAAGGAGATGACATTTTGCCACTCTATCGAGACCATGTTGGTAACCATTTCATCCACCGAGCAAATCTCTACAAAAGAAGAAAAAGAAGTCAGATGAAATAAGGAAGTTAAAAGGGGAAAAGTGCAAAAGATAGTGGAGGTCCAGCTTTGCGAGAGATGAATGACGGTACAAAAAGGAGGAAGTTGTTGTCGCATAAGAAGGAGGAAGGTGGAGTTACTAACAGTATCCAGCGGCGACATTGGAGAGGAAAAAAAGGATTTCAATTTGAAAACCCTAGCTCTTAGGGTGATATTTAAGAAGTGATGGCCGGTTCAATTTTTGGACTGGGCCGGATTTCTTTTATTTTCTTTTTGGGCTCGTTTGGTCAATTTTGTATCATAATTATTAAGTCAATAAAAAAGCTTCAAGGTTAGATATTTAACCAAAAACAATGGCCTTCTATAATTTTGAAAATGAAAAAAAGACGATGTGGAGGTGATGAGAGTGGCATCACCGTTGGTAATCCACCGATTTGGACAAGAATCGGTGGGGCTCGTTAAGGGATGATTAGGTTAGGGTTGTTACATTATATTTGGACAAAAATATTAATGTGAGAAGTAAGAGTATTTGGTCATTGGTATACATGTAGATCTTCAACGACTAGTGTATATGGAAAGACGGCTCCCCAGTTGGTCAGAAGAATTCTTCCTTTTTATCTTCTCATATGCTACCTATCATTTGAGAGTTCTATAATGATTGGGGGAAAATATTTATTTAGATTTGGATAAAAGAGGGGGGAAAAAGAGGTTCTAAATTGTGAAATAAATGTGGATTTTAGATGGGTTTTTTTTTAAAAACATAGGTTTGAGATTCTTTCTAAATGTAAAGCAATTTTATTGAGAGCATTTTTCACTTTTTCACTTCACTTTAAATCATCGATGCCATATACATACATATACATTCAAATTTTGTTGATTATTGAAGGACTTTAATTGTCGGATAATCAGCAAGTAAACGAGCGTCTTAGGTGCTTTCAAAATCTTCCTAAGACGTTAATAAGAACCTATGGACCCCCTTAAAGATTTTCAATAGATTTACTGTTTTAATCTTTTGAAAATATAAGGTTTCTTGATTTTTCCTAAAATTAAGTGGCCACTCTAAATAAGTCAAAAACATAAAAAAATATTCCAAAATAAAACAATGCATTTCAAGAAATGAGTACTATGTTTAGAAAAGGAACAAGATCCATGAGTGATTTAATTGTAGCTCATGTAATTGTTTAAGAACTGAAATTGTTCACAAAACTCATTTACAGGTCCAAAATCAGCTCAAAATTCGACATTTTTTTTCGTTTTCCCAAATAAAATCCGTTATTTTTTAAAACACCATTGTTGAAGAAAATATCTTGTTTTTGAAACTAATCAATGGCTACGAATACAATTCTACCATTTTCGACTCGACCCATAATCAAGTGGATGCAAGAGAAGAACCCATCTGGGGTCGCAAAAGACAGAGCAATTTCATTGATAAAGACGATAATAGTACTGAGTCAATTAAGTTGAATTATCAGATTTTACGCCGATGAACTTGACCTGGAAAATTCATTATCCGGGTTTATGGATCACGTTCCTATGAATTTAAGAAGGTAGGGTTGTTATCCAATGTTATTTGGTTGAATCAGAATTGTAGAAATCCCAATATTAATGAATTTACTAAAAAGAGGAAGAAGAAACATCAATGGAGAACCAACAAAAAAAACGGAAGAGAAAGAGTCATAAAATGGATCAATATTATATTTTTAGTGGGTCGGGTCATTAAATGGTATTTTTTTTATTTTTTAATATTTTAATTTGTCATAAATAATTAATATCAACAAATTATAATTAAAAAATAATTAAATAAATTGAGTGGCTTTCTGAGAAAAGAGAATAAGTCCATAATTTTTGAGTTAAAATTGAAAGTTAAGTGACGTTTTGAGAGAAGAGTGTATAGTTATGAGTATAGGTTGGAAGCTTTTGAAGGTTTGAAGGTGAAACTTGAGAAAGTTCCTCTCAAGACAAAGTATGTCCTCATATATTCGAGGGCATAGTCCTTTTCTTAGTTTCTTATTTAAAGACTTATCGTGTATTTCTTTTTAATGTAAAGGGCCGTGTCCCTAAGATTTTATGTGTGTCTTTAAGTTTGGCTTGTGATGATGAGATTCTCTAGTATTATGAAAGATTTCCTTTTATTAATTTATTCGTGAAAAGTTTTAAATTTCGCTATACTTTTCATGTATTATGCAATGAATGATTTTGGGGTCAAGTACGCCTTGCCACGATCCAAGGGTTCTCCCTAGCTTCTAGGGGGTGCTTTCGAATCGTGACTAAGTCCATAGTTTTTGAGTTAAAATTGAAAGTTAAGTGACTTTTTGAGAGAAAAGTGTATAGTTGAGTGATCATACCTCATGCCCAGTGCTTAGCATCTCATTAAGGAGTCCACCCAAGCCTTATAAGGAGTTCACCCATCTCATTAAACACCGATGTGGGACTTTTGTCATTCTTTAACAATAACTTTCAAAAATTGACAAGAGTAAAATATCAAATTGATCGAGATAACTTTTTCATAAATAAACAAAGTATTCCTCCTCTTTGTTGTTAGTAACAAAATATATGACTTAACAAACTTTCATTATATTAGCTGGCATCTTATTATTGTTCGTCAGACAAAATAATCATAAATGCCATTGCAGAAACAACTTTCAGTTCAAGCAGTCATAAATGTAAGAGTTGCTTCCAATTGTAAATGCAAGTATACGTGAGTAATATAGTTACCCTTAAAAAGACGGATTATCAAAACCAAATGACTTGTCAATTAATTATTCTTATTAAATTGTAATAATTTTGATTATTTATTTAAGAAGACTTTATTCAATAACTTGACTCTTGTAATTCTTGTAATTAAATGTATCTTTTGTACATCATTAAGTTAAAACAAAACCTCAACTTATCAAGCATTTGTGCCTGGATCATCCAGGAAGTCATCCTTTATCGTACCAATACAGAAAATTTATGTGTATAAATCAAATATATATTTTAATCAGTCAAATATTTTTTCCAAAAATTATAACTAAACAGATGGTGAAACTTCACCCAAAAAATTTTGCCAAACATATTTGAAAATAATTTACAGTCAAATGCTAAGTAAGACGTACGTAGAATAGTGATAAAAAAATTGGAAAATTATTCTACGGACAAAAAGAATATTAACTAGTTTATGCTTATACACTTCTACTAATGACCTTCAAAATAAAGATGAACAAATATATGTCCAGTTTTAACGTTATTTTTTACTCCAATCTTCATTTAATATAACTATTAAACAAATAAAAACATGTTTTTTTCAAATAATAGCATATGATCACAAATGACGTGATATCCGAATAATTATAATTATTTCTTCAGGGTTGGAAATAGAACGGACTGCAATTTTGTTGAAAAAATAATACTAATATTTACAATTTATTGAAAAGAAAAAAATATCTAAGTACATCCATTAATAACATCTTGACTTTTCTCTTTTTTTGAGTTCTATAAATTGACTTCTTCCTTTAAGTTTTAATGAAATTCCGTGTCATTTTTATTATAATCTGAAATTTTTTACTATAATATTGTTCAATCTCTGTCGATCTTCCAATTTCCTTAAGTACCGTTCTATTTTATCTAGCAACTCATATATAATGACATGCAAGTCAGATAATATACGATGCAAGCTCTCATTGTACTCTCTATCATACACTGCTTCACCGCTTAGACAGTCGAAAGGTTGTTGCATCAATGCCCTCACCAAGCACGTGTAGTAGGTGAAATATCACACAATGCTCATCAGTGCTAACCCCGTAAACTCATTTTATCTCATACTCAATTCTAAATTACTGGTAAATCAGCAACTACAAACTCACGAACAAACATAAAAACATCATTCAATGCTAACAATTCATTAGCAACATTCTTATTGCACCTTGCAACCCCAATGACCTCTACTATTTCCCTTATACTACTCCGACAGAAGTTATATAAGGGATCCTCAAGCGCAACAACTCATCTCAGTAACTTACATAACACTAATAACAATCGAGCACGTTCACTGTATCTCTTCATTGATGAGTGTTGATTTGCTTATGAAGAGATACAGTGAATGTGCTCAATTGATATTAGTGTTCTGTAAGTTACTAAGAAAAGTTATTGCGCTTGAGGATCCCTTGTATAACTTTTGTCGGAGTAGTATAAGGGAAATAGTAGATGCCATTGGGGGTGCAAGGTGCAACAAGAATATTGCTAATAAATTATTAGCATTGAATGATGCTTTTATATTTGTTCGTGAGTTTGCAGTTGTTGATTTGTCCAGTAAGTTTCAATTGATTATGTTATCAAATGAGTTTATGGCGTTATCATTGATGAGCATTGTGCGTGATTTTACCTAGTACATGTGCTTAGTGGGGGCATTGATGCAACAACCTTTCGACTGTCCAAGTGATGAAGTGGTGTATGACAGAGAGTACATTGAGAGCTTGCATCATATTTTATCTAAATTGCATTTCATGACTAGCAAATCATATATCATGACATGCAAGTCAGATAAAATACGATGCAAGCTCTCAATGTACTCTCTATCATCCACTGCTTCATTGTGGATAATGTTAATGAAAAATGATATGGATATTGTTAAAAATGATGTGGATATTGTTAAAATCTAATGAAACCTCGTTATTTTCATGTAGATTAGTTGTTGATGATTCTAGTTCTATTTTTCAAAGCGAAATCCTAATTATTAAGCCTATTCTACATACTCAATAGAAATCATTCAAAATAAAATAAATTGATCATCGGCATATATACCGCAGATTATCAAAAACTAATGTAAATGAAAAAACAAATCCTAACTCGGTCAGAACAAACATTGACATTCTATAAATGTCTAGAGTCATATTTGTGAACTCTTGAACCAACATTCATAAAATGCCACCGTTTATTTCCACCGACTAGGAACTATCGTAGAATAGTCGTCGATGATCTTCGTATATATTAGTAATCAACTTGATTTTATTCTGGATGACTTCTACCGAGTAATAGAATGGGCTTGGATTTCGTTAAAACATAAGAGAGAAGATATAATTTATATGATTTGAAAGAGATAATTGTCAAAATGATTATTAATGTATGCGCTTCAAACTTTTTTCTTCCTTTTTTCAATAAATTAAGAATATTATAATTGAACAAACAAATGCATGTAGTCTGATACTACTTTTCATAAAGCCAAATCCAAAAGACCTCAAAAATAGAAAGAATTTATTACAACTTTCTATTACAAGCAATCCTACTTATTTAATTATAAAATTGTTGAATCAAATAAAAATATTTATTAGATTTTTTTTGAGTTCTTCATATATGTTCAAACCTTTCTTTCATCTCCTTTTATATTTGTATACTTGCACCTTCCCTATCTACAATTTTGGTTTCAAATAATTGTAGGTTGTTTGCTTTTTTATTTGTATATATGTACTCCAAATAGTAACTGTAAGTTCATTTACTTGCTTCAAGTTCCTTTCATTGATCTAAAATAAGTACTAGTAATCAACATAATCTTTTATAACCTAAACCTTGCTAAATTTTTAATATTTTCTTTGTATATGTTACATTATGTGAACGAGTAGTAATATAGAACAAAGTTAAGTATTAAAGTTCAATATTTAACAATTATGACAGCAAAAAATTGTGATGTTATGTTTACAGTCACTCTTTATACATTATGACTATAAAATTTATCTCATGAATTGAATAATCGATACTATTATCAAATTGCTGCAATTAAAGGGGTTATTTCATAGTAATGTTCTTTTCAAAAATGATAAATACTTCAAAGGTACAAAAATTATAAAATAAAAGTACTTTGTCATTAAAAAAATCATAAACCAAAAGTGTTAATTAAAATGATCTCATAAATATAGATCTATTAATGAAAGTTTGCAACCATAAACATTTAAAGGGGGTGAACAAGGACCCGACCCTTTTGTGAGGTACGTTTTGGGAATAACAACTTCTTTAAGAAAGTTTAGTGAATTTAAAATTTTAAATTTCAAACCAATGAAAAGATTGTTTCAACAAAGGAAAATGATATAGATTAATGGTGAAAAGTAATAAAGAAGATGGGGTTACCATTTCAGACCGAAAGACGTATGAAGGATCGATGTTTTTGAGGCCATCAGTAGTTAAAATCACATGAGCAAAGCATGAATGAGAATGATTATCACGCGTTTTTCCTTTGCTATTTGAAGCTTTAGTAGAGGAGATGACATTTTGCTGCTCTATCAAAACAACGTTGGTAACCATTTCATCCACTGGAGCAAATATCTGCAAAAGAGGAAAAAGAGGTCAGAACAAATAAGAAAAAGGGAAAAATTCAAAACATAGTGGATGTCCACCTCTGCGAGCTAAGAAAGATGAATTGTGGTATAAAAAGGACGAAGATGTGATGATCCATCGCATAAGAAGGAAGAAGGTGGAATTAGTAAAAGCACCCTCCAGCGGCGACATTGGAGAGGAAAAAAAGAGAGTTGAATTAAAAAAACATAGCTACTAGGGTTATATTTAAGAAGGGGTGGTCGGTTCAATTTTTGGATTGGGCCCAATATTTTTTTGGGCTCGCTGGGCTAATTTTGTACGAAATTACTAAGTCAACAAAAGAACTTCAAGCTTAGATATTTAACAAAAAAGAAATGGTTTTTTATGGCTTTGAAAATGAGAAAAGGACTGTGTGGAGATGATGAGAGTGGCAGCACTACCGTTAATCGACTTATTTGGATAAAACCGACAGATCTCGTTAAGATTGATTTGGTTAGGGTTGTTATGTTGTATTTGGACAAGAGGATGAGCGTGAGAAATAAGGGTGTTTAAGGGTGATAAAGTTTGTGTAAGTGGGCCAGATCATTAGACTTCTCGAATATGGGAAAAGAATGACCTTTAATTTTACTTAAAAAATGATAATATTTACAATTTATCGGGAAAAAAAAAGATCAAAGCCAATACATTAATGGCCATTCTCTATATTTAGTCCTATAATTTTAATCTTTTCTCTTAAGTTTTTATTACAAATTTTAGTTTATCATAAAACCCTTTTTTCACTTCACTTTAAATCATCGATGCCATATACATACATATACATTCAAATTTTGTTGATTATTGAAGGACCAAAACTACTGACGGTATAATTTTTAAGACTAATTGAATACATAAAATCATTTTATAATTTTTTATGTAAAAAGACATAATATAATCACCACTAGAACTATCTTTCCATTTTTTTATTAAGTCAATTTTATTTTCTTATAAGAACCACAAGGTTCAAATGCAATTTATCTGACAATTTTTACAAATTATTATAACTCTATCATTATTTATAACATTACGATGTGATTCAATTATTTTGATCACTGTATACAAAAATTTAAATTGTATATATTCAAAATAGAAAAATTAGCAAACTAGTCAAAATTAATAACTTAATTAGTAAAAACCTCACTACTTTAAAAATATTAGTAAAAATATCACAAATGTCATTATTTTGAAAAAGAATATGTTTCCTAATTAAATCCCTATTTTATCTCCTATTACCTACACATTTTCCAACTAATTTTATATATACAAAAAGAGTTTTTTTGACTTACCTTTCCCATGTATATCTCATAGATTATGTTATCCAACTATCCCATTGTTCACGTTTTTCCGTATCTCTTTCTTCCAAATTTATCTCAATGTAAAAAAAATAAAGTTTTTATCTCTTCCATATCTTCATTTTCATATTCTCTTCAAACCTTCAAATCCCTATTATCTTCTACCAACATTCCTCTTATCTTCTACCATTTTATTTGTTGTTTTTTAATCTTCAAATACTGGATTCACACAAATTCCACTAATTAAGGTATTTCATTGTTATCCTTTTTTTCAGATTTATTTTCTGATTTTATTGTTCTCTAAATCATTCATATTTAGGGAAAGTTGGATAATTCTCAATTAGACCTCTAAAACACTCTTCAATGGATGATTCTAAGAGAGTTGCTAGAGGTATTCACCTTAATCATCAGATTTCTAGTGATTTTCCATCTTTTAATCTATGTATTATTCAAGAAATAGCGGATAATATGGATCCTCTTCTAAAATGATGAAAGAGAGACGATCAGAACAAACTTTTCCTCAAATTCAAGTTGAAAACGTAATATATTCGTCTAGTCGGAGGGTACAAGAAAAGGACAGAGAAGACCAAATAGTTGATGAAAAGGTATTTTAATTATTTTTGCATGTTTAGATTTTTGCATGTTGAGTTGAAGTTAAAGAACAATTTGTTCAACAATTTGTATAAAATATATTTGTAAATGTCTTATGTACACTGTGTAATATTTGTTAGATTGTATTTTGTGTTTCCGTTGCTTTTAAATGAATTTTAATTGGATCTTTGTATTCATCGTGGTGTGTTTCTTGGATTTGTGTTGTATGCTATGTAATTTTCATATTTTTGTTGTACTTGTGTTGTATGCTATTTATTAATGAATTCATTTTGGGTGGTTTTGAATTTGTGTGTATGCTATGTAAATACACATTGTAATGCTATTTAAATGTTTTCAAAAGTTAAAGTAAATATATTTTAATTTAAGGATACATTTAACATGAATATGATATTTCAGATTTTTTATTAATGAATTTTAATTGGATTTTTGTATTCACCATTGTGTATTTGTTAGATTAGTGTTGTATGCTATGTAATTTTCATGTATTTGTTATATTTGTGTTGTATGCTATTTTAATGAATTCAGTTTTGGGGGTTTGTATCAGTAAAGTAATTATACACTTTGTAATGTTATTTACATGTTTTCAAAGTTAAAGTAAATGCATATTAATTGTATTCACTGTATTCTTACATATGTCATTTACTCAGGCTACTGCATTTGCATGCAAAGATCTACCCAAGATTGCACCCCACATTCACTGTTATGTTAATCATGAAACTAAAACTCCAATAACGGACCATCTTACTGTGCAATAATATATCATGTTTTGTATACAATATATGAAGTCTGTCAACATATATGTATTCACAACAATCAGTTACAAGATACATAACATTCAAGGGTTAATAATTTTTTTGTATCCAAATACTTGCTTCATGTTATGGTGAAAAAAAAAATACTTGCTTCATGTTATGAAAAAAACTTCATACTAGTAACAAAATATGTATTCACAATAGTGCTTACATCATGTTACCAGCAAAACTGCATTCTTCATATTTCAAAGAAGTCACTCAACATATACGTATACTAAACAAATATTGAAATTGTATCCATTTCAGAACAATCACTTACAACATACATTGCATTGATCATATCCATTTCGATAAGGGATACAACTTATTTAAATAAACTAAAATTAAATGACATTGCATATTATCGTCAAAAGATTGTATCAGCTCCATTTCATATTCTGTTAGGGACATAATTTATTTTAAAACATTAATCATGTATTCAAACAAAAACATTGGTATTCATGTTAACCAACCAAAAAAAAAATTCAAAAAATCAAATATTCATACGTTATTCATAGTTCATACAATTTACATTGAAAACAGAATAGAGACGAAACTAGAAAACGGAGGAAAACAGACTACTTATTTTTGTATTATATCAATTTCAATTATACGAAAACAGAATACTATGATTTACAATTATTTTTAATTAAAATTTCAATTGTTTTAAGCAATTAGAAAAAGAATAAGGAAGAAGCAACTACCTTGTCAAATTTGTATTTAAACAATTTATTCAATCTTTTAGTAGCAAAAATCTTTCTCAGGTTTGCTCTAAAATCTTTCGTATCAATCAAAAACAAAAAAGATTTTTGAATTGTACTTTTCTCTCCCCTTAATTTCTCCTTCAATTTTTAAATATTTGTATTCTCTCAATTAAACAAATAGAAAATAAATAATAAAAGATAAATAAACTAAAATTGTGACATTTTTACTAAATAATGAAAGTATTAACAATGGGTCCAATTAAATGTCAAAATAATGACATTTTGAAAAAATTTCCCTTTAAAATATACACGTACATAATTGTTGAGGTATTTTTTTCAAAAAAAAATGAATATAAACTAATAAATATTTTATTTTCCCTGATTTGTTATGAAGCTCCTTCTTTTTGCAAAAGAAAAAGACTTGTGGATCGTTTGGCATACGGGTGTCAAATAGGCGGGTTGGGTTGAAATTGAAAATATTAAAATGGGTTAAAATAGAAATCGAGTTGGGTCTTGACCGTCCCAAGTTTACTTTAAGCCCAAATGGGTTGGGTAGCTAAAAATGAGTTGGGTCTTGACCTGTCCAATTTAATCGATTAATTTTAATAATTTTAACATAGTGATATTTAACTTTTATAATCACAATTCGAATTTGGCTCAAGATTATTTTTTTTATAAAATGTAATAAATGGATAGACAAATTCTAAAAATGTTAAATATATAATAATTCATACTTTTAATATAGGAACATATCGTAGTAAAGAATTCTAAAATGGGTTGAAATTGGAGATTAAATTGGGCTCAATTGAAGATTCTCTTTAAATGTGTTAGACATGAGTTGGTTGAGATTGAACCCAAATCAAATTGTCTTGAGCCTATTCCTTAAAATTCTTGGCGGATTGGATGGATTACCTATATTTGCGTTCATTTTTGACACCCCTAGTTTGGCATATAGAGAATATGAGATAATAATTCAGGATAAAATATTAATTATTTTATTTTGTATTTGGTGAGAGGTATTAAATTAGAGAACTTATCTAATTACACAAATATTTCCAATATATTTACTTTCTTTCTATATTTTGAAATAATTATATTATGTATCATTAATTAGTAACATCATACTTGATTTTAAGTTAGACACACCAAGATTCAATTTATTCTATCAGATACACCAAAATAGGGAGAAATGTGAGTAACAACGGGAGGGAAGTGAGCAAAATTTATCTATGTATCTCAGATACATACAAATTACACTAGATACACAAAAGATACATGTATATGTATGTATCTGGTGTAATTCACACATGTATATGGGATATTAAACACATAGGAGAGTGGTGAGCAAGATGGGAGGGAGGCGAGGGAGAGTTGTTTATGTATTCAAGATACATGCAAATTCACTTGGATACAGAATATCTAGAACAAATTGCGCACAATTACGTGTATCCCGAGATACGTACATCTGAACGTATCTGAATGTATCAGAATCTAGTAAAATTTGAAATATTATAAATTAGCGTGTATTGAAATAATTAACTTATAAACTAGCGAGATTTCTATAAGTTATCCAATTAGATTAGTCTTGAGATTATTTATTTCCTCATTTAAATTAAAATAATAAAAAATAATAAGTGACTTGATAAAAAAAATCCAAAGTTGCTAGCAAGTGTATGCCGTATTTTTACTAATTGCCCCAAGCCGATATCTTTCGATACAAACGGAAGCAAAATGAGCTTTATATATTATTACATTAGTTTTATATTTCTATATTTTATAAAAAAAAATATTGTATGAAGCAATATTGAATGATAGGTTTTAATTAATGTGTTTGAGCCGTTGGTGGTGCACCCATTGCCTTCAAATTCTAGATTTGTCTCTGTCCAGCCAATAAGAATGTGGGAAGAGAGTCCATTGAACTCGTCCAATTTTTGCAAAAAAAAAAAAAGAATATCAGTATCCTAAGGCAGCGTCTGGCCATAGATATTTTCAAAATATTTGACAAATATTGTTTGACCATACAATTTGGCGTTATCTAACAAATTTTCTAACAAACAATTCAAATCCTCAAATACATAAAAAAGAAAAAAAAAGAGTTTGAGCCAAATTCTATTATAACCAAACACTTGGTGCTCAAAAATTTATCAAAATATTTAGGAATTTATAGTCCAACGTTAGCTAAGACGCACCTAGAATAGTGATTAAAAAATTGGCAAAAAGAATATTGACTAATTTATGCTTATACTAATGACCTTTTAAATAAAGATGAATAAATATATGTCCAGATTTAATGTTATTTTTCATTCGGATTTTTATTTAATATAACTATCAAATAAATATAAAAATGTTCTTCAAATAATAGCATATAAGTAAAATGACGTGATCTCCAAATAATTATAGTAATTATTCATTCGGGGTTAGGAATTGAATGGACTGCATTTTTGTTGAAAAAATAATACTAATATTTACAATTTATTTATAAAAAAAAAAAGGGAAAAAGTATCAAAGTCCATCCACTAATAATATCTTGACTTTTTTCTAATGTGAGTTCTATAAATTGACTTTTTTCTTAAGTTTTAACGAAATTTCTCTTCATTTTAATTATAGTCTGAAATTTTTGACTATCATAAAATCCTTTTTCTAACTCTACTTCGACATGATTGATGTCATCTGCAATTGTAACCGTACCACTGGCTACAAACTCCGCAGCTCCACAGTTGTGGAGGTTGCAGTCGATAGTGTGGCGGCTATTGCCGAAGACACCAATTATGCCGAATTGAAGTGAACTTTTTTATGATAAGCAAAAAAATTTAGATTGTAATGAAAAATGATGTGAATATTGTTAAAATTTGATAGAAAAGATTAAATTTATTAAGCTATTTAATTATAAAATTGTTGAATCAAAGAAATATATTATTTATTTTCCCTTCATCTCATATTAGATGGGCATCCTGTTAATAATATTTGTCTCATATTACTTGATCACTTATTAAATTAGGCTAAAAATTTATTAATATTTTTCATTTTACCCCTATAATTAATATGGCCTTTGGATGTTTAAACAAATTTTGAAGATCTAAAATTTCTTTTTTTTTCAAAGGCCAATTAATATGATCAAGAGACTAAATAGTATAATTAATCAATCTATTAATAGTTTCTTAAGAGAGCATCGTTTTCAATTGTTTGCTCTCTATGTGTAAATACATTAATAACAATTTTGACCATTCTCCCATTTTAGACCTATTATAAATTGAATTTTCTCTCTTTAAGTTTTAATGAATCCTCGTTATTTTCACGTAGATTAGTTGTTGATGATCTTCGTTCGATCATTTTCAAAGCGAAATCCTAATTACCGAACCTATTCTACCTATACAATAGAAATCATTCAAAATAAAATCAAATTGATCATCGATATATATACCCGCAGATAATAAAAAAACTAATGTAAATGGAAAAATAACTCTTGAGTCAGTCAGAACAAACATTGGCATTCTATAAATGCCTGGAGTCATATTTGTGAACTCTTAAAGAAACATTCATAGAATGCCAATGTTATTCACATCGACTAGGAACTGTCTTCTCATGCAGATTAGTCATTGATAATATGCGTATATATTAGTGATCAACTTGATTTTATTCTAAATGACTTCTACCGAATCGGTAGAATAGGCTCGGATTTCGTTAAAATATAAGAGAGAAAATTCAATTTATATGATTTGAAAGATATACTTGTCAAAATGATTATAAATGTATGAGCTTCAAACTTTTTTCTTCTTTTTTATTTGATAATAAATTAAGAATATTAGCATCGAACAAGCAAATACACGTGATACTACTTTTCAGAAAGCAAACCCAATCCCAAATACCTCCAAAATAGAAAAAAAAATTACAATTTTTTGTTGCCAGTAATCCTATTTAATTATAAAATTGTTGAATCAAATAAAAATATTTATTAGCTTTTTTGAGTTCTTCATATATGGAACAAAGTTAAATATTAAATTTCAATCTTATCAATTGTGAAAGTAAAAAATTGTAATATAAGGTTTATATTCAATATTTATGCATTATGACTACAAATTTTTGTCTCATGACTTGAATAATCGAAGCAATTATCAAGTTGTTGTGATTAATGATGGTTACTTCATAGTAGTGTTTTTTTGTAAAAATGAGAAATACTTTAAAGTCACAAAAATTATGAAATAAAATTACTTTGTCATGAAATAAAATAAAAAGATTCAGAAATAAAATGTGTCAACTAAAATGATCTCATAATCATAGATCTAGTAATGAAAGTTTGCAACCAATGAAAACTTCTTTAAAGGGGTGAAAAGGGACATGGCCCTGTTATAAGGTATATTTTAGGCATAACAACTTCTTTAAAAAGTTTACTGAATTCAAAATTTGAAATTTCAGACCAATGAAAATATTGATTCACCAAAGAAAAATGATATATTAATGGTGAAAAGAAATAATGAAGGGAGATGGAGTTACCTTTAATATAGAGGATATTTTTGAGGCCATCAGTACTGAAAATCTCATGGACAAAGCTTGAATCCGGTGATTTTATAATGAGCTTTTCCTTTTTTATTCGGAGCTACAGTAGAAGAGATGACCTTTTGCTTCTCTACTGAAACCACTTTGATAACCATTTCATCCATAGGAGTAAATCTTTGTAAAAGATAAAAAAAGAGGTCAAAAGAAATAAGGAAAATGGGAAAAGTGCAAAATATATGATGGTCGACCTCTGCGATCTGAGAAAGATGGATAACGGTATGAAGATGAGGAAGATGTTGATGATTCATCACATAAAAAGGAGGAAGGTAGAGTTGGTAACAACACCCAACAGCGGCATTGGAGAGAAAAAAAGGGATATCAATTTGAAAACTATAGCTTCTAGAGGATGACCTTTAACAGATCTATCAAAATCACGTTGATAACCATTTCATCCAATAGGGAAAATATCTGCAAAAGAGGTAAAAAAAATAAGGAAAAGGGGAGAAGTGCAAAAGATAGTGGAGGTCCACTTCTGCGAGCTGAGAAAGATGAATTATGGTATAAAGAGGAGGCAGATGTTGATGATCCATCTCATAAGAACGAGGAAGCTGGAGTTAGTGAAAGAACCCAACGGCGACATTTGAGAGGAAAAAAGAAAGGTCAATTTGAAAACCCTAGCTGCTAGGGTGATATTTAAGAAGGGATGGTCGGTTCAATTTATGGATAGGGCCATATATTTTTTAGTTTTCTTTTTGGGCTTGTTGGGCCAATTTCGTACGAAATTATTAAGTCAGTAAAAGAGCCTCAAGCTCAGATATTTAACAAAAAGGACCTTTATAGCTTTGAAAAAATGAGGAAAAGACTATGTAGAGGTGACGAAAGTTGCACCATAGTCGTTAATCGACTAATTTGGCAAGAACCGACGGATCTCGTTAAGACTGATTTGGTTAGGGATGATACGTTGTATTTGGACAAGAGGATTAATATGAGAAATAAGGGTGTTTAAGGCTGATGAAGTTAGTGTCAGTGGGCCGAATCA
This sequence comes from Solanum lycopersicoides, assembly GCA_022817965.1. Taxonomy (NCBI): domain Eukaryota; kingdom Viridiplantae; phylum Streptophyta; class Magnoliopsida; order Solanales; family Solanaceae; genus Solanum; species Solanum lycopersicoides. Next base: position 64,481,496 of record CM040619.1, read on the forward strand.
TCAAACTTCTCGGAGTTAAGAATAAAATGACCTTCAATTGTGCTGAAAAAATGATAATATTTACAATTTATTGGGGGAAAAAAAGAAGAAGATCGCCTATACATTAATGACCATTCTCTATTTTTTGTCCTATAATTTGAATCTTTTCTCTTAAGTTTTTAACAAGACCCCTGCTCTTATCATTACAACCTAGAAATTTTAGCTTATCATAAAACCTTTTATCAACTTCACTTCAATGTCATTTACAACCGCCGCTACACCATCGGCTAAACCTCCAAAACTCCACCATAAACCAACTTAAGCTTGATAAAGTTTCATCTGATCAAGATTTTTATCTTGTATTAGAAAAAAGAAAGTGAAATGACCCAACTTGAATTAAATTCTTCGTTCAATCATTTTTCAGCGACAAAGCCATGTCATCCAAGCCCAATCTATCGACTCGACAGAATTTATTCATAGTAAAATCATATTGATCACCGATCCACCCCCAGATCATTAACAACTAGTGTATATGGAAAGACCACTCCTGAATTGATTAGTACAAACATTGATATTCTATAAAATATTATGTCTAGAGTATAGTTTCAGAGTGTGACAATAAAACATACAATACATAGTAAATATGATTAAAATTAGGGATCCAAACAATATCTGTATTGCATCCGAAATCTTTACAAGTACATGGAGTCATATTTCTCCAATTTATCAAGAGTTTCTTATCATGCTATAGATATCTTGATTTGAGAATCATTGGGTAATTAATCGAGTTATCGTCAAGTTATCATGACTTTTGGTACAAAGTATTTTGGTACCAGTAATCCTATTTAATTATAAAATTGTCGAATCAAATAAAAAAATTATTAGCTTTTTTTTTTGAGTTCTTCATATGTTCAATACTTTCTTTAATTTCCTTTTGTATTTGTATACTTGCATCTTTCTTGTCTACATTTTTGGCTTGAAATTATTTTAAGTTATTTGCTTTTTATGTGTATAAATCATGTTATCCAATTAGTAATTTTAAATTATTTCTTTACTTGCTTCAAGTGCCTTTCATTGATCTAGAATAAGTACTAGTGATCAATATCACCTTCTTATAACCTAATCCTTGCTAAATTTTCAATAACCTCTTTGGATTTGTTATTTTATATGAATGAGCAGTAATATGGAACAATGTTAAAGTACTAAAGTTCAATCTTATCAATTATGAAAGTAAAAAATTGTGATAATATGTTTATAGTTACTATTCATGCATTATGACTACAAAATTTCAGTTCATGACTTGAATAATCTACATTATTATCAATGTTGCGATTAATGATGGTGGTATTATTTTTTTAAAATGGACAATACTTCAAAGTATAAAAATTACGAAATAAAAGTATTTTGTCATCAAAGAAAATATTCAGAAACAAAACGTGTCAACTAAAATGATCTCATGCTTGTAGATCTATTAATGAAAAATTGGACCATAGAGATTTGAAGGGTTGAAAAAGGACCCCTTTTATAAGATATGTTGGGGCATAACAACCATAAACAAAATGTGTCAACTAAAATGATCTCTTGCTTGTAGATCTATTAATGAAAATTTGCGACCATAGAGATTTGAAGAGTTGAACAAGGACCCTTTTTATAAGATATGTTTGGGGCATAACAACTTCTTCAAAAAGTTCAGTGAATTTAAAATTTGAAATTTCAGATCATTGAAAAGATTGATTCACCAAAGGAAAATGATATAGATTAATGGCGAAAATAAATGAAAGAAGAGGGATAGGGTTACCTAGACTGAAAGAGAAATGGAGAATGTTTCGGAGGCCATTAGTATTGAAAATCCCAAGAAGAAAGCTTGAATCCAATAATTTTAAGAGCTTTTCCTTTTCTATGCGAAGCTACAGTAGAAGAGATGGCCTTTTACCGCTCTATCAAAACCACGTCGATAACCATTTCATCCACTGGAGCAAATATCTGCAAAAGGGAAAAAAGAGGTCTGAAAATATAAGGAAAAGGGAAAAAATTAAAAAATAGTGGAGGTCCATCTCTGTGAGCTAAGAAAGACGAATTGTGGTATAAAAAGGAGGAAGATGAAGATGAAGATGATTCCGTCAAATAAGAAGGAGGAAGGAGTTAGTGTAAGCACCCAACGGCGACGTTCGAGAGGAAAAACGAAAGCTCAGTTGGAAAACCCTGGCTGGTAGGGTGATATTTAAGAAGGGATGGTCCGTTCAATTTTTGGGTTGGGCCAGATACTTTTTTGTTTACTTTTTGGGCTCGTTGGGCCAATTTGGTACGGAATTATTAAATTAATGAAAGAGCTTCAAGCTCAGATATTTAACAAAAATGGCCTTTTATAGCTTTGAAAATGAGGAAAGACTACCTAGAGGTGATGAGAGTGGCACCACCACCGTTAATCGACAAATTTGGACAAAAACCGATAGATCTCGTTAAAACTGATTTAGTTAGAGTTTTTACGTTGTATTTGGACAAGAGGATGATGTGAGAAATAAGGGTGTTTCATGCTGATAAAGTTTGTGTAAGTGGTCCAGATCATTTAGACTTCTTGGAGTTGGGAATAGAATGACCTTCAACCTTGCTAAAAATGATACTATTTACAATTTATTGGGAAAAAAGATTAAGACCAAAACTCATAAATTAATAACCATTCTCTATTTCTAGTCCTATAATTTGAATCTTTGCTTTAAGTTATTAACAAACCCCTTGTTCTTTTCATTAAAACCTAGAAATTTTAACTTATCATAAAACCCTTTATTCACTTCACTTTAAATTTATTGGTGACATCTACAATCGTCATCACACCATCAACTGCAACCTCCGCACCTCCACCACAAACCAACATATGCTTGATAAAGTTTCATCTGATCAAGATTTTTATCCGTATAAAAAAAAGATGAGAAATGACCCAACTCGGATTCAGTTCTTTGTTCAGTCGGTTTTTAGCGACAAAGCAAGGGGCGCAGCTATATACTGTTTAAGGTGTCCAATTGGACACTCTTCGTCAATAAATTATACCGTATATGTAAGTAAAATAATATATAATGTAGTTAGATAATGTATTTTGGACATCCTTAACACAACAAGGTGTTGTAGCCTAGTGGTCTAAGGTGCCTTGAAAAAGTCAAGCATTTAAGCGTTTGTGAGTTCAAATCTCACTAGCAGTACCTTTAAGCCTCTCTTTTTTCAATTTTTTCCTCATTTTTTTTTTAAAAAAAATCATGTATATTATGTACTTTTTTCACAAATTTTCATGTATATTACGTAATTTAGTTTTTAAAATTTCTAGTGCACTCTTTCATTTTTTTCAAAAATTTTCATGTATATTACGTAGCTTAATTTTTAAAATTTCTGGTGAACTCATTTATCCAAAAAAAAAAATATACTCGTATACAATTATTGGACACCCTTCGTGAAATTTCTGGCTACGCCACTAGACAAAGCCCTAGTTATCCGAGCCTATTCTATTGACTCGGTAAAATTTATTCATAGTAAAATCATATTGATCATTGGTCTACCCCCATATCATTAACAACTAGGGTATATGGAAGACCACTCCGGAATTAATTGGTACAAACATTGATATTCTATAAAATATTATGTCTAGAGTATAGTCTCAGAGTGTGATAATACAACATACAATACATAGTAAAATATGATTCAAATTAGGGATCCAAACAATATTTGTATTGCATACGAAATCTTTACAAGTACATGGAGTCATATTTCTCCAATTTATCAAGAGTTTCTTATCTCAGGCTATAGATATCTTGATTTGAGAATCATTGGGTAATTACTCGAGTTATCGTCAAGCTATCATGACTTTTGGTACAAAGTATTTTAAAGATTGACAAGAGCAAATATCATATCGATTTCTAACTAACTATATATACATATATATATATGTATCTCACTCAATGATTACTTTCGAAGTATGAGATTGCACATGTTGTTGCTATAACAGATGACCATGCACTACGATTGTGAAATTGTAGTTTATGTCACTCAATGATAAGTATGAGCTGAGCTTTTATTTCTTGGATCATACCATCTGACAACCCATTGGTTAAGAATCGTAGTTCAAGAGTAGATCTTGAAGTTTATTTCTATGTAATTCTTGATGGTGCGAACTGTGTGTTTTGCTATAATATATGGTGTGACTAAGCCTGGCAGGGGAACCGGTAATTACCGGTTACCGGTCCGGTCCGTCCCGGTCCTGTCCGGGTCCGGTTCGGTACCGGTTAGTTCCGGTATAGACCGGTTTGGTCCAGTTCTGGAACAGGTAACGGGACGGAAACCGTGATTTATCAGTCCGCTCCGGTTCCAGGACTTACCGGTTCATTACCGGTCTGGTCCGGTCAAAAAAAAAATTTAGAACTATCTGTTTATAGTCGTTGGGTAACGGCTAGTGGGGCCCCTAATGGCTATTTGACCCAATTTTCATCCACTTACACCCCCTACCCCCTCTAACTTTTTTAATACCCCAAAGTTTGAAAAATTATATTTTAACCCATTTTTTTACTTATAAATACCCCTAAATTTCAATCTTTTAAATCACAAAATCATCTATTCATCTTCTATTCTCTCAACTCTCTACTCTCTAATCTCTAATTCTCTAATATATAATATCTTAAATTCCGGTGTTGCCTTATTTGGTCTTTGGAAATTGGATTTGGAGCTTCAAAATTCAACTTTCAACTTTCCACGTTCGGCTTTCGACGGTCATAAACGTCTACTTTTTTAAGTAGACGTTCGGTACATTCGTTTCAACTTTTATTTTACAATTCATTTATATTTAAATAATTATTTATTTATTTTGTGATTTATTATTTGCATTACATTTTTCGTATTATATATAATCTCACGTTTAATATTTTAATATGGATTCCGATAAAAATGTTGTTCAAAAAGGAAAGTGTAAAAAAAGTGCAATTGAGCGTGTTAAAAATATGTGTAACTTTACATCCTCCGATAATGCAAAAATTGGTAGTTCTTCTAGATCAAAAACTAAAAAATCTACTATATTAAGAATAAATACGAATGATTATACATATGTTGATGATACGGTTTTAATATTGATAGTAATTCAGGATCAGATCCTTATCATGAACATTTACAACGTCGCTTTGGTAATTTTGATGAGGATTTGCCTCGAGATAGTGATAATGATATTGATGATTATATTGATACGCCTACTTTTGATGATGATGATGATGAAACTGAGCCACCTACGGCTACTAATACTCCCAGTCCCGCTCTTAGTCCCGCTCTCTTTCGTTGTCCTGCCCCTGTTTCCCCCGTACATCATAGGCCTAAGGTAGAACGTGCTAAAAAATCGGTTGTTTGGCAATTTATGACACAAAACGAAGATAAAACACAAGCTATTTGTAATAAATGTAAACATAGATCAAATCATAAAACTGTTGGTAAATCTGGCGGGATGGGATATTTGAGTAGTCATTTAATGTCTTGTTGTAAAAATGAATTTTTGCATGCTAAAGCGGTAGCGGAAGCTAAAAAATGGTACCCCCCTTCCTGAAAATGTAGGAGTAGGCGGCTCTAACATGGTACAAACACAATTAAATCAGTCTAATGTTTCTGGCTCGAGTTTACCACTTTCATATAGTAGAGAAAAAGATCTTGAAGAACTAGTTAAAATGATATGTGTTATGGGTTTTCCATTTAGTTTTGCTGAAAATCCCGGTTTTATACATTATATTCAAATTGTATATAATCCAAATTTTAAAGGTTTTGCTAGAAATACAATAAAAAAGGTTGTATTTGATTATCATGCACAACATTTTCAATATTCGTTGTTTATTTTATTATAATACTTGTAAAATAGCTATTACTTTTGATATGGGTCGTAGTGTAAACGGTAACGATTATTTGACTGTTACTGCACATTGGATTGATGAAAATTGATATATGCAAAAAAGAATTTTAGGTTATAAATGTTGTCAAATGCAAAAAACCGGTAGTTATATTGCTCAAACTATTTTAGATATTTTACAAAGCTATAGAATATGTGATAAAATAAGTAGTATAACCTTAGATAATGCTTCAAGTAATAATGTTGTTGTTGAATATTTAAAACCTACTCTTTGTCCTTTCTATGGTGATAATTATCATATTAGGTGTACTGCACATATATATAATTTGATGGTTAGAGATGGTGTACATATGTATGATAACGGATGTACGAAAATTGAAAATGCATGTCATTTTATATTTAAATGTCAAGTTAAGTCTAGGCGTAAAGATTTTCAAAATCATTGTTTTGTAAATAATCTTTCACCTAGAAAAATTCCAAAAACAGTGTCTACTAGATGCAATACTTTATATGAAATGCTTATAGTCGCTTATGAATATATAATACCCTTACAAATGGTTAGAATGCTCATAATTCAGATATGGCATATAGACTCGAAGATAGTGATTGACGTGATATAAATGAACTTATAGATTTCCTAAAAGTTTTTTACTTAACTACAAAAAGAATATTTGTACTTTATAGTCCATCAATTTGTACTGTTTTGCTTGATATTTGTAGGATTTCTTCTAAATTATATCAATTTAAAAATAAACCAAGATTTCAACAAACCATTGAAAAAATGATTCAAAAATTTTAAAAATATTATATTCCTATTCCTCAAAATTTATTTAATCGCGTGTTTGTTAAACCCTCATTATAAAGATGTAGGTGCATCAAAAATGGTTGAAAATTTTTATTTTAACTTAGATATTGATAATGTATTAGAAGAAATTCCTAGTTGTCAACAAGTTAAAGATAGCATAAAAATTGAAGCTAGAAAATTGTATGATTTATATAATGCTAATATAAATTTATCAAGTGAACATGAACCTCAAAGCTCTAGGAGTAGATTTGATGAAGATAATATTGATGCTTATTTATATGATTATCTTGAACTTTCTCACGATAATAGAAATGATTTTGATGCCTATGTTAATCAAAATACAGAATCTACTGAAGATATTCTAGCATGGTGGAGAAATCGCAGCAAAGGATTTCCAAAACTACAACCGATGGCTCAAGATATATTAGCTATGCAAGCGTCGTCAGTAGCTTCGGAAGGCGTCTTTAGTGCAGCAAGGTTTCAACTTGGACATCATAGGCATTCACTAGCAGCCGATAGCTTGGAGATATCGGTATTATTTCGAGATTGGATTAATGCCGAGAGAAGAAATTTGGGTCGTGAACCACTACCGACCAAATTTCAAGATGACGTTGATGAAGTAATGCAGGATTATAGTGACGACGGGATTGAAGCAATGGAAGATCTATCTATTCAACCAATTCCCGAACATGTTACTAAAGCAATGTTGAATGATTTACGAAAGGATTTATATGGTGGCACCAACTATTAGTAAGAGTATGATAATTCAAGATTTAATTCAAACAGACCCCTTCCTAGAAGGTGGCTGTGTAGATTAAATCTTTTAATACTCTACTAATATTTTTGTAAATATAATTATAATATCAAATAAATATTAATAAAAATATAGGCTATTCGCCTTAATTTGTTTTTTATTATTGTTGTATTAAATTTAATTTTTAAATTGTCAATTTTTAATTTTATAACTTTAAAGTTTGAATTTAAAATTTCAAACTTTAAAAGTTTGAAATTTAAATTTTATAACTTTAAAGTTTGAATTTAAAATTTCCAAATTTAAAAGTTTGAATTTAAAATTTTCAAACTTTAAAAGTTTGAAATTTAAATTTTATAACTTTAAAGTTTGAATTTAAAATTTTCAAACTTTAAAAGTTTAAAATTTAAATTTTATAACTTTAAAGTTTGAAATTTAAATTTTCAAACTTTTAAAGTTTGAAATTTTAATTTTATAACTTTTAAAGTTTGAAATTTTAATTTTATAACTTTAAAGTTTGAATTTAAAAATTTCAAACTTTAAAAGTTTAAAATTTAAATTTTATAACTTTAAAGTTTGAATTTAAAATTTCCAAACTTTTAAAGTTTGAATTTAAAATTTTCAAACTTTAAAAGTTTGAAATATAAATTTTATAACTTTAAATTTAAAATTTAAAATTTTCAAACTTTTAAAGTTCGAAATTTAAATTTTATAAACTTTAAAGTTTGAAATTTAAATTTTCAAACTTTTAAAGTTTGAAATTCAAATTTTATAACTTTAAAGTTTGAAAATTTAAATTTTTATAACTTTTAAAGTTTGAAATTTAAATTTTTAATTTTTTAATTATTATACTAAAAATTATATTCAATTAAAAAAAATCTTTAAGTTTTAAATAATTTAAATTTATTTATTTATTTTTTACGTTAATGCCGGTCCGGTATACTACCGGTTCCCTTCCGAACCGGGACGGAATACTTATTTTTTACCGGTTTACCGGTCCGGTCCCAGTTCCGGAACGGTACCAGTTCGCACAGTGCCGGTTCCGTCCCGATTCCGGAACTTACCGGTCCGGTTCACCCGGTTCCGATACCGCCGCCCCCCTTAGGTGTGACACAGAACATTCACTCATGTGTAACATCTAATAATTTATGAATTTCACAGATGATGTAGCCCCTTATGCCACTAAAGATGAAAGAATTATTGAAATTCATGGAGAAGGTTTGAAGGTGCTTGATGTTTTTGACGTAGTAGTTAAACTACTGTGAAAGTTTTTGGTTGATCATAGTATGATACCGGTATTTGAAAAGATGGTAAGTTTGATGCTTTTTGACTGAAGCTTAATTGTTTAAATGTGGTTTTACTAAGTACATGTTCTACTGCCACTACAATGCAAATATATCATATGATCGGTTAGCGGAGTCCTAGGCTGATAAACCACACTCCTCAAAGTTTCAGCCTTCTGGTCCTACGCCTGCATCCCAAGCTGCAGCTATTTCTGATTATTCTTTTTTCATGAACCGAGACCCTTACTTGATCATGAAACTGCAATGGACTCCGAACTCCTGCGATATGGACAGGATCATGGACTTGGTCGCATACATACTTCTATGGCTGGCCGAGCTGGTCCTATAGTACCACATGTCAATTCAGTATGTGGCTGGTTGTACTGACCTGTGTTACTATATGACCAGCTCGGCTAGCCACAGAAGTATGTATGCCACCAAGTCCAGGATTCTGTCCATATCGCGGGAGTTCAGAGTCCATCTCAGTTTCACAATTAAGTAAAGGTCTCGGTTCATGGAAAAGCAATAATCAGAAAGTGCTACAGCTTGGGATGCTGGTGTAGGACTAGAAGGCTAAAACTTTGAGGACTGTGGTTTATCAGCCCAGGACTCCGCTAACGGATCATAAGAGGTATTTGCATAGTACTGGCAGTAGAACATATACTTTGTAAAAACACATTTAGACAATTCAGTTTCAGTCAAAAAGTATTAAACTTACCATATTTTCAAATATAGGTATAATACTATGACCAACCAAAAACTTTCTCAGTAGTCTAACTAATACCTCAAAAGCAACAAGCACTTTCAAATCTTCTACATGAATTTCGATAATTCTTTCATCTTTAGTGGCATAAGGGTCTACGTCATATGTGAAATTCAGAAATTATTACACCATCAGGAATTGCATAGAAATACACTTCAAGATCTAATCTTGAACTACGATACATAACCGGTGGGTGGTCATCTCATACTTTGAAAGAAATCATTGAGTGAGATCATAAACTACAAATTTCACAATCGTAGTGCATGGTCCTCTGTTATAGCAACAACTAGGGGTGTCAAAAATAAACCCAAACATAGGTAATCCGCCCAGAATTTTAAGGGTTGCACTCAAGATAATTTGAACTGGGTTCAATCTCAACTCATTCAAGCCTAACAAATTTAGGAGATTCTTAATTGAGCCAATTCAATATCCAATTTCAACCCGTTTTAAAATTCTTTACTAAGTTAGGTTCCTATATTAAATGTATGAATTATTATCTATTTAACATCTTTTAGGATTTATCTATCAATTTGTCACTTTTAAAAAACTTGAGTTGAAATTAGCGTGGTGATTATAAAAGTTAAATATCACTTTGTTAAAATTATTGAGATTAATCTGGTCAAATTAGGTGGGTCAGGACCCAACCTATTTTTTAGTCCATTTGAACCCAACTCATTTGAGCCCAAAATTAACTTGGGTGGGTCGATTTCTATTTCAACCCATTTTAATATCTTCAATTTCAACTCAACCCCCCCCCTCCCATTTGACATCCTAGCAACAACATATGCAGTGTTATCCAAACATCATAGCGATACATAAGTTGTTCCAATAGCACGGTATTCTAATATAATTTGGAGAAAAGGGTTTTTCTTTAAAAAAAAAAAAAGAAATTGGGGGAAAATTATATCTACATGTTTTACTGGGGAAAACAAAGAAGAAAAAAGACCAAAGTCATACATTAATAACAATCTCGACCATTCTCCTATTTTTAAATTTATAAATTGAATTCTCATATAAGCTTTGATCAAACCTTGTTATTTTCATTACCAGAAATTTTGACTTATTATAAAAACCCTTTTCACTTCATTTCGACGTGATCAATGTCATATGCAATTATTGTCGCATCACCTTCATCTGCATTGGTTGATGCTGGAGTTGTGGGGGATGTAGCTAGTGGTGTTGCGACAGTTGTAGATTGTATCGATCGTGTCAAAGTGAAAAAAGGGGGAAAAAGTATTTTATGATAAGGCAATTTTTTCATGTAGTAGTAAAAAAGTGTCAAGGTTAAAACATAAGAGAGAAGATTTAATTTATCTGATTTAAAAGAGATGTTGTCAAAATGATTATTAATGTATGAGCTTTGGACTCTTTTCTTCTTCTTTTTTCTAAAAATAAGTTAAGAATATTATCATTGAACAAACAAATACACATAGTGAGATATTACTTTCCAGAAAGGAAGCCCAATCCCAATGACCTACAAAATAGAAAGAATTTATTACAACTTCCTATTACCAGTAATCCTATTTAATTATAAAGTTACCGAATCAAATAAAAATATTTAGTAGCTTCTTTTTTTTAGTTCTTCATATGTTCAATCCTTTCTTTAATCTCCTTTTGTATTTGTATACTAGCATCTTTCTTGTCTACATTTTTGGCTTGAAATAATTTTAAGTTGTTTGCTTATTATGTGTATAAATCATGGTATTCAAATAGCAATTTTAAATACTTTCTTTACTTGCTTCAAGTGTCTTTCATTGATCTAGAATAAGTACTAGTGATCAATATCACCATCTTATAACCTAATTCTTGCTAAATTTTCAATATCTTCTTTGGATTTGTTATTTATATGAATGAGCAGTAATATGGAACAATGTTAAAGTATTAAAGTTCAATCTTATCAATTATGAAAGTAAAAAAATTGTGATATTAAGTTTGTAGTCACTATTTATGCATTATGACTACAAAATTTCAGTTCATGACTTGAATAATCTACGTTATTATCAATGTTGCGATTAATGATGGTTATTTAATAGTGGTATTCTTTGTTTAAAATGGCAAATACTTCAAAAGTATAAAAATATTGAAATAAAAGTATTTTGTCATCAAAAAAAATATTCAGAAACAAAACATGTCAACTAAAATGATCTCATGCTTGTAGATCTATTAATGAAAATTTGCGACCATAGGGATTTGAAGGGTTGAACAAGGACCCCTTTTATAAGATATGTTTGGGGCATAACAATCAGAAACAAAGCGTGTCAACTAAAATGATCTCATGTTTGTAGATCTATTAATAAAAATTTGTGACCATAGAAATTTGAAGGGTTGAACAAGGACCCCTTTTATAAGATATGTTTGGGGCATAACAATCAAAAACGAAACGTGTCAACTAAAATGATCTCAGGCTTGTAGATCTATTAATCAAATTTGTGACCATAGAGATTTGAAGGGTTGAACAAGGAACCCTTTTATAAGATATGTTTGGCATAACAACTTCTTCAAAAAGTTCAGTGAATTTAAAATTTGAAATTTCAGATCAATAAAAAGATTGATTCACCAAAGGAAAATGATAGAGATTAACGGCAAAAATAAATGAAAGAAGAGGGATAGGGTTACCTTTTCAGACTAAAAGAGAAATGGAGGATGTTTTGGAGCCATTAGTTGAAAATCCCATGGAGAAAGTCCAATTATTTTAAGAGTTTTTCCTTTTCTATTCGAAGCTACAGTAGAGCAGAAGAGATGGTCTTTTGCCGCTCTATCAAAACCACGTTGCTAACCATTTCATCCACTGGAGCAAATATCTGCAAAAGGGGAAAAAGAGGTCAGAAAATACAAGGGAAAGGGGGAAAAGCAAAAGATATTGGAGGTCTATCTCTTTGAGCTAAGAAAGACGAATTGTGGTATAAAAAGAAGGAAGTAAAGATGATCCCGTCACATAATGAGGAGGAAGGAGTTAGTGCAAGCACCCAGAGGCGACGTTTGAGAGGAAAAAAGAAAGCTCGATTGGAAATCCCTAGCTGCTAGGGTGATATTTAAGAAGGGATGGTCCGTTCAGTTTTTGGGTTGGGCCAGATACTTTTTTGTTTACTTTTTGGGCTCGTTGGGCCAATTTTGTACGGAATTATTAAATTAATGAAAGAGCTTCAAGCTCATATATTTAAAAAAAAAAAGTCTTTTATAGCTTTGAAAATGATGAAAAGACTATGTGGAGGCGATGAGAGTGGCACCACCACCGTTAATCGACTGCTTTGGACAAGAACCGACATATCTCATTAAAATTGATTTAGTTAGGGTTGTTACGTTTTATTTGGACAAGAGGATGATGTGAGAAATAAGGGTGTTTTAGGCTGATTAAGTTTGTAGATCTATTAATGAAAATTTACAACCATAGACATTTAAAGGGTTGAACAAGGACCCCTTTTATAAGATATGTTTGGGGCATAACAACTTCTTCAAAAAGTTCAGTGAATTTAAAATTTGAAATTTCAGATTAATGAAAAGATTGATTCACCAAAGAAAAATGATAGAGATTAATGGCAAAAATAAATGAAAGAAGAGGGATACGGTTACCTTTTCAGACTGAAAAAGAAATGGAGGATGTTTTAGAGGCCATTAGTATTGAAAATCCCACGGACAAATATTGAATCCGGTAATTTTAAGAGCTTTTCCTTTTCTATTCGAAGCTACAGTAGAGGAGATGACCTTTTGCCGCTCTATCAAAACCACGTTAGTAACCATTTCATCCACTGGAGCAAATGGGGAAAAAGAGGACAGAAGAAATAAGGGAAAGGGGAAAAGTGCAAAAGATAGTGGAGGTCCATCTCTGTGAGCTGAGAAAGTTGAATTGTAGTGTAAAAAGGCAAAAAATGTTGATGATCCGTCACATAAGGAGGAGGAAGGTGGAGTGAGTGAAAGCACCTAGCGGCGATATTCGAGAGGAAAAAAGAGAGGTCTATTGGAAAACCCTAGCTGCTAGGGTGATATTTAAGAAGGGATGGTCGGCTCAATTTTTGGGTTGGGCCAGATACTTTTTTGTTTTCTTTTTGGGCTCGTTGGGCCAATTTTGTATGGAATTATTAAGTTAATGAAAGAGCTTCAAGCTCAGATATTTAACAAAAAATGGCCTTTTATAGCTTTGAAAATGAGGACAAGACTATGTGGAGGTGATGAGAGTGGCACCACCGTCGTTAATCGAATGCTTTGGACAAGAATCGAAAGATCTCATTAAAACTGATTTAGTTATGGTTGTTACGTTGTATTTGGACAGAATGAATGTGAGAAATAAAGGTGTTTCAGACTGATGAAGGTTGTGTAAGTGGGCCAGATTATTTAGACTTCCGGAGTTGGGAATAGAATGACCTTCAGCCTTGCTAAAAATGATAATATTTACAATTTATTGGGAAAAAAGAAGAAGACCAAAGCTCATAATTAATAACCATTCTCTATTTTTAGTCCTATAATTTGAATCTTTTCGCTTTAAGTTATTAACAAAACCCTTGTTCTTTTCATTAAAACCTAGAAATTTTAACTTATCATAAAACCCTTTTTTCACTTCACTTTAAATTATCGGTGCCATCTACAATCGCCATCACACCATCAACTACAACCTCTGCAACTCCACCACAAACCAACATAAGCTTGATAAAGTTTCAACTAATCAAGATGTGTATCCCGTGTCAAAAAGAAAGAGAAATGACCCAACTCAAATTAAGTTCTTCATTCAATTGTTTTTCAGCGACAAAGCCCAAGCTATGATTCTATCGACTCGATAGAATTTATTCATTGTAAAATAATATTGATCACTAGTCTACCCCATATCATTAACAACTGGGGTATATGGATGACCACTCCGAATTGATTGGTACAAACGTTGATATTCTATAAAATAGTACGTCTAGAGTACTAAAGTCTCGAAGCGTGACAATACAACATATAATATATAGTAACATAGAGTTCAAATTAGGGATCCAAATAATATTAGTATTGCATCCGAAGTCTTTACAAGTACGTGGAGTCATATGTGTCCAATTCATCAAGAGTTGCTTATCTCAGTTGGCTATAGAGATATTGATTTGAGAATCATTGGATAATTATTCGAGTTATCGCCAAGCTATCATGACTTATGGTACAAAGTATTTTAAAGATAACTTTCAAAGATTGGCAAGAGCAAAACATCATATCGTCATTTTTTCTATATAACAACACATATTATAATCACAATCCGCTAAAACTGTCTTTCCAATTTTTTTTATTAAGACAATTTTATTTTCTTATAAGAACCACAAGGTTCAAATGCTATCTATCTGATAATTTTTACAAATTATTATAACTCTATCATTGCAATCCTTTTTACAAAAGACCAGTAAATATGGTACAACGTCTTATTTATAACATAACGATGTGATTCAATTATTTTCATCCTTGTATACAAAATTTAAATTGTATATATTTAAAATATACATGTACATAATGCGGGATCGTTCGGCATATGGAAAATAAGCGATAATAATGGATAAAATGTAAACTATTTTATCTTGTATTTGGTTAGAGGTGTTAAATCGGAGATATTATCTTATTACACAAATATTAAAAATATATATTAATTTTTTTATATTTTGAAATAATTATATTTTAGATCACTAATTAGTAATTTCATATTTGATTTTAAGTCAGACACACCAAGATTTATATTTTTTGATACCGATACACTGTAATAGGGAGAAAGGCGAGTGAGAACAGAAGGAAAGCGAGCGAGATTTGTCTATGTATCTCAGATACATACAAATCACATTAGATACACACTGGATACGTATATATGTATGTATCTGGTGTGATTCACATGTATTCGAGATATCAAATATTAGAAGAGTGGCGAGCAAGATAGATGGAAGGCGAGGGAGAGTTGTCTATATGTCCAAAATACATTGGATACAATATATCTAGAACAAATTACACATAATTTTGTATATCCCGAGATACGTACATCTGGACGTGAATGAATGCATCAAAATCTAATAAGATTCGCAATATTATAAATTAGTGTGTTTAAATAATTAAATTGTAAACTAGTGAAATTTCTGTAAATTATCCAGTTAGATTAGTCTTGAAATTATTTATTTCCGCATTTAAATTAAAATTATAAAAAATAATAAGTGACTTGATAATAAATCCAAAGTTGCTAGTAAGTGTTTGCGGTGTTTTTACCCAATTGCCCCAAAACAAGTAATATGCGGCCCATATCATTCCATACAAACTGAAGCAAAAGGAAGTTTATACGTTATTACATTAGTTTTATATTTTTACGTTGTATAAAAATATTCTGTGAATCAATATTGAATGACATAATTTAATTAACATGTATTGATTGTTAGTGGTGCATTCACCTTCTTCAAACTCTGAATATGCCTTTATTCAGCCCAACAAGAAAGCGGAAAGAGAGTCCATTGAACTCATCAAATTCATGAGGAAAAAAAGATTAATATAATTAAAGAAGACTTACATTTAGGAACGAAAACAAAGAAATATTCAAAATAAAAGAAGTCCCTTGTAAATTAAGCCTAAATGCAAGTAGGTATTCTATTATTTGAGAACTTCTAAAAATTACCAAATGTTTTACATTTATAAAAACAACCGATCATTTATAGTTTTGGAGGAAATTTCAATCCCAATTCGTAGTACAAAATTTATATATTTTTATTCTAGCTTTCTCTTTTAAGTTACTTTCAACTACAAATAGTTATAGTTGTTTTTGGTATAGAAATCAATGGTATTTTTTATTTATTTTCTTCCTATTTTTCGTATTTATATTAATTGTGTTCACTGTCATGACTATTCACAAAACATATTCATTATAAAATGATAATATAAATTTATGGTATTTTGGATCGGGTCATCAAGACTTTTTGGGGTTGGGAATAGAATGAGCTGAAATTTAGTAAAATAAAATAATAATATTTACAATTTATTGGGAAAAAAAAGTGGAACCGAAGTTTATAAATTTATTATCTTTGACCATTCTCACAATTTAATTTTATAAATAGACTCTTCTCTCTTAAGTTTTAATGAAACCTCCAGTTATTTTTATGACAATTGAGAAATTTTGACTTATCACTAGCTACATCTTTGAATCTATAGTTGTAGTTGTTACCGGAAAATCGATCATGTTAAAGTGAAGTAAAAATTTTATGGTAAGCCAAAATATCTGAATTGTAATTAAAAAAATAACGAGAATATTATAAAGTTTCAATAGAGAAGATCTGATTTGTAAAACTAAAAAGTGAGAATAGTCAAAAGACAATAAATCTATGGACTTTGGTCTTTTCTTTTTTCTTTTAATTAATTATAAATATTATCATTGAACAAACACGCACACGCTCTAAAGAAACAAACCTTCCAGAAAGGGAGCCCAATCCAAAAGGCCTCCAAAATAGAAATAACTTATTACAACTTTCTATTGTTAATCATCCTACTTAATTACAAAATTTTGAATCAATAAAGACATTTTATTACTTCTTCCGTCTCATATTAGATGAACGTTTTTATTGAAAATATTTGTTTCATCGATATACCCGCAGATCATCAACAACTAGTATACATGGAAGGACAACTCCTGAGTCGGTTAGAATCAACATTGGCATTCAATAAATGCCAAAATGATTCAGTGTCATATTTGTGAACTCTTAAAGCAACATTCATACAATGTCGATGTTTATTCCACCGACTAGGAACTATGTGCCTTTCCATCTAGATGAGTCATTGATGATCTGTGTATATATTACTGATCAATTTGATTTTATTATTCTAAATGACCTCTATCAAGCTGGCAGAATAGGCTCGAATAGATAAGGTTTTGCCTTTGGGAAATAATCAAATGAAGAATTGAATCCAAGGAGCTCCAAAATAGAAAGAATTTATTACAACTTTCTATTGCCAGTAATTCTATATAATTATAAAATTGATTGAATCAAATAAAAATATTTATATATTAACAATTTTTGAGTTCTTTATAAGTTCAATCCTTTCTTTAATTTCCTTTTGTATTTGTATACTTGCATCTTTTTTGTCTACATTTTTGGCTTGAAATTATATTAAGTTGCTTGCTCTTTATATGTATAATGTATATATCATGGTACTCCAAATAACAATTGTATATTCTTTCTTTACTTGCTTCAAGTGCCTTTCATTGATCTAGAATAAGTACTAGTAGTCAACATCATCTTTTTATAGCCTAATCCTTGCTAAATTTTTATTATTCTCTTTGTATTTGTTACATTATGTGAATGTTAAGTATAAAAGTTCAATTTTATCAATAATGAAATAAAAAATTTATGATATTATGTTTATAGTCACTATTTATACATCATGACTACAAAATTTTATCTCATGACTTGAATAATTGATGTAATTATTAAGTTACTGCAATTAATGATGGTTAGTGCTCTTTTCTAAAGATGATAAATACTTGAAAGGTACAAAAATTATGAAATAAAAGTACTTTGTCATAAAAAAAATAATTCATAAACAAAATGTGTCAAATTAAAACAGTTTTCTGATTATAGATCTATTAATGAAAATTTGATCATAAACATTTAAGGGATTGAACAAGAACCTCTTTTATAAGGTATGTTTTTGGCATAACAACTTCTTTAAAAAGTTTAGTGAATTTGAAATTTAAAATTTCAAACAAGTGAAAAGATTGATTGCACCAAAAAAAAAAAAATAATGGCAAAAAGAAATAAAGAAGGGGGTAGGGTTACCTTTTCAGACAAAAAGAGAGATGGAGGATGTTTTGGAGGCCATTAGTATTGAAAATCTCATGGACAAAGTTTGAATCTGATAATTTTAACAAGTTTTTCCTCGTTTATTCGGAGCTTCAATAAAGGAGATGACATTTTGCCGCTCTATCGAGACCATGTTGGTAACCATTTCATCCACCGGAGCAAATCTCTGCAAAAGAAGAAAAAGTGGTCAGATGAAATAATAAGGAAATTAAAAGGGGAAAAGTGCAAAAGATAGTAGAGGTCCAGCTTTGCGAGCTGAGAAAGATGAATGACGGTATAAAGAGGAGGAAGATGTTGTCGCATAAGAAGGAGGAAGGTGGAGTTAGTAACTGTATCCAGCGACGACATTAGAGAAAAAAAAAGGATCTCAATTTGAAAACCCTAGTACCTAGGGTGATATTTAAGAAGGGATGGCCGGTTCAATTTTTGGACTGGGCCGGATGTTCTTTTATTTTCTTTTTGGGCTCGTTGGGTAAATTCTGTACATAATTATTAAGTCGATAAAACAGCTTCAAGCTCAATTATTTAACCAAAAACAATGGCCTTCAATAGTTTTGAAAATGAAGAAAAGACAATGTGGAGGTGATGAGAGTGGCACCATCACCGATAATCCAACGATTTGGAGAAGAACTGGTGGGTCTCGTTAAGAGATGATTAGGTTAGGGTTGTTACATTATATTTGGACAAAAGGATTAATGTGATAAGTAAGAGTATTTGGTCATTGGTACACACATAGATCTTCAACAACCAATGTATATGGAAAGACCGCTCCCGAGTTTGTCAGAACAAATATTGGTATCCTTTGAATGTTATGTCTAGGGTATAGTTTCAACGTGTGACAATAGAACATATAATTCATAGTGAAAAGGGATTCAACTAAGGGATCTAAACAACATTTGTATTGGATATAAAGTCTTTAAAAGTACATGGAGCCATATGTGTCCAATTTACCAAGAGTTGCTTATCTCAAGTTATAGCAATCTTGATTTGGGAATCATAGCTATCTTGACTTGAGGTACCAAGTATTTTAAAGGTTGCTTTGAAAGATTGGTAAGATCAAAATGTCATATTGATTTCTAAACAATATACAATATATATATATATATATATATATATATATATATATATATATATATATATATATATATATATATATATATATATATATAGTCAGCAGTTCAAGTTCCAAAGATAGATGTGAGGTAATTTTATTACAGAATCCTTTTTCTTACAGTCAAGTGTACTAAAAGAAAAACATTTTTGTTGATTATTGAAGGACCAAAACAACTCGGGGTATAATTTTTGTAGGCTACTTGAATAATTAAAATCATTTTCTAATTTTCTATAAAACAACACATATTATAATCACCATCCGCTAAGACGATTTTCCAATGTATGATACATCGTATTGTTTATAACATTACTATGTAATTCAATTTTTTTAGTCATTGTATACAAAATATGATTTATATATATTTAAAATATACAAGTACATAACTTTTGCAATGCATTTTTTTTTTTAAAAAAATGAATATTTAATTTTCCCCGAGTTATTATGAAACTCCTCCTTAGATTTTGGGGTCGTTTGTTATGGAAAATAAGAGATAAAAATTGAGGATAAAATGTAGATTATTTTATTTTGTGTTTGGTTAGAGGTATTAAATTAGGCAAACTATCTAATTACATAAATATTCTCCAACGTATTTACTAATTTTTCCTAGCGTTTGAAATAGTTACATTTTATGTCACTAATTAATAATTTTATATCAGATTTTAAATCAGACATAGTTAGAGCCTGTTTGTACTCATATCAGATTTTAAATCAGACACGCTTAAAGCATGTTTGATATTGCTGCTAAAAACTGTTTATTTTCAGAAGCACTTTTTTAAAAAAACTTTTTAAAAAATTGCTTTTAAAAAAGATATTTATGTTTGATTAATTCATTTGTAAAAAGTTTGTCATAAGCAAATTGTGTTTGAAAATGTTTGTTAAAAATGCTTTTTTCAGAATCAAATTACAAACAAGTACAAATATCAATGTACTTTTAGTGTTAAGATTATTTTATCGAGATAAATTATTTTTAATATCGAATACAAAAAGATAAATTTAAACTCTTATTTTTATTAATTAAAATGTACATATTCAAATTTTCAACCAATATTATACCTTTTTTTTTGTAGGGCTTAAATCTGTAATTATTTTTTCTAATCTTGCAAAAATATTGTTGTTATCTTTTTTCTATTTGTGCAAAACAATACGTAATATAATAAAAGAAATAATAATAATAACAAAATATAAAATTCATTACATAAAAATAAAATATAAAAATCTTAAATGAAACTTAATCAAACTTATGAAATATGGTAGTTAAATAATAAGAGATATATTGGTAAATATGTATATATAGAAAGGATACTTTAATCTTGAAACTTTCTGTTTCTGCTTTTTTTTAATAAGCAGAATTTTTTAGCTTCTTTTCAACTGCGGAAAAATTATTTTTGCTTCCATTTAAAAAGAGTTTTACTGGTTTGTCAAACACCTAATTTTTCAAAAATATGCTTTTTCATCAAAATAATTGCTTCCGAACCCCAACAACAATGACAAACAAACTTTAGCTTCATATTTTTGCTACCAGATACACTGAAATAGGAAGAGAGGCAAACAAGAATAGAAGAGAGACAAGAGAGATTTGTCTATGTATCTTAGATACATGCAAATCACACTAGATACATGTATCTTTATGTATTTGTTGTGATTCACATGTATCTAGGATATCAAATACATAGGAGAGTGACAAGCAAAATGCAAGGCAGACTAGAGAGATTTGTCTATATACCTCAAATACATGCAAATACACTTAAATACCATATATCTATAATAAATTACACCATAATTTTAACCTCATGTATATGAGATACATATATCTAAACGTATTTTAATGTATCAAATCTAATAAAATTTGTGATATAGCAATCTCAAAAGTATCTAAGTAATTAGTCCCTAAGCTAATGAAATATTTGTAAGTTATTTTATTAGATTAGTCTTGAGATTTTTTAACTCATTTAAATTAGGGAAAAAGGACAAATATATCTCCCAAACTATCGTAAATAATATGCAGATACCCTTAATCATACTTTTGGGACATTGGTGTCCCTGCAGTCTAAAAATTAGAACATATATATCATTTATACTAACAGACATGCACGTGTCATAATATTATCAACCGGCTCAATTTACTAAATATCGGAGAGACAAATAAGATTGATCCACGTGTCCCTATTTAGTCTTCCGTTAAAGTGAAGGATATATATGCTCTACTTTTTGGATGGTAGGGACACCAATGTCCCAAAAATATAATAGAGGATATCTGCATACCATTTACTATAGTTTAAAAATATATTCATCCATATAAATAATGAAAAATAATAGGTGGCTTAATTCAATAAGTAGTATCTTGTCGTAATCAGAAATTGATTTTGATACTGATCCTTTCGATCACGTTTATCTCATCGGACTTGCCTAGTGCTCGATTTATTGACAAATTCAAAGTTGTTAGTAATAATATTTGAAACACATGCAAGATGGGGTGAGTTGTGACCAGACTGGCAAGTGTTTACAGTATTTTTACCCAATTGCCCCAAAGACAAGTAATATGCGGTCGATATCTTTCAATATAAACTGAAGCAAAATGAGTAGAAAAGGTAAAGTAAACAACTCCTAAAAATATTCAATCAACATCATACAGCCAGCAGTAGAGTGTTTTGTGGTCTGCACATAGAGAGGGCACCACTTAGGGATCCTTTCAATTGAGCAAAAAAAATCTGCATTTTTTCTATGTAAGTATCTTCTTGATTCTCTTTGTTATGGTTGGGTTTTGGCCATTTGTGAAATAGATCTCTGTTGTTAGAGTATTTGGGGTTTTGAGATTTATGGTTTTTTTATGTCTGGTGGTGTGAATAAGCACTGTGGAAGAAAAAAAATTGAATCTTTACATGTAAATTGAATTATTGAAGTTCATATATGTAAATTGAATCTGAGGAGTAAGGTCTGCATACACTATGTACCCTCCCTAGACCCTACTTGTGGGATTTCAATGGGTATGTTGTTGTTGTTGTTGTTGTATATTTGTAAATTGAATTGTTGAAGTTCCTTATGTATCTACAAGGGTTTTGATGTAATTTATGATGTTTACTTGAAGAATTAAAGGCTTATAAATGTCATGACTGATCCAAGTATTTGACTTTAAGCAAGTTGCTTTTGTGTATTTTATGGATTGGGGTTTTAATATTATCAAATCTACGGTGTGATTTAACTAATCGATTACGTTTTGTGTCTCGTTATGTTTTTTTTTGTCAAACTGACATAAAAATGACACTCTGAAGGTGATTAGAGAATGTATGAATTTTCTCTGCCTGTAAAAATATGTTGCTTCTTGATACATTCATCTCATGTTTGTAAAGGAGATCATTTTCAAGTTTTTTTTTTCTGCCAATCTACTAAGACTGATATACTGAAAAATTGATGCATTCTTCTATAAACTGAATGTAATGAAAATCGATTTCTTGTGTGGTTGAGGGCAAAATTTTAAATATTCTAGCCTGATTTGATACTTTCTGCAATCTCTTTCTGGCTTGGTTATTTACAATTTATGGTTGCTCTGAAGCTCTTACTGTTGTTTCATTTGAATGAGAGTAAAACAATGATATATGGACTCATCGCTTCTTTTTTCTTGATTTTTACAATTTCATTTGACATCATATATAAGTTATTTGATGTTTGCTTGATCAAATACACTTGTCTCATATAAAAAAGGAAATATGCATTGCACAGTTTACCAAAATTTTCCTTGAAAATAGTTGCAATGAAGTAGGCCAAGTTATTTTTGGTTGAGTTAGTAGTTCTCCAAAAGCACCCTGAAGTATATATAACATGAAATCTTGTGTGGACTCAATCGTGGAGCTACTTAATTAGCTTAAGTGCCCAAAGAGATGGAATAAATCACCAAGCACCAAGATGTATTAACGAGTAAATTTTTTAAAGATAAAATCATCAATTAGCACCTTGTGGGTGTTTATATGATCTGTCTTCTATTTTCTTTATTGGAACTGTTCTCATCTCAATAGGTGTTCTTGAACTTCTTATTGAATATTTCACGTAGAACCATATCTCAGCAGCCTTCTAACTACTTTCTGTTTCCTTTGCTATAACTAGCAATTAGCTGGTGTCCACGATGGTTGCACAAGGCTTCACTGTGGATTTAGATAAGCCACTTGTACACCAGGTAAAACTCTACAATCTACATCTTATATTTATTTTCTTCCTTTATTTAATACCTAACTTGGGGGAAGTAAATGTTTTTTTAACTACATTTCTTCTCATATTTATTAAATAATTTTAAAAAATATTTTTACTCCACCTTATAGTTGGGAGTTGGGACTAGTTTAGCCACATTAATATGTTTACTCTTGGTCTTATGCTTTCTAGAAGTCTCTTAATCCAATTTGACATATATATATGCCACTACGAAATATAGAAACTTCTAGTAAGGATTCATATACCATACCCCATGTCCCCAACTAGCTTAGGATTAAGGTGTAGTAGTAGTAGTTATTGTATAGTATTCCATTTGCTCCAATTACATTACACTCTTTCCATTTGGGGCATTTCAAAATATTTGATGGAGTTCTACTGCTAAATATTATTCTTAAAGTTGCAAGAATTTCAAACTCATTAACTATTTTTAGCTTTTCAACTCTGATATGATGCTTTCTCTATTTTTTTGGTCATTACTTCACTATTTTCCTCCACTCTCATTAATGTAGTACACGGGTGAAATTGACATCCTATATACAGTTAAGGAAGTGCATTCACTATAAAATGTGATGGAGGGTATTCTTATATGTAGTTTCTAAGTAATTAATAAAATTAATGAAGCAGTGTCAAAATTTCTGCCGAGAAGTAGACCATTTGACCGTCATACTCCAAACTTTGTTTTTCTTTTTGGGACGGATGATGAATCTTTTATTTAGATCTGGACATGTGTCTGTAAGGTTTACCTTCTCTCCCTTGATCTTCTTTGCTGCCAATCATCAGGGTTTTTTCATTATGTAATTAAGATTATTCCAGTACGTACTAGCAGATACATTTGCCTTATCATTTCGTTTTGTTCCATAATGCATTTCTTTGTTCTACTTGTACACAGAAAATTAAAAAAAACAATGACAGAAAAGAAGTAGAAAGGAATAATATGTGGTGATGTATTTCCTTCTCATGATCTTTCAGATGGGAAATTATATATGGTTTTACTGTTGCAAGCACTTTTTCTTCTTGCTCTTCTTTTTTTGTTATATAAAGTTTTTGCGAAGTCTTCTTCTTTGTCATGTCTAACAGATTCCTTGGCCCAAATCTCTCTATTCTGACTGAAATTAGTAAATAACCGTCTTATTACTACTTGTATTTTTTGACTCCTCAAATGTGCTCTCAGGTTGGCCACCTTGGAGAAGCTTATCAAGAGTGGGTTCACCAGCCCATTGTCAGCAAGGAAGGTCCTCGATTTTTTGAAAGTGATTTTTGGGAGGTATAGTTAATGTTTAGAATTATTTTTTTTCCATACGTTTCTATGTAAGATTGATATAAAACTTGCTAGAGTGTACCATACAAATACCCCACCCCACGTGAAATAATTCATTTTCACATCATCTCACTATGTACATAAGGTATTGATACCTTTAATTTGTGAAACAGTTTCTGACTCGCACAGTTTGGTGGGCAATTCCTACCATATGGCTTCCAGTTGTGTGCTATAGCATCTCCGTATCTATCCGTATGGGTCGTACTGTTCCAGAGGTGGCACTGTTGGTGGTTTTTGGCATTTTCATCTGGACACTGATGGAATACACTCTTCATCGTTTTCTTTTCCACATCAATACAAGGAGCTATTGGTTAGTGCTCTCCCTGTTCTTTTAGTAACCTGGGAAGGGAATGTTCTTCTAGCACTCTGCTTCAGGTTCTTTATTTCTGTGTGCTTAAACTGATCTTTTGTTACAGGGGAAACACTATTCATTATCTTCTTCATGGCTGCCATCATAAGCATCCCATGGATGGTCTACGGCTGGTTTTTCCTCCTGCTGCAACTGCTATTCTCCTTGTACCAGTATGTTGGATTTAATATCTTAGCATTGGTTTATATTTTAACCTGAGAACCTTGTTTTTTTTTGTAATTACACACAAATCTAGAAGATCTTAATTTCAAATGGTTAAAACCGCTTTACGTGAAATAAAAGATAATTACTCTCTCCATTCCTCCATTGTTGCTACATATGGTTTTCAGAGGTCAAGCAATGCATTGGCAAGGCCATTTTATCTGCCTAATAATTGAAGAAAAACACTAAAAGGAATTAAGTACTTGGATGGTATACATCAGATATTACATGAAAATCCACTTGACAAATTCTAGTTTAATTTTGGAAGAGTCTACATGGCCATAGCAACTAAAGGGATATAATACTAGCCTACATCAACAGCTAGTCAAAGTTGGTAGTTTCTACACAAAATGTTGCAAGTTGAAAATCATAGGCTCTTATTATTTGCTTTCCTCAAATGACATTGATCACGACTATACTTATGCTGAATTTTGGAGTGTGCTGAAGAGCAATGAATAGTTGCTTTTCCCACAACTTTTGATACTGTACTTTGTAATTGCAGTTCTGGAACTTGATCAAATTCCTGGCAACTCCCACTACTGCTCCTGCTTTGTTTGGAGGCGGTTTATTGGGCTATGTTATGTATGATGTAACCCACTACTACTTGCATCACGGGCAACCAACAGTTGAAGTGCCTAAAAATCTCAAGGTAAGAGGATGTGTTTGTTAACATCTCCCCAACGGCTTCATTGTGGTTTTTCAGTTAGTTTTTTTGTGATGTCTCCTGTCAGGTGTAATAATGTGTCAGTTTGAGAAGATGTTTTTTAGACCTGCTGGTTTCTTTGTTTAACCTTTTTAACTACTAACATGAGATTTGTTATACCATTGCAAATTATGTTTTCACTTGTGGTACTTGAGAGTTGAAACTGTTGTTTCAGTTATAGTTTGTGGTTTAATCCTTTCTTTAGTGTGATAAAGAAGTGTCTGCCTGGGGTTGTGTAGAAGTGATATTTTCATCTCAATTTATGAATCTCGATAAGATGCAGTATTCTTAACCTGATCTAACAAGTGATCTTTTGCCCTTCTTTCACAGAAATATCACTTGAATCATCATTTTCGTATCCAGAACAAAGGTTTTGGTATCACCTCCTCCTTCTGGGACAAAGTGTTTGGAACGCTACCACATTCAAAATCAGCCAAGAACAGATGATTCCCTTCGGATAGGAGAATCACAGCACTAAGTACTTTTTATTAGAAGGGTTAGAATTATTTTTTTTTTCTTTGAAATCCAGTTCCAGTTTTTTCATTTTGCCACTATGTTCATGCTACAGTTTAATTGGAACTTGGCATTCCATCCTTGTGACAACTTGTGTAAGGGTTACGTAACCGTGCTGCGAAACAATTGTGCTCATCAGTCCATCTAGGTTGTATTTATGTTTATCATTGGGCTGTATGTTGGCCATTTATTTGTACCTTTTACCAGTTTGGCAATTGGAAAAATCCTGTTGATTCATGGCAACAAATTCTCTCTTTCTTCTTTTTTTCTGTGTAGTAACTTGATTAACTGGATTGTTTGAAAGGAAACAGAACTATCTTGTCTTAAAAAAAATATACTTGGATGAGTGTGACAATTTACTAGTGGGAGTGCATCAATTCTAATTGTTTACACACATCACAAATGTAATGGAATTATATGAGTGTGGGAATATATTTTTTCATATCAAGCATGTGTATCATGAGGCATAATGTTGCTTCTTACCTAATCTTCTCTTTCCTCCCCCACATAAGAAAGAATACAAAGATTGAAAACAAAAGATATTTTACACTCCTCGTTTCAATTTGCTTGATCTACTTTCATTTTCAGTCCGTTTAATAAAGAACGACTCTTTTCTTTAAATTTCAAACTTTTCATATGACATGTTTAATATCACACTTCTTTATTTTCTTAAACTTTGTGTCAATTCAAAATAGGTCAATCAAATTTAAACGGAGGTGGAGAGTGTTGCCTGTGTGTATACATTGAAAAGAGAAAAAGTTTTGGCACCATAGTAGGACCTCTAATTATAGTGTTTCTACTTTATGCTTCACACCACCTTCCTCCAATGATTTAGAATTTAAACATGCCTTATTGAACCATCTCTTTATAATCTCCTCTCTCCTTCTCTGTTTCTTCCAAAATAAATTTTTATTTTCGAATCGATACGCGTGACCAGACATAAATCTTCATTTCATTTCCATCTATATTATTGTCCAAGATCATGCCATGTTTCAACAGTCCAACTCTATAATGTCTTGACCCTTGTTATATTCTTGCTTCTTGTCTCAGATACTAAATATTTAGAGGGAATCTTTATTGAGTCTGAATTTGGAATATCTTCAAACATGTCTTTTCCATGGAAGAATTTGAAGAAGACAAGTATATCTCAATTGGTGAAGGACCATATTCATTCTCAAAAACCTCTTATGGTGGAAACTGGTTTCCCTTCTTCCCTTGTGGATCTTTTTGTCAAGAATCGTCGAAAGTTCATGAAGACATCCAAGAAAAAGAGGGCTCCTCCAGTGGTGGCTGAGTTCCCTTTAAGCTCTCTTTCGACTCCACCTTCCCCGGTATGTTGCATAATTGAGAAGTCTGAGTTAAAGGGGTGTCAGGAAAAAGATGAAAAATTTGATCTTGATGAAACTGTTGATAAAAACAAGCGGCAAAATGGATGCTGTCGCACCAATGGGGGGGACGTCCAATGAGCTGCATGGCCTAAGTGGGAAAGTCCTTGCTGTCATAGCCATGACCTCGACACACATACAAACAGTCCAACAAAATTTTTTGTATGAACAGTTGGAGATATATTTAGGCTACCGCCATAGTTAGTATAGTTTGCGACGGATGGTGAGATGGAAAATCAATATAAAATGAATCTGCTTTGGCTATAAATTAGGCCAAGGTCCATAGGTCTTAGCATATATAACCACAAACACTTTTAACCAATTTGTGCTTTATAGTGAGGAGCTTTTTGATGATAGTTAACAATAGGAGGCTTTTGTAATGCAATTATATTTTCCCGCTCAGACTTTTCCAGGCATAGCCTGTAAATTTAAACTAAACTAATTTTTTGTTGTTTGCAGCTCAGCATTAACAGCTTTTCCAGGGAACAAAAGCTTTTTAAATTAACTAATGTTAGACATTTAACAAGGGAAATAAAGAGCAGATACTCGCGTAATCTTTTTTAACATATAGGGTAATCTTGGACCACGTTATAAAATTTTAGTTCGCCTCAGACAAATTGAGCTTTTTTTATTTTTTTCAATGTTCCAGCAAGTTTTATTCTTACTCCAAATCTTGCAGTTAGTTTAGAGAGTCCCAAGCACATTTAGGGAAAGGATAAAGATGCTATGCTTACAGGGACAGAAATTGCAGGAAAGCCCAGAAGATTTCTGCTATACGACCGATTAAGACTTCCTGGAAAGAGAGAGAGTTGAAAACAAAAAAACAATATTTAAGATTGTTAAGTAAAGTAGTACAAAAGAAAAAAACCTATCCAAAAAATTAAGAAAAAAGAATGAGAATGCATAAGATTTTGCCAGCTAACTAATAGGTGTTAAAAAAAAGTCACATAGGGGGCCCTGTTTATGCCTACAGTGAAGAATGATTTTAAATAGAGGATCATTTCTTTCTTAAATCAGTGATACTTGCAACAACGGAGAAGTTACTTCATCTGTAAACAATTCCCCATTTCCGAACCAAAATGTTTGGAGTTGGGAATAACCCAACGCCGAAAAGGGATAAATTACTGTTGTCTCGGGAGAGGATGAGGGCAGGTTTTTGGGGGGCTGGGTTTACCAAGTTTACAGAGAGAAAAGATTGTGTGGCGGGAACTCTCTATAGGCTCATATTGATCAATCCTGTTTCATACTCAGTTGAGATATCAAGGCAGTTGACAGCATCACCCAAACAGATAAACCAGTGTATCATAACGGAAAAACAACAAACCTGAAACGCCGCATGTTGGTCTCTTCCAACTGTAAGAAAGAAAGCAGTTGGCTGTGATTATTTATGGGGGGGGGCCCCCCCCCCCGGCCGGGCCCGTCATGCTGAAAGGTGTATGTGGGAAACAATTGTCAGCTAAAAAAAAGGATGGTTTTCACAGATAGTTCACATTTCAACAGCATAAAATAACAAATTTAAACCTGCTGTTTTTTTCACATATGATGTTATATTGTTTTCAAAGGACATAACTTTTGATGGAGTATACACAGGCATTTTTTGAATGGCTTTGATATCTAGATCTGACATCCATCAATTGAATCAATTCCCTTTTCAACTTATCACCTTTCTTGTGTTCCAGTTAAAGAGAAAAATCTTATTCATTGGCTTCATCAACTGACCAAATTCAATAATTTAACATGTGAATAAAAAAAAGGGTTGAGACATAATGCTATTAACAAGGCCAAATTTTCTCTTTTTTTTTGTAAATTCCCCCCAATGAAAAACAGAAAAAAAGGGGGAAAGAAGAACATCAGCGGAAACTAAAGGAAGCAGATTTGCAGATTTAGGTCAATTGCACGATATGGAAGGACATATGTGTTAATATTTTTTTAAAAAAGACGGTCATTCAACAATGAACAATTAACAGTGATAAACAAAATTTTATCCACTAAGCCCAAATATTTTGAAATGTGGTTAGTGTGTTACATACGCAGTAGATAGGGTGTCACAATGATATCCACCTTCTGAAAATCTCCATGTGGAGAATGGCATTAACCTCTCCTGAAATAATAAGAGGAGAATATATCTAGTAATGGGTATTGTACTTTAAAAACTTGCATTCTTTGTCCGCTATATCAGTAAATGAGAATGCACTTCTAGCCTAAGTGGAATAACTGGAATAAAAATACCAAGAAATATTGAAAACTGACAATGCATTTCGATAGTATAAGACACCAAGCAGGATAAACAAGATAAAGAGAACAAACACAGAGCCAGCTAAAAATCATTAGGAGCATTTTAAAAACTACCAGGCTTTCTGCTTTCTTATTTTTTCATTCTACCTACATCTTGAAAAAAACAACCTATTCTGGAATGATTTTTAACAACATAGTATCTAAGCCCTAAGAGCGATCATGAAAAAAACTAGGGAGACTAATTTTAGTCAAATTCTTTACAGTCAAGGAGATTATGATATTTCTTGAGCAAATTATGAGTAGCAACGTAACTAATGGATCCAAAATAAAAATATACCCAAAATTTAATTTCATTCATCCATTTCAGAATACAAGCAATGAGGTAATGAGCATCTCCAACGTGCCATTGACAAGATTGGTTTGCTGTCATTTTTATGCAATAACTGTTGCGCCGGAAAGTACAGTAATACCACTTGTTGTAGACTTCCAAAAAAGTAACCAAATTGATGCAAGCTATGCACATCTCTCTGTATCAAATTATGTCTTTTGAATGCCACTAAATTTGCAAGTGCAAATCAAATTCAAAATGTGATACAATTATGCCCCCACCTTAAGACACTGCGGGCAGCAATATAATCCTGACGCTGAATATGGTTTGAAAAACAGTGCCAGGGACTTACTTTATCCGACTGTCATATGTTAATGCTTGCTAATTTTTTCCTTGAAATCAGATGAATGAAGAACATATCATGTATATACGGGTGGGAGCGTGCCAAGGTATTCATTCAAGAAGAATATTGAAATGCCATCCATGTCAATCTACTATCCTAGAGGAAAGCCAGATCAAAGCACATGAAAGGACCTGCTCAGTAAGGGAGGACAACCCATCACTCAAGGTCAGGCATTTCAGCTTGAGATAATGCTTCCTGTTTTTTCTTTCCCAGAGCCAATTGAAACAACATTGTGCAACAAACATCTCATGCAAACTCTGGTAGTTACCAAATCTCAATCGTCTTTCAATAAGGGAAGAGAAAGACAAACCTTTTAGAAATAGGGAAAAAAAGGGCTAGATTAGAAAGAAAGTAGTTAGTAAAAAATTGATTGCTCACAGACCCCGCTTACTCTTATACAAGCAGATGGCAGATGAAAACAGGGACCAATGCTTGACCATTAACTGAAGAAGAATTGGAATATGGGTAATAAACTTTAAACCAAGAAATTGGGATTATGGGGAAAAAACTTACTTTTGCACCCATGTTTTTCTGATAGCTGGTTTAGAATATCCTCAACACTTATCAGATATATTCAGTTGATTGAAAAACGATTATTGATGAACGCACTTGAAGTTAACAAAATTCAAGGAGACAATTTAAATAGTTTAAAGTAAAGTTAACATTTCAGACATCTGTCTTAACCAGAAGAAAAAGCCAATTAAAAAATTACCTCAGTGTACTTCCCCAAGCGCAGTTGTCCCGTTTAGAGCACCCAGTTCTCACATTGAACTTAAAATTTGGGTAAACAGGAGGGCCTCTGAAACATAGTAA
This sequence comes from Solanum lycopersicoides, assembly GCA_022817965.1. Classification (NCBI taxonomy): domain Eukaryota; kingdom Viridiplantae; phylum Streptophyta; class Magnoliopsida; order Solanales; family Solanaceae; genus Solanum; species Solanum lycopersicoides. The sequence goes on from CM040619.1 coordinate 64,513,300, forward strand.
ATAAACACTAAAGGATTTTCCATGGAACGGGCACATGCCACAACTTTCGCTCTGAAACTCATAAGGTGAAAATTACCAATTTGCAAAAATGAAACATGTGTCCCAGAATAATGTGAATAAGAAGTACAAAGCCTCCCTAGTCATCAAAACTACAAAGTAGTTAGATCAACCTCTTAACTTAGTAACTCTCAAGAGCTGACTGTTTAGCGTCCACTACCATCAGCGAGAAGCTTTGCTTCTTCAATTTATTGTAATAACGTAAACCTGGCTATTACAGGAGTTGGCACAAGTTTCAGGATTTCTATCTGCAGAATTTATCCAAAGAGACCAGAAAAAGAACTGAAACTACCACTCAACTTCTTTAGGGTCCCACACTAAAGAAGTTGCTGTATGTTTATGAACAAACTCTTCTCTATAGATTTCTTGTGGTTTTTAACGATACTGGAGAAGAAACTAGAACAGATGATCAATCCACATTTGTATTCTGTGATATTTTTAATGAAAAATTTTTTTTTTTTTTTTTTTTTTTTTTTTTTTTTAAATGAAGCATTTTACATTTTAATGCGGATGAACATGCAATATTCTTGGGTGAATTACCGGTTTTCAAAGAAACTCTACTCAGCAGCCAGAAGATTCCTAAAATATGCCAGCCATTACCTGACAGTAGTAACGATATTCACAACTTAGATTTCAGAAATTGGGTTTATCTAAGCTCATCAATTAAAGCGCAAAAAAAAGAAACTAAGAGGAAAAATCCTGAAAATTAGTTGAAATTAAGGAGTAGTATGTCAATAGATTTTTTTCTTTTTGGGAGGGGAAGAAAAATTAAACTCGCAATAGTTGCGAGGAAAGGAATCTTGATATATTTACTACTTTTTCATCTCTCCAAAGCATAAATAGGGTAGGGGGAAACCGGCCTCTGTCCCATCCCCAAGATAAAAGAAAGATAAACCCTCTAAGATTTTTTGATGGTAAAGGAAAAAAAACAAAAAAGAAAAGAAGAAAATAACGATAAAAATCTTAAGAAACCAAAAAAAAACGAATTACAAAAAGGCAAGACAACTCAAGAAAAATATACACACCAAAATACCTAAACAAAAAGGAGAAACAAAACATACAAATTCCACAAAACCCATTTCTGGACTCCGAAAAGAATAAATAAAAATTAGGATAGCACTTCAGCAGGGCATATATATAAATTCAAAGTACAAAGATCCAGCAACGATGCAGTTACGAAAAAAAAAGATACAATCTACGAAACAAACAGGAACCCGATAACAAGCCAGCTGGAGAAAAAACACCCAAAGAAAACAACGCTAGCTAGACACAAAATTATATACCATATCAAAGAACCCCAGACTGAAACCACCCGAAGTATCTAAAAACACAGAAAGTGTGAGATAAAAAAGAAATCAAAACGGAAACAAAAGGACAAAACCCCAAAACTAAAATATTAAGAAAAAGACATCCTCAGATAATCCAGCACAACCACGTAAAAATACCAAAAATACAAATGACCAACACAAAGCCAACAAGCGAAAAAATATATAAAAGAATCTAGCCACCCAGCTCCGCCGAAACCGCCGCTCAAAAAATACCCAGAAAAAATAACCCTACGTCGGCCACCTAAATCCCAAACCTAAATCCAAACACTCAAGACCCCACTCCAAGTACCCCGGAAACAAAACCCACAAAATCATGTGGAAAAACAAATCTTACCGAAGCAAAAAAACGAGACTACACAAAAAAGAAAAAAAGACTAACAGAAAAACAACCAACAACCCCCAAAAAACCCTAAGAAAAAGATGTAAACAAGAACTATCAAGCGCGCAAAAGAGAGAAAAACAAAATAAATAAATAGCACAACACAGAAAGGCAATCCCACTCCATCAAAGAACAGCGCAGATAACCAAACCCAGGAAAAACAACGCAACCGACCACCGACCCTAAGAGCACCTGCGGCCACACACACCACGCCCAACAAACCCACCCCAACAAAAGCCAAAAAAAACAGCGAAAGTTAGAACTGTATGACAGGATGAACATGGTCGCCACTAAACGGAATTGACCCCAACACTGTTCACAAAAGAGGAAAACATTTAGATAAAAAGAAAACAACAGCAACAAGGAAAAATGAAAATAAAACACAATAAAAAATGACAAACAACAAAAAAAAACCTGAGCCAAAAGCCAAAGGAAGCATAACAAAAATGTAATAAATCAAAAAAACAGAAAAAAAAAAAAAACAGTGAATAGAGAAAAAAAACCTAGAACAAATAAAGGAAAAGAAAGAAAATAAAAAAAAAAAAAAAACAAAACCGATATAGAAACACAACAAAAGCGTGGCAAAACAAATAGAATAGCCCAGAAAAAAAGAAAAAAGAAGGACACTAACAAAAAAAAAGAAATAAAAAAACAAGAATGCGAAAAGCCTATTTAAGACTTAACAAAGGTAAGGTGTGAAAACAACAAAGTATGTCTAGCAAGATTTACCCCAAGGTTAAATGAACAAAAAGGACCAACATATTATGCACATATAATTGCTACAATTCCAGGGCAAAAATTAGAATATTCATTATCGCCAGTAGGAAGGAACTTCAAGAAAAGTTATCTTTTATTTACAACAATCGTGTTGGTGCCAGGCCTTTGCTCGCCATTCAAACTAAGTCACCAGGTATACATGTACTCCCACCACCAAAAAAAAAAAAAACAACAAAAGAACCGGATAACTATACCTCCCCACCATGTGGTTTAAGGAACCAGGAATGCAGCATTAATCAGACCTCTCCGCACCAATATGGGAGCTCACCCTTATCATGTCAGTCTATCATATGTGTCCTTTCAAGCCCACCCACACCACCAAAGGGAAGAAGGCCCAATGCCGAATTTGATATCCTCGCCCAAAATTTCTGATAGACAACAAAGAGTTTTCAAACCCCACTGATTATGGTACGATGCTCAAGAAATGAAGAGAAAATGATAAAACCCGAGAAAGCAGGATTAGTAAACACAGAATGAGAAACTAAAAACAATATATTTCGGGTAAATAGTCAAGGGAAAAAACGAATGTGTTTTAAGGTGAATGACTCGTATCAGAAGCGTACCAGGATAGTTGTGGATAAGTAAATAAACTCCCATAGATAAGAAACAAGAAATGCCGAACCTCCTCCATCTGCAGCGTTTTCACCCCTGTCCCTGCAAAAGTGTTTGACGTGATAGTGGATGCCCATTTGGATACTCTAAAAAACAGCACCCTCCCAAAGGTATTGTGCAAAGAAGAAGATGGATAAAATTTTTTCGAAGTATAACGATTGTTTTAGGTATTTTTAGATGTATGTG
>CM040619.1:64516663-64590584 GCA_022817965.1 Solanum lycopersicoides
TGATATTTTAGTATTTAGTAAAGATATAAAAGAACATTTAGGACATTTACAAACAGTTTTTAGATTATTTGTTAATAATGGAATAATAATTAGTAAAAAGAAAATAGAATTATGTAAAAATTATATAAATTTCTTAGGAATTACTTTAGGAGAAGGAAAAGTTAAACTACAACCTCATATAGCTAAAAAAGTTTAGATATGCCAGACAAATTAAATACATTAAAAGAGTTACAAAAATTTTTAGGAATAATTAATTATGCAAGACCATTTATTAAAGATTTAGGTAAAATAGCAGGACCATTATATTCTAAAACAGGCTCTAAAGGGCAAAGAAATTTCAATATAGAAGATATAAAATTAGTACAACAAATAAAAGAAAAAATAAAAAATATACCTGATCTTAATATGCCATTAGAATCAGACTATTTAATAATAGAGACAGATGGAAGTTTTGATGGATGGGGTGCAGTATTAAAATCAAAACCAAATAAATATAGTTCGAAACAAGAAGAAAAAATTTGCGCTATCAAAGTGGAAAATTTAAAGAAAAAGGAAATAAAGCTAGTATAGATGTAGAAATTTTAGCTGTTATATATGGTCTAAATAGTTTTAGAATTATCTTTTAAATAAACCAGAAATTTTAATAAGAACTGATTGTGAAGCAATAGTAAAATTTCATCAGAAAATAAATGACAAAACAAGTAGTAGAAGAAGATGGTTAAATTTTTTAGATACTATATCAATTTATAATTATATAATTTTTGAACATATTAAAGGAAATGATAATAAAATTGCAGATCAATTAAGTCGATTATTAATCAAAGTTTAATTTACATTTTTCAGAATGAGACCATCTTTTCCAGACAAGGGCAAAGGAGTTCAACCTCCATCCCCAGATTATTCAGACTTATACAAACAGACAGTATTATCTAATTTAAATTTCAGACCTTTAAGTAAAATAGATGATAATAGAATAGAAAGAATGCAATTTCGGACAACATAATTTAATAGCATATGAATCATCTAATTTAACTTTTAGAAGTTTACCTATATACAGATAGATAAACAACAGAAATGTTTAATAGATAATATATGGATAGCTCATAATAAGAAAGACACTAAATATATAATTGCAGTTTTAAATGCTTTAGGATTCTACTTTAATAGTAAAAATAAAGAAAATAAATTTAAATATTATGTTGTTATTCATGGTAGAATAAATGGAATTTTTCAGACTTGGATAGAAGTTTTAGATTCTATAAAAGGTTTTTCTAAACCTCTTTTTAAAGGTTTTAATGATTTTACTGAAGCACTAGACTATGCTAGGGGAGTATTAGGCCCAAACTACTATATCTCTCCTCTCTTAAACAAAATCCAGACAAGATACCTCAATACCATATTCAGAAAGACACAGATAAAATTATATTTTGCGATCATTGTTCTTCAATGACCGAAGCCTTCAAGAGACTAAATCATAAGAATGAATTATTGGCTCAAGAAAATCTCCAGTTGAAAGACAAAATTACAAAGATGGAGAATGATATGAAGATAAAAGACAACCAGATCAACATACAGGGTTTTCCATCCCCACTAAAAATGGATGAGACGGGTGTACATTCCCCTCTGAATGTAAATAGATCCACTGTATCGGATAAAGATACAGCTAGTCCGGTTCAAACGGTAGCCGGTAAAGACTTATCAAATCCGTTAATGGCTGTCACTTTGCCAAAAAGTGAAAACGAAGAAGGATCATCTTCAAGAAGACGTTTACCCCTTTCTTTTAATCAGCTCCTTAGACAAAAAACTAAAAAAGCCCAAAAAAATAAAGACTTAGAATCCATAATAGCCCAAACTGTAGAAAAACTATTTAAAGCACAACAAGAAAAAGACAAACATATAAATCCTAGCCCAATACAAAGCCCAAGACAAAATCCAGTTTTAAGTCCAAATAATTCAGATAATTTTTCAGACTCTTCTCAATTGCTCAAGACCCAAACGATGATGACTCGGGTATGAGTTTTGATTCAATTGCTTTACACAATTTAGATACATAAAAAAATATAATAAATAATAATATATTAATTAAATATATATATTGTAATAATAATATTGTATTAATTCCAAAGAGGAATGCCTCTTTAGTCAACAATGTGAGTCCCACTTTACTCACTACCACACATATGTGGAAAAACTGTTGGGACGCGTCTTTACTTTATTTTAAATAGATAGGCACTAAGTTAAGAGATAAGGATAAGATGCAGCAATAAATCAGACAAGGACAGATAATAATGCAAAAGAAAGAATCATTTCACGTGCGATGGGGCCCAATGAGCACCCGGCGGAAAAGATAAGATTCTTTTTCATTTTGAAGTCCGGAGTTTGAAGTCCATAATTGTGTATATAAAGAAGACATTAGCAGAAGAAGAAGGGAGCGAAAAAAAAACAAGAACCAGCAAAACCCAAAGCTTTCCAAATATCCTTCCTCCTCATAAATAAAAAATAAATTTTTAGCCTTTAGTTTTTGTTTGAAGTTTGTTTTTAAGATTTTGTAAAGTTCTTTTGGAAGTCGTTCGGGTTTCCCGAAAGGGAAACTTCACTCTGTTATAATAATGTAAGTTTTCATATTTATGTTTCTAGTTAACTTCCCATATATGTAAATTATTTAGTTTCAAATATTTATGATATGTTAATATTTTGTATATGAATTTATGAATTTTATGCATCTATGTTATATTTATGAATCTATGTTACTTAGTATATGGTTATTTTTTTAGCCTCTTAAAAGTATCGATGGATTAACCTGTAAATTCCTAGGAAATTGTTAGGTCAGTTTGAATGTTCTTAAATGAACGATGAATGACCAAATCCGGGGTGTGGTTAAAGAAGATTTCTTTTAAGAACAAAAGCTAAGGGAAAGAGATGAACCGTAATAATAGATTCATGAATATACATAGTCCATAAAAAAAAAAAAAAAAAAAAAAAAAAGGAAGAAAAACTAGAAACTAAAATGATATTTACTTATTAGAACAAAAGAGTGAAGGAGTACTGAGTAGGATTTTACAACTTATAAGTTTAAAGAAAATTTTTTATTGAAATACCCCTCCTCTCATTTGGTATCAGAGCTAGTGATCTTGATTAGACCAAAAACATTATATGAAAAAAGATTATTATTCAAAAAAGACTTTTGCTTGTCATAAAACTCTATTTTATAATAGAAAATACCTAAAGACAGTTAGATTATATAAGAAATCTTTAGAAAGAAATCTTCTTACTTTAGAAATAAGACTATCTTTAACATATACATATAAAGATCCTTTAGATAATCTTAGAGAAAGTATTAGACATATTCAAAATCAAATAAGTAATGAATTAGATCTAATAAATTTTGAAGAAACAGAAGTAATTAATATAATTAAAATAATTAAAAATAGTCCTTATTATTATAATTCTGTAGGATAATATATGAGAAGACCCTATAAAAATACGAAAGAATATAAAAAGGTTAAAAGAGAATTATTAAATTTATATTTAGAATCAGATAGATTATTAAGAGATTTAAAAACTACAAGTTCAATAAGTTCTAAAAAAGAAATTAGTAATAAATTAGATTATATATTTTTCTTAGCTAAAATATTAGAAAAGAAATTAGTAAGACATTTTATATCTAGAAATATTCAAATAAAAATTATTTTATGAGAAATCTTCCTTTTGCAAAAAGTATAAGATTTAATTATTGGCTATTATATAGAGATAAAAAGGAAAAAGAAAGACTACAAAAAGCTGAAAAAGCAATAGAAGCATATATATATATATATACGAAAACGAGTTTTTTAAACCAAGAAACTTTTATTTTGAATATAACGTAAATAATAACGAATATATAAACGCTTTAAAGTGGGAATTACAAGGAATTAGTGAAAGTATAAATAGATATAATAAAAGAATAGAATTTTTTAATAAATATTATAAACCAACTACTTTAGGATAAAATATTACTAGTAAAAATAGCTTCATTAAAAAGTTTAGAATATTTAGATCTACAAATAACTATAGAAAAAAGATTTAAAAGATAAAAAGGAGAAAGTATTATTAAGTGTAATTTTGATAGTGGAGATCATAGTCTACATACAGAAGATCCTCAATATAATACTTTAATAGATTTAATAATAAACCTTAGTGAAAAAATTAAAGAAAATAATAATAAAATTATAAAAATATTAAGTGAACAAGAAGAATATCAAAATAGACAAAAACTAATTTTAATAAGATAGAAGAAAATTTAGATTATTTAAAAGAACAAGGAATAGAAGTAAATAAAAGATTAAATAATAGATTAAGAGAAGAAGTTAATAATAGTTTAGTTATAAAATTACAAGAAATAAAGACAGAATTATCCAATAAAAGAATAGTTCTTTCATGATAGATCTATAGAAACAGAAACATTTAAAGAAGCAATAACATTAATAGAAAAGAGAACAACCTTCCATTAGATTATAAAGAATTTAACGCACCTTCAAAATCAGATCAAATATCATAAAACAGAATAATATAATAATATCACTTTTATTACATTACATAATAAGATAGATAAAAAAGAAAAATCAGAAGGTAAAAATATTACAACCGGAGTAGAAGAATTAATAGAAAAGCTAAATAAATAGAAATTACTCCTCAAACAGAAAAAATAATTAAAAAACAGAAAAAATGGACATTTTTCCAACTAGATCAAGAGATAAAAGACCAGAAAGACCAGGACCTAGTTACACCCAGAATAAAATAAGTAATAATTTTATCTCAAGAATACTAAATAGAAAGACAAAAGAAGATAATAATCAACAATTAGATGAAATAATAGATACAGATAAAGATATACAAATATTCCAACAAAATCAATTAAATTTATTAAATCCAAAAGTTTTATATAATACAAATTCAAAATCCCAATTATATAGACATTACAGAGAAGAACAATTATCAGTATTAGGAAAAAACTCTGTATCCTTGCCCTTGTAAATGAAGAATCTGTAAAAGAAATGAAATATGTTAAAAAAGATTTAATGCATATGGGATTAATAGTTATAGGAATTAAAGGATTAACTAGAAAAAATTTAGGAACCAAAACCCTAATTACAATATATGACAAAAGATGGTCAGACATAAAAAAGGCAATTATTGGATTAACAGAAGTAGATATGACTAATAATGGAGGAATATTTTATATAAGCCCAGATTTTATGATGAATTTAAATGAATTTGGAAATCATATTAGAATAGGAATACAAACTAAAGGATATGAAGAAATGCATAGTGGAAAAAATTTATTAATGTGTGTAGGATTTTTAGGAAAAATGACAGACAGTAGTAATACTAGATTTAGATTACAAATAAAGGATGTAGTAGAAGTAATGGGAAATAAAGGAATAAAATTAATAAAACCTATAAAAATAAATCCTGAAGAATATGCAGGTTTAGAATGGAAATTAGGTGACTTTAAAGAAAAAGAAGCTTTAAGACCAGACAATCATTTAATATATACAAATTCTAAAGGAGAACCTTCAATTAGATTTACAGACTATAATTATGAAGCTCAAAAAGACATTGAAGAAGAAAGTATTGTAGAAGAAATGCCTTTAACGGGAATGAATATAGAAGTAATATTAGAAGAAGATTATGCAGTAGATTTAGCTATAGAAAAAGCAAAAGAAATATGTAAAAATAATAGAAATAGATTATTTACTTGTAAAGGATGTAAATTAAAAGATTTGAATTTAGAACAAGTAATATCTCATTTTAAAATATGTGAACAAAGAATAGATAATAAGGGTTATAGATTAGAAAAAAGTCTACAAGAAAAATCCGAAAAAATAGATAATATAATGAATGAAATGAAAGAAAATGATAGTGAGATATCAGAATTAGAATCTATATTCAGTCAAAAAGAATTAATGGAAACAGCAAGTTCTAGTAGTCCATTTCAAAGAACAAATGAACAAGTTTATACTGCAGATAATAGTACAGGAAATATACCACGTAGAAGAGTATATAGACAAGGAGATGTTCCTACAACAGAAATTAAACCTATGGGAAAAAGAATGCCTATAGAAGAACAAATAATACTCCAAGAAGGAGGAAGTAAAGGAAAAATTCTAAATATAGCTGCACATGATCCACAAAGATGGAATTCAGTAATAGACTTATGGAAAGGAATAGTAGTAGCAGATTTTATAAAAAACTATACAGAAACTGATGCAGAAACAATGTATAAATACTTAGAAACATTTTTAGGAGAATCAACCAAAGCTTTATGGGAAGCTTATAAAGTAGAATTCCCATCAGAATTTCAGTATTTAGTATCTTTAGGACCAAATCCATATAATTTTACAAATAAAATACATACTTTAATAACAGGAGAAGACCCAAATAGTGGATTAGTAGCTTTACAAAGGAATGCAGTAATAAAACTAGAACAATTAAGTATAAGTAATTGGTATTATATAAAGAAATTTTTAAATGATTATTTCTATTATTGTACAATTAGTGGAAATGCATTTGATCAAGATTTAGGTAAAAAATTATTTAATAAGTTACCTGGAGCCTTAGGAAGAGAAATAGAAGATAGATGGACCAAAAGAGATGGAGTAGCCCAAAATCCTCAAGCAAAATGGTCAATAGGACATAGAATACAACATATAATGGAAATATTACAAGAAAAATGTACTAATTTACAAATACAAAAACAATTAAAACAAAATGAAATGAATTTCTGTAAAGATATAATATATACAACTCAAAATTATGATAAAACTCAATATAAAAAGAAAAAATATAAAAAATATAATCCACAATATAATAAAAAATATAATAAAAAAGGATATTTTCTTAGGAAATCTTCAGCTAGAAAACCATATTTAAATAGGGATAGACATGTTAGAAAATATAGAACAGATAGAAATTATAAAAACAAGTTAGAATGTTTTACATGTGGAAGTATAGAACATTTAGCAAATACTTGTCCTAAAAGATATAATGCAAAGACTAGAAATGCTCAATTAGTAGAAGAATTTAACGAAGCATTATTAAATGTAGATGAATATATGTCAGATAATGAAAGTATTTACTCTATAGTAAGTATTGATATAGACGAAAATAATAAAGAAGAAGATTCTTCTAATTCAGAAGGAGAAGAATTAATTAATGAAATAGGAATAGAAAATTTAAAAATAGATGATTTAAAAATTAATTTTATGAATATAAATATAATAGAATGTGAACATAATTTTGAAAAAGACACAGGACTAGATAGTAACCCATGTAATTGGTGTAAATGGTATCCAAGTAAATATAAAAGAGCTAAATGTAACAAATGTTTTTTAGAAGGATGTATAAGTTGTATAGAAATACAGTTAGGAATAATAATTCAAAAAAGGAAAGAAATAAATACAAATGAATCTTTAATAAATTTAAAAGTATTAGTATTAGAGGCAAAAGTTAAAGAATTAGAAGAAAGAATATTAAGGTTAGAAAAAGGAAAAAATATTGAACAAGAACTACCATTAGATAATCAAGAATTAATGAATGAAGAATCTAATACTTTAATATGTAATCAAGATAAAAATATAAATACTGTCAAAATATTAGCAAGATTACAAATAGGAAAATATGAAATTGAAACTTTAGCTTTAATAGATTCAGGATGTACAAAAAGTATTTTAAATAAGAAAATAGTACCATCAGAATTAATAAAAACTTTAGAAAAACCACTTGCAGCTATGCAAATGGATGGAACACATAATATATATAAATATTATATAGATAAAGCACAAGTTAGTTTTTTAAATACTTGTTCAGAATTTTATAAACCTACCTATAAAATGGACAAAATATGGGTAAGAGATTTAGATATAAGAGTAGATTTTGTTCTAGGACTAGACTTCATACTATATAATAAAGGAGGTATGGTGCTCACGGTGGGATCCTTAAAGCGCTTGTATTGATAAGAAAAATTAAGTGATCTAGCGAGACATGATCCTTGATTTGGACATGGTATTGTGCGTGAAACTATATATATCTATACATATTTCTAGTATTTCGATAGTTCAAAACTTGTAATGATAGAAAGAATCAAAAGATCTAGTAAGACAGGATCCTTAAAGCGTTTGTATTGATATGAAGAATTAAGTGATCTAGTGAGTAGTGAGACATGATCTGGATATGATATTGTGCGTGAAACTATATATTACACACGCGCGCGCGCGCGCGCACACACACATATATGTGTATATATATATATATATATATATATAATTTGGTCTTTTTCGATTCTCCTTCTTCTATTTTCTAATCCGAAACCAAAACAAGAAATGAATCAATATAATTATAAATCCAAAATTAAATTGAAAAAAACTAATCCAAATTAAAATTCGATTTAAATTTAATGTAAATTATTAGCATGTATTTAGGAATATTTACATAATAGTAGTAATATTAATCAGTAATTATTTCATGTAAGTAATTTTTTACACATAAAGCGGCTTTGAAATAAAAATCTCTATAATATTGTTAGATCCCATTTTTCAATTCAATTTGTCCTATTTATATGGAAAAAATATTTATCTTTCAAAATATTGTTCTCTTCTCTCCTTTTCTAATATTTCTATTTCTATTTTCTTTATACATGTAAATTGTAATATTTGTTCATTTAATTTTCTCTCTCTATATATATATATATGATATTTTCAACTACAATATTTGACAATAGGATAGCCAACACTATTAAGATGTCATAGTGGGACCCTCTCTTTTGCTTTTTAATAATGACAATCCTATTGGTTGTAGGCTTCAAATTAATGTGGTCATTTTTCAAGATGACAACAAGTTTTATAAAAATTTTATTTAATTTTTTAATACTATAAATTATAATAATTAATAATTTAAAATTTTAAAAAATATATTAAAAATTGAGTTGATTTGCTAAAGTTGATTTACTATGTAAAATAGGACAAAGGATGCAATATATTATATATATATATATATATATATATATATATATATATATAAATGGAAGAGAATTAGTGTATTAAGCAAGTACGGAAAAGCGGAAAAAGGAAATTCAGGCACTGCAACACCGGCAAAATCACTTTAAAACACAAAACAAATCGAACTACATATATACTACATCAAATGAAATTGAGAATCTCTATGAACTTTTTACAAACACTCACGAGAGAGAGAGTTCTTTGGATTCTGTTTCTCTCTTCGATTGTGCACCCAACAGTGAACACCCTTTTTGCGTGTGGACGCGGAAGTACAGAGTCAATATTATTATAGAAATTCAGATACCGAATTGCCCTTCAATTTTAATTGAAATTACGCCCCCCTTTTTGGATTCCAGACTTTGTTTTTCCCTGCTTAGTGGTTGTTGAAGACTTGACGTACTATAGTGCAATTTAACTAGTTCAAAATTTAATTATCAAGCTATATTTTAATTTATAATATCATATATATATATATATATATATATATATATATATTCAATGTGATTTGCATATATATAAAATACATATATATCTTGCTCGCCTCTCTCTTTAATTTGACTTGACTCTCTCTTTATTTTTGTGTAACTTAAGAGATAAAAGGGAACGATAAGTTAAACAAAATTTGGAATATTATATAGGCCTTTCCTCATGGTGTCATTGGCACAAAAATAATATAAAATAATAATTCCAAAAATTGACTACTTTGATTGTAAGGGCTTATAAATGTTTAAAATTAATTTTTGATCCATAACTTATTTTGTCTTGATAAATTCTAGTCATCCAACTTTACGAGAGATAAAAAAATGTTTATGTATTTTGAATAAGTAAAGTGTTTGATTAAGTTTTTTTTTGAAAGAAAATAAATATTTATGAGAAATAATATAAATTGTTTTTGAGAAGCTAAAAAATTGGCTTTTTTTCTGAAAGTATTTTAAAAAAAGTTTGACAAAACACTTATAACTGTTGAAATAGTGTTTTTAATGTTGATTGGCAAAACGTAAATTATTCATCACCAAAATATTACTATATTATTATTTTTTCTATAAATATATATATTTTATAATAAGGTGAGCAAATAAATTTAGAGGAGTTGTACCTCACATTTTTCAACTCAAAGTCAAACCAATTAAAAAGCACCACAAATGAGTAGCCAATTGGATGATTTATAGTGGTTGAGAGTGCTTCACTATTTTTATACGTGGCTCTTCCACACTCCAAATAATTACAAGTCAATATTAAAAAAAAATTTAATGTTTAAAAGTACTTTTTCCAACTTTCAAGAAAAAAAGGCTGGCTCCCTCGCAGACCATTTACTTTTTCAACTTTCAATAAAAAACTCTTCTTCTTCTCAACTCTTCTTCTTTCTCTTTCAGTTCTCTGTTTCTTCTCAACTCTTCTTCTTCTCTTTCGCCGGCGTTGTCGCCATAAACTGATTTTCTCTTCTTCTCTTCTTCTCTTCTCTCTACTCTCTTCTCTGTACTTTTTCAAGCTTTGTACTCTTTACGTCATCGGAAATTGATTTTTTCTTCCCCAATCTTTTCTCGGCTTCGGTCAAAGTGTTCAGATTGGATTGACCGAATCTGACACGCACCCCGCACCCGCACCAGAGTCGTGTCGAGACGGGTTTGCCTGCAAAAATGAAGAGTCCACGCAACTTAGCCATTAGCTACAGAAAGATCGCGATATGTTAAACTACTACGTCAAAAGCATCAAGCACCTTCAAACCTTCTCCATGAATTTCGATAATTCTTTCATCTTTAGTGGTATAAGGGGCTACACCATATGTGAAATTCAGAAATTATTAGATGTTACCACATGAGTGAATGTTTTGTGTCACACCATATATTATAGCAAAACACACAATTCCCACCATCAAGAATTACATAGAAATAAACTTCAAAATCTACTCTTGAACTACGATTCTTAATCAATGGGTGGTCAGCTGGTATGATAGAAGAAATAAAAGCTCAGCTCATACTTACACTACAACAAAATATATCTATAGCTACGAAATATAAGCCACAAATATAAAAATTGTAGCTATTACATAGTAATAGCCACAAAAATTTGAATTTCCTAGCTATTTATATATTCGTAAAAAATCTTAGCCACGAAAATTTAACCGAAAAAGCTAATTCCTTATTTTTGCTACAATTTCCAACAATTGTGGCAATAATTCCCTAAATATCTACAACTTTCTTGCTATAATAAAAGTTTGTACCTGATCATAATTTTTTGCAACGTTATAAAAGTTATTGTAGCAATAGTAACCTTTCAGCTACAATAAACTATTTGAAACAAAATATTGTAGCTGAATAATCATTTTTGATTCAAGTTATAGGAATATCGCGGCAATAGATAATTGATATATCCACATTTTTTTGTTATAAAAAATAGTAAAAATTCGTAGTAATAAAAACCTTTTAGCCACAATGAAATATTTAAAACAAAATATTGTAGCTAAATAACCATTTTTGCTTCATGTTACAAAAAAAGTGATAATAGTTAAATAATATATAGCCAAAGAGATTTTTTCTACGGTAAAAATTCCTAGCTTATTATTATTTTTTGCCACGTATTAAAATTTGTCATAGCAATACATAGTAACCTTTTAGTCACATTAAGGTTATTAAAAATAAAATATTATAGTTAAATAAATATTTTTGTGTGAAGTACTAAAATAATTGTCGCAATAGTTGAGTTAATAACTATAAATATTTATCCTGAAGAAATAATAAAGCCACTAATTTATTGTTATGATAAAATATCTTAGCGAATATTTATTATTTTACCACGAGTTGAAAGTTGTTGTAGCTATATTTATGTAGTGTAATTAGAGGTGTCAATTGTTTGATGTGATTCATGCTACTTATAAATTTCAATTATAATTTCAATAAATATATGATTATCTATAACAAATTTTGATTAACTAATTATGCCAAACTTAAAAATCTTGATCTAGTACTTCTAGATTCTTATTTGATTCAAACTTATTTCCTTGTTATAATATCTTTATTAATCAACTGTAATTAGATTTGTTAATCATTCGTTTCGATACAAATTTGAAGGTCTATTTGTAAATTTTAAATATAATATAAATAAATAGGTGACTATATAAAATCGAAATTGACCAACTAATTATATTGAACTTAATCATAACTTCACTGAAACTTCATATTGATCAAATGCTTCTAAATTTGGTATTTGATATAAACTTATTTTATCTGAATATATCTTTATTATCGATAAAGTGTAATTGAATGTGTTAATCATTTGATCCAATTTACAAACCTATTTGTAAATTTCAACTACAGTTTCAATAAAATAGGTGATTGTATATAATTAATTTGATTACTAGTTATATCAAACTTAAATATGATTTCACCATGTCTCACTAAAACTTTATTTTGATCAAGTGCTTTCAAAATTGTCATTTGACTCAAACTTGTTTAATCAGAATGATATGTTTATATTATCTTTATATATCTAATGTATATGCAGGTATTAACCGTTCAATTAAATTCAATTTTATAGAAATTTATAAATTTTAAAAATGATTTCGATAAAAAGATGTTTAATCTAAATAATTTTGACTAACTTAGTAAAACTTAAAAATAGCTTTATTGAGTCTTGTTGGGCTGAATAGAGGCATATTCAAAATTTGAAGACGGTGAATGCACCACTAACAATCAATACATGTTAATTAAATTATGTCATTCAATATTGATTCATAGAATATTTTTATACAACGTAAAAATATAAAACTAATGTAATAACGTATAAACTTCCTTTTGCTTCAGTTTGTACTGAAAGATATGGGCCGCATATTACTTGTTTTGGGGCAATTGGGTAAAAAACACGGCAAACACTTACTAGCAACTTTGGATTTATTATCAAGTCACTTATTATTTTTTATAATTTTAGTTTAAATGCGGAAATAAATAATTTCAAGACTAATCTAATTGGATAATTTATATAAGTTTCACTAGTTTATAGGTTAATTATTTAAACAAACTAATTTATAATATTGCGAATTTTATTAGATTTTGATGCATTCATTCACGTTCAGATGTACGTATCTCGGGATACACAAAATTATGCGTAATTTATTCTAAATATATTGTATCCAATGTATTTTGGACACATAGACAACTCTCCCTCGCCTTCCTTCTATCTTGCTCGCCACTCTTCTATTATTTGATATCTCGAATACATGCGAATCACACCAGATACATCATATATACGTATCCAGTGTGTATCTAATGTGATTTGTATGTATCTGAGATACATAGACAAATCTCGCTCACTTCCCTTCTGTTCTCACTCGCCTTTCTCCCTATCTATTACAGTGTATCCGGTATCAAAAAATATAAATCTTGGTGTGTCCGACTTAAAATCAAGTATGAAATTACTAATTAGTGATCTAAAATATATTTATTTCAAAATATAAAAAAAATTAATATATATTTTTAATATTTGTGTAATTAGATAATATCTCCGATTTAACACCTCCAACCAAATACAAGATAAAATAGTTTACATTTTATCCATTATTATCGCTTATTTTCCATATGCCAAACAATCCCGCATTATGTACATGTATATTTTAAATATATACAATTTAAATTTTGTATACAAGGATGAAAGTAATTGAATCACATCGTTATGTTATAAATAAGACGATGTACCATATTTACTGGTCTTTTGTAAAAAGGATTGCAATGATAGAGTTATAATAATTTGTAAAAATTGTCAGATAGATTGCATTTGAACCTTGTGGTTCTTGAAAATAAAATTGTCTTAATAAAAAAAAATTGGAAAGATAGTTTTAGCGGATTGTGATTATAATATGTGTTGTTATATAGAAAAAATGACGATATGATGTTTTGCTCTTGCCAATCTTTGAAAGTTATCTTTAAAATACTTTGTACCACAAGTCATGATAGCTTGGCAATAACTCGAATAATTATCCAATGATTCCCAAATCAATATCTCTATAGCCAGCTGAGATAAGTAACTCTTGATGAATTGGACACATATGACTCCACGTACTTGTAAAGACTTTGGATGCAATACTAATATTATTTGGATCCCTAATTTGAACTCTTTGTTACTATATATTATATGTTGTATTGTCACGCTTCGAGACTTTAGTATTTTAGACGTAATATTTTATAGATATCAACGTTTGTACCAATCAATTCGGAGTGGTCTTCCATATACCCCAGTTGTTAATGATATGGTGTAGACTAGTGATCAATATTATTTTACAATGAATAAATTCTATCGAGTCGATAGAATCGGATAACTTGGGCTTTGTCGCTGAAAAACGATAGAATGAAGAACTGAATTCGAGTTAGGTCATTTCTCTTTCTCTTTTGATACGGGATACAAATCTTGATTAGTTGAAACTTTTTCAAGCTTATGTTGGTTTGTGGTGGAGTTGCAGAGGTTGTAGTTGATGGTGTGATGGCGATTGTAGATGGCACCAATAATTTAAAGTGAAGTGAAAAAAGGGTTTTATGATAAGTTAAAATTTCTAGGTTTTAATGAAAAGAACAAGGGTTTTGTTAATAACTTAAAGCGAAAAGATTCAAATTATAGGACTAAAAATAGAGAATGGTTATTAAATTATGAGCTTTGGTCTTCTTTTTTTTTTCCCAATAAATTGTAAATATTATCATTTTTAGCAAGGCTGAAGGTCATTCTATTCTCAACTCCGGAAGTCTAAATAATCTGGCCCACTTATACAACCTTCATCAGTCTGAAACACCATTATACATTCATCCTGTCCAAATACAACGTAACAACCCTAACTAAATCAATTTAATGAGATCTGTCGATTCTTGTCCAAAGCATTCGATTAACGGCGGTGGTGCCACTCTCATCACCTCAACATAGTCTTGTCCTCATTTTCAAAGCTATAAAAGGCCATTTTTTGTTAAATATTTTCACTTGAAGCTCTTTCATTAACTTAATAATTCCGTACAAAATTGGCCCAACGAGCCCAAAAAGAAAACAAAAAAGTATCTGGCCCAACCCAAAAACTGAGCCGACCATCCCTTCTTAAGTATCACCCTAGCAACCAGGGTTTTCCAATAGAACTCTCTTTTTTCCTCTCGAACGTCGCCGCTAGGTTCTTGCACTCACTCCACCTTCCGCCTCCTTATGTGACGGGATCATCAACATCTTCCTCCTTTTTATACCACAATTCGTCTTTCTTAGCTACAGAGATGGACCTCCACTGTTTTTTGATTTTTCCCCTTTTCCTTATATTTTCTGAGCTCTTTTTCCCCTTTTGCAGATATTTGCTCCAGTGGATGAAATGGTTACCGACGTGGTTTTGATAGAGTAGTAAAAGGCCATCTCTTCTGCTGTAGCTTCAAATAGAAAAGGAAAAGCTCTTAAAATTATTGGATTCAAGCTTTCTCCTTGGGATTTTCAATACTAATGGCCTCCGAAACATCCTCCATTTCTCTTTCAATCTGTAAAGGTAACCCTATCCCTCTTCTTTCATTTATTTTCACCATTAATCTCTATCATTTTCCTTTGGTGATTCAATCTTTTCATTGATCTGAAATTTCAAATTTTAAATTCACTGAACTTTTTGAAGAAGTTGTTATGCCCCAAACGTATCTTGTAAAAGGGGTCCTTGTTCAACTCTTCAAATCTCTATGGTTGCAAATTTTCATTAATAGATCTACAAGCATGAGATCATTTTAGTTGACACGTTTTGTTTCTGATTGTTATGCCCCAAACATATCTTATAAAAGGGGTCCTTGTTCAACCTTTCAAATCTTTATGGTCACAAATTTTCATTAATAGATCTACAAGCATGAGATCATTTTAGTTGACACGTTTTGTTTCTGAATATTTTCATTGATGACAAAATACTTTTATTTCATAATTTTTGTACTTTTGAAGTATTTTCCATTTTAAAAAATGAATACCACTATTAAATAACCATCATTAATCGCAACATTGATAATAACGTAGATTATTCAAGTCAGGAACTGAAATTTTGTAGTTATAATGCATAAATAGTAACTATAAACATAATATCACAATTTTTACTTTCATAATTGATAAGATTGAACTTTAGTACTTTAACATTGTTCCATATTACTGCTCATTCATATAAAATAACAAATCCAAAGAGGATATTGAATATTTAGCAAGGATTAAGTTATAAAAAGGTGATATTGATCACTAGCATTATTCTAGATCAGTGAAAGACACTTGAAGCAAATAAAGAAAGAATTTAAAATTACTATTTGGATAACATGAATTATACACATAAAAAGCAAACAACTTAAAATTTCAAGCCAAAAATGTAGACAAGAAAGATGCAAGTATACAAATACAAAAGGAGATTAAAGAAAGGATTGAACATATGAAAGAACTAAAAAAAAGAAGCTAATAAATATTTTTATTTGATTCGACAATTATAATTAAATAGGATTACTGGTAATAGGAAGTTGTAATAAATTCTTTCTATTTTGGAGGTCATTGGGATTGGGCTTCCTTTCTGGAAAGTAATATCTCACTATGTGTATTTGTTTGTCGAATGATAATATTCTTAATTTATTTTTTTTTTAAAAAGAAGAAAAGAGTCCAAAGCTCATACTTTAATAATCATTTTAACAATATCTCTTTTAAATCATATAAATTAAAATATTCTCTCTTATGTTTTAACCTTGACACTTTTTTATTACTACATGAAATAATTGCCTTATCATAAAATACTTCCCCCCCCCCGCCCCCCCTTTTTTTTCACTTTGACACGATCGATACAATCTACAACTGTCGCAACACCACTAGCTACATCCCCCACAACTCCACCATCAACCAATGCAGGTGACGGTGATGCGATAATAATTGCAGATAACATTGATCACGTCGAAATGAAGTGAAAAAAGTTTTTTTATAATAACTCAAATTTTTTAGATGGTAATGAAAATAACAAGGTTTCATTAAAGCTTATAAGATAATTCAATTTGTAAATTTAAAAATAGGAGAATGGTCGAGATTGTTATTAATGTATGGCTTTGGTCTTTTTTCTTCTTTGTTTTCCCCAGTAAAACATGTAGATATAATTTTCCCTCAATTTCTTTTTTTAAAGAAAAACCCTTTTCTCTAAATTATATTAGAATACCGTGCTATTGGAACAACTTCTGTATCTCTATGATGTTTGGATAACACTGCATATGTTGTTGCTAGGGTGTCAAATGGGGGGGGGGGTTGAGTTGAAATTAAAGATATTAAAATGGGTTGAAATAGAAATCGGGTTGGGTCTTGACCCACCCAAGTTAACTTTGGGCTCAAATGAGTTGGGTTCAAATGGACTAAAAAATAGGCTGGGTCTTGACCCACCCAATTTGACCCGATTAATCTCAATAATTTTAACGAAGTGATATTTAACTTTTATAATCACCATGCTAATTTCAACTCAATTTTTTAAAAAGTGACAAATTGATAGAAAAATCCTAAATGATGTTAAATAGATAATAATTCATACATTTAATATAGGAACTTAACTTAGTAAAGAATTTTAAAACGGGTTGAAATTGGATATTGAATTGGCTCAATTAAGAATTCTCCTAAATTTGTTAGGCTTGAATGAGTTGAGATTGAACCCAATTCAAATTATCTTGAGTACAACCCTTAAAATTCTGGGCGGATTACCTATGTTTGGGTTCATTTTTGACACCCCTAGTTGTTGCTATAACAGAGGACCATGCACTACGATTGTGAAATTTGTAGTTTATGATCTCACTCAATGATTTCTTTCAAAGTATGAGATGAGCTTCTCTTTTTTGGATCATACCAGATGACCACCCACCGGTTATGTATCGTAGTTCAAGATTAGATAATGAAGTGTATTTCTATGCAATTCCTGATGGTGGGAATTAAGTATGTTGCTATAATATATGGTGTGACACAGAACATTCACTAATGTGGTAACATCTAATAATTTCTGAATTTCACATATGACGTAGACCCTTATGCCACTAAAGATGAAAGAATTATCGAAATTCATGTAGAAGGTTTGAAGGTGCTTGTTGCTTTTGAGGTATTAGTTAGACTACTGAGAAAGTTTTTGGTTGGTCATAATATTATACCTATATTTGAAAATATGGTAAGTTTAATACTTTTTGACTGAAGCTGAATTGTCTAAAGTGTATTTACAAAGTATACGTTCTACTGCCAGTACTATGCAAATACCTCTTATGATCCGTTGGTGGAGTCCTGGGCTGATAAAGCACAGTCCTCAAAGTTTTAGCCTTCTAGTCCTACACCAGCATCCCAAGCTGTAGTAGTTTCTAATTATTGCTTTTCCATGAATCGAGACCCTTATTGAATTGTGAAACTGAGATGGACTCTGAACTCCCGCGATATGAACAAAATCCTGGACTTGGTGGCATACATACTTCTGTGGCTAGCCGAGCTGGTCATATAGTAACACAGGTCAGTTCAGCCAGCCACATACTGAACTGACATGTGTTACTATAGGACCAGCTCGGCCAGCCACAGAAGTATGTATGCGACCAAGTCCATGATCCTGTCCATATCGCAGGAGTTCGGAGTCCATTGCAGTTTCATGATCAAGTAAGGGTCTCGGTTCATGAAAAAGAATAATCAGAAACTGCTGCCGCTTGGGATGCAGGTGTAGGACCAGAAGGCTGAAACTTTGAGGAGTGTGGTTTATCAGCCTAGGACTCCGCTAACCGATCATAAGATATATTTGCATTGTAGTGGCAGTATAACATGTACTTAGTAAAACCACATTTAGACAATTAAGCTTCTGCCAAAAAGCATCAAACTTACCATCTTTTCAAATACCGGTATCATACTATGATCAACCAAAAACTTTTACAATACTTTAACTACTACGTCAAAAACATCAAGCACCTTCAAACCTTCGCCATGAATTTCAATAATTCTTTCATCTTTAGTGGCATAAGGGGCTACATCATCTGTAAAATTCATAAATTATTAGATGTTACCACATGAGTGAATGTTCTGTGTCACACCATAGATTATAGCAAAACACACAACCATCAAGAATTACATAGAAATAAACTTCAAGATCTACTCTTGAACTACAATTCTTAACCAATGGGTTGTCAGATGGTATGATCCAAGAAATAAAAGCTCAGCTCATACTTATCATTGAGTGACATAAACTACAATTTCACAATCGTAGTGCATGATCATCTGTTATAGCAACAACATGTGCAATCTCATACTTTGAAAGAAATCATTGAGTGAGATACATATATATGTATATATATAGTTAGTTAGAAATCGATATGATATTTGCTCTTGTCAATCTTTAAAATACTTTGTACCAAAAGTCATGATAGCTTGACGATAACTCGAGTAATTATGCAATGATTCTCAAATAAATATATCTATAGCCTGAGATAAGAAACTCTTGATAAATTGGAGAAATATGACTCCATGTACTTGTAAAGATTTCAGATACAATACAAATATTGTTGGATCCCTAAATTGAATCATATTTTACTATGTATTGTATGTGGTATTATCACACTCTTGAGACTATACTCTAGACATAATATTTTATAGAATATCAATGTTTGCACCAATTAATTCCAGAGTGGTCTTCTATATACCCTAGTTGTTAATGATATGGGGGTAGACTAGTGATCAATATTATTTTACAATGAATAAATTCGATCGAGTCGATAGAATCGGATAACTTGGGCTTTGTCGCTGAAAAACGATAGAATAAAGAACTGAATTCGAGTTGGGTCATTTCTCTTTCTTTTTTGATACGGGATACAAATCTTGATTAGTTGAAATTTTATCAAGCTTATGTTGGTTTGTGGTGGAGTTGCACAGGTTGTAGTTGATGGTGTGATGGCGATTGTAGATGGCACCGATAATTTAATGTGAAGTGAAAAAAGGGTTTTATGATAAGTTAAAGTTTCTAGGTTTTAATGAAAAGAACAAGGGTTTTGTTAATAACTTAAAGCGAAAAGATTCAAATTATAGGACTAAAAATAGAGAATGGTTATTAATGTATGAGCTTTGGTCTTCTTCTTTTTTTCCCAATAAATTATAAATATTATCATTTTTAGCAAGGCTGAAGGTCATTCTATTCCCAACTCCGAAAGTCTAAATAATCTGGCCCACTTACACAACCTACATCAGAAACACCCTTATACATTCATCCTGTCCAAATACAACGTAACAACCCTAACTAAATAAGTTTTAATGAGATATGTCGATTCATGTCCAAAGCATTCGATTAACGGCGGTGGTGCCACTCTCATCACCTCAACATAGTCTTGTCCTCATTTTCAAAGCTATAAAAGGCCATTTTTTGTTAAATATTTGCACTTGAAGCTCTTTCATTAACTTAATAATTCCGTACAAAATTGGCCCAACGAGCCCAAAAAGAAAACAAAAAAGTATCTCGCCCAACCCAAAAATTGAGCCAATCATCCCTTCTTAAATATTACCCTAGCAGCTAGGGTTTTCCAATAGAGCTCTCTTTTTTCCTCTCGAATATCGCCGCTAGGTGCTTTCACTCACTCCACCTTCCGCTTCCTTATGTGACGGATCATCAACATCTTTCTCCTTTTTACTCTACAATTCAACTTTCTCAGCTCACAGAGATGGACCTCCACAATCTGTTGCACTTTTCCCCTTTTCCTTATTTCTTCTGTCCTCTTTTTCCTCATTTGCTCGAGTGGATGAAATGGTTACTAACGTGGTTTTAATAGAGCGGCAAAAGGTCATCTCCTCTACTGTAGCTTCGAATAGAAAAGGAAAAGCTTTTAAAATTACTTTATTCAAGCTTTGTCCATGGGATTTTCAATACTAATGAGCTCTAAAACATCCTCCATTTCTTTTTCAGTCTGAAAAGGTAACCGTATCCCTCTTCTTTCATTTATTTTCACCATTAATATCTATCATTTTTCTTTGGTGAATCAATCTTTTCATTAATCTAAAATTCTAAATTTTAAATTCACTGAACTTTTTGAAGAAGTTGTTATGCCCCAAACATATCTTATAAAATGGGTCCTTGTTCAACCCTTTAAATGTGTATGGTTGCAAATTTTCATTAATAGATCTACAAACTTAATTAGCCTGAAACACCCTTATTTCTCACATCATCCTCTTGTCCAAATAAAACGTAACAACCCTAACTAAATCAATTTTAATGAGATCTGTCGATTCTTGTCTAAAACATTCGATTAACGGTGGTTGTGCCACTCTCATCACCTCCACATAGTCTTTTCCTCACTTTCAAAGCTATAAAAGGCCCATTTTTTGTTAAATATCTGAGCTTGAAGATCTTTCGTTAATTTTATAATTCCGTACAAAAATGGCCCAAGGAGCCCAAAAAGTAAACAAAAAAGTATCTGGCCCAACCCAAAAACTGAACGGACCATCCCTTCTTAAATATCACCCTAAAAGCTAGGGATTTCCAATCGAGCTTTCTTTTTTCCTCTCAAACGTCGCCTCTGGGTGCTGGCACTAACTCCTTCCTCCTCATTATGTGACGGGATCATCTTTACTTTCTTTTTTTTATACCACAATTCGTCTTTCTCAGCTCATAGAGATAGACCAACACTATCTTTTGCTTTTTTCCCCTTTTCTTTGTATATTCTGACCTCTTTTTCCCCTTTTGCAGATATTTGCTCCAGTGGAGAAGTGGTTAGCAACGTGGTTTTGATAGAGCGACAAAAGGCCATCTCTTCTGCTTTGCTGTAGCTTCGAATAGAAAAGGAAAAACTCTTAAAATTATTGGACTCAAGCTTTCTCCATGGGATTTTCAACACTAATGGCCTCCAAAACATTCTCCATTTATCTTTTAGTCTGAAAAGGTAACCCCATCCCTCTTCTTTGGTTTATTTTCGCCATTAATCTCTATCATTTTCCTTTGGTGAATCAATCTTTTCATTAATCTGAAATTTTAAATTTTAAATTCACTGAGCTTTTGGAAGAAGTTGTTATTCCCCAAACATATCTTATAAAAGGGGTCCTTGTTCAACCCTTCAAATCTCTATGGTCGCAAATTTTCATTAATAGATTTACAAGCATGAGATCATTTTAGTTGACACGTTTTGTTTCTGATTGTTATGCCCCAAACATATCTTATAAAATGGGTCCTTGTTCAACCCTTCAAATTTCTATGGTCGCAAATTTTCATTAATAGATCTACAAGCATGAGATCATTTTAGTTGACATGTTTTGTTTCTGATTTTTTTTATGACAAAATACTTTTATTTCAATATTTTTATACTTTTGAAGTATTTGCCATATTAAACAAAGAATACCACTATTAAATAATCATCATTAATCACAACATTGATAATAAAGTAGATTATTCAAGTCATGAACTTGAATTTTGTAGTCATAATGCATAAATAGTAACTATAAACATAATATCACAACTTTTTTACTTTCATAATTGATAAGATTGAACTTTATACTTTAACATTGTTCCATATTACTGCTCATTCATATAAAGTAACAAATCCAAAGAGGGTATTGAATATTTAGCAAGGATTAAGTTATAAAAAGGTGATATTGATCACTAGCACTTATTCTAGATCAATGAAAGACACTTGAAGCAAGTGAAGAAAGAATTTAAAATTGCTATCTGAATACCATGATTTATACACATAATAAGCAAACAACTTAAAATTATTTCAAACAAAAAATGTAGACAAGAAAGATGCAAATATACAAATACAAAAGGAGATCAAAGAAAGGATTGAACATATGAAGAACTAAAAAAAAAGAAGCTAATAAATATTTTTATTTGATTCGACAATTTTATTATTAAATAGGATTACTGGTAATAGGAAGTTGTAATAAATTCTTTCTATTTTGGAGGTCATTGGGATTGGGCTTCCTTTCTGGAAAGTAATATCTCACTATGTGTATTGGTTTGTTCAATGATAATATTCTTAATTTATTTTTTTTAAAAAGAAGAAAAGAGTCCAAAGCTCATACATTAATAATCATTTTGACAATATCTCTTTTAAATCATATAAATTAAAATATTCTCTCTTATTTTTAACCTTGACACTTTTTTATTACTACATGAAAAAATTGCCTTATCATAAAATACTTTGTCCCCCTTTTGTAGATATAATTTCCCCCCCAATTTCTTTTTTCAAAGAAAAACCCTATTCTCCAAATTATATTAGAATACCGTGCTATTGGAACAACTTTTGTATCTCTATGATGTTTGGATAACACTGCATATGTTGTTGCTAGGGTGTCAAATGAGGGGGGGGGTTGAGTTGAAACTGTAGATATTAAAATGGGATGAAATAGAAATCGTAACTTTGGGCTCAAATGAGTTGGGTTCATATGGACTAAAAAATAGGTTGGGTCCTGACCCACCCAATTCGATCCGATTAATCTCAATAATTTTAACAAAGTGATATTTAACTTTTATAATCACCATGCTAATTTCGACTCAATTTTTTTTAAAAGTGACAAATTGATAGATAAATCCTAAAAGATGTTAAATAGATAATAATTCATACATTTAATATAGGAACCTAACTTAGTAAAGAATTTTAAAACGGGTTGAAATTGGATATTGAATTGGCTCAATTAAGAATTCTCCTAAAGTTGGTTAGGCTTGAATGAGTTGAGATTGAACCCAGTTCAAATTATATTGAGTGCAACCCTTAAAATTCTGGGCGGATTACGTATGTTTGGGTTCATTTTTGACACCCCTAGTTGTTGCTATAACAGAGGACCATGCACTACGATTGTTAAATTTGTAGTTTATGATCTCACTCAATGATTTCTTTCAAAGTATGAGATGAGCTTCTCTTTTTTGGATCATACCAGATGACCACCCACCGGTTATGTATCGTAGTTCAAGATTAGATCTTGAAGTGTATTTCGATGCAATTCCTGATGGTGGGAATTAAGTATTTTGCTATAATATATGGTGTGACACTAACATTCACTAATGTGGTAACATCTAATAATTTCTGAATTTCACATATGACGTAGACCCTTATGCCACTAAAGATGAAAGAATTATCGAAATTCATGTAGAAGGTTTGAAGGTGCTTGTTGCTTTTGAGGTATTAGTTAGACTACTGAGAAAGTTTTTGGTTGGTTATAGTATTATACCTGTATTTGAAAAATATGGTAAGTGTAATACTTTTTGACTGAAACTGAATTGCCTAAATGTGTTTTTACAAAGTATATTTTCTACTGCCAGTACTATGCAAATATCTCTTATGATCCGTTAGCGGAGTCCTGGGCTGATAAACCACAGTCCTCAAAGTTTCAGCCTTCTAGTCCTACTCCAGCATCCCAAGTTGTAGTAGTTTCTAATTATTGCTTTTCCATGAATCGAGACCCTTACTTAATTGTGAAACTGAGATGGACTCTGAACTCCCGCGATATGGACAAAATCCTGGACTTGGTGGCATACATACTTCTGTGGCTGGCCGAGCTGGTCATATAGTAACACAGGTAAGTTCAGCCAGCCACATACTGAACTGACCTGTGTAACTGTAGGACCAGCTCGGCCAGCCACAAAAGTATGTATGCCACCAAGTCCAGGATCCTGTCCATATCGCAGGAGTTCGGAGTCCATTGCAGTTTCATGATCAAGTAAGGGTCTCGGTTCATGAAAAAGTAATAATCAAAAACTGCTGCAGCTTGGGATGCAGGTGTAGGACCAGAAGGCTGAGACTTTGAGGAGTGTGGTTTATCAGCCTAGGACTCCGCTAATCGATCATAAGATATATTTGCATTGTAGTGGCAGTAGAACAAGTACTTAGTAAAACCACATTTAGACAATTAAGCTTCAGTCAAAAAGCATCAAATTTACCATCTTTTCAAATACCGGTATCATATTATGATCAACCAAAAACTTTCACAATACTTTAACTACTACGTGTACGTCAAAAACATCAAGCACCTTCAAACCTTCTCCATGAATTTCAATAATTCTTTCATCTTTAGTGGCATAAGGGGATACATCATCTGTGAAATTCATAAATTATTAGATGTTACCACATGAGTGAATGTTATGTGTCACACCATATATTATAGCAAAACACACAATTCACACCATCAAGAATTACATAGAAATAAACTTCAAGATCTACTCTTGAACTACGATTCTTAACCAATGGGTTGTCAGATGGTATGATCCAAGAAATAAAAGTTCAGCTCATACTTATCATTGAGTGACATAAACTACCATTTCACAATCGCCGTGCATGTCATCTGTTATAGCAACAACATATGCAATCTTATACTTTGAAAGAAATCATTGAGTGATATATATATATATATATATATATATGTTAGAAATCGATATGATATTTTGCTCTTGCCAATCTTTTAAAGTCATCTTTAAAAGACATTGTACCAAAAGTCATGATAGCTTGACGATAGCTCGACTAATTACCCAATGATTCAAATCAAGATATCTTTAGACTGAGATAGGAAACTCTTGATAAATTGGAGAAATATGACTCCATGTACTTGTAAAGATTTCGGATGCAATACAAATATTGTTTGGATCCCTAATTTTAATCATATTTTACTATGTATTGTATGTTGTATTGTCATACTCTGAGACTATAC
The DNA here is from genome assembly GCA_022817965.1 of Solanum lycopersicoides. NCBI lineage: Eukaryota > Viridiplantae > Streptophyta > Magnoliopsida > Solanales > Solanaceae > Solanum > Solanum lycopersicoides. Next base: position 64,542,316 of record CM040619.1, read on the forward strand.
TCTAGACATAATATTTTATAGAATATCAATGTTTGTACTAATCAATTCGGGGTGGTCTTTCTTATACACTAGTTGTTAATGATCTGGGGTGGATCGGTGATCAATATGATTTTACTATGAATAAATTCTGTCGAGTCGATAGATTGGGCTTGGATTACATGGCTTTGTCGCCGAAAAATGATTGAACGAAAGAATTGAATTCAAGTTGGGCATTTCACTTTCCTTTTTCTAATACAAGATAAAAATCTTGATCAGATCAAACTTTATCAAGCTTAAGTTTGTTTATGGTGGAGTTTTGGAGGTTTAACCGATGGTGTGACGACGGTTGTAGATGACATTGATAATTTAATGTGAAGTTGATAAAAGGTTTTATGATAAGCTAAAATTTCTAGGTTGTAATGATAAGATCATGGGTCTTGTAAACTTAAGAGAAAAGATTCAAATTATATGACAAAGAATAGAGAATGGTCATTAATGTATGGGCGATCTTCTTCTCTTTTTTTCCCCAATAAATTGTAAATATTATCATTTTTCAGCAAAATTGAAGGTCATTTTATCCTCAACTCCGAGAAGTTTGATGATTCGGCCCACTGACACGAACTTCATCAGCCTTAAACACCCTTATTTATCATATTCCTCCACTTGTACAAATACAATGTATCATCCCTAACCAAATTAGTTTTAACGAGATCCGTCGGTTCTTGCCCAAATTAGTCGATTAACGACGATGGTGCAACTGTCGCCACCTCTACATAGTCTTTTCCTCATTTTTTCAAAGCTATAAAGGTCCTTTTTGTTAAATATCTGAGCTTGAGGCTCTTTTATTGACTTAATAATTTCGTACGAAATTGGCCCAACGAGCCCAAAAAGAAAACTAAAAAATATATGGCCCTATCCAAAGATTGAACCGACCATCCCTTCTTAAATATCACCCTAGCAGCTAGGGCTTTCAAATTGACCTTTATTTTTTCCTCTCAAATGTCGCCGTTGGGTTCTTTCACTAACTCCATCTTCCTCGTTCTTATGAGATGGATCATCAACATCTTTCTCCTCTTTATACCATAATTCATCTTTCTCAGCTTGCAGAAGTGGACCTCCACTATCTTTTGCACTTCTCCCCTTTTCCTTATTTTGTTTACCTCTTATGCAGATATTTTCCCTATTGGATGAAATGGTTATCAACGTGATTTTGATAGATCTGTTAAAGGTCATCCTCTAGAAGCTACGGTTTTCAAATTGATATCCCTTTCTCTCTCTCCAATGTCGCTGTTGTGTGTTGTAAACAACTCTTTTTATGTGATGAATCATCATCATCTTCTTCATCTTCATACCGTCATCCATCTTTCTCAGATCGCAGAGGTCGACCATCACTATCTTTTGCACTTTTCCCATTTTCCTTATTTCTTTTTTTTATCTTTTACAAAGATTTGCTCCTATGGATGAAATGGTTATCAAAGTGGTTTCAATAGAGAAGCAAAAGGTCATCTCTTCTACTGTAGCTCCAAATAAAAAAGGAAAAGCTCATTAAAATCACCGGATTCAAGCTTTGTCCATGAGATTTTCAGTTACGATGGCCTCAAAAATATCCTCTATATCTCTTTCAGTCTGGAAAGGTAACTCCATCTCCCTTCATTATTTCTTTTCACCATTAATATATCATTTTCCTTTGGCGAATCAATATTTTCATTGGTTTGAAATTTCATATTTTGAATTCAGTAAACTTTTTAAAGAAGTTGTTATGCCTAAAATATACCTTATAAAAGGGCCATGACCCTTTTCACCCCTTTAAATGTCTATGGTTGCAGACTTTCATTAATAGATCTATGATTATGAGATCATTTTAGTTGACACATTTTGTTTCTGAATCTTTTTATTTTATTTCATGAAAAAGTAATTTTATTTCATAATTTTTGTGCCTTGAAAGTATTTCTCATTTTTACAAAAGTACACTTCTATGAAGTAACCATCATTAATCACAACAACTTGATAATAGCTTCGATTATTTAAGTCATGAGACAAAAATTTGTAGTCATAATGCATAAATATTGAGTATAAACCTTAAATCACAATTTTTTACTTTCACAATTGATAAGATTGAACTTTAATATTTAACTTTGTTCCATATTACTACTCGTTCACATAATGTAACACATACAAAGAAAACATTAAATTAGCAAGGTTTAGGTTATGAAAAGGCACTTGAAGCAAGTAAAGAAAGAATTTACAATTGCTATTTGGAGTACCATGATTTATACACATAAAAAGCAAAACAACTTAAAATAATTTCAAGCCAAAAATGTAGACAAGAAAGGTGCAAGTATACAAATACAAAAGGAGATTAGAGAAAGGATTAAACATATATGAAGAACTCAATAAAGCTAATAAATGTTTTTATTTGACTCAACAATTTTATAATTAAATAGGATTACTGGCAACAAAAAATTGTAATTTTTTTTCTATTTTGGAGGTATTTGGGATTGGGTTTGCTTTCTGAAAAGTAGTATCACGTGTATTTGCTTGTTCAATGCTAATATTCTTAATTTGTTATCAAATAAAAAAGAAGAAAATAGTCTGAACCTCATACATTTATAATCATTTTGACAAGTATATCTTTCAAATCATATAAATTGAATTTTCTCTCTTATATTTTAACGAAATCCGAACCTGTTCTACCGACTCGGTAGAATTCATTTAGAATAAAATCAAGTTGATCACTAATATATACGCAAATTATCAATGACTAATCTGCATGAGAAGACAGTTCCTAGTCGATGTGAATAAACATTGGCATTCTATGAATGTTGCTTTAAGAGTTCACAAATATGACTCCAGGCATTTATAGAATGCCAATGTTTGTTCTGAATGACTCAAGAGTTGTTTTTCCATTTACATTAGTTTTTTTATTATCTGCGGGTATATATATCGATGATCAATTTGATTTTATTTTGAATGATTTCTATTGTATAGGTAGAATAGGTTCGGTAATTAGGATTTCTCTTTGGAAAATGATCGAACGAAGATCATCAACAACTATTCTACGTGAAAATAACGAGGTTTAATTAAAACTTAAAGAGAGAAAATTCAATTTATAATAGGTCTAAAATGGGAGAATGGTCAAAATTGTTATTAATGTATTTACACTTAGAGAGCAAACAATTGAAAACGATTTCAAGCAAAAATGCTTCTCTCTTAAGAAACTATTAATAGATTGATTAATTATACTATTTAGTCTCTTGATCATATTAATTGGCCTTTGAAAAAAAAGAAATTTTAGATCTTCAAAATTTGTTTAAACAACCAAAGGCCATATTAATTATAGGGATAAAATGAAAAAATATTAATTAATTTTTAGCCTAATTTAATAAGTGATCAAGTAATATGAGACAAATATTATTAACAGGATACGCATCTAATATGAGATGAAGGGAAAATAAATAATATATTTCTTTGATTCAACAATTTTATGATTAAATAGGATTACTACAATAGAAGGTTGTAATATGTTATTTTTATTTTGGAGGCCTTTTGGATTTGGCTCCCTTTCTGGATGGTGGTATGTTTCTCTACTGTGCGTGTACTTGTTTGTTCAATGATAATATTCAAAACTATTTTTTTTTTAAAAAAGAGAAAAAGGAACAAAGCCCACACGTTAATGATAATTTTGACTATTCTCTTTTTAGCTTAATAAATTTGATCTTTTCTATCAAAAATTTAACAATATTCACATCATTTTTCATTACAATCTAATTTTTTTTGCTTATCATAAAAAAGTTCACTTCAATTCGGCATAACTGGTGTCTTCGGCAATAGCCGCCACACTATCGACTGCAACCTCCACAACTATGTAGCTGCGGAGTTTGTAGCCAGTGGTACGGTGACAATTGCAGATGACATCAATCATGTCGAAGTAGAGTTAGAAAAAGGATTTTATTATAGTAAAAAATTTCAGACTATAATTAAAATGAAGAGAAATTTCGTTAAAACTTAAGAAAGAAGTCAATTTATAGAACTCATATTAGAAAAAAGTCAAGATATTATTACTCGATGGACTTGGATACTTTTTCCCTCTTTTTTTCTTTTTAATAAATTGTAAATATTAGTATTATTTTTTCAACAAAAATGCAGTCCATTCAATTCCAACCCCGAATGAATAATTACTAGAATTATTCGGAGATCACGTCATTTTACTTATATGCTATTATTTGAAAAACATTTTTATATTTATTAGATAGTTATATTAAATAAAAATCCGAATGAAAAATAACGTTAAATCTGGACAATTATTTATTCATATTTATTTAAAAGGTCATTAGTATAAGCATAAATTAGTTAATATTCTTTTTGCCAATTTTTAATAACTATTCTAGGTGCGTCTTAGCTAACGTTTGACTATAAATTCTCAAATATTTTTGACAAAAAAAATTGAGCACCAAGTGTTTGGTTATAATAGAATTTGTCTCAAACTTTTTTTTTTTATGTATTTGAGGATTTGAATTGTTTGTTAGAAAATTTGTCAGATAACGACAAATTGTATGGTCAAACAATATTTGTCAAATATTTTGAAAATATCTATGGCCAAACGCTTCCTTAGGATACTAATATTCTTCTTCTTCTTTTTTTTTTTTTTTTAAAAAATTGGACAGTTCAATGGACTCTCTTCCCACATTCTTATTGGCTGGACAGAGACAAATCTAGAATTTGAAGGCAATGGGTGCACCACCAACGGCTAGAAGACATCAATTAAAACATATCATCCAATATTGCTTCATACAATATCTTTTTTTTATATATAAAATATAGAAATATAAAACTAATGTAATAATATATAAACCTCATTTTGCTTCCGTTTGTATCGAAAGATATCGGCATGGGGCAATTGGGTAAAAATACGGCATACACTTGCTAGTAACTTTGGATTTTTTTTATCAAGTCACTTATTATTTTTTATTATTTTAATTTAAATGAGGAAATAAATAATCTCAAGACTAATCTAATTGATAACTTATACAAATCTCGCTAGTTTATAAGTTAATTATTTCAATACAAGCTAATTTATAATATTTCAAATTTTACTAGATTCTGATATATTCAGATACGTTCAGATGTACGTATCTCGGGATACACGTAATTGTGTGCAATTTGTTCTAGATATACTGTATCCAAGTGAATTTGCATGTATCTTGGATACATAGACAACTCTCCCTCGCCGCCCTCCCATCTTGCTCGCCACTCTCCTATATGTTTAATATCTCATATACATGTGTGAATTACACTAGATACATACATATACATGTATCTTTGTGTATCTAGTATGATTTGTATGTATTTGAGATACATAGATAAATTTCGCTCACTTCCCTCCCGTTGTTACTCACCTTTCTCCCTATTTTTTTGTGTGTGTCTAACTTAAAATCAAGTATGAAGTTACTAATTAATGATACATAATATAATAATTTCAAAATATAGGAAGAAAGTAAATATATTGGAAATATTTGTGTAATTACATAAGTTCTCTAATTTAATACCTCTCACCAAATACAAAATAAAATAATTAATATTTTATCCTGAATTATTATCTCTTATTCTCTATATGCCAAACTAGGGGTGTCAAAAATGAACTCAAACATAGGTAACCCGTCCAATCCGCCAAGAATTTTAAGGGTTGGGCTCAAGACAATTTGATTTGGGTTCAATCTCAACCCACTCATGTCTAACACATTTAAAGAGAATCTTCAATTGAGCCCAATTCATTCTCCAATTTCAACCCATTTTAGAACTCTTTACTACGATATATTCCTATATTAAAAGTATGAATTATTATATATTTAACATCTTTTAGAATTTGTCTATCCATTTATTACATTTTATAATAAAAAAATAATAATCTTGAGCCGAAATTTGAATTGTGATTATAAAAGTTAAATATCTCTATGTTAAAATTATTAAGATTAATAGGATTAAATTGGACAGGTCAAGACCCAACTCATTTTTAGCTCATTTGAACTCAACCCATTTGGGCACAAAGTAAACGGGTAGGTCAAGACCCAACCGGATTTTTATTTTAACCCATTTTTATATTTTCAATTTCAATCCAACCCGCCTATTTAACACCCGTATGCCAAACGATCCCACAATTCTTTTTCTTTTGCAAAAAGAAGGATCTTCATAACAAATCAGGGAAAATAAAATATTTATTAGCTTATATTCATTTTTTTTCTAAAAAAAACACCTCAACAATTATGTACGTGTATATTTTAAAGGGAAATTTTTCAAAATGTCATTATTTTGACATTTAATAGGACCCATTGTCAATACTTTCATTATTTAGTAAAAATGTCACAATTTTAGTTTACGTATCTTTTTTTATTTATTTTCTATTTGTTTTAATTGAGATAATACAAATATTTAAAAATTGAAGGAGAAATTAAGGGGAGAGAAAAGTACAATTCAAAAATCTTTTTTGTTTTTGATTGATACGAAAGATTTTAGAGCAAACATGAGAAAATTTTTGCTACTAAAAGTTTGAATAAATTGTTTAAATACAAATTTGACAAGGTAGTTGCTTCTTCCTTATTCTTTTTCTAATTACTTAAAACAATTGAAATTTTAATTGAAAATGATTGTAAATCACAGTATTCTGTTTTCGTATAATTGAAATTGATATAATACAAAAATAAGTAGTCTGTTTTCCTCCGTTTCTTGGTTTCGTCTCTATTCTATTTTCGTTGTAAATTGTATGTGTCACGACTGGAATCTAGACCCCAGACGAGACCGGCGTTGTTGACCTCTCAGAGGTCGCAGACAAGCCGACTTACGTCATTCTTACTTTACATAGATTAACTTTAGCGGAAAATTTGAAACTTTTTGTTTTTAAACATTGCTTACTAAACATTTCTAATACATTCGTAATTTGTTCACCATCAACCATCTAACATTAAGAGATAATCAAATGAAAGGAATAGTTCAATAAATCTTAATTGTATAATTGCCAAAATGGTCCAATACAAATCTGAATCAAAACAGGAAAGAAACGCTAGTGGAACATGCTCCACTAGCTCAACTCTAAAACTAAGCTGGAATGTAAAACAGTAGCATCCTCGAAAGCATGAGGACCTACCAAACTCCGGATGAATGCTGACGTCTGGATAACTGCAACAATGATGTTGTAGCTCTATCGCCCACCTGTGCCTGCACCTAAAATAGTATAGATGTATAGGGTTAGTACACACTTGTACTAAGTATGGGTATATGCAAGCACACACCAAGGACATGCATGAGAAAGAATAACTCTTTCCTAATGACATGATTTTTGGAAGTCAAGTCAGTGGACTTGCCAAATTGAGATTAGGAGGTTCCCAAATTTGGATTAGGAAAGTCGATGAGCTTTCCAAATTTGGATTAGGAAAGTCAGTGAGCTTTCCAGATTTGGAATAGGAAGCTTATGCCATGAGAATAACATACATCATCATACTTTTCACATTTGCAAACAGCACATAACATTTACACGTAGCACATATCATATAGCTTACAACACACTTTGTATGTAGCACATAACTTCTTTAATATCATTAATTCATATGCCATGAGACCTCAGAATCATGGACTTAACATTAAGACATCCCAGAAATGAGGGCTCAACAGATGGGACCTCAACTAGAGAGTCTTCATTAGCAAACACAGAGTCTGCTTCGTTCATTCATACGTACTCCATTTCATTTCGTTCATAGGCCAGTGTAAATACCAGCTATACCTAAGATGTAGTTTAAGAATTTCATTAGGTTCGTTGTGCAATGACCAAGAATGACCTAATGTCATTACTTGAATCTAACTCACCTTTTGATTATCATATTCTAACACCTTTGGTATCATTCATTTCATTATGTGCTTCATTTGAGGCTGGCCTCATTTATTCATTGGGAACTTTAACTTTAACCAACATAGATCATGTGAGCATCATGAAATCCAGTGTCTCCCCCACACCGAAAAGAGGTGGAATCACCGGCCAAAGTGACCCAAAACATGCTAGCGTACATGGGAATCGAACCCCGCCAGATCCCTATATTGGCAGTATAGGTTCGAAGACTAGGAGATATAAGGAGACCCATACCCGGCAAGCCGGACAGTCTCATCTCATGAGAGTTACGTGGACCTCCGCCCTTCCCGAAAGAAGGCATCACCGCTCATATCTAGTCTATCGGTGCTCAGTATAAAGTTCCATTACATTCATCTCATACGTCATGGAAGCTGGCTTCTAGTATGAGGACATCATAGCTCTTTTAGATGATTTCTCATCTCATCATTCGTATTGAGTGTGTTAAGCTCAATAATCTCATTAGAGTGTTCATAGAGAATGGTCTCTTCATTATCTTACACTCTCGTAGGTGAGTACGTATTGGTAACATTTACTTAGGCTCATTTGAGATTGCTCTCATCATTTACATTAGCCTCATATAATGTTGTCACCACATTCTTCATCATTAGCACCTTTGATTTTCATAATTACTCACCTCTTAGTACATGAATGTTCATTTCATCATACGCCAATGAACTTGGCCTTTTAGTGTATCTCACACCCTTACTTAACCCTTCTATGGTTTCATCATTTCATTAGTCATTTCATCATTTCATTGTTCATCTCATCATATGTCAATGCACTTGGCCATTTAGTGTATCTTACACTCATACTTAACCCTTCTAGGGTTCATCATTTCATTACATACATCTTAGGTTCACTTATTTTTGAACGTATGTTAGACTTATGTGTCTATACATACAAGCCATGGGGCTTCATTCATAGTTCGTTAAGTGATTCTTTCTTTCCTAAGATTATGTAGTACAAGACTTATGTATCTTGTATATATGCCAAGATCTCGATTTCGATCTAAGTAGGTGGCATTATTCTTGAACATTTAATTCACATATGATTTATGTATCAATACGGAAATTTGGGCAAGGGAACCCAAGTTCGAATCCCTTGGACAATACTTACATTTTTCCTTGACTTTATTTTTAGTCTTCATGATATTGGGACCCTAGGTCGAACCCCAACATCAACATTTCTTTTTAGTTCCTTTTCTCTAGAACTTCTCTCCTTTGGCCGAGGGGTTGTGGGTTCGAACCCCCACAACCCCCTCTTATTTTCCCATTTATTTTCCTTGTCCATTTCGGCTTAACCAGGAGGTTGTGGAATCAAACCCCCACAGCCTCTCTTTATTTATTTTTTCTTTATTTCGCTTGGGACTTAGAGGTTGTGGGTTCGAACCCCCACATCCTCCTTATTTTCATTTTCATTTAAAAGTTAACTACTTAAGTGTTGGCAGTGAGGTTGTGGGATCGAGCCCCCACAGCCTCACTTTATTTTCTTTTTAATTTCTCTATTTGTCTCCTCCTTCAGCCAAGAGGTGGTGGGTTCGAATCCCACTCCTCCCACTATTTTTATTAATTTAAAATTCCCCTCTTACTCTCTTGTTTGGCCGAGAGGTTGTGGGTTCGAATCCCACACCTCTCATTTTTTTTCCAGCTTTCATGTAGTGAGGTCTTGGGTTCAATCCCCACTGACCTCACATATTTTAAATATATTTTTAAACCTCTCAACCTTAAGTATTTTGGCCGAAAATTCCATCACCAAGTGCTGGAAATTTTATTAAATTTTCTAGCCTTTATTTAACAACATTCATACGTTCGTTTTGATGTACTTTCACGATTCGTTTAACACATTCTTAGGTGTAGATTCATTGTTGTTTTAGCTTAGATTTCCACTTATGATCAGCCACCTTACACTTCATTTATCATCACAATTTACACACCTTATGCACAATAATTCCAATCATCAAACAAGCCATTTTAAGACTTCAAAACGGAGAACAACAACAAACATTTTACACATTGCACCATATCATTTTCGGTTGATATCATTGAACATGCTTGCTATTTCCAAACATAAAATCACAAGGAACATCATATTTCACACTTAGCTACCAGCAACCATACCAACAACATGATTTCTAAACTAATTTAGATTGAATCGGAAGGAGACTAGGGACAAGGAGTTCAACATTCAAGGGACAGTCCTAGTTTCATATGTCGACTTTTGTAGAAAGAAATTCCTCTTGGAGAAAGGATTCCAAGAGAGAAAACCCATACCTTGTTGTAGCTTTCCACACCTTCCAAGTGCTGCCAAACTCCTCCCCTAAACCCTCAACACAAACCCGTCGAGAAGATGATGCAAAGTTTTCGTTTCTTAAGTTAGCTTGCTTGCTTGTATATTTTTTTTTGTAAGTTCTTTGAGTTTAGAGAACTTTTGATTGCTTCTAATGTTTTTATCTTCTGTTTTTTCAGCCAAGAAAAATAATTTGGATGAGAGAGAGAGAGATTTAGGCTTGAGGGAGAGAGATAGTGTGAGATAGTGCATCTTAAAACTAGGATAGTTGGCAAGAATTAGTCAATTTAAAAAAACATTAATTAATAAGTAAATAAATAATAAATAATAATAAAATCTGATTTTCCTTTTTACATCAGCCAATAATTATAAATTTATTAAATTAATTCACCAAAAATAAAAAAATCATATTAAATCCTTGCTCCCACCTAGGTTCGAACCCCGGTGGAGCAAGACTTCATTTCAAGAGACCAATTTCGGCTCTCTCTCCCCAAATTGCCCCTACACTTTATTAAATAATTAATTAATTATATATTTAAGGTAATTAAGATATTACCCCTAGCCTAGTAAAAGACCATTTTACCCTTAGACCCTCAAAACTTAAAATTTCTTCTTTTTAAGTCCGGTAAAGACTCCTTCGATTAAATCTTCATTTTCGAGAGCCTTACTTGGTTGGTTCCAACCTTTCCAAGCTCAACTAACTCCCCAAGTTAGTTGGCTTGGTCGTAGTAAGGGTTCTGAGGTCTGGTTCTACGCGTATCAATCCGTGTGAACCTTGGTCTAATCGCAAGCATTCTTGACACCTTAAACATTTAGCTTATTTATTTTTTTAGGGTTGTTACAGTATGTACTATGAATAACGTATGAATATTTGGTTTGTTGAATTTTTGTTTTGGTTGGTTAATATGATTACCAATATTTTTGTTTGAATACCTGATTAATGTTTTGAAATAAATTGTGTCTCTCACAAAATACGAAATGGAGCAGATACAATCTTTTGACGACAATATGCAATTTCATTTAATTTTAGTTTATTTAAATAAGTTGTATCCCTTATCGAAATGGATATGATCAATGTAATGTATGTTGTAAGTGATTGTTCTAAAATGGATACAACTTCAATATTTGTTTAGTATACGTATATGTTGAGTGACTTCTTTGAAATATGAAGAATGCAGTTTTGCTGGTAACATAATGTAAGCACTATTGTGAATACATATTTTGTTACTAGTATGAAGTTCTTTTTCATAACATGAAGCAAGTATTTGGATACAAAAAAATTGTTAACCCTTATCGAAATGGATATGATGAATGTTATGTATCTTGTAAGTGATTGTTGTGAATACATATATGTTGGCAGACTTCATATATTGTATTCTTACAAAACACAATATATTATTGCACAGTAAGATAGTCCGGCATTGGAGTTTTAGTTTCATGATAAACATAACAGTGAATTGGGGTGCAATCTTGAGTAGATCTTTGCATGCAAATGCAGTAGCCTGGGTAAATGACATATGTATGAATACAGTGAATACAATTAATATGCATTTACTTTAACTTTGAAAACATGTAAATAGCATTACAAAGTGTATAATTACTTTACTGATACAAACCCCCCAAACTGAATTCATTAAAATAGCATACAACACAAATACAACAAATACATGAAAATTACATAGCATACAACACTAATCTAACAAATACACAACGGTGAATACAAATAATCCAATTAAAATTCATGAATAAAAAATCTGAAATATCATATTCATGTTAAATGTATCCTTAAATTAAAATGTATTTACTTTAACTTTGAAAACGTTTAAATAGCATTACAATGTGTATTTACATAGCATACACACAAATTCAAAGCCACCCAAAATGAATTCATTAATAAATAGCATACAACACAAGTACAACAAAAATATGAAAATTACATAGCATACAACACAAATTCAAGAAACACACCACGATGAATACAATCGATCCAATTAAAATTCATTAAAAAACAACGAAAATACAAAATACAATCTAACAAATATTACACAGTGTACATAAGACATTTACAAGTATATTTTATACAAATTGTTGAACAAATTGTTCTTTAACTTCAACTCAACATGCAAAAATCTAAACATGCAAAAATAATTAAATACCTTTTCATCAACTATTTGGTCTTCTCTGTCCTTTTCTTGTACCCTCCGACTAGACGAATATATTACGTTTTCAACTTGAATTTGAGGAAAAGTTTGTTCTGATCATCTCTCTTTCATCATTTTAGAGGCGGATCCTCAATATCCGCTATTTCTTGAATAATACATAAATTAAAAGATGGAAAATCACTAGAAATCTGATGATTAAGGTGAATACCTCTAGCAACTCTCTTAGAATCATCCATTGAAGAGTATCTTAGAGGTCTAATTGAGAATTATCCAACTTTACCCAAATATGAATGATTTAGAGAACAATAAAATCAGAAAATAAATCTAAAAAAAAGAGATAACAATGAAATACCTTAATTAGTGGAATTTGTGTGAATCCAGTATTTGAAGATTAAAAAACAACAAATAAAACGGTAGAAGATAAGAGGAATGTTGGTAGAGATTTGAAGGTTTGAAAAGAATATGAAAAGGAAGATATGGAAGAGATAAAAACTTTATTTTTTTTACATTGAAATAAATTTGGAAGAGAGAGATACGGAAAAATGTGAACAATGGGATAGTTGGATAACGTAATCTATGAGATATACATAGGAAAGGTAAGTCAAAAAAATTCTTTATATATATACATAAAATTAGTTGGAAAATGTGTAGTAATAGGAGATAAAATAGGGATTTAATTAGGATACGTATTCTTTTTCAAAATAATGACAATTGTGATATTTTTACTAATATTTTTAAAATAGTGAGGTTTTTACTAATTAAGTTATTAATTTTGACTAGTTTGCTAATTTTTCCTATTTTGAATATATACAATTTAATTTTTTGTATACAGTGATCAAAATAATTGAATCACATCGTAATGTTATAAATAATGATAGAGTTATAATAATTTGTAAAAATTCTCAGATAGATTGCATTTGAACCTTGTGGTTCTTTTAAGAAAATAAAATTGTCTTAATAAAAAAATGGAAAGATAGTTTTAGTGGTGATTATATTATATGTTTTTACATAAAAAAAATTATAAAGTTATTTTAAGTATTCAATTAGTCTTAAAAATTATACCGTCAGTAGTTTTGATCCTTCAATAATCAACAAAATTTGAATGTATATGTATGTATATGGCATCGATGATTTAAAGTGAAGTGAAAAAAGGATTTTATGATATAATAAATTTTTTAATAAAAAGAACAAGGGGTTGTTAAAAACTTAAGAGAAAAGACTCAAATCATAGGACTAAAAATAGAGAATGGCCATTAATTTATTGGCTTTGATCTTCTTTTTTCCCGATAAATTGTAAATATTATCATTTTTTCAGTAAAATTGAAGGTCATTCTTTTCCCAAATCCGAGAAGTCTGATGATCTGGCCCACTTACACGAACTTCATCACCCTTAAACACCCTTATTTCTCACATTCATACTCTTGTCCAAATACAACATATAACAACCCTAACCAAATCCATCTTAAATAAATCTGTCGGTTTTAACCAAATAAGTCTATTAACGATAGTGCTGCCACTCTCATCACCTCCACAAAGTCCTTTTCTCATTTTCAAAGCCATAAAAAACCATTTCTTTTTTGTTAAATATATAAACTTGAAGTTCTTTTATTGACTTAGTAATTTCTTACAAGATTAGCCCAGCGAGCCAAAAAAATATTGGGCCCAATCCAGAAATTGAACCGACCACCCCTTCTTAAATATAGCCCTACTAGCTAGGTTTTTTTAATTCAACTCTCTTTTTTTCCTCTCCAATGTCGCCGCTGGAGGGTGCTTTTACTAATTCCACCTTCCTCCTTCTTATGCGATGGATCATCACATCTTCGTCCTCTTTATACCACAATTCATCTTTCTTAGCTAGAAGAGTGGACATCCACTATCTTTTGAACTTTTCCCTTTTTCTTATTTGTTCTGACCTCTTTTTCTCTTTTGCAGATATTTCCTCCAGTGGATGAAATGGTTACTAACGTTGTTTTGATAGAGCAGCAAAAGGTCATCTCCTCTACTAAAGCTTCAAATAGAAAAGGAAAAACTCGTAATAATCATTATGATTCATGCTTTGCCCATGTGATTTTAACTACTGATGGCCTCAAAAACATCAATCCTTCATACGTCTTTCGGTCTAAAATGGTAACCCCATCTACCTTCTTTATTACTTTTCACCATTAATTTATTTCATTTTCATTTGTTGAAACAATCTTTTCATTGGTTTGAAATTTAAAATTTAAAATTCACTAAACTTTTTTAAAGAAGTTGTTATTCCCAAAACATACCTCATAAAAGGGTCGGGTCCTTGTTCACCCCCTTTAAATGTTTATGGTTGCAAACTTTCATAAATAGATCTATAATTATGAGATCATTTTAATTAACACTTTTGGTTTATGATTTTTTTTAATGACAAAGTACTTTTATTTTATAATTTTTGTACCTTTGAAGTATTTATCATTTTTTTGAAAAGAACATTACTATGAAATAACCCCTTTAATTGCAGCAATTTGATAATAGTATCGATTATTCAATTCATGAGATAAATTTTATAGTCATAATGTATAAAGAGTGACTGTAAACATAACATCATAATTTTTTGCTGTCATAATTGTTAATATTGAACTTTAATACTTAACTTTGTTCTATATTACTACTCTTTCACATAATGTAACAGATACAAAGAAAATATTAAAAATTTAGCAAGGTTTAGGTTATAAAAGATATGTTGATTACTAATACTTATTTTAGATCAATGAAAGGAACTTAAAGAAAGTAAATGAATTTACAGTTACTATTTGGAGTACATATATACAGATAAAAAAGCAAACAACCTACAATTATTTGAAACCAAAATTGTAGATAGGGAAGGTGCAAGTATACAAATACAAAAGGAGATGAAAGAAAGGATTTGAACATATATGAAGAACTCAAAAAAAAGCTAATAAATATTTTTATTTGATTCAACAATTTTATAATTAAATAAGTAGGATTGCTTGTAATAGAAAGTTGTAATAAATTCTTTCTATTTTTGAGGTCTTTTGGATTTGGCTTTATGAAAAGTAGTATCAGACTACATGCATTTGTTTGTTCAATGATAATATTCTTAATTTATTGAAAAAAGGAAGAAAAAAGTTTGAAGCGCATACATTAATAATAATTTGGACAACTATCTCTTTCAAATCATATAAACTATATCTTCTCTCTTATGTTTTAACGAAATCCAAGAACATTCTACCGACTCGGTAGAAGTCATTCAGAATAAAATCAAGTTGATCACTAATATATACGAAGATCATCAACGACTAATCTAGGATAGTTCCTAGTCGGTGGGAATAAACAGTGGCATTTTATGAATGTTGGTTGAATAGTTCACAAATATGACCCTAGACATTTATAGAATGTCAATGTTTGTCTGACCGAGTTAGGAGTTGTTTTTTCATTTACATTAGTTTTTGATAATCTGCGGTATATATGCCGATGATCAATTTGATTTTATTTTGAATGATTTCTATTTAGTAGGTAGAATAGGCTCAATAATTAGGATTTCGCTTTGAAAAATCGAACTAGAATCATCAACAACTAATCTACATGAAAATAACGAGGTTTCATTTGATTTTAACAATATCCACATCATTTTTTAACAATATCCATATCATTTTTCATTAACAATATCCACAATGAAGCAGTGTATGACAGAGAGTACATTGAAAACTTGCATCGTATTTTATCTGACTTGCATGTCATGATATATGATTTGCTAGTCATGAAATGCAATTCAGATAAAATATGATGCAAGCTCTCAATGTACTCTTTGTCATACACCACTTCATCACTTGGACAGTCGAAAGGTTGTTGCATCAATGCCCCCACTAAACACGTGTACTAGGTAAAATCACGCACAATGCTCATCAATTATAACCCCATAACTCATTTGATCACATACTCAATTCAAACTTACTGGATAAATCAACAACTGCAAACTCACGTACAAATATAAAAACATCATTCAATGCTAATAATTTATTAGCAATATTCTTGTTGCTCCTTGCACCCCCAATGGCATCTACTATTTCCCTTATACTACTCTGACAAAAGTTATACAAGGGATCCTCAAGCGCAACAACTTTTCTTAGTAACTTACAGAACACTAATATCAATCGAGCACATTCACTGTATCTCTTCATATGCAAATCAGCACTCATCAATGAAGAGATACGTTGAACGTATTCGATTGTTATTAGTGTTATGTAAGTCACTGAGATGAGTTGTTGCGCTTGAGGATCCCTTGTATAACTTTTGTTGGAGTAGTATAAGGGAAATAGTAGAGGTCATTGGGGTTGCAAGGTGCAATAAGAATGTTGCTAATGAATTGTTAGCATTTGAATGATGTTTTTATATTTGTTCGTGAGTTTGTAGTTGCTGATTTACCAGTAAGTTAGAATTGAGAATGAGATAAAATGAGTTTATGGGGTTAGCACTGATGAGCATTGTGTGTGATTTTACCTACTACACATGCTTGGTGAGGGCATTGACGCAACAACCTTTCGACTGTCTAAGCGGTGAAGCAGTGTATGAAAGAGAGTACAATGAGATCTTGCATCGTATATTATCTGACTTGCATGTCATGATAATATTATTATGGAACGGTGCTTAAGGGAATTGGAAGATCGACTGAGATTGAACAATATTGTAGTAAAATTTTCAGATTGTAATAAAAATGACACGGGATTTCATTAAAACTTAAAGGAAGAAGTCAATTTATAGAAATCAAAAAAAGAGAAAAGTCAAGATGTTATTAATGGATGTACTTCGATATTTTTTTCTTTTAAATAAATTGTAAATATTAGTATTATTTTTTCAACAAAATTGCAGTCCGTTCTATTTCCAACAATGAAGAAATAATTATAATTATTCGGATATCTTGTCATTTGTGATCACATGCTATTATTTGAAAAAAATATGTTTTTATTTTTTTAATAATTATATTAAATGAAGATTGGAGTAAAAAATAACGGTAAAACTGGACATATATTTGTTCATCTTTATTTTAAAGGTCATTAGTATAAGTGTATAAGCATAAATTAGTTAATATTCTTTTTGTCCGTAGAATAATTTTCCAAATTTTTTTATCACTATTCTACGTACGTCTTAGTTAGCATTTGACTATAAATTATTTTCAAATATGTTTGGTAAAAATTTTTGGGTGAAGTTTCACCATCTGTTTAGTTATAATTTTTGGAAAGAATATTTGACTGATTAAAATATATATTTGATTTACACATAAATTTTCTGTATTGGTACGATAAAGGATGACTTCCTGGATGTGATCAGTGATCCAGGCACAAATGCTTGATAAGTTGAGGTTTTGTTTTAACTTAATGATGTACAAAAGATACATTTAATTACAAGAATTACAAGAGTCAAGTTATTGAATAAAGTCTTCTTAAATAAATAATCAAAATTATTACAATTTAATAAGAATAATTAATTGACAAGTCATTTGGTTTTGATAATCCGTCTTTTTAAGGGTAACTATATTACTTACGTATACTTGCATCTGCAATTGGAAGCAACACTTGCATTTATGACTGCTTGAACTCAAAGTAGTTTCTGCAATGGCATTTATGATTTATTTTGTCTGACGAACAATAATAAGGTGCCAACTATTATAATGAAAGTTTGTTAAGTCATATATTTTGTTACTAACAACAAAGAGGAGGAATACTTTGTTCATTTGTGAAAAAGTTATTTCGATCAATTTGATATTTTACTCTTGTCAATTTTTGAAAGTTCTCGTTAAAGAATGACAAAAGTCCCACATCGGTGTTCAATGAGATGGGTGGACTCCTTATAAGACTTGGGAAATCCTCCTTCCTTTGAGCTAGCTTTTGGGGTGTGAGTTAGGCCTAAGACCTAATTTCACATGGTATCAGAGTAGGGCCCGTCTCACCCGATGTTGGGACCCCCAAAATAAAAAATTGCTCACGCACCAGATGCTAAGCACTGTGCATGAGGCCTGATCACTCAACCATACACTTTTCTCTCAAAAATTCACTTACTTTCAATTTTAACTCAAAAACTACGGACTTAGTCACGACTCGAAAACAACCCCTAGAAGCTAGGGAGAACCCTTGTATCGTGACAAGGCGTACTTGACCCCAAAATCATTCGTGCATAAGACATGAAAAGTAGTGTGGAATTTAAAACTTTTCACGATATATTAATAAAAGGAAAACTTTCATAATACTAGAGAATCTCATCGTCACAAGCCAAATTACTTACAGACACGACATAAAATCTTAGGGACACGACCCTTTACATTAAAAAGAAATACACGATAAGTCTTTAAATAAGAAGCTAAGAAAAGGACTATGCCCTCGAATATATGAGGACATACTTTGTCTTGAGAGGAACTTTCTCAAGTTTCACCTTCAAACCTACAAAAGCTTCCAACCTATACTCATAACTATACACTCTTCTCTCAAAAAGTCACTTAACATTCAATTTTAACTAAAAAATTACGGACTTATTCTCTTCTCTCAGAAAGCCACTCAATTTATTTAATTATTTTTTAATTAAAATTTGTTGATATTAATTATTCATATAACAAATTAAAATATTAAAAAATAAAAAAATATCATTTAATGACCCGACCCACTAAAAATATAATATTTATCCATTTTATGACTCTTTCTCCTCCATTTTTTTTGTTGGTTCTCCATTGATGTTTCTTCTTCCTCTTTTTAGTAAATTCATTAATATTGGGATTTCTCCAATTTTGATTCAACCAAATAACATTGGATAACAACCCTACCTTCTTAAATTCATAGGGACGTGATCCATAAACCCGAATAATGAATTTTCCGGGTCAAGTTCATCAGCGTAAAATCTGATAACTCAATTGAATTGACTCATTACTATTATTGGCTTTGTCAATGAAATTGCTCTGTCTTTTGCGACCCCAGATGGGTTCTTCTCTTGCATCTACTTGATAATGGGTCGAGTCGAAAATGGTAGAATTGTATTCGTAGCCATTGATTAGTTTCAAAACAAAATATTTACTTCAACAATGGCGTTTTAAAAAAGAATGGATTTTTTTTGGGAAAACGAAAAAAAATGTCGAATTTTGAGCTGATTTTGGACCTGTAAATGAGTTCTGTGAACAATTTCAGTTCTTAAACAATTACATGAGCTACATTTAAATCACTCATGGATCTTGTTCCTTTTCTGAACATAGTACTCATTTCTTGAAATGCATTGTTTTATTTTGGATTCTTTTTTATGTTTTTGACTTATTTAGAGTCACCACTTAATTTTAGGAAAAATCAAGAAACCTTATATTTTCAAAAGATTAAAACAGTAAATCTATTGAAAATCTTAAAGGGGGTCCAGAGGTTCTTATTAACGTCTTAGGAAGATTTTGAAAGCACCTAAGACGCTCGTTTACTTGCTGATTATCCGACAATTAATTTCCTTCAATAATCAACAAAATTTGAATGTATATGTATGTATATGGCATCGATGATTTAAAGTGAAGTGAAAAAGTGAAAAATGCTCTCAACAAAATTACTTTACATTTAGAAAGAATTTCAAACATATGTTTTTCAAAAAAACCATCTAAAATCCACATTTATTTCACAATTTAGAACCTCTTCCCCCCCCCCCCCTTTTATCCAAATCTAAATAAATATTTTTCCCCAATCATTATAGTACTCTCAAATGATATGTAGCATATGAGAAGATAAAAAGGAAGAATTGTGTGTAAAAGTATTGGAAGAGATTGAAGATGTGTGTGTGGTGATGGTAATGGTTGGGTGAAAATTATGAGGAGGAAGAAGAAGAAACTACATCATTTGAGAATGTTTTCTTTTGTTTTTTTTAATTGTTATATTTTTATTGTTATTGTTCTTTTAAAAAAACAATAATAATTGTCTTCACTTGATTTTCAAACGTGTGTAATCACTCTCTTGATCTGAGTCAGCAAAAAAACACCAATTAAACTTAGTCAACTGTCAAAGGGGTTTGAAATAGTGTGTTTTAATATCTTTAAGTTCAGGTTGTAAAGTCGTGAGTAGAAGGGTTTAGGTGACAAATGGAGCCAAATACAAGGGTCTTCCAGGTCATTTCACCTTTTTAAATATGAACTATTCATATTTTGTATATAATGATTAAAAAAAATGAATTACATAGTAATGTTATAAACAATACGATGTATCATACATGCTGGTCTTTTTCAAAAAGAATTAAAATGATAGAGTTAAAATAATTTGTAAAAATTGTCAGATCAATCGTATTTGAACTTGTTGGTTCTTATAAGAAAAATAAAATTGTCTTAATAAAAAATAAATTAAAAAATAGTCTTAGCGGATGGTGATTATAATGTGTTGTTTTATAGAAAATTAGAAAATGATATTAATTATTCAAATAGTCTAAAAAAAATTATACCCCGAGTTGTTTTAGTCCTTCAGTAATCAACAAAAATGTTCTTCTTTTAGTACACTTGATCGTATATGATAGCTTGTCGATAACTCGAGTGATTACCTTGTTGAATGATTCCCAAATCAAGATCGCTATAGCTTGTATAAGCAACTCTTGGTAAATTGGACACATATGGCTCCATGTACTTGTAAAGACTTTGGATCCAATACAAATATTGTTGAGATCCCTTAGTTGAATTCCGTTTCACTATGAATTGTATGTTGTATTGTCACGATGTGAAACTCTATCCTAGACATAACATTCAAAGAATACCAATGTTTGTTCTGACCAACTGGGGAGCCGTCTTTCCATATACACTAGTCGTTGAAGATATACATGTATACCAATGACCAAATACTCTTATTTCTCACATTCATCTTTTTGTCCAAATATAATGTAACAACCCTAACCGAATCAGCCCTTAACGAGCCCCACCGATTCTTGTCCAAATCGGTGGATTAACAACGGTGATGCCACTCTCATCACCTCCACATCGTCTTTTTTTCATTTTCAAAATTATAGAAGGCCATTGTTTTTGGTTAAATATCTAACCATGAAGCTTTTTTATTTACTTAATAATTATGATACAACATTGACCAAACGAGCCCAAAAAGAAAATAAAAGAATATCCGGCCCAGTCCAAAAATTGAATCGGCCATCACTTCTTAAATATCACCCTAAGAGCTAGGGTTTTCAAATTGAAATCCTTTTTTTCCTCTCCAATGTCGCCGTTGGATATTGTAACTTACTCCACCTTCCTCCTTCTTATGCGACAACAAATTCCTCCTATTTGTACCGTCATTCATCTCTCGCAAAGCTGGACCTCCACTATCTTTTGCACTTTTCCCCTTTTAACTTCCTTATTTCATCTGACCTCTTTTTCTTCTTTTGTAGAGATTTGCTCCGGTGGATGAAATGGTTACCAACATGGTCTCGATAGAGTGGCAAAATGTCATCTCCTTTATTGAAGCTCCGAATGAACGAGGAAAAATTTGTTAAAATTATCAGATTCAAGCTTTGTCCATGAGAATAGTGGCCTCCAAACATCTTCCATCTCTCTTTTGGTCTGGAAAGGTAACCCTATCCCCTTCTTTATTTCTTTTTGCCATTAATTTCTATTATTTTGTTTGGTGCAATTAATCTTTTCACAGGTCTGAAATTTCAAATTTTGAATTCACTAAACTTTTTAAAGAAGTTGTTATGCCCAAAACATATCTTATAAAAGGGGTTCTTTTTCAATCCCTTATGTCTATGATCACAAACTTTCATTAATAGATTTATAATAAGGAAATCATTTTAATTGATACATTTTGTTTTTGAATTATTTTTTTATGACAGTACTTTTATTTCATAATTTTTGTACCTTTGAAGTATTTATCATTTTTAGAAAAGAACACTAACCATCATTAATTCCAGCAGCTTAATAATTACATCGATTATTCAAGTCATGAGATAAAGCTTTGTAGTCATGATGTATAAATAGTGACTATAAACATAATATCATAAATTTTTGCTTTCATTATTGATGAGATTAAACTTTTATACTTATCATTCACATAGTGTAACAAATACAAAGAGAGTAATAAAAATTTAGCAAGGATTAGGCTATAAAAAAAGTGATGTTGACTACTAGTACTTATACTAGATCAATGAAAGGCACTTAAATCAAGTAAAGAAAGAATATACAATTTTTATTTGGAGTACCATGATATTTTATACATATAAAGAGCAAGGAACTTAATATAATTTCAAGCAAAAAATGTAGACAAGAAAGGTGCAAGTATACATTTGATCATTTCCCAAAGGCAAAACCTTAGTTATCCGAGATCATTCGGCCGGCTCGATAGAAGTCATTTAGAATAAAATCAAGTTGATCACTGATATATACACAGATCATCAATGACTCATCTACATGGAAAGGCGCACAATTCCTTGTCGGTGGGAATAAACATCGACATTCTATGAATGTTGCTTTAAGAGTTCATAAATATGACACTGAATCATTTTGGCACTTATTGAATGCCAATATTAATTCTAACCGACTCAGGAGTTGTCCTTCCATGTATACTAGTTGTTGATGATATGCGGGTATATCGATGAAACAAATATTTTTAATAAAATGCTCATCTAATATGAGACGGAAGAAGTAATAAAATGTCTTTATTGATTCAAAATTATGTAATTAAGTAGGATTATTAACAATAGAAAGTTGTAATAATTTATTTCTATTTTGGAGGCCTTTTGGATTGGGCTCCCTTTCTGGAAGGTTTGTTTCTTTAGAGTGTGTGCGTGGTTGTTCAATGATAATATTTATAATTAATTGAAAGAAAAAGAAAAGACCAAATCCCATAGATTTATTATCTTTTGATCATTCTCACTTTTAGTTCTACAAATTATATCTTCTCTCTTGAAACTTCAATAATATTCTCGTCATTTTTTTAATTACAATTCAGATATTTTGGCTTACCATAAGAAAAATTTACTTCACTTTAACATGATCGATTTTCCGGTAACAACTACAACTATAGATTCAAAGATGTAGCTAGTGATAAGTCAAAATTTCTCAGTTGTCATAAAAATGACAGGAAATTTCATTAAAACTTAAGAGAGAAGAGTCTATTTATAAAATTAAAATGTGAGAATGGTCAAAGATAATAAATTTATAGACTTCGGTTCCACTTTTTTTTATCAATAAATTGTAAATATTATTATCATTTCACTAAAATTGCAGCTCATTCTATTCCCAACCCCAAAAAGTCTTGATGACCCGATCCAAAATACCATAAATTTATATTATCATTTTATAATGAATATGTTTTGTGAAAAGCCATGACAGTAAGCACAATTAATATAAATACAAAAAATAGGAAGAAAATAAATAAAAAATACCATTGATTTCTATACCAAAAACAACTATGACTATTTGTAGTTGAAAGTAACTTTAAAGAGAAAGGTAGAATAAAAACTATATAAATTTTGTACTACGAATTGGGATTGAAATTTACTCCAAAAGTGTAAAATGATCGGTGTTTTTATAAATATAAAACATTTGGTAATTTTTGTCAAGTTTTTTCTCAAATATTTTTGGAAGTATCTATGCCAAACGCTGCCTTAGTATAATATTGTTTTTTTTTCCAGAAAAATCTGTTGGACAATACCTACTTGCATTTAGGCTTAATTTACAAGGGACTTCTTTTATTTTGAATATTTCTTTGTTTTCGTTCCTAAATGGAAGTCTTCTTTAATTATATTAGTCTTTTTTTTCATGAATTCGATGAGTTTAATGGACTCTCTTCCCGCATTCTTGTTGGGCTGAATAGAGGCATATTCAGAGTTTGAAGACGGTGAATGCTCCAGTAACAATCAATACATGTTAATTAAATTATGTCATTCAATATTGATTCATAGAATATTTTTATACACTGTAAAAATATAAAACTAATGTAATAACGTATAAACTTCCTTTTGCTTTTGTTTGTATTGAAAGATATGGGCCGCATATTACTTGTTTTGGGGCAATTGGGTAAAACACGACAAACACTTACTAGCAACTTTGGATTTATTATCAAGTCACTTATTAATTTTTATAATTTTAATTTAAATGCGGAAATAAATAATTTCAAGACTAATCTAATTGGATAATTTACAGAAGTTTCACTAGTTTATAGGTTAATTATTTAAATGCACTAATTTATAATATTGTGAATCTTATTAGATTTTGATGCATTAATTCATTCACATTCATGTACGTATCTCGGGATATACAAAATTACTTGTAATTTGTTCTAAATATATTGTATCCAATGTATTTTGGACACATAGACAACTCTCCCTCGCCTTCCTTCTATCTTGCTCGCCACTCTTTTATTATTTGATATCTCGAATACATGCGAATCACACCAGATACATACATATATACGTATCCAGTGTGTATGTAATGTGATTTGTATGTATCTGAGATACATAGACAAATCTCGCTCGTTTCCCTTCTGTTCTCACTCGCCTTTCTCCCTATCTATTACAGTGTATCCGGTATCAAAAAATATAAATCTTGGCGTGTCCGACTTAAAATCAAGTATGAAATTACTAATTAGTGATCTAAAATATAATTATTTCAAAATATAAAAAATTAAATATATATTTTTAATATTTGTGTAATTAGATAATATCTCCGATTTAACACCTCTAACCAAATATAAGATAAAATAGTTTACATTTTATCCATTATTATCGCATATTTTCCATATGCCGAACGATCCCGCATTATGTACATGTAAATATATACAATTTAAATTTTGTATACAAGGATGAAAATAATTGAATCACATTGTTATGTTATTAATAAGACGATGTACCATATTTACTGGTCTTTTGTAAAAAAAATTGCAATGATAGAGTTATAATAATTTGTAAAAATTGTCAGATAGATTGCATTTGAACCTTGTGGTTCTTATAAGAAAATAAAATTGTCTTAATAAAAAAAATTGGAAAGACAGTTTTAGCGGATGGTGATTATAATATGTGTTGTTATATAGAAAAAATGACGATATGATGTTTTGATCTTGCCAATCTTTGAAAGTTATCTTTAAAATACTTTGTACCACAAGTCATGATAGCTTGGCGATAACTCGAATAATTATCCAATGATTCTCAAATCAATATCTCTATAGCCACGTGAGACAAGCAACTCATGATGAATTAGACACATATGACTCCACGTACTTATAAAGACTTCGGATGCAATACTAATATTGGTTGGATCCCTAATTTGAACTCTATGTTACTATATATTATATGTTGTATTGTCACGCTTCGAGACTTTAGTACTCTAGACGTAATATTTTATAGAATATCAACGTTTGTACCAATCAATTCGGAGTGGTCTTTCATATACTCCAGTTGTTAATGATATGGGGTAGACTAGTGATCAATATTATTTTACAATGAATAAATTCTATCGAGATAACTTGGGCTTTGTCGCTGAAAAACGATAGAATGAAGAACTGAATTCGAGTTGGGTCAGTTCTCTTTCTTTTTTGACACGGGATACAAATCTTGATTAGTTGAAACATTATCAAGCTTATGTTGGTTTGTGGTGGAGTTGCAGAGGTTGTAGTTGATGGTGTGATGGCAATTGTAGATGGCACCAATAATTTAAAGTGAAGTGAAAAAAGGGTTTTGTGATAAGTTAAAATTTCTAGGTTTTAATGAAAAGAACAAGGGTTTTGTTAATAACTTAAAGCGAAAAGATTCAATTTATAGGACTAAAAATAGAGAATGGTTATTAATGTATGAGCTTTGCTCTTCTTCTTTTTTCCCAATAAATTGTAAATATTATCATTTTTAGCAAGGCTGATGGTCATTCTATTCCCAACTCCGGAAGTCTAAATAATCTGGCCCACTTACACAACCTTCATCAGTCTGAAAACCCTTATACATTCATCCTGTCCAAATACAACGTAACAACCCTAACTAAATCAGTTTTAATGAGATCTGTCGATTCTTGTCCAAAGCATTCGATTAACGGCGGTGGTGCCACTCTCATCACATCAACATAGTCTTGTCCTCATTTTCAAAGCTATAAAAGGCCAATTTTTTTGTTAAATATTTGCACTTGAAGCTCTTTCATTAACTTAATAATTTCGTACAAAATTGGCCCAATGAGCCCAAAAAGAAAACAAAAAAGTATCTGGCCCAACCCAAAAATTGAGCCGACCATCCCTTATTAAATATCACCCTAGCAGCTAGGGTTCTCCAATAGAGCTCTCTTTTTTCCTCTCAAATATCGCCGCTAGGTGCTTTCACTCACTCCACCTTCCGCCTCCTTATGTGACGGATCATCAACATCTTTCTCCTTTTCCTTATTTCTTCTGTCCTCTCTTTCCCCATTTGCTCCACTGGATGAAATCGTTACTAACGTGGTTTTGATAGAGCGGCAAAAGGTCATCTCCTTTACTGTAGCTTCGAATATAAAAAGAAAAGCTTTTAAAATTACCGGATTCAAGCTTTGTCCATGAGATTTTCAATACTAATGGCCTCTAAAACATCCTCCATTTCTTTTTCAGTCTGAAAAGGTAACCGTATCCCTCTTCTTTCATTTATTTTCGCCATTAATCTCTATCATTTTTCTTTGGTGAATCAATCTTTTCATTAATCTAAAATTTCAAATTTTAAATTCACTGAACTTTTTGAAGAAGTTGTTATGCCCCAAACATATCTTATAAAAGGGGTCCTTGTTCAACCCTTTAAATGTCTATGGTTGCAAATTTTCATTAATAGATCTACAAACTTAATCAGCCTGAAACACCCTTATTTCTCGCATCATCCTCTTGTCCAAATAAAACGTAACAACCCTAACTAAATCGTTCTTGTTCAAAGCAGTCGATTAACAGTGATGGTGCCACTCTCATCACCTCCACATAGTCTTTTCCTCATTTTCAAAGCTATTAAAGGACCATTTTTTGTTAAATATCTGAGCTTGAAGCTCTTTCATTAATTTAATAATTCCGTACAAAATTGGCCCAAGTAGCCAAAAAAGTAAACAAAAAAGTATCTGGCCCAACCCAAAAACTGAACGGACCATCCCTTCTTAAATATTACCCTAACAGCTAGGGATTTCCAATCGACCTTTCTTTTTTCCTCTCGAACGTCACCTCTGGGTGCTTGCACTAACTCCTTCCTCCTCATTATGTGACGGGATCATCTTTACCTCCTTTTTATACCACAATTCGTCTTTCTTAGGTCACATAGATAGACCTCCACTATCTTTTGCTTTTTTCCCATTTTCCTTGTCTATTCTGACCTCATTTTCCCCTTTTGCAGATATTTGCTCCAGTGGATGAAATGGTTAGCAACATGGTTTTGATAGAGCGGCAAAAGGCCATCTCTTTTGCTCTGTTGTAGCTTCGAATAGAAAAGGAAAAACTCTTAAAATTATTGGACTCAAGCTTTGGGATTTTCAACAATGATGTCCTCCAAAACATCCTCCATTTCTCTTTTAGTCTGAAAAGGTAACCCTATCCCTCTTCTTTGATTTATTTTCGCCATTAACCTCTATCATTTTCCTTTGGTGAATCAATCTTTTCATTGATCTGAAATTTAAATTTTAAATTCACTGAGCTTTTTGACGTTGTTATGCCTCAAACATATCTTTTAAAAGGGGTCCTTGTTCAACCCTTCAAATCTCTATGGTCGCAAATTTTGATTAATAGATCTACAAGCATGAGATCATTTTAGTTGACACGTTTTGTTTCTGATTGTTATGCCCCAAACATATCTTATAAAAGGGGTTCTTGTTCAACCCTTCAAATCTCTATGGTCCCAAATTTTCATTAATAGATCTACAAGCATGAGATCATTTTAGTTGACATGTTTTGTTTCTGAATAATTTTTTTAATGACAAAATACTTTTATTTCAATATTTTTATACTTTTGAAGTATTTGCCATTTTAAACAAAGAATACCACTATTAAATAACCATCATTAATCGCAACATTGATAATAACATAGATTATTCAAGTCATGAACTGGAATTTTGTAGTCATAATGCATAAATAGTAACTATAAACATAATATCTTTTTACTTTCATAATTGATAAGATTGAACTTTAGTACTTTAACATTGTTCCATATTACTGTTCATTCATATAAAATAACAAATCCAAAGAGGATATTGAAAATTTAGCAAGGATTAGGTTATAAGAAGGTGATATTGATCACTAGTACTTATTCTAGATCAATGAAAGACACTTGAAGCAAGTAAAGAAAGAATTTCAAATTGCTATTTGAATACCATGATTTATACACATAATAAGCAAACAACTTAAAATTATTTCAAACCAAAAATGTAGACAAGAAAGATGCAAGTATACAAATACAAAAGGAGATCAAAGAAAGGATTGACCATATGAAGAACTAAAAAAAACAAGCTAATAAATATTTTTATTTGATTCGACAATTTTATAATTAAATAGGATTACTGGTAATAGAAAATTGTAATAAATTCTTTCTATTTTGGAGGTCATTGGGATTGGGCTTCCTTTTTGGAAAGTAATATCTCACTATGTGTGTTTGTTTGTTCAATGATAATATTCTTAATTTATTTAAAAAAAAAAAAGAGTCCAAAGCTCATACATTAATAATCATTTTGACAATATCTCTTTAAATCATATAAATCAAAATATTCTCTCTTATGTTTTAACCTTGACACCTTTTTATTACTACATGAAAAAATTGCCTTATCATAAAATACTTTTTCCCCCTTTTTTTCACTTTGACACGATCGATACAATCTACAACTGTCGCAACACCACTAGCTACATCCCCCACAACTCCACCATCTACCAATGCAGATGAAGGTGATGCGACAATGATTGCAGATGACATTGATCACGTCGAAATGAAGTGAAAAGGGTTTTATAATAAGTCAAAATTTCTAGATGGTAATGAAAATAACAAGGTTTCATTAAAGCTTATAAGAGAATTCAATTTATAAATTTAAAAATATGAGAATGGTCGAGATTGTTATTAATGTATGGGTTTGGTCTTTTTTCTTCTTTGTTTTCCCCAGTAAAAAATGTAGATACAATTTTACCCCAATTTCTTTTTTTCTTTTAAAGAAAAACCATTTTCTCCAAATTATATTAGAATACAGTGCTATTGGAACAACTTTTGTATCTCTATGATGTTTGGATAACACTGCATATGTTGTTGCTAGGGTCTCAAATTGGAGGGGAGGGGGTTTAGTTGAAATTAAAGATATTAAGATGGGTTGAAATAGAGATCGTAACTTTGGGCTCAAATGAGTTGGGTTCAAATGGACTAAAAAATAGGCTGGGTCCTGACCCACCCAATTTGACTCGATTAACTTCAATAATTTTAACAAGGTGATATTTAACTTTTATAATCACCATGCTAATTTAGACTCATTTTTTTTTAAAAGTGACAAATTGATAGATAAATCCTAAAAGATGTTAAATAGATAATAATTCATACATTTAATATAGGAACCTAACTTAGTAAAGAATTTTAAAACGAGTTGAAATTGGATATTGAATTGGCTCAATTAAGAATTCTAGTAAATTTGTTAGGCTTGAATGAGTTGAGATTGAACCGAATTCAAATTATCTTGAGTGCAACCCTTAAAATTCTGGCGGATTACGTATGTTTGGGTTCATTTTTAACACCCCTAGTAGTTGCTATAACAGAGGACCATGCACTACGATTGTGAAATTTGTAGATTATGGTCTCACTCAATGATTTCTTTCAAAGTATGAGATGAGCTTCTCTTTTTTGGATCATATCAGATGACCACCCACCGGTTATGTATCGTAGTTCAAGTAGATCTTGAAGTGTATTTCTATGCAATTCCTGATGGTGGGAATTAAGTATTTTGCTATAATATATGGTGTGACACTAAAATTCACTAATGTGGTAACATCTAATAATTTCTGAATTTCACATATGACGTAGACCCTTATGCCACTAAAAATGAAAGAATTATCGAAATTCATATAGAAGGTTTGAAGGTGCTTGTTGCTTTTGAGGTATTAGTTAGACTACTGAGAAAGTTTTTGGTTGGTTATAGTATTATACCTGTATTTGAAAATATGGTAAGTTTAATACTTTTTGACTGAAACTGAATTGCCTAAATGTGTTTTTACAAAGTATATTTTCTACTGCCAGTACTATGCAAATATCTCTTATGATCCGTTAGCGGAGTCCTGGGCTGATAAACCACAGTCCTCAAAGTTTCAGCCTTCTAGTCCTACACCAGCATCCCAAGCTGTAGTAGTTTCTAATTATTGCTTTTCCATGAATCGAGACCCTTACTTAATTGTGAAACTGAGATGGACTCTGAACTCCCGCGATATGGACAAAATCCTGGACTTGGTGGCATGCATACTTCTGTGGCTGGCCGAGCTGTCATATAGTAACACAGGTCAGTTCAGCCAGCCACATACTGAACTGACCTTTGTAACTATAGGACCAGCTCGGCCAGCCACAGAAGTATGTATGCCACCAAGTCCAGGATCCTGTCCATATCGCAGGAGTTCGGAGTCCATTGCAGTTTCATGATCAAGTAAGGGTCTCGGTTCATGAAAAAGGAATAATCAAAAACTGCTGCAGCTTGGGATGCATGTGTAGGACCAGAATGCTGAAACTTTGAGGAGTGTGGTTTATCAGCCTAGGACTCCGCTAAACGATCATAAGATATATTTGCATTGTAGTGGCAGTAGAACATGTACTTAGTAAAACCACATTTAGACAATTAAGCTTCAGTCAAAAAGCATCAAACTTACCATCTTTTCAACTACTGGTATCATACTATGATCAACCAAAAACTTTCACAATAGTTTAACTACTACGTCAAAAACATCAAGCACCTTCAAACCTTCTCCATGAATTTCAATAATTCTTTCATCTTTAGTGGCATAGGGGGCTACATCATCTGTGAAATTCATAAATTAGTTACCACATGAGTGAATGTTATGTGTCACACCATATATTATAGCAAAAACACAATTCGCACCATCAAGAATTACATAGAAATAAACATCAAGATCTACTCTTGAACTACGATTCTTAACCGGTGGGTGGTCATATGGTATAATCCAATAAAGAGAAGCTCATCTCATACTTATCATTGAGTGACATAAACTATTATTTCACAATCGTAGTGCATGGTCATCTGTTATAGCAACAACATATGCAATCTCATACTTCGAAAGAAATCATTGAGTGATATATATATATATATATATATAGTTAGTTAGTTAGTTAGTTAGTTAGTTAGTTAGTTAGTTAGTTAGAAATCGATATGATATTTGCTCTTGTCAATCTTTAAAATACTTTGTACCAAAAGTCATGATAGCTTGACGATAACTCGAGTAATTACCCAATGATTCTCAAATCAAGATATCTATAGCCTGAGATAAGAAACTCTTGATAAATTGGAGAAATATGACTCCATGTACTTGTAAAGATTTTGGATGACAATACAAATATTGTTGGATCCCTAATTTGAATCATATTTTACTATGTATTGTATGCTGTATTATCACACTCTGAGACTATACTCTAGACATTATTTTATAGAATATCAATGTTTGCACCAATTAATTCCGGAGTGGTCTTCCATATACCCTAGTTGTTAATGATATGGGGGTAGACCAATGATCAATATGATTTTACTATGAATAAATTTTACCGAGTCGATAGAATGGGCTCGGATAATTAGGGCTTTGTTCAGTGGTGTAGCCAGAAATTTCACGAAGGGTGTCCAATAATTGTATACGAGTATATTTTTTCTCTTGGATAAATGAGTGCACTAGAAAATTTAAAAATTAAGCTACGTAATATACATGAAATTTTTTGAAAAAAATGAAAGAGTGCACTAGAAATTTTAATAACTAAACTAGGTAATGTACATGAAAAATTGTGAAAAAAAGTACATAATATACATGATTTAAAAAAAAAACGAGGAAAAAATTTGAAAATAAAAAGTCTTAAAGGTATTGCTAGTGTCACGCCCCGAGCTACCCCCGAGGCGGACACAGGACCTAGGACCACAAGTGATACCAAGCTAACCCTGCTGGCATGATCATGATCATACTAAAAATAACAAACTGATGCGGAAGCTAAATCATAGTTTATAATGAAAAGATGGGGAATACCCATATGCTAAAACTGAGATAATATGAAGACTGATGAGTTTAATACAAGGAAATTATTAACTCAACAATAATCTGAAACTAACTATGGCTGAAAATAGCCTCTAAACTGATTAGAAATGTTGGAACATGCCCCAACTAAGTCTAGCAAGAACTGAAACTAAAGGACTAAACACTAAAAAGAAACTCATGACTATCGTCCTCCGAGAATGAGGACTCACCACTGAATCTGCTGAGCTGGAGATCGGAAATCGATCTAAGCGTGATCTGGATGCTGAGAACCTAAACCTACATCACGAGAAGATGTAGTGTATGTATGAGTCAGTACTTGAAGGTACTGAGCATGTAGGATAGATTAAAGGTGAAATAAAACATAACTGAACAAGCACAAAAACAAGTATAGTAATCTAAATATGATATACTGAATGCTGAGGTAACTGAATGCAATAACCATTTATAATATGCTGGAACTGAATACTGAATATAATGATAAATGGTCAATGCAATAGAGTATGACTTAACTGTAGAAGCTACTAATAACCGGTAATAAAACCACATGAGCTAAATGTGGAGTCCGATGTATATGCCCCATTGGGATGACCCAATATACCCTGCCAGAGGTATAAAGACATGCTGACGTGATCACTAAACTAATGCCCACATAGGGGACTTACAACCTACTTGGTTAGTAGTTCTGGGACTCATTGGGTACGTTGAACCCTAGTCCAACTCGGTATTATGCTACTCTCAATGAATTATGCAATTAACGGATTTTGACTAAATTTCTGTAAATAATGGATAGCTCAAAACAGAACATGCATACTGAGAATGCAACAATTAATCTGGTAATTATGCATTTATAATTGAGGCATGTATAACTGAATAACTGAAATATCTGACCTAGCCTGTGTAATTCAAGAACTAAACAAATACATAGCTAGGGTTCTGAAATTCATGCGATAAACTGAATAATAATATGGAAATCTGATTTGGAAAATATAACTAATTAATTCATGAAGTTCTGTTGAAGTTCTAGAAACCCTAGTTCTAATCATGAGATAGGAATCAAGAATCTGACTAAAACTAGGGACCCAATGGGTAAAATGAAATCCCACATACCTGGTGATGATATTCACGGAGAAACACTTAGACTTCGGGGCTGGAACTGCTGGAACCTTGCTACGTTCTTGAACTAGGGTTCTTGTCCTTTTTCTCCTTTCTTGCTTCTAATTTTTTAAGTTTTGATTTATGATTTTGACTTAGGAAAGTTCTTGTTATGTTTCTAGGCTTAAAATTACTAAAATTTGATGATTTAGGGTCAAAACGACATATCTTAGAGTTTAAGCGAAGTGGGAAAACACCAAAAGACCCCTGAGTTAATTGCTGTCAGACCAAACGACAACCTGGACTGACGGTCCGTCGTTCAATCGACGGTCTATCTTTTGAGTCCGTAGGTTGGGTCTGTTCGACAAACCTTTACTAAAACGGGCATAATGTTTTACTCGGAGGTCTGATTTTAGCAAGATTGGTGGATATGGAAAGCTAATTCAATTATCTATCTTTTGGTAGGTCATGGGACACCTAATTCAATTTGTGCTAAGAGTTATGACCACTTGAAGTTGACCCAACTCGATTTCTCTCCTAACTGTCTGCTAATTTCCACCTATAGTCAGACCTACGGACCGTAGATCGAACGATGTTCCGTGCTGGTCAATCGTGCTTCGTGTCAAAGAGTGGGTAAATGGGGGGTTGATCGACGGACACATACTATGGAACGTACTCTGACCTACGGACCGTAGGTCCGTCTGTCGTTCGACACTTTGTCAAATTTTTCTGAGTTGAGTTTTTTGGGGTTTCAGACTAAATCGGCGGATGTGCAGCACGAACCGTGGGTCAGGATACGGTCCGTCAATGGTAACCATCGATTGCACATGCAGATTTTTCTTAAAAGATGTTTGGTCTGTTTGGATACGGGATGTTACAACTAGTGAGATTTGAACTCACAAACGCTTAAATGCTTGACTTTTTCAAGGCACTTAGAACACTAGGCTACAACACCTTGTTGTGTTAAGGTGTCCAAAATACATTATCTAACCACTCTGTATATTATTTTACTTACATATACGGTATAATTTGTTGTCGAAGGGTGTCAAAATATAGCTACGCCCCTCGCTTTGTCGCTGAAAAACGACTTAGCAAAGAACTAAATTCAAGTTGGGTCTCTCTTCTTTTTTTTTGATACAGAATAAAAATCTTGATCAGATGAAACTTTATCAAGCTTATGTTGGTTTGTGGTGGAGGTGAGGAGGTTGTAGTTGATGGTGTGATGACGATTGTAAATGGCACCAATAATTTAAAGTGAAGTGAATAAAGGGTTTTAGGATAAGTTAAAATTTCTAGGTTTTAATGAAAAGAACAAGGGGTTTGTTAATAACTTAAAGCGAAAAGATTCAAATTATAGGACTAGAAATAGAGAATGGTTATTAATTTATGAGAATTGTTACAATTTTTCCCAATAAATTGTAAATATTATCACTTTTAACAAGGTTGAAGGTAATTCTATTCCCAACTCTAAGAAGTCTAAATAATCTGGCCCACTTACACAAACTTTATCAGCATGAAACACCCTTATTTCTCACATCATCCTCTTGTCCAAATACAACGTAACAACCCTAACTAAATCTGTTTTAACGAGATCTGTCGATTCTTGTCCAAATCAGTCGATTAACTGTGGTGGGCCACTCTCATCACCTCCACGTAGTCTTATCCTCATTTTCAAAGCTATAAAAGGCCATTTTTATTAAATATTTGAGCTTGAAGCTCTTTCATTAATTTAATAATTCCGTACAAAATTGGCCCAACGAGCCCATAAAGTAAACAAAAAAGTATTTGGCCTAACCCAAAAATTGAACAGACCATTCCTTCTTAAATATCACCCTAGTAGCCAGGGTTTTCCAACTGAGCTTTCGTTTTCCTCTCGAACGTCGCCGCTCGGTGCTTGCACTAACTCCTTCCTCCTTCTTATTTGACGAATCATCTTCATCTTCCTCCTTTTTACACCACAATTCATATTTCTTAGCTACAGAGATGACCTCCACTGTTTTTTGATTTTTCCTCTTTTCCTTATATTTTCTGACCTCTTTTTCCCCTTTTGCAGATATTTGCTCCATTAGATGAAATGGTTACCGATGTGGTTTTGATAGACGGTAAAAGGCCATCTCTTCTGCTGTAGCTTCAAATAGAAAAGGAAAAGCTCTTAAAATTATTGGATTCAAGCTTTCTCCTTGGGATTTTCAATACTAAAGGTAACCCATCCCTCTTCTTTCATTTATTTTCCCCATTAATCTCTATCATTTTCCTTTGGTGAATCAATCTTTTCATTGATCTGAAATTTCAAATTTTAAATTCACTGAACTTTTTGAAGAAGTTGTTATGCCCCAAACGTATCTTCTAAAAGGGGTCCATGTTCAACTCTACAAATCTCTACGGTCGCAAATTTTCATTAATAGATCTACAAGCATGAAATCATTTTAGTTGACACGTTTTCTTTCTGATTGTTATGCCCCAAAACATATCTTATAAAAGGGGTCCTTGTTCAACCCTTCAAATCTCTATGGTCGCAAATTTTCATTAATAGATCTACAAGCATGAGATCATTTTAGTTGACACGTTTTGTTTCTGAATATTTTCTTTGATGACAAAATACTTTTCTTTCATAATTTTTGTACTTTGAAGTATTTTCCATTTAAAAAAACGAATACCACTATTAAATAACCATCATTAATCGCAACATTGATAATAACGTAGATTATTCAAGTCAGGAACTGAAATTTTGTAGTCATAATGCATAAATAGTAACTATAAACATAATATCACAATGTTTTACTTTTATAATTGATAAGATTGAACTTTAGTACTTTAACATTGTTCCATATTACTGCTCATTCATATAAAATAACAAATCCAAAGAGGATATTGAATATTTAGCAAGGATTAAGTTATAAAAAGGTGATATTGATCACTAGCACTTATTCTAGATCAATGAAAGACACTTGAAGCAAGTAAAGAAAGAATTTAAAATTGCTATCTGAATACCATGATTTATACACATAATAAGCAAACAACTTAAAATTATTTCAAACCAAAAATGTAGACAAGAAAGATGCAAATATACAAATACAAAAGGAGATCAAAGAAAGGATTGAACATATGAAGAACTAAAAAAAAAGAAGCTAATAAATATTTTTATTTGATTCGACAATTTTATAATTAAATAGGATTACTGGTAATAGGAAGTTGTAATAAATTCTTTCTATTTTGGAGGTCATTGGGATTGGACTTCCTTTCTGGAAAGTAATATCTCACTATGTGTATTGGTTTGTTCAATATAATATTCTTAATTTATTTTTATTTTAAAAAAAAAAAAAGAATAGAGTCCAAAGCTCATACATTAATAATCATTTTGACAATATCTCTTTTACATCATATGAATTAAAATATTCTCTCTTATGTTTTAATCTTGAAACTTTTTTATTACTACATGAAAAAATTGCCTTATCATAAAATACTTTTTCCCCCTTCTGTAGATATAATTCCCCCCCACCCCACAATTTCTTTTTTTAAAGAAAAACCCTATTCTCCAAATTATATTAGAATACCGTGCTATTGGAACAACTTTTGTATCTCTATGATGTTTGGATAACACTGCATATGTTGTTGCTAGGGTGTCAAATGGGAGGGGGGAGGGTTGAGTTGAAACTGTAGATATTAAAATGGGTTAAAATAGAAATCGTAACTTTGGGCTCAAATGAGTTGGGTTCGAATGGACTAAAATAGGTTGGGTCCTGACCCACCCAATTCGACCCGATTAATCTCAATAATTTTAACAAAGTGATATTTAACTTTTATAATCACCATGCTAATTTCAGCTCATTTTTTTTTCAAAAGTGACAAATTGATAGATAAATCCTAAAAGATGTTAAATAGATAATAATTCATACATTTAATATAGGAACCTAACATAGTAAAGAATTTTAAACGGGTTGAAATTGGATATTGAATTGGCTGAATTAAGAATTATCCTAAAGTTGGTTAGGCTTGAATGAGTTGAGATTGAACCCAGTTCAAATTATCTTGAGTGCAACCCTTAAAATTCTGGGCAGATTACCTATGTTTGGGTTCATTTTTGACACCCCTAGTTGTTGCTATAACAGAGGACCATGCACTACGATTATGAAATTTGTAGTTTATGATCTCACTCAATGATTTCTTTCAAAGTATGAGATGAGCTTCTCTTTTTTGGATCATACCAGATGACCACCCACCGGTTATGTATCGTAGTTCAAGATTAGATCTCGAAGTGTATTTCTATGCAATTCCTTATGGTGGGAATTAAGTATTTTGCTATAATATATGGACTGACACTAACATTCACTAATGTGGTAATATCTAATAATTTCTGAATTTCACATATGACGTAGAACCTTATGCCACTAAAGATGAAAGAATTATCGAAATTCATGTAGAAGGTTTGAAGGTGCTTGTTGCTTTTGAAATATTAGTTAGACTACTGAGAAAGTTTTTGGTTGGTTATAGTATTATACCTGTATTTGAAAATATGGTAAGTTTAATACTTTTTGACTGAAACTGAATTGCCTAAATGTGTTTTTACAAAGTATATTTTCTACTGCCAGTACTATGCAAATATCTCTTATAATCCGTTAGCGGAGTCCTGGGCTGATAAACCACAGTCCTCAAAGTTTCAGCCTTCTAGTCCTACACCAGCATCCCAAGCTGTAGTAGTTTCTAATTATTGCTTTTCCATGAATCCAGACCCTTATTGAATTGTGAAACTGAGATGGACTCTGAACTCCCGCGATATGGACAAAATCCTGGACTTGGTGGCATGCATACTTCTGTGGCTGGCCGAGCTGGTCATATAGTAACACAGGTCAGTTCAGCCAGCCACATACTGAACTGACCTTAGTAACTATAGGACCAGCTCGGCCAACCACAGAAGTATGTATGCCACCAAGTCCAGGATCCTGTCCATATCGCAGGAGTTCGAAGTCCATTGCAGTTTCATGATCAAGTAAGGGTCTCGGTTCATGAAAAAGGATTAATCAAAAACTGCTGCAGCTTGGGATGCATGTGTAGGACCAGAATGCTGAAACTTTGAGGAGTGTGGTTTATCAGCCTAGGACTCCGCTAATCGATCATAAGATATATTTGCATTGTAGTGGCAGTAGAACATGTACTTAGTAAAACCACATTTAGACAATTAAGCTTCAGTCAAAAAGCATCAAACTTACCATCTTTTCAAATACCGGTATCATACTATGATCAACCAAAACTTCCACAATAGTTTAATTACTACGTCAAAAATATCAATCACCTTCAAACCTTCTCCATGAATTTCAATAATTCTTTCATCTTTAGTGGCATAAGGGGGCTACATCATCTGTGAAATTCATAAATTAGTTACCACATGAGTGAATGTTATGTGTCGCACCATATATTATTGCAAAACACACAATTCGCACCATCAAGAATTACATAGGAATAAACGTCAAGATCTACTCTTGAACTACGATTCTTAACCGGTGGGTGGTCAGATGGTATAATCCAATAAAGAGAAGCTCATCTCATACTTATCATTGAGTGACATAAACTACAATTTCACAATCTTAGTGCATTGTCATCTGTTATAGCAACATTTGTGGCTGGCCAAACTGACCT
This sequence comes from Solanum lycopersicoides, assembly GCA_022817965.1. Lineage (NCBI taxonomy): Eukaryota > Viridiplantae > Streptophyta > Magnoliopsida > Solanales > Solanaceae > Solanum > Solanum lycopersicoides. The sequence goes on from CM040619.1 coordinate 64,581,510, forward strand.
GTGTTACTATAGGACAAGCTCGGCCAGCCACAGAAGTATGCATGCCACTAAGTCTAGGATACTGTCCATATCGCGGGAGTTCGGAGTCCATGGAAGTTTCACGATCAAGTAAGGGTCTTGCTTCGTGGAAAAGGAATAATCCGAAACTGTTGAAGCTTGGGATGTAGGTGCAGGACCATAAGGCTGACACTTTGAGGATTGTGGTTTATCAGCCTAGGACTCCGCTAGCCTATCATAAGAGATATTAGCTTTGTACTAGCAGTAGAACATCTACTTAGTAAAACCACATTTAGACAATTAAGCTTCAGTCAAAAAGTATCAAACTTACCATCTTTTCAAATACCGGTATCATACTATGATCAACCAAAAACTTTCTCAATAGTCTAACTACTACGTCAAAAGCATCAAGCACCTTCAAACCTTCTCCATGAATTTCGATAATTCTTTCATCTTTAGTGGAATAAGGGGCTACACCATATGTGAAATTCAGAAATTATTAGATGTTACCACATGAGTGAATGTTTAGTGTCACACCATATATTATTGCAAAACACATAATTCGCACCATCAAGAATTACATAGAAATAAACTTTAAGATCTACTATTGAACTATGATTCTTAACCAATGGTTTGTCAGATGGTATGATCCAAGAAATAAAAGCTCAGCTCATACTTATCATTGAGTGACATAAACTACAATTTCACAATCGTAGTGCATGGTCATCTGTTATAGCAACAACATATGCTATCTCAAACTTTGAAAGAATTCATTGAGTGATGTGTATATATATATATATATATATATATATATATATAGTTAGAAATCGATATGATATTTTGCTCTTGCCAATCTTTGAAAGTCATCTTTAAAATGCATTGTGCCAAAAGTCATGATAGCTTGACGATAACTCGATTAATTACCCAATGATTCTCAAATCAAGATATCTATAGCCTGAGATAAGAAACTCTTGATAAATTGGAGAAATATGACTCCATGTACTTGTAAAGATTTCGGATGCAATACAAATATTGTTTGGATCCCTAATTTTAATCATATTTTACTATGTGTTGTATGTTGTATTGTCACACTCTGAGACTATACTCTAGACATAATATTTTATAGAATATCAATGTTTGTACTAATCAATTCGGGAGTGGTCTTTCCATATACACTAGTTCTTAATGATCTGGGGGTGGATCGGTGATCAATATGATTTTACTATGAATAAATTATGTCGAGTCGATAGATTGGGCTTGGATGACATGTCCTTGTCGCTGAAAAATGATTGAACGAAAGAATTGAATTCAAGTTGGGTCATTTCACTTTCTTTTTTCTAAGAGATAAATGTCAAAAAACACCTAAACTATTCACTTTTTTTGAGTTTCATACCTAAACTATTGAAAGTGTGAGTTTCATACCTAAACTATCACTTTTTAGTTTGAGAAACACACCTCAATGGTGTGTGTAGTGCACTCTCTCTTTTTTATGAAAAAACTTTGACACATGGCATTCCATATAGATAAAATATTTTATCTAGATAAAAATTAAATAATAAAAAATTAATATTTAATTAAAAATTAAAGATTACTATCCATATAAAAAATTAAATTATTTTTCTTATCTCACTCTACCACCTCCTCCACGTACCCCACCCCCACCCCCCCCCACCCCCCACCCCCTCGACAACCATATCCTTTTTTTAAAAAAAAATTATTTATAAAATATTTTTAAAAATTTGATATTTCATCCTCCCCTTCCCCCTCCCTCCCCCGATAGAAATTGATATTATTTTATTTAAAAAAATCTACCCCATCCTATTTAATTTTCCGCTCCTTTTTTTTTTTTTTACGTTTTTTTGTTTTAGATATGCACATACACATATTTTTAGAAAAAATTCTACTAGTATACCGAATATAACATAAACAACTAAAAATATAAAAAGTCTTGTGGCGACAAGTAAAAAGTATTATCTATATGTATATCTAAACACTGGGAAAAAAATTGAAAGCGGAGGGTTAAGTGGATGGGTAGAATTATATTTTTAAGAAAATAAAATAATATCTAAATTAGTATTTTATGAGGGGATGAGATGAAGTAAAAAATGAAATACTTTTATAAAAGAAATTTAAAAACGAAATATAAAACTTTAAAAAATGGTGTGGGGTAAGAAAAATATTTTACATTTTATTTTATAAAGAAAATATTATTTTTTATAATAGTTTTTAAATTTTTAATTTTAACTAATACTAATAATTTATTTATTTTTTGTCAAGGCTGAATATTTTGTCCATGTGGAGTGTGATGTGAAAATTATTTAAAATAAAAGAGAGAGAGAGAGTGTATTACACATACCATGATGAGAGTGGTATAAAAGAAAGAGATGTGTTTCTCAAACTAAAAAGTGATAGTTTAGGTATGAAACTCAAACTTTCAATAGTTTAGGTATGAAACTCAAAAAAAAAAAAAAGAGTATAGTTTAGGTGTGTTTTTGACACTTATCTCTTTTTCTAATACAAGACAAAAAACTTGATCCGATGAAACTTTATCAAGCTTAAGTTGGTTTATGGTGGAGTTTTGGAGGTTTAGCCGATGGTGTGACGGCGGTTGTAGATGACATTGATAATTTAAAGTGAAGTTGATAAAAGGTTTTATGATAAGCTAAAATTTCTAGGTTGTAATGATAAGAGCAGGGGTCTTGTTAAAAACTTAAGAGAAAAGATCTAAATTATAGGACAAAAAATAGAGAATGGTCATTAATGTATGGGCGATCTTCTTCTTTTTTTCCCAATAAATTGTAAATATTATCATTTTTCAGCAAAATTGGAGGTCATTTTATCCTCAACTCCGAGAAGTTTGATGATTCATGTCACGACTAGAATCTACACCCCAGACGAGACCGGCGTCGTTGACCTCTCAGAGGTCGCAGACAAGCCTACTTACGTCATTCTTACTTTACATAGGTTAATTTTAGCGGAAAATTTGAAACTTTTTGTTTCTAAATATTGCTTACTAAACAATTCTAGTACATTCGTAATTTGTTCACCATCAACCATCTAACATTAAGAGATAATCAAATGAAAGGAATAGTTCAATACTTATAAAGCGTATAATTGCCAAAATGGCACCAACACATAGTCTGAATAAAAACAGGAAAGAAACGCTAGTGGAACATGCTCCACCAGCTCAACTCTAAATCTAAGCTAGAATATAAAACAGTAGCATCCTCGAAAGCATGAGGACCTACCAACTCCGGATGAATGCTGGACGTCCGGATAACTGCAACGATGATCCTGTAGCTCTATCGTCCACCTGTGCCTGCACCTAAAATAGTAGAGTTTGTATAGGGTTAGTACACACTTGTACTAAGTATGGGTATATGCAAGCACACACCAAGGACATGCATGAGAAAGAATAGCTCTTTCCTAACAACGTGATTTTTGGAAGTCAAGTCAGTAGACTTGCCAAATTGGATTAGGAAAGTTTCCAAATTTGGATTAGGAAAGTAAATGATCTTTCCAAATTTGGATTAGGAAAGTCAGTGAGCTTTCCAGATTTGGAATAGGAAAGTTATGCCATGAGAATAACATACATCATCATACTTTTCACATTTGCACACAGCACATAACATTTACACATAGCACATATCATATAACATACAGTACATTTTGCATGTAGCACATAACTTCTTTCATATCATTCATTCATATGCCATGAGACCTTGGAATCATGGACTTGACATTAAGACATCCCAGAAATGAGGGCTCAACAGATGGGACCTCAACTAGGGAATCTCCATTAGCAAACACAGAGTCTGCTTCATTCATTCATACGTACTTTATTTCATTTCGTTCATAGGCCAGTGTGAAAACTAGCTATACCTAGGGTGTAGTTTACGACTTTCATCGGGTTTGCTGTGCAATGATCAAGAATAACCTAGTGTTATTACCTGAATCTAGCTCACCTCTTGATTATCCTATCCTAACACCTTTGGTATCCTTCATTTCATTATGTGCATCATTTGAGGCTGGCCTCATTCATTCATTGGGAAATTTAACTTTAACCGACATAGATCATGTGAGCATCATGAAATCCAGTGTCTCCCCCACACCGAAAAGAGGTGGAATCACCGGCCAAAGTGACCCAAAAACATGCTAGCGTACATGGGAATTTAACCCCGCCAGATCCCTATATTGGCAGTATAGGTTCGAAGACTAGGAGATATAAGGAGACCCGTACCCGGCAAGCCGGACAGTCTCATCTCATGAGAGTTACGTGAACCTCCGCCCTTCCCGAAAGAAGGCATCACCGCTCATAGCTAGTCTAGCGGTGCTCAGTATAAAGTTCCATTACATTCATCTCATACGTCATGGAAGCTGGCTTCTAGTATGAGGACATCATAGCTCATTAGATGATTTCTCATCTCATCATTCGTATTGAGTGTGTTAAGCTCAATACTCTCATTAGAGTGTTCATAGAGACTGGTCTCTTCATTATCTTACACTCTCATAGGTGAGTACGTATTGGTAACATTTACTTAGGCTCATTTGAGATTGCTCTCATCATTTACATTAGCCTCATATCATGTTGTCACCACATTCATCATCATTAGCACCTTTGCTTTTCATAGTTATTCACCTCTTATTACGTGAATGTTCATTTCATCATATGCCAATGCACTTGGCCATTTGGTGTGTTTCACACCCTTACTTAACCCTTCTAGGGTTTCATTATTTCATTGTTCATTTCATCATTTCATTGTTCATCTCATCATATGCCAATGCACTTGGCCATTTAGTGTATTTACACTCATACTTAACCCTTCTAGGGTTCATCATTTTATTTCATACATCTTAGGTTCACTTACTTTTGAACGTATGTTAGACTTATGTGCCTATACATACAAGCCAGGGGGCTTCATTCATAGTTCGTTAAGTGATTCTTACATTCCTAAGATTATGTAGTACAAGACTTATGTATCTTGAATATATGCCAAGATCTTGATTTTGATCTACGTAGGTGGCATTATTCTTGGATATTTTGTTCACGTATGACTTATGTATCAATACGGAAGTTTGGGCAAGGGAACCCAAGTCTTGAGTCAATTGGATATCGTTTATATTTTTCATTGATTTTATTCTAACATTCATAACATTATGACTCTAAGTTAAATCACAATATTAACATTGAAATATTAATTTTCTACTTAACCTTTCTCTTAAATTGGCCGATGGGTTGTGGGTTCGAACCCCCACAACCCCTTCTTATTTTTCATTAACCTTTTTATTGTCCAATTTCGCCTAAACCAAGAGGTTGTGGGATCAAACCCCCACAGCCTCTTTTATTTTGTTCTTTAATTCGCCTAAGTAGGGAGGTTGTGGGTTCGAACCCCCACAACCTCCTTACTTTTAATTAATTTTCGCTAGGGACTGTGAGGTGGTGGGTTCGAACCCCCACAGCCCCATATATATTTTTCTTTTATTTTTCGCTAGGTTGAGGGCATTGGCAGTGAGGTCGTGGGATCGAACCCCCACAGCCTCACTTGCTTTAATACTCATTTTCGCCTCCTCTATTTCCAGCCTTGAGGTCGTGGGTTCGATTCCCACGCCTCACATCTTTTTATTTTCTTTATTCTCCCTCTTCCTTGCTTCCCACGAGTCATGTGTTCGATTCCCCCCATCCCCATTTCCTTATTAATTCATTTCGTGGGCAGCAGCTAAGGGGTTCGAATCCCCTTAGCTCCATTACATTTTTTTTTAAAATTTCAGCCTCTTGGTCATGTGAGGTCTTGGGTTCGATTCACCTACTTTAATCCTTTTAAAACTCTTCCAAAATTCCAGAACCTGCCCGAAACCAACATCACAAGCTGGAAATTTTGATTACCTTTTTGCAGCCTATTTTCTCCACTTTAACGTTAAAAGTTCATGCATTTGGAGTAGTGTTTAGTGAGTCCTTTAGGTGCATTTTCATGGACATATTTGGCCAAGAATTTATCATTAAATTCAGCCACATTACACTTAAATGAACATCATCATTTACATAAGTTTATACACTTAAAATGACAACCAAAACCATATCAAACTTGAAGCCATAAATCAAAACTCATTTACAGTAAGTTTACAGTACAAACTTTTTCACATACACACATATTTTCGGCAACAAAGCTTGTCATTCATATGATTCCAAATACATGTTCATGAACATATTCATCACGAAAACAATTGCAACACCTAATTCTACAGCAAACATACCAACCTATGATTTGATGGGAGCTAAGGACAGGGATATGCAACGGGGAACAACTTAGTTTTCGGATTAAAATCGTCTGAGTCCTAAGGGTCTCTTGGGAAAGGGACCAAGAGTAAGAAGACCCATACCTTTATTTTTTTCTTGTTCAACACGAAATTGCTGCCCAAATCCTCTCCAAAAATCAGTCCAAGTTCAACACTTCAACACCAATCGACGGAAGACTCCTCCCTTTGCTTAAAGTGATGGATTTATGTTGTTTTCTTAGATTTTTGGTATGAGTTCTTCAAGTGTGAAGAACTTCATATATTTTCTGTTTTGAACTTGTTTTGGCAGAGATAAAACGTGAGAATGAGTGGTTAAACGTGAGAGAGAGAGAGAGAGAGTGAGAGAGAGTGGCTTAAAATTAGGAGTTTTAGTTTGGGAATTAGTCAAACTAGGACTCCTTGTTAAACCTTTAGTTAAAATCTGATTTTTCTTTTTCTTAAATCAGCTAATATTTACTAATTAATTAATTAAATTTATCCATTTAAATAAAACAAGTTAAATCATTGCTTCCACCTAGGTTCGAACCCGGGTGGAGCAAGACTTCACTTTTAGAGCTCACATTCGGCTCTCTCTCTCAAAATTGCCCTTCCATTTTATTAAATAATTAATTATATATATATTTAGGGTAATTACGATATTACCCTTAGCCTGGTAAAAGACCATTTTACCCCTAGACCTTCAAAACTTAAAATTTCGTCTTTTTAAGTCCGGTAAAGACTCCTTCGATTAAATCTTCATTTTCGAGAGCCTTACTTGGTTGGTTCCAACCTTTCAAGCTCAATTAACTCCCCAAGTTAGTTGGCTTGGTCGTAGTAAGGGTTCTGAGGTATGGTTCTACGCGTATCAGTCTGTGCAAACCTTGGTCTAATCGCAAGCATTCTTGACAACCTAAGTCTTGATCCTATTCATTTTTAGGGTTGTTACATTATCCCCCCTTAGGAACATTCGTCCCCGAATGACACTACTCTTTACTAACAATAAGTATGTCATCTATAGAACGTACACATACGTAGGTACTTCAATACTTCCATGGGTGAATATTTGATTCACTTCTTAACATGATGGAACACCTCCTTGAGACCTACTAGTAGCTTCACATTAATAGACTAAGGAATTCTTCCCTAAACTAGTCTCATCAAAGAATACAACACAAAGTCAACATAAAAGTCATATAAATCAGCAACCAATATGATGACTTCAAACATATTAACCTCATACTAGGGCATAAACACCATATACAGTCAAATATATGAAAGGCTAATTAAGGCTACGCACCCGAGGCTTCATCAGAAGTGCCTTCCCTGCACCCCTAGACTTGAGTGCGAAGAATCGTTGCCTCCTTGGAGCCTCTTCATTTGGGCCATTAGTCTGAACTCTCTCCTTCCCTTGTTCTTGACTCTTCTATTCGGACAATCCTTCACCATGTGTCCCGGTTTTCCACAGCTGTAACAAGCGTTAGAGCCCATCATACACTCCCCCCATGTTGTCTGCCACACTTCCTGCAAGGTTGCCTTTCCTTAGGTGTATATACTTCCTTGTTTCTCTTATCTCTGGACTCGGAATCCCTATCATAGAGACCACTGGATGAACTTGACTCCCTTTGGTGGAGAGTCCCTTCTTAAACCTTGGCTGCTCACGGACGCCAAAGTTGTTTCTGTGGCCTCCGTGGCTGGGACCTGCCTGATCTTGAGGCCTAGGCCTCCTAACATCACGAATACCCCTCTTTCTACGGCTGTCCTCCACCTGCTGTACATGCACCATCAACCTGGAAAGGTCCATATTATCATGGAGCATCGCAGACCGACATTCCTCCTCCAGGTCTCCATTGATTCCTGTGAGGAACCTACTCATTTCATCCCTGCTGTTCGAAACCAGGGAAGTAGCATACCTGGATAATTCAACAAGCCTCAGTACTCTCCTCAATCTTGCTATTAAATACTAAGGAAAGTAATATACCTGGATAGCTTAACAAACTTCAGGGAATACTCCCTGACTGTCATGGATCCTTGTTTAAGGTTGATGAACTCTTCAACCTTGGCTTCCCTCATCTCCCTGGGAAAGAATCTCTCCAGAAATGTTGTCTTGAACAGCTCCCAAGTGACTGGCACTCCACCTAAGACACGGCTATCTTGCCACATCTTGCACCAAGTCTGTGCAACATCCTTGAGCTGATAGGAAGCCAGCTCAGCCTTCTCAATATCAGTGGCCCCCATAGCCAGGATCTTATGAATCTCATCCACAAACTCCTGGGGATCCTCTGATGTCCTAGACCCGGTGAAAATAGGAGGATTCATCCTCGTGAAATCCCTCAGTCTGTCAGCCATGCTACGAACCGGTGGGTTCTCCTCTGAACATCCTGTCGGTTGACCTGGGCAGTCATAGCCTGGGCCTGCATAGTAATGGCCTGTGCCATTTGGGCCAGAGATGCCCTCACCTCAGCATCAGTCAACCCAGCTGGGTTAACTGGCATGGCCACTCCTTCAGCTGGAGCTGGGGTAGATCCTGATTACCCCTAGCAGCTGCTCCTCCTCTCCTCTGACCATTTCCTCTCCTAGTGTTCATTTTCTGGAAAAACAAAAAGATTGATGTTAGACACGCTCATAACACAGAATTCAGACATTCAGAAAAGCACGATAAGATCAGAAGAAGGGAAATTTTTCCTACGCATCATGCAGTCTCTAATTCAGGATAGTGGTGCCACTTCACTACCATGACTTAGAAACTACTCAATGTGGTTGATGTGAACTTATTATTTTCGTAATTTAACCTAGTGCTCTGATACC
>CM040619.1:64591504-64610256 GCA_022817965.1 Solanum lycopersicoides
AAAAAAAGAAGAAAAAGACCAAAGTCATACATTAATAACAATCTTGACCATTCTTTCATTTGTAGACCAATAATTTTAACATTGGAAAATTTTTAACTTATTGGAAAAAATCCCACTTGGAAAAAAGGACAATATTAGAAAAAAGACCAAAGTCATACTCAATTTTAACTTATTGGAAAAAATCCCACTTGGAAAAAAATGTTTAAATTCATTTTTGACACTCCTAATTTGGCATATAAAAAATAAGAGATAATAATTCAGGATAAAATATTAATTATTTTACTTTATATTTGGTTAGAGGTGTTAAATTAGAGAACCTATCTAATTACACAAATATTTTTAATATATTTACTTTCTTCCTATATTCTGAAATAATTATATTTTGTATCATTAATTAGTAATTTCACACTTGATTTTAAGTTAGACACACCAAGATTCATATTTATTCTACCGGATACACAAAAATAGGGAGAAAGGCGAGTAACAACGGAAGGGAAGCGAGGGAGATTTGTCTATGTATCTCATATGTATGTATCTAGTGTAGATATCAAACACATATGAGAGTGGCGAGCAAGATGGGAGGGAGGCGAAAGAGAGTTGTCAATGTATTCAAGATACAAGCAAATCCATGTATATCTAGAACAAATTTTGCACAATTATGTTTATCCCGAGATACGTACATATGAACGTATCTGATTGTACAAAAATCTAGTAAAACTTGAAATATTATAAATTAGTGTGTATCTAAATAATTAATTCATAAACGAGCGTAAGTTATCCATTTAGATTAGTCTTGAGATTATTTATTTCATCATTTAAATTAAAATAATAAAAAGTGTGTGCCGTATTTTAACCCAATTGCCCCCAAGCTGATATCTTTCTATACAAACAGAAGCAAAATGAGGTTTAGATGTTATTACATTAGTTTTATATTTCTATATTTTATTAAAAAAATATTGTGTGAAGCAATATTGGATGATATGTTTCAAGTAACGTGTTTTAGCCGTTGGTGGTGCACCCATTGTCTTCAAATTATAAATTTGCCTCTGTCCAGCCCAATAAGAATGTGGGAAGAGAGTCCATTGAACTCATCGAATTTTTGCAAAAAAAAAAACACGTAAGTATCCTAAGGCAGCCTTTTGCTATAGATATTTCCAAAGTATTTGAGGAAAATGCTTGACAAATATTGTTGACATACAATTGTGTCGTTATTTAACAAATTTTTTACAAATAATTCAAATCCTCAAATACATAAAAAAAAAATACAATTTGAGCCAAATTCTATTATAACCAAACACATGGTGAAACTTCACCCAAAAAATTTTGCCAAAATATTTGAGAATTTATAGTCAAATGTTAGCTAAGACGCGCCTAGAATAGTGATTAATTAAAAAAATGGCAAAAAGAATATTAACTAATTTATGCTTATACTAATGACCTTTTAAATAAAGATGAATAAGTATATGTCCAGATTATGTCTAGAGTATAGTCTCAGAGTGTGATAATACAACATACAATACATAGTAAAATATGATTCAAATTAGGGATCCAAACAATATTTGTATTGCATCCGAAATCCTTACAAGTACATGGAGTCATATTTCTCCAATTTATCAAGAGCTTTTTATCTCGGCCTATAGATATCTTGATTTGAGAATGTAATTACTCGAGTTATCGCCAAGCTATCATGACTTTTGATACAAAGTATTTCAAAGATAATTTTTAAAGATTGACAAGAGCAAATATCATATCAATTTCTAACAAAATATATATATATATATATATATATATATATATATATGTGTATGTGTATGTGTGTGTGTATATTTAACACAATGATTCCTTTCAAAGTATGAGATTGCATATGTTGTTGCTATAACAGATGACCATGCACTACGATTGTGAAATTGTAGTTTATGTCACTCAATGATAACACTACAAGAAAAGACATGTATTGCCATAGAAACTATTGTAGTTAAATATAAAAATTTCCGTGGCTAAGCACTTTAGCTCAACACGTTATTCTCATGATGAATATATTCTATTGAGTAACATGGGAGAACCTGAAGGTTATGATGAAGTCATGTTAGATACTCATAGAGATAAGTGGAAAGAACTCATCGTAGACAAGCATGAGTTTTGTAGAAGTGTGGAAGGCAGGAAGCCTGTCAAAAGTTCCTCCACTTGAAGTCCATTTGGCCCCTTGGCTGGAGGGGGAGTTTGTTGGGCCATTGCCCATGTTCCAGCCAAAGGCCCATGGCCTAATCCTACTTGAAAAAGGATTGGAATTATTCTCTTTATTTGGTTTCCAATTCTATTAGGAAAAGGATTGGAATTGTAATCCTATTTGTAGTTGGTTTTGGCTTTGTAAGGAAAAGCACAACTCTATAAATAGAGGATGGTCTTGAGAGAATAATTTAATTGCTCATTGGTATTGTCTTTGAAAGACAATAGAACATAAGAGAGGTTTTTTGAGAGAGCTTTCAACAAGAGAAAAGAGAGAAGAAAAAGGGTTCTTTTGCTGCAGTCTTTTTCTCCGATCAACAACGTTCAGATCGTGTTTCCCGATTAACTAACCGTTGGATCGGGCTCAAATTTGGACTGAGTGTTCCTGACATCTTGGTGGTTGATTTGAACGGTGGCGATCGGATTTGGAGGCAGCAAGATCCTGGTTTAGGTCCCGAACAGAAGTTGGGTTTGGGTGGTGTTTCTTTCTATTTATCTTTTGTTGGTGTAGCTATTGTTTGTTCTCTTTTGGCACTTGTTGTGTAGCCATTAGAAGAATATTTATAACCCTCTTATTGCTATAGTGAAGCAATTCGGATCTTGTCGATCCCGTGGTGGTTACCTTCGGTTTGAAAGGTTTTTCCACGTTAAACTTGGTGTTCTTTATTGTTAGATTTTCGTTTTCATCTTTTTTTCGTCACAACAACTGGTATCAGAGCTAAGGTTATCTATATGGAGGGGAATATGAGCAAGATGGTATGTCTAAACGGAAGAAACTACAACATATGGAAAAGCAAGATGAAAGATCTATTGTTCGTGAAGAAGATGCATCTTCTGGTTTTTTCTGCTCATAAACCCGAGAATGTGACCGATGAAAATTGGGAATTTGAGCACCAACAAGTATGTGGGTATATAAGACAATGGGTTGAAGATAATGTTCGCAACCATATTGTGAATGAGACACATGCTAGAACATTGTGGGAGAAGTTGGAGACGTTTTACGCTTCAAAAACTGGCAATAACAAGTTGTACTTGTTAAAGCAATTGATGACCTTTAAATACAAGGAGGGCAGTCTTATTCTTGATCATATAAATGATTTTCAGGGTATTCTTGATCAGCTATCAGGAATGGGTGTTAATTTTGATGATGAAATACAAGGACTTTGGATTCTTAATACTCTACCGGATTCTTGGGAAACTCTTCGTGTTTCTTTAACAAATTCTGTCACTGGTGGAAAGGTGACTATGGAATATGCAAAGAGTGGTGTTTTGAATGAAGAGGTTAGAAGAAAATCTCAAGACACATATTCACATTCAGATATTCTATATACAGAAGATCAAGGGAGACATAAGACAAGAGATCCGAGGAGTAGAGGTGAAAGCAGAAGCAAGTCAAAATTCAAGAATCCAAATATTAAATGTTAACATTGTGGAAAGAAAGGACATATTAAAAGATTTTGCAAACAATTGAAGCAAGATCTTAAAGAATGAAAATAATGTTGTTGCTGTTGTCCAAGATGACCTTCTCTTCGCTTGTGATAAAGACGTCATCAATTTTGTATCTCAAGATACAAGTTGGATAGTAGATTCTGGAGCCACATCACATGTCACGCCAAGAAAAGACTTCTTTTCATCTTATACTTCTGTTAACTCTGAGGTGTTAAAGATGGGTAATGCTGGTGAGGTTAAGGTGTTTGGTGTTGGCACTGTTTGTTTGAAAACCAATACTGGTTCAACGTTGGTCCTTCAGAATGTCAAGCATGCTCCAGACATTCCGATAAATTTGATCTCTGTAGGACAACTAGATGATGATGGCTATCATAATGACTTGTGCAATGGCCAATGGAAGCTCACCAAAGGCTCATTGATTTTAGCTCGAGGAAGAAAGCATTCAAATTTATACGTGACACAAGGATCGATTCTTGTTGACTCTATAAATTTGGTGGAGAGCGAGGCTTTATCAGAATTGTGGCACAAGAGGCTTAGTCATATGAGCGAGAGGGGGATCACCTATTTGGCTAAGAAGAATTTGCTTGCTGGTATGAAACAAGCAAAGGTGAAAAGATGTGTTCATTGCTTAGCAGGGAAACAGAAAAGAGTTTCTTTTCACAGTCATCCTCCTTCAAGAAAGTCTGAGCTATTGGAGCTAGTACACTCAGATTTGTGTGGTCCTTTCAAAGTGAAGTCAAAAGGTGGTGCACTTTACTTTGCTACTTTCATTGATGATCATTCTCGCAAGATTTGGTATATCCTTTAAAATCCAAAGATCAAGTGCTTGATGTGTTTAAACAGTTTCAAGCCTTATCTGAGAGACAAACGGGAAAGAAATTAAAATGTATTCGCACTGATAATGGTGGTGAGTATATTGGTCCCTTTGATAACTACTGCAAATCACAAGGAATTCGTCATCAGAAGACTCTTCCAAAGACTCCTCAATTAAATGGTTTGGCAGAGAGGATGAACAGAACTTTAGTTGAGAGAGTTAGATGTGTGCTTTCAGAGGCTAATCTTCCAAATTCTTTTTGGGCTGAAGCACTTAACACTGTTGCTTATGTTATCAATTTGTCTCCTGTTGTTGCTTTGGATGGTGATGTTCCAAACAGAGTTTGGTTTGGCAAGGATGTTTCTTATGATCACTTGAAAGTGTTTGGGTGTAAAGCTTGTGTGCATGTTCCAAAAGATGAGAGGTCAAAATTGGATGTTAAAACTAAGCAGTGCATCTTCATTGGTTATGGTCAAGATGAGTTTGGATATCGCTTTTATGATCCAATTGATAAGAAGCTCATTAGAAGTCGTGATGTTGCGTTCTTTGAAGATCAAACTATTGAAGATATTGACAAGACTGAGAAACCAGATTCTCAGACTGATGAGAGCTTAGTTAATGTTGATCCAATTTCTATTATTGATACATCTTCTGCACATGAAGTAACCCAAGATAATGATCAGAGTGTAGAACATATAGATGTTCCTACTGATGATGTTGTGGTTGATAATCAACCAACTCATATTGGGATGACCGCTTCGGATGCTCTAGAAATCTCTTGTAGAAGATCTACTAGAGAGAGAGCGAAGCTCAACACGTTATTCTCATGATGAATATATTCTATTGACTAACATGGGAGAACCTGAAGGTTATGATGAAGTCATGTTAGATACTCATAGAGATAAGTGGAAAGAACTCATCGTAGACAAGCATGAGTTTTGTAGAAGTGTGGCAGGCAGGAAGCCTGTCAAAAGTTCCTCCACTTGAAGTCCATTTGGCCCCTTGGCTGGAGGGGGAGTTTGTTGGGCCATTGCCCATGTTCCAGCCAAAGGCCCATGGCCTAATCCTACTTGAAAAAGGATTGGAATTATTCTCTTTATTTGGTTTCCAATTCTATTAGGAAAAGGATTGGAATTGTAATCCTATTTGTAGTTGGTTTTGGCTTTGTAAGGAAAAGCACAACTCTATAAATAGAGGATGGTCTTGAGAGAATAATTTAATTGCTCATTGGTATTGTCTTTGAAAGACAATAGAACATAAGAGAGGTTTTTTGAGAGAGCTTTCAACAAGAGAAAAGAGAGAAGAAAAAGGGTTCTTTTGCTGCAGTCTTTTTCTCCGATCAACAACGTTCAGATCGTGTTTCCCGATTAACTAACCGTTGGATCGGGCTCAAATTTGGACTGAGTGTTCCTGACATCATGTGGTTGATTATAACGGTGAAGATCGGATTCGGAGGTCAGCAAGATCCTGTTTTAGGTCCCGAACAGAAGCTGGGTTTGGGTGGTGTTTCTTTCTATTTATCTTTTGTTGGTGTAGCTATTGTTTGTTCTCTTTTGGCACTTGCTGTGTAGCCATTAGAAGAATATTTGTAACCCTCTTATTGGTATAGTGAAGCAATTCGGATCTTGTCGATCCCGTGGTGGTTACCTTCGGTTTGAAAGGTTTTTCCACGTTAAACTTGGTGTTCTTTATTGTTAGATTTTCGTTTTCATCTTTTTTTCGTCACAACACTATATTGTAGCAAAATGTTTGTTCTCTTTGCCATGCAAATTTAGATTTTATAGCTATTTCTATAGCTTAATTTTGTGGCAATATTATTCATATTTAGTTATGAGAATAATCTTTGTGGCTATGACATAAAGTATTTGCCACAAAATTATCGTGTTGTAGCTAAAAATAATACCTTTTAGTCGTATAATATATAGAACTATAGCTAAACACATTAATTTGCTAAGAAAATAAACAATTATATACATTTATATATGGCTGAATTCAATAATTTCATCTCTATTGAAGAATTTACAGAAGCTTTATAAGTTACAAGAATTATATAATTAGCTACAAATGCATTTTTCAGATTCCAAAACACTTCTCAAATTATATATAATTGCATTTTACAATTCTAAAAATAATCTTAATGTAAAATTCTTTTACGACACCATCTTGTTTGATCCCAAAGCACCATAGTCTTCTCCTATCCCTTCTTCCACGATATTCAACAACCTTAGCTTGATCAACATCTCCATATCTTAGAATGCACTCATATGCTTTAATTACTCTAAAATGCCTGTCAATAATGATAAGGTATTTTAGCACAAAAATCAAGACTAACTGATTATTTATATATGACGTATGCACTCATATAATCTCAAGGAAAAATAAATTAAAAAAATCAACAAAATAAAACAAGAAAAAAATGTGAAGCAACAAAAGAGGAGTAAGCAAACATAGAGTTCTTTGAAACTTCTTAAAAGAATCTTCATCCCAATATTTTGACGTTGCTTTATTATTGCAATGAATAACTTATGGCTCTTCCCAATATTATTCGACCTTTAAAATCCTCAAAATCACTCATAACACAAAGTATTTATAAAATTGTTGCAATAAACCTAATTCCAAAAAGTTTAAATCAAATAAGTGTAAGAAAAATTGAAAAATCCTAAAATATATAGAGACGAACTGTAATGACCCGAAAAATTATTTTTGAAAATTTTCGTAAAATTAGAATTTTACCCCTCTTGATAGTTGTTCCGAGTCATTTATGATCGGTCAGTGAAATTGATTTGAAAATTTTAAATTATTCGACAACTACAATTAGTTAATTGATGGGTATATATAAAATAATTTATTTATTTAGTTGGTGGTTAATGAGCAATATCATAATTTATAAAATACCTATACTACTTAAATCATATTAAACTAAATTAATAGGGTTTGCCACTTTTTAGTACATAAAAAGAATTTAGAAAACAAAAGAAAGAAATTTACCTGCACAAAGTTCTGTGGCGGCTGGCGTACATGGGAGTTGCTCGATTTATTTTTCAGGTAAGAGAACTCGAACTTGTGTGATGTATATGTGTATATAATTGCAAGATTCAAACATATATTAATATAATAAGAATTTATTGGAGAAAGCAATTAAGCCGGTGTCAATTACATTGTTTTAGTAGAAAGGAAAATAGTTTGAAAAAAATATATATATTTTTAATTTAGTAATAGACCGGACAAATATAAGATTGAGGTGTAAGTCACTGGAAATCATACAATTGTTACAACTCTTTATAATATAATATATATTGGTGAAAGGGAATGAGAATTGACAATTTAAATGAAATTTTATGTTTGAAAAGTTATGGGACAAAATCTAGTGGTGAAGATTAATTTTGAAAGTTACTGCTTTGAATAATGATGGCTTAATCATTGGGAAAATGAAATCTAAGTGGTTAATTGATAGTAATTTGGACACCAACGTTTTGTTGATGTTGGGATCGCAATATTGGGTGTAGTCGTTCTTCTCACGCTTCAAGTTATGATGGTTTATTTTGAATTTCTTTTATAATTATCACATTATGATTAAGTTTTGATGTATTGAGACATATAATTAAATATTGGGTGTATTACATTATATGAAAGTTATTAGGGTTGTAGTATTTGGAGAAAATATGACTTTATCCTAGCTTAAAACTTAAAAAATATGATATTTTAAATGTTAATTGACATCAAAATTGGAACTTGATTATAAATTCAAATGAGTTCTTGGGTCTATGCTAGACATATAGCAATATGGGTGTTGTTAGTTTTGAAAGCTTATTGTGATTATGAATGTGCATAGTTTGCTTTGAGTTTGAAGTTCAACAAATGGGAGAGACTCGAGTCCTGGAGTAAATTCTTATTGAATTCAGGCAAGTGGATTTCTAAACTCTTGTTAAGTGTATGGAATGCGTGTATTTCCTTGTGGTATATGTTTGGGAGTAACGGGATTGGTGATGGATTGACTTGTCCACATTGATTAATTCTAATGATGAAAAAAAAAGGGATAACAAAAGCCAATGTGATTAATTGTTTATCTGTGATGTGCTGAGAAAGGTTTGAAGGCTTGTTGAATTATTGTTGATGTGATTTCATGTTTGTGTGGTGGTGAACTATGCAATGTTATGAAAATGGTCATCTCCTCATTATTTGTGTGGACATGTTATTTGCATTATCTTAAGACATGGTTGTGACAAGTGTTATATATGCATTGAGAAAGAATGAGAATTTAAAGAGGATGTACCATTTCGAGGGACGTATCGGGCGCCACGATGGATACTATATTTCGAGGGACGTATCGCGCGCCGCGATGGTTACTATTATCGAGGATCGTGTCGTGCGCCGCGACAGATGCATGGATATATATGTCCCCCATGGGTTCCGAACTGAGAGACAACGGGTGTGTATCACTAGGTCATACATGCATCATTATACTTGACATTGTATTCCATTGCATTGCACATACTTATCATTAGTGAACTTGATATTGTGTTTTGCTGATTTTGTGAATACCTTTCTGTGGAATTGGTGATTGATGATGAATATTGAGCTTGTTGTTGAGGATATGTAATTTGTTAAATTATTGTTGTTGGGGATATGTAATTTGTTAAAGTATCATTGTTGAGAATATGTAATTTGTTAAAGTATTGTTGTTGAGGACATGCAATTTGTTAAAGTGTTGTTGTTGAGAACATATAATTTGTCAAAGTGTTGTTGTTGAGGATATATAATTTATTTAAGTGTTCTTGTTGACCTATGTGCGCTGTAAACCGTGAGTTGTTAGGTTAGACTGATTTTTTTTATGCAGGTTGTAGTTGTGGAGGTTCGGTTGGGGGTGGTAGGAGTACCCGTATTTCATCCCCTTAGCTTGTATTTAGGGATTTACTTGCTGAGTACCGTGTGGTTTGGTACTCACCCCTTGCTTCTACAAATTTTTTTTAGGTTATGAGCCTGGATTTTTATGGTACTTGTCATTCTCTTCTTTTCCGAGGCTTCTTGGAGATTTGTGAGGTAGCTGTTTGTCGTCTCAGCAAACTTTCTTTCTCCTTAATTATGATCTTGTTCTATTCTAGAAACAAGTTCATTTGAGACTTGAGTTTTTCTTTTGATTCAATTGTATACTTTAGAGGCTTGTACACGTGACAATCAGGTTTTGGGGTATAATTTAAGTTGATAGTAAATTTTCCGCATTTTATTGTAATGGTTGAGTTTTAGGCTGACTTGTCTTGGTGGGATAAGATGAGTGCCATCGCGTCCAATTTTGGGTCGTGACAAAATGGTATCAGATCCCCAGGTTCATAGGTCTCACGTGTGTACAAGTCGAGTTTAAGTAGAGTCTTGAGGATCGATATGGAGACGTCTATACTTATCTTCGAGAGGCTATAGTGACTTTTAGGAAATATCTTCACTTGTTGAATCTCTATCGTGCATCCTTTGTCCGTTTTCATTCGTACCTCTTCATTCATTCTTTCTCTTATTTATGTGATGACTCGTGCGTAATTTCTCACGTGATTAGTTGTTGTGTCCTGTATTAGTTGGATGTTAGATATGGTATTCAGGTGAAAGTGATATATTTATTAAAAGAATATGTGTTCATATTTGAAGGGATTGAGTAAGGTTAGTTACCCCAGTAAAAAGAATAGTACGTGTATGGTTTATATAATACTTATAATGGTTTAACAATTGAAGGTGGAGTAATTAAAAGAAAGGTGGCTAGATAATGAACAGTGTAACTTGAAAAATATAGTTGGTACAGTTGTTATGTATGAATTGTTAAATGAACAATGAGAATGATGTTGCACCAATTGAGGTTATAATATTTCATAGATTAAATGTATATTAGTAGGATCATGATACCACTATTTTAACGCTATGGGTACTTATTTGATTAGATTTATGGAGTGTGTTACTTATACTATTGACTTGGTAAGAGATCAAACAAATTTGGTAGTGTATTGCAGTTATTCAATAGATCCAAATGTATATGCTATTTGGGTACAATCTTCTCAGTAGGTATGATGTGTTCTAGTGGTGGATCTAACGGACTTTCATGATTTGATACTTGTGGTACATGGAAATGGATACTCAACTTTCAAGTGTGAATAATAACTACATAAGGAGTTATAAATTGTATCACATGATCATATAATAAAGTTTGATGTCGCATTCATATTTGAGAAACCAACTAAGTTGGTAGTACAGAAGAATAAGTTAAACATTACTTATTAGGGGAATCTTAGTGGTGGATCTATGGTATGATATTAATGTGTGTGTAGGCTATGGAGTGTATCCTTAGGATTTTAAATGAGCAGTGTTGATTTTATCATAAGCTCAATTGAGTGGAGCAATATTGGAATGACAAACTTATATGTAAAGAAAGATCCAACGAGTAGACTTGGGTGAAGGCAATTGAAAATTTTAGTAAGAAAATACGTATAAAGTTAAGTTAGTATGTAGAATTTTGGTTGGTATAACTGGATTTGAGGTGTCATATTGGTGAAATGGTTGACACCGTGATGATAAAAAGAGCTAACTAAGCATGATGGTAATAAGAGTTTGTGATGGATTGTGATAGAGATGCTACTATATGATAAGGATTGTTGGTTAAATGAATTTTTTATTATAATGACGATTGTGAGTATCTAAAATTATGAATTTTTTTTACTATTTGTTTAGTAGTTTGATTATTTGGAAAGTTGTATGAGGTGTCGGGACACTACTCCAATAGAATTAAAGCTAGACCCTTAATGGAAAGAATCAGGGAGAGACTATATATCCTTCAGTAGGAGGCAAAAATAAGGATATTTACTCAGATTGTAAGGGCCAAAGATGTATCTTCAAAGAGAGTGGATAATTGAATTCAGAGACATCTGATTTCATCTGTCTACAACAACTTTCAACTCGTGGTAAAATAATAATTATTAGCTAAGATATTTTATCATAACAATAAATTTGTGGCTTTATTATTTCTTCAGGATAAATATTTATAGTTATTAACTCAACTATTGCGACAACTATTTTAGTACTTCACACAAAAATATTTATTTAACTATAATATTTTATTTTTAATAACCTTAATGTGACTAAAAGGTTACTATGTATTGCTATGACAAATTTTAATGCGTGGCAAAAAATAATAATAAGCTACAAATTTTTACCGTAGAAAAATCTCTTTGGCTATATATTATTTAACTATTATCACGATTTTTTGTAACATGAAGCAAAAATGGTTATTTAGTACAATATTTTATTTTAAATGTTTCATTGTGGCTAAAAGGTTTTTATTAATTACTACGAATTTTTGCTATTTTTTTATAACAAAAAAAAATGTGGCTATATCAATTATCTATTGCCGCGATATTCCTATAACTTGAAGCAAAAATGATTATTCAGCTACAATATTTTGTTTCAAATAATTTATTGTAGCTGAAAGGTTACTATTGCTACAATAACTTTTATAACGTTAGCAAAAAATTATGATCAGGTACAAACTTTTATTATAGAAATAAAGTTGTAGATATTTTGGGAATTATTGCCTCAATTGTTGGAAATTGTAGCAAAAATAAGGAATTAGCTTTTTCGGCTAAATTTTCGTGGCTAAGATTTTTTACGAATATATAAATAGCTAGGAAATTCAAATTTTTGTGGCTATTACTATATAATAGCTACATTTTTTATATTTGTGGCTTATATTTCGTAGCTATAGATATATTTTGTTGTAGTGTAAGTATGAGCTGAGATTTTATTTCTTCTATCATACCAGCTGACCACCCACTGATTAAGAATCGTAGTTCAAGAGTAGATCTTGAAGTTTATTTCTATGTAATTCTTGATGGTGGGAATTGTGTGGTGTGACACAGAACATTCACTCATGTGGTAACATCTAATAATTTTTGAATTTCACATATGGTGTAGCCCCTTATGCCACTAAAGATGAAAGAATTATCGAAATTCATTGACACGACCCAAAAACGAGTGTGATGGCACTCGTCTTATTCCACAAAGACAAGTTAGCCTAAGATCCAATATCTAACAAAGTGCGGAAATAAACAACAATCCAACAACAATTTCTATTATTAAAACAAGTCAACTTAATTCAATCCCCAAAACCAGGTTGTCACGTGCACAAGCCTCTAATGTAAATATTAGAATTGAAATAAAATACGAGTCTAAATGAAGTTGTCTTTCAAGTAAAAACAAAGTCATAAACTGGAGTAGAAAAGTTTGCTGAGATGACAAACAGCTAACTCACAAACCTCCACAAGATGCCTCGGAGACAAAGAGAATGGGCTGTATCACGAAGATCCGGACTCGTAACCTACAAAAAATTGTAGAAGCAAGGGGTGAGTACCAAACCACACGGTACCCAACAAGCAAACCTCTAAACACAAGTTAAGTGAACAAAATACGGGTACACCTTACACCCTATCTGAATTTCCACGCTACAGCCTAACAGTTCATAGTTTACCAAGCACACAACTCAACAACCACACTCTATCAGTTTACATATTCTCAATAACAACCCAATATTCAACAGTCACAAGTTTCACAGAAAAACACTTACAAGATCAGCAAAACACGTGTTCAAGTTCATCAATAATAAAAATGTGTAATGATATGAGCTGCAATGTCAAGTATAGTGATGCATGTCTTCCTAACGATACACACCCGCTGTCTCTTAGTCTGGGACCCATGGGGAACATATCTATCCATGCATCTGTCGTGGCGCACGACACGATCCTCGATAATAGTAACCATCGCGGTGCGCGATAGGTCCCTTAAAATATAGTATCCATCGCGGCGCGCGATACGTCCCTCGAAATGGTACATCCTCTTTAAGTTCTTATTCTTTCTCAATACACCGAACACTTGTCACAACCATGTCTTAAAATAATGCAAATGACATTTTCACACAAATAAAGAGGATATGACCATTTTCATAACATTGCACAATTCACAATAACATCAACAATGATTCAACAAGCCTTTCAAACCATTCTCCATTATCAACACATCACACACAAGCAATTATTCACATTGTCTTTTATTACCCTTTGTTTTCATCATTAGAATTAATCAATGTGGACAAGTCAATCCATCACCAAGTCCCATTACTCCCAAACATATACCACAAAGAAATACACGCATTCCATACACTTAACAAGGGTTTAGAAATCCACTTTCCTCAATCAATCAAAAATTCACTCCGAAACTTGAGTCTTCCTCTTTCGTGAACTTCCAACTCAAAACAATCTATTCAAATAAATGACCACAATAAGATTTCAAGACTAATTAACAAACAACCAAATCTATAACCAAGTTCCTAATCTTGATGTCAATTAACATATCAATTCTCATATTTCCAAATTTTAAGTCTAGTGTTAAGTTCCAACTTCTCCAATATCATAAATCTAACAATATTCATATAATACAATATAATCAATATTTAATTACCTATATCTATTTGTTAAAACTTCAATTGTAAAGTAACAACTATAAGGTAAATTCCAAACAATTGAATATATTGAGGCGTAGTAATTCAAACCTGACAAAAGTGGTCGTCTTCCTAGTTGGTGTGTCGATTGTCACGTTCTCGGAGGGACGAGAGGTTTTATTTTGAAGAAGAATTATGATATAAAGTGACAAACCCTACTACTTATTTTAATATATATGGGTCAAATAGTATAGGATCTTAAGAAAATTTTTTAGACTTAACCCGTTATTTTCAACTAAATAAATTAATTATTTAATAAATATCTATCAGTTAAGTAATCGTAATTATCGAATAGTTTAAAGTTCTCAAACCAACTTCACCAACTGATCAAAAATAATCCGGGGCGACTATCGAGAGGGGTAAAAATAGTAGTTTTACAAAAATTTATAAAAATGACCTTCCGGGTCATTACATTATCCACCACTAAAAACCATGTTCGTCCTCGAACATATACAAGAAGAAAGAAGATTAACCAACGTTACCAAAAGCTTAAAGTATAATCTCTAGAGTCGATGTTTACCTCTCCAAGTGGGCTCATCTTTAAGACCATTCCATCTAGAGTAATTATTAAGAACTGAACTTTGGAATCAAAATTTGAAAGATCTACAAATCAGGAGGGATTATCAAGCCACAAGCTAACCCATAAACTCAACTAAAGTAAAATCCACTAGACCTTAACACAACCATCATAACTAATATTTTCTCACATAACCAAGATGAAATTACGAATCAATACTTGGCTATAACCAGAAGTGGACTTTAACCAACCACCACACACTCATAATGCACAAACCATCACAGATCTTATCAAGATTCCTTTTCATAGCACAATCTCATCATAAGCTTAAGTTATAAAAATATTATTTTTAGACATCGATTACTCATCAAGGGAGGATCAACTTATCTAACCCAAAGAAGAAGAATATAGAGTAAACAACAACAAGGGATACACTTGAAAATGTAGAACCTCTAACAATTTCTTTTTAGACAATTGTAAATATAAGTTCTCATAAGTAAGGTTGTCTGTGTAGAATCACTAGTATACTTTAATTATTCCAAACAATACCAAATTTATCATAACTGAAGTGAACTAGTTTAACCAAGGATGTCACCCCACCAAGATGACACTCACGGGATCGGTACACCCGATCCATTTCTAGGAAACCACCCATAGATATGGAAACGCGTGTCGGCATAAGTAGCGAATCACACTCCAAATGATATTCAAAATAAAGTAGATGTTCATATAAGAATATTCAGAACCAAAGTCGAATAACACGAGATACTTCCTCCATAGTGCCCATATAAATAAAATTTCATTCATCTAACTCTATCTCTCGATTTTTTATTTTTTTTGCCATTCACAATCAACTTGTATGGTCTCCTTAACAATATTACAATTGCTCGATTTGTAAAACCCCAAATACTTATCACAGTACTACATTAGATCCAATACTCTTAATATAAAAAAAAATCATAACCACACCAGTCATATACCTTACTGTCAAACCGTCACTAGTTTAAAAGTCTTCTTAGCAAGCACATTATGATCTCCAAAATTTCGAACTATGATTCCCTTCTCTTTCCATTTAAGCTCTCATGATAGATATGAGTCTATTCAAGGTTGATACACTAATTCCAAATCTGATAGTACTGCCCCATTGGGATAAAGTTATTAAATCACCCCCACAGTCAAGTCCTTACAAACTTTCACTTATCATGTTTTAACTACCATTTACACTCGTTATATGTCTCGTGTCAAAATTTTAGAAATCCTTCATCACCTAATAATTATGTATACTATAAACTCAACCCACCATCAAATGCCTATGTAACACATCAGAACAATTTGTATCATCCCATCAACAAAGTAGTTTCAATTTTCTCGAAATCCTCAATAATTATGTAAAATTGTAGGTCCACACCATTGAACATCAATAAGTTACCTATCATAATTTGAACAATCTAGCTCAACATAACCATATATAGTCTTCCCCACATCATTACTTGTAACCCAAACCAAAACTCAATCTTTATAAAAGTTGACAATAAAACCCTGGTGAATCTATATCGAATCAATTTGCATTCATAGTCATATTGGAACTTATATGTGAAAATCCATATATCCTTCAACTTTGAACCAAGAGTCTATATGAGAGGTCTTATTTCTGTACATCTCTTATATTCTATCATGAAGCAAGTTTTAAATACCTTGAACTCTTCAGTATACCAGATTATTTTTTTCTGCCGCTGACTTGGTTACCAATATTATCCTTTGACCAATAACTCATGATATTTTTACCTTATTCTTTAAGCCAAAACATTAGGTGAAACCCCTTAGGTATACCAATCAAAAGTAACCAAATTTACTACTCAAATTATTTTTAGGTCCTTCCAAGTGATTCATACTCAATGTAATCAATCATTTCTTACCTTATCAATTCATACCTTGACAAAAAATACTTCCACAAATCTAAGCTCACAATGAAAATCGTGAATTTTGAATCCAACTGTGTAACCCAATCTCTTTATCTATCAACATTACGTCATACCTTGAATATTTTTATGAATTCACATATGTTAGCCTATAATTGATCGCCTCTCCATCGACCTTATCATATAATTCACTAAAAAAAATTAACCATACTTATTATCAAACCCAAAACCATAAAAAAAAATATCGTCAAACTTGAGCTGAACGTATGTCTTGAAACCCCCTTTTCAAGCCTTATCCAATAGTTTTTAACCAATTTGATGAACCTGTGAAACTATTACCATAACAAGAGCAAAACGAAGGAAACCAGTGTCTCTGAACCCAACTTTCAGCTCCTTTGATGATGCCTTCTTAGGCCCTTGCAATCAGAATAAAATATTATTGTTCTCACTTTTTTCCAAAGACTTAACTACATTACACTAATTCTTTTTTCAATTATAATTCTAAATCCTTTCAATTTTATTCAAGAAGTATCTCAGCATTTTCTATAACTTTTCATGCAATCAAGCTACTCAATAGTATCAAACAACAACCTTAAATACCCGCAATTCATCATTGTAATACAAAATTCATTTAAACAACAATCTTTATTATATAGTTGCAGCTCAATCACAATCCATCACGAACTCTAATTACCATCATGCTCAGTTAGCTCTTTCATCATCACGAAGTCAACATTTTCATCAATATGACACCTTAAACCCAGTTATATCAATCAAATCCAAAGGACTTAACCCACTTTTATATGTACTTTTTACTAAAATTTTCAATTACCTTCACACAAGTATACCCTTTGGGCTTCCCTTACCCATTAGTTTGTCATTCTAATATCGATCCATTTCCATGGAGATTATGATGAAATCACCACTCATTTAAAATTCTCGAGATACACTTCACAATGTAGACATATGAATACTGTCCAAAGATCCACCACTAAAAGCTTCCTTATAAATAATGCTTAAACCACATACATCTGCAGTAACAACCTAGTTGGTTCTCAAATGTGAATGCAACACCGAATCTCATTATACAAGCATGTGATACAACTGATAACTTCTTAACTAGTTCATATTCACGCTTACAATAACGTATTTATTTTCATATAACACTAGTACCACATCATGACATACTGTTAGATCCACCACTAGAACACATCATACCTACCGAGAAGATGGTACCCAAATAGCCCGCACATTTCTACCTATCGAATAACTCTAAAATATTACCAAATTTGTTCCATATCTAGCCCAAGCTATATGTATTCTTTCATAGGTCAGATCGATAACAAAAGTAACACATTCCATAATTCTAACCAAGTACCTATCAGTACCATTGTATTAGTCGTATCATGACCTTCTTTAATATAAGCAATCTATATCGTAGTAGTTCTAACCTCAATTGGTGCATCATTATTCCCATCATTTTCTAAGCAACCCATTCATGTTATGATAACTTTACTAGTTATAGTTTCCAAAGTTACATGTCCATTATCTAGTCATCCCTTTAATCATTTCACTTTCAATTGTTAAACCACTCTAATTATCATATATACCAACACAAGTACTATTCATTTTACTAGGATAACTAACGTTACACAACCCTTACTAGTTGTAGTTTCCAAAGTTACATGTCCATTATCTAGTCATCCCTTTAATCATTTCACTTTCAATTGCTAAACCACTCTAATTATCATATATACCAACACAAGTACTATTCATTTTACTAGGATAACTAACGTTACACAACCCTTTCAGATTCTTGAACATTCTAAATCTAACAACATATCTTTTCATAAGTATATTACTCCTATCTTAATATCAGATCTAACATTCAAACCATACACGACATCAACTATTCACATGAGGAACCACACACAAGTCATCAAATAATACAGAGAGTGAAATGAAGTGATACAACTCAGAACATACACAGGATGCACGATAGACATTCAAAAAGTGAAGATTTTCCCTAGAAGTCATTATAGCCTCTCGAAGATAAGTACAGACGTCTCCGTACCGATTCTCGAGACTCTACATAGACTCGACTTGTATACACGTGAGACCTATGAACCTGGGGCTCTGATACCATTTTGTCACGGCCCAAAAATAGATGTATAGAGTATTATTAAATGATTACTTTAGTCCATTAACTATCGATTTGTTAAGTCAAGTTACACTAATATTTACAATTTTAAAAAATGACCTTCTGAGTCATTACATTATACACCACTAAAAATCATGTAATAC
>CM040619.1:64610281-65180270 GCA_022817965.1 Solanum lycopersicoides
TTTCTAACAAACAATTCAAATCCTCAAATACATAAAAATTTAAAAAAAAAAAAAAATTGAGCCAAATTCTATTATAACCAAACACTTGGTGCTCAAAAATTTTTGTCAAAATATTTGAGAATTTATAGTCAAACGTTAGCTAAGACGCACTAGAATAGTGATTAAAAATTGGCAAAAAAGAATTAATAATTTATGCTTATACTAATGACCTTTTAAATAAAGATGAATAAATATATGTCCAGATTTAACGTTATTTTTCATTTGGATTTTATTTAATATAACTATCAAATAAATATAATGTTTTTCAATAATAGCATATAAGTAAAATGACGTGATCTCCGAATAATTATAGTAATTATTCATTCGGGGTTGGAATTGAATGGACTGCATTTTTGTTGAAAAAATAATACTAATATTTACAATTTATTGAAAAGAAAAAAAAAGGAAAAAGTATCAAAGTCCATGTAATGATTGTTTACATCCCTACTCTATTAAAATAGGGCAAAACTGCGGCGACTCGAAAATAATGAATTGATTCGATTTTTAAAAAATTTAAAGAATAAACGAATTTAAAAGGAGTCGCACCTATTTTAGGAAAAAACTAGGAAAATCATTATGTGATCTACGAAACCAATTAATTCTAGGTAAGGGGTTCAAATTATTTCGAAGGGAAGGGGTTAGGCACCCTTCGAAATCCACAAGTGTGGGTCTGGCCAAATTGAGGAGGAGATAATAATATATACAAGTAATATAATATGCAATATACACAAGTAATAAAATAAAATAATAACATAAGAAACGGCCTAAGGTTTGCCTAACGTCGATATTTACATAACAATGAATAAAAATATAATTTGAGCTCTTCGAATAGCTTCAATGGAAGCAACTCCGATGTACCTGTAAACACACTTAGTAAAAATGTTAGTAATAAATAAATATGAATAAAATTGAATATATAAATAATAATTTAAAATAAAAACCCGTCTTATTAACATTGGAGGCCTTGGAAATCGACGGTAATTTCTTCATTGGCCAATTTCAACATATAAAATATATAAACTTAAATTAAAATTTCGTCTTTTCAAAATGGGGAGGCCTCCAAAACGACGGAAAGGTTTTCTCATTGGCCAATTTTATATTTTCAAGATAACTAATATTTGACAAACTACACTATTAAACATATGAAAATTTGACATAAACTCAAACTAATAGCCCATAACATATATACAACATAACAATATTACTAGAACAAATGACCTTAAACAATAAAGCTAATATGACAATAAAATCAAATACCATATTAAGATTTACGGAAAAAATATCTAACCACACATTTATCTATATTTTGTAACAAATAATAAAATAAGAAAAAAAAATTAAAAGCAACAACAGTGACCAATATTAAATACCAACAATACGTGATTGAATATATAATCCAAACAACCATTAATTAATAATTTAATTATTATATGCATATCACTTTATAAATTAATAAAAGAAAACAAACTAGCAGCTAATAAATGATTCACAAACAAACAAAAATAATAGAAATAATCAAAACAGTAGTAAAAAAAATATAGTCAAAAACAAAGAAGACAACACAAATAGTGATTTATCGGAGGTGGTTTCGAGTGGTTCTCACCGGAAATACTAACAGTCCCAAAGAATGGTATATGATAAACACAACATAATGAAAAGAAAATACAAAACAAAAATAAACAAAGAGAAAGAGCGGATTCACCAGGAATTCGCGAATCCGATCAGATCTGGACTTAATTAGTGAATGCGGAGGCAGTAATCGTGCGGTGGTCGGCCTGATTTGTCGTTCTTCGTTGGGCATTGACCGGAACACCCGCAAAAATAAAAGAAAAATTATAAAAGGAGGGGGGAAGGGGCTGGTTGTTATTGGGTTTTCTGGTGGTGTTTGGGGGTTTCAGGTGGTGATTTGGTGATGAAATCTGATGGGTTTCTGGTGGGTGATAGTGGATGGTTGGAAACTGAGAGAATGGGGTCGTTTGATTGCTATCTTGGTGGTTTGGTTCTAGATTGTTGTTGGTTGGAGAAATGGAGGAGCAAGTGGCTTTCTCTGGCGGCTTGCTGCTGTTTTCAGGCGGTATCCTTCGCCGGAACAGTGAGGAAGAGAGGAGGAACAGTGAAGGAGGTAGTTTTCCGGTGGTCTGGTTGTGGGTGAAGGAAAATGGAGTGGTTGTTTGGGTTATCGGTAGCGGTGGTGGTTTAGTGACCTGATTTCTGGCCATTTTTGGGTGTTTTCCAGAGGCTGTTAGGGTTGAGAAGAAAGGGAAAATGAGGGTGTTTCCGGTGGGTTTGGCCGGAAAAAGGGAAGAAATAAGGGGGGTTTGGGTGGTGAATATGCCGGATCCCGTCGGAGTTCCGGAAAGTTGCCGAAATGCTCATGAACTCTAAAGAGACCCTCCTTCAAATCTGAAAAAAAATAATAACCCCAACCTAAATTATTTTCTTCACCACCATTTTTGACCTAGTTAATAACTTAAATAAGAAAACACAAAATGAGCTCAAATGATGGGCTTAGCATTGTGGCCAAAATTATCTGAAAAGAATTTCTAAATTCTTTTTCGTATTTGACTAAATTTTAGACTGTGCTAAATTCAACATAAATATTAACAAATGTAACAAATAAATGAAATTTTAAAATAATATAATGAACGTAACTAATGACATGTGAAATGCAATTTAAAAATTAACTAACAAAAATCCTAAATTTTGATAAATAAAGATAGTTATCGATAAACTTATTTAAATTATATTAAAAAAAAATTATTTTAAGCTATTAAATAAATAAAACTTCAAAATTATGATTTTTTAAAATGTTAGGCCAAATTGTGTGTCAATAATGATATCTTGATTTTTCTAGTGTGAGTTCTATAAATTTGACTTTCTTTTGCTTTGTCAAATAACGACAAATTGTATGGTCAAACATTATTTGTCAAATATTTTACTCAAAAATTTTGGAAATATCTATGGCCAAACGCTGCCTTAGGATACTATTTTGCAAAAATTGGACGAGTTCAATGGACTCTCTTCCGACATTCTTATTGGCTGGACAGAGACAAATCTAGAATTTGAAGGCAATGGGTGCACCACCAACGGCTAAAACACATTAATTAAAACATATCATCCAATATTGCTTCATACAATTTTTTTTTTAATAATATATAGAAACATAAAACTAATGTAATAATATATAAACCTCATTTTGCTTCCGTTTGTATCGAAAGATATTGGCTTGGGGCAGTTGGGTAAAAATACGGCATACACTTGCTAGCAACTTTGGATTTTTTTATCAAGTCACTTATTATTTTTTATTATTTTAATTTAAATGAGGAAATAAATAATCTCAAGACTAATCTAATTGGATAACTTATAGAAATCTCGCTAGTTTATAAGTTAATTATTTCAATACACGCTAATTTATAATATTTCAAATATTACTAGATTCTGATATATTCAGATACGTTCAGATGTACGTATCTCGGGATACACATAATTGTGCGCAATTTGTTCTAGATATACTGTATCCAAGTGAATTTGCATGTATCTTGGATACATAGTGTCACGACCGTAGTCTAGACCCTAGACGAGACCGGCGTCGTTGACCTCTCAGAGGTCGCAAACAAGCCTACATCCGTCATCATTACTTCACCTAGGTTAATTTTAGCGGAAAATTTGAACTTTTTGTTTAATTAGACCTTATAGTGAGAAATATTGAATTCGTATAAGACTATCTACATAAACTCATAAGCGTTCACAACAACCATCTAAATCAAGATAATCAAATGAAAGATATAGTCATAAATATAGAGTTGCCAAAATGGCACCAATACAACGTCTGAAAGTAAATACGAAAGAAACGCTAGTGGAACATACTCCACTAGCTCATGCCTACGTCTACCCTAGAATAAACCAGTAAGAATCCTCGAAAGCATGAGGGCTTACCAAATCCGGATGAAAGAACCACGTCCGGATAACTTCTGCGTCGACTCGTAAGCTCTAACATCCAGCTGCACCTGCACCTAAAAGTAGATAAATGTATGGGATTAGTACACACTTGTACTAAGTATGGGTATATGCAAGCACACACCACGGACATGCATGATTTAGAAAAGCTCTCTCCTAACGATATGACTTATGGAAAGTCAAGTCAATGGACTTTCCAAAATCGTATTAGGAAAGTCATGCCATGAGAGTAACATGCATCATCATACGTATCATATTGCACACAACACATAACATATTGCATATAGCACACATCATATTTCATTTCATTCATTCATATGCCATGAGACCTTGGAATCATGGACTTAACATTAGGACTTCCCAAAATAAGGGCTAAACATATGGGACCTCAACTAGGGAGCCTCCTTTAGCAAACACAGAGTCTGCTTCATTCAGTCATACTTACTTCATTTCATTTCATTCATAGGCTAGTGTAAACACCAATTATACCTAGGATGTAGTTTAAGACTCTCATTGGTTTCACTGTGCAATGACTAAGAATGACCTAGTGTCATTACTTGAGTCTAGTTTACCTCTTGATTATCCTAACCAAACACCTTTGGTACCGTTCATTTCATTGTGTGCATTACATGAGGCTGGCCTCATTCTTTCTTTGGGAATTTTAACTTTAACCGACATAGATCATGTGAGCATTATAAAATCCAGTGTCTACCCCACACCGAAAAGAGGTGGAATCACCGGCCAAGGTGAGCCAAAACATGCTAGCATGTATAGGGAGTCGAACCCTGCTAGAACCCGATGTTGGCAGCATAGGTTCGAAGACTAGGAGATATGAGGATACCCATACCCGTCTGGATGGACAATCTCATCTCATGAGAATTACACGAACCTCTGCCTTTCTGAAAGAAGGAATCGCCACTCATAGCTAGCCTATCGGTGCTCAGTATAAAGTTCCATTACATTCATCTCATACATCATAGAAGCTAAATTCTAGCATGAGGATATCATTGCTTATTAGATTATTTCTCATCTCATCATTAGTATTAAATATGCATTAACTTTAATACTTTCATTAGAGTGTTCATAGAGACTGGTCTCTTCATTAACATTACACTCTCATAGGTGAGTACGTTTTGGTAACATTTACTTAGGCTCATTTGAGATTGTTCTCATGTTTCAAATTAGCCTCTTATCATGTTGTCACCATATTCATTAGTCTTAGCACATTTGCTCTTCATAATTACTCACCCCTTTACGTGAATGTTCATTACATCATATGCCAATGCATTTGGCCTTTTAGTCTATTTCACACTCTTACTTAACCATTTTGGGGTCTCATCATTTCATCACATAACATCTTAGGTTCACTTACTTGTAATTGTATGCTGGACTTATGAGTCCGTACATACAAGCCATGAGGCTTCATTCATAGTTCGTTTAAGTGATTCATATTTACCCAAGATTATGTGGTACAAGACTTATGCATCTTGTAAGTATGTCAAGATCTCAGTTCCGATCCTTAAAGGCAGCATTCATTAAATATTTATTCATGTACGACTTATGTGTCAATACGGAATTTGGGCAAGGAAACCCGATTTCGAATCCCTTGGGCAACACTTAATTTTTTGTTTAAGTTTTGATTTAACCAACTCGGCTTGGGGACCCGAGATCGAGCCCCAACGCCTACACTCTTTTCCTTTATTTTCTTTCTTCCCCTTTTTCGTTTTGGGACCGAGAGGATGTGGGATCGATCTCCCACACCTCATTTTATTTTCCTTTAATTATCCTCCTCATTTTTTTTCTCATTTAGCTGAGAGGTTGTGGGTTCGATCCCCACATACCCCATTTTATTTTTCTTTGATTATTTCTCCTTGTTCTCTCTTCTAAC
This sequence comes from Solanum lycopersicoides, assembly GCA_022817965.1. Taxonomy (NCBI): domain Eukaryota; kingdom Viridiplantae; phylum Streptophyta; class Magnoliopsida; order Solanales; family Solanaceae; genus Solanum; species Solanum lycopersicoides. The sequence continues at coordinate 64,616,166 of CM040619.1, forward strand.
CGAGAGGTTGTGGGTTCGATTCCCCATACCTCATTTTTATTTTCTTTTAATTCTTCCTCCTATCTGACCGAGAGGTTGTGGGTTTGACCCCACACACCTCATTCTTTTATTTTTTTATGTTTCGTTTTCGGTCAAGGCACACGGGTTCAAATCCCACATGCCATATTTCTTTAACTTAATTTTTTTGGTATAATATTCGTGCAGTGAGGTCTCGGGTTCGATCCCCAATGACCTCACATTATTTTGTTCTTTTTACAAGTTTCCAAAACTTCATTGTGTCACCGAAACCAAATTCCAGACCCCATTTTTGCAGCCTATTTTCTCACCCTCTTTCACGTTAAACATCAAGACGTTAGAGTAGTTTTTAGGGAGATCTTTAGGTGCATTTTCGAAGTCATTTTCAACCAACAATTGACATTCAATTCATCAACTTTGAATTCATATGAACATCACGTTTTTATATAAGTTTTTGCACATAAAATACAAGGATTAAACATGCCATTTTCATGCTTCCATCTGTGACCAAAGTCACGGCATACACAATGCACACACGTCAACACATAGTTTCGGACAACATGCTCAATATTCACATAATTCCGAACATACATACATGAACATAATCATCACGAAAACACATTACATCCCTAATTTCTACCAGCAAACATACCCAACCTACAAATCGATGGGAGCTAGTGACAGGGACATGCAACGGGGAACAACCCTAGTTTTCGGAGTAGATTCATCTGAGTCTTAAGGATCTCTTGGGAAAGGGACCAAGAGGAAGAAAACACATACCTTTTTGTCGTTCAACACTGATTCACGCCTTTCCAACACACTGCCAAATCCCACGAACCAAAGCTTACTACCGAAACCTCAAACACAATTCCGTTGAGAACTTTGCTTTTGCTTTTTTTTTTGTTTTTAGATTAACTTTTCTTTTGAGTTTTTTTGGCGTTCAAGTTCTTCAAGTGTGAATGAATTTTTCTTTACTGTTCTTTCACTTATAGTCAGAACGTGAGAGAATGAGAGTGGAGAGACGTGAGAATGAGAGTTGATAGGTAGCTTAGGATTAGGAGTTTTAGTTTAGGAATTAGTCAAACTAGGACTCCTTATTAATTTATTAAAATCTGATTTTTCAAAGGCTAAATTAAATGAACACCATGCCCCTACAAAATCAGATAATTAATCACCAATTAACCTACCTTAATCGTTGCTTCCACCAAGGCTCGAACCCGGGTGAATCCAAATTGCGAAACGGGTCATTTCGGGTCGACCCGAACCGAACCGTCCACTAAATTTAATTAATTAATAAATTAATTAATTCCTTAGGGTAATTACGATATTACCCTTGGTCTGGAAAAGATCATTTTACCCCTAGACCCTCCAAACATTAGGTTACCCCTTTCAAGTTTGATTTGGACACACTCGGGTGTAAACTCGTGTTTGGGGTCCTAACCTTGCCCAACCTGGTCCCACCTAGCTCAACAACTCACCAAGTTGGTTATCTAGGGGAGTGCATAGGCCCGGGGACCCGGTTCCTCACGTAATGATCCCTGGGACCTCGGCCCCCACCCTTGCCGGGAAGCCTCACCCTTACAGGTTGAGTGCACCCGGTGGGGTGGGGTCCATGCGGGTACCCCTAGGGTGCTAGGGTGGTTGCTTCTTGCTACCCTAGGTAGCTAGGACCACCTCCTAGGCTGAGGAATGATCTAGGACTTACGGGTCCCACTCCACCTACCCCGACGTGTCCCTTGTTAAGCTAAGGTGTTCTAGGGTCTTTGTACGTTACTTAGCATATTTGATTTAGGGTTGTTACACATAGACAACTCTCCCTCGCCTCCCTCTCATCTTGATCGCCACTCTCCTATGTGTTTAATATCCTATATACATGTGTGAATAACACTAGATACATACATATACATGTATCTTTTGTGTATCTAGTGTGATTTGTATGTATCTGAGATACATAGATAAATTTCGCTCACTTCCCTCCCGTTGTTACTCACCTTTCTCCCTATTTTTATGTATCTGATAGAATAAATATGAATCTTGGTGTGTCTAACTTAAAATCAAGTATGAAGTTACTAATTAATGATATATAATATAATTATTTCAAAATATAGGAAGAAAGTAAATATATTAGAAATATTTGTGTAATTAGATAGGTTTTGTAATTTAATACCTCTCACCAAAAATAAAATAAAATAATCAATATTTTATCCTGAATTATTATCTCTTATTTCTATATGCCAAACTAGGGGTATCAAAAATAAACTCAAACGTAGGTAACCCGTCCAATCCGCCAAGAATTTTGAGGGTTGGGCTCAAGACAATTTGATTTGGGTTCGATCTCAACCCTCTCATGTCTAACACATTTAAAGAGAATCTTCAATTGAGCCCAATTCAATCTTCAATTTCAACCCATTTTAGAACTCTTTACTACGATATATTCATATATTAAAAGTATGAATTATTATATATTTAACATCTTTTAGAATTTATCTATCCATTTATTAAATTTTATTAAAAAACAATCTTGAGTCGAAATTTGAATTATGATTATAAAAGTTAAATATCACTATGTTAAAATTATTGAGATTAATCGGATTAAATTGGACAGGTCAAGACCCAACTCTTTTTAGCTCATTTGAACCCAACTCATTTTTAGCTCATTTGAACCCAACTCATTTGGGCCCAAAGTAAACTTGGGCCGGTCAAGACCTAACCCGATTTCTATTTTAACACATTTTAATATTTTTAATTTCAACCCAACCCGCCTATTTGTCACCCGTATGCCAAATGATCCCACAAGTCTTTTTCTTTTGCAAAAAGAAGGAGCTTCATAACAAATCAGGGAAAATAAAATATTTATTAGCTTATATTCAATTTTTTTTAAAAAAATGCCTCAACAATTATGTACGTGTATATTTTAAAGGGAAAAATTTCAAAATGTCATTATTTTGACATTTAATAGGACCCATTGTCAATACTTTTATTATTTAGTATAAATGCCACAATTTTAGTGTATGTATCTTTTTTTATTTATTTTCATTTGTTATAATTGAGAGAATACAAATATTTAAAAATTGAAGGAGAAATTAAGGGGAGAGAAAAGTACAATTAAAAAATCTTTTTTGTTTTTGATTGATACGAAAGATTTTAGAGCAAACCTGAGAAAGATTTTTTCTACTAAAAGTTTGAATAAATTGTTTAAATACAAATTTGACAAGGTAATTGCTTCTTCCTTATTCTTTTTCTAATTTCTTAAAACAATTGAAATTTTTAATTGAAAATAATTGTAAATTATAGTATTCTGTTTTCGTATAATTGAAATTGATATAATACAAAAATAAGTAATCTGTTTTCCTGCGTTTTCTGGTTTCGTCTCTATTCTGTTTTCGTTGTAAATTGTATGAACTATGAATAACGTATGAATATTTGGTTTGTTGAATTTTTGTTTTGGTTGGTTAATATGATTACCAATGTTTTTGTTTTAATACATGATTAATGTTTTGAAATAAATTGTGTCTCTCACAAAATACGAAATGGAGCAGATACAATCTTTTGACGACAATATGCAATTTCATTTAATTTTAGTTTATTTAAATAAGTTGTATCCCTTATCGAAATGGATATGATCAATGTAATGTATGTTGTAAGTGATTGTTCTGAAATGGATACAACTTCAATATTTGTTTAGTATACGTATATGTTGAGTGACTTCTTTGAAATATGAAGAATGCAGTTTTGATGGTAACATAATGTAAGCACTATTGTGAATACATATTTTGTTACTAGTATGAAGTTCTTTTTCATAACATGAAGTAAGTATTTGGATACAAAAAAATTGTTAACCCTTATCGAAATGGATTTGATGAATGTTATGTATCTTGTAAGTGATTGTTGTGAATACATATATGTTGGCAGACTTCATATATTGTATTCTTACAAAACATAATATATTATTGCACAGTAAGATAGTCCGGCATTGGAGTTTTAGTTTCATGATTACATAACAGTGAATTGGGGTGCAATCTTGAGTAGATCTTTGCATGCAAATGCAGTAGCCTGAGTAAATGACATATGTATGAATACAGTGAATACAATTAATATGCATTTACTTTAACTTTGAAAACATGTAAATAGCATTACAAAGTGTATAATTACTTTACTGATACAACCCCCAAACTGAATTCATTAAAATAGCATACAACACAAATTTAACAAATACATGAAAATTACATAGCATACAACACTAATCTAACAAATACACAACGGTGAATACAAACAATCCAATTAAAATTCATTAATAAAAAATCTGAAATATCATATTCATGTTAAATATATCCTTAAATTAAAATGTATTTACTTTAACTTTGAAAACATTTAAATAGCATTACAATGTGTATTTACATAGCATACACACAAATTCAAAGCCACCCAAAATGAATTCATTAATAAATAGCATACAACACAAGTACAACAAAAATATGAAAATTACATAGCATACAACACAAATCCAAGAAACACACCACGATGAATACAATCGATCCAATTAAAATTCATTAAAAAACAACGAAAATACAAAATACAATCTAACAAATATTACACAGTGTACATAAGACATTTACAAGTATATTTTATACAAATTGTTGAATAAATTGTTCTTTAACTTCAACTCAACATGCAAAAATCTAAACATTCAACAATAATTAAATACCTTTTCATCAACTATTTGGTCTTCTCTGTCCTTTTCTTGTACCCTCCGACTAGACGAATATATTACGTTTTCAACTTGAATTTGAGGAAAAGTTTGTTCTGATCATCTCTCTTTCATCATTTTAGAGGCGGATCCTCAATATCCGCTATTTCTTGAATAATACATAAATTAAAAAATGGAAAATCACTAAAAATCTGATGATTAAGGTGAATACCTCTAGCAACTCTCTTAGAATCATCCATTGAAGAGTGTCTTAGAGGTCTAATTGAGAATTATCCAACTTTACCCAAATATGAATGATTTAGAGAACAATAAAATCAGAAAATAAAACTAAAAAAAAGAGATAACAATGAAATACCTTAATTAGTGGAATTTGTGTGAATCCAGTATTTGAAGATTAAAAAACAACAAATAAAACGGTAGAAGATAAGAGGAATGTTGGTAGAGATTTGAAGGTTTGAAAAGAACATGAAAAGGAAGATATGGAAGAGATAAAAACTTTATTTTTTTTACATTGAAATAAATTTGGAAGAGAGAGATACGGAAAAATGTGAACAATGGATAGTTGGATAACGTAATCTATGAGATATACATAGGAAAGGTAAGTCAAAAAAATTCTTTATATATATATAAAATTAGTTGGAAAATGTGTAGGTAATAGGAGATAAAATAGGGATTTAATTAGGATACGTATTCTTTTTCAAAATAATGACATTTGTGATATTTTTACTAATATTTTTAAAATAGTGAGGTTTTTACTAATTAAGTTATTAAGTTTGACTAGTTTGCTAATATTTCCTATTTTGAATATATACAATTTAATTTTTTTTATACAGTGATCAAAATAATTGAATCACATCGTAATGTTATAAATAATGATAGAGTTATAATAATTTGTAAAAATTCTCAGATAGATTGCATTTCAACCTTGTGGTTCTTTTAAGAAAATAAAATTGTCTTAATAAAAAAATGGAAAGATAGTTCTAGTGGTGATTATATTATATGTTTTTACATAAAAAAAATTATAAAATTATTTTAAGTATTCAATTAGTCTTAAAAATTATACCGTCAGTAGTTTTGATCCTTCAATAATCAACAAAATTTGAATGTATATGTATGTATATGTCATCGATGATTTAAAGTGAAGTGAAAAAAGGGTTTTATGATAAACTAAATTTTTTAATAAAAAGAACAAGGGTGTTGTTAAAAACTTAAGAGAAAAGACTCAAATCATAGGACTAAAAATAGAGAATGGCCATTAATTTATTGGCTTTGATCTTCTTTTTTCCCGATAAATTGTAAATATTATCATTTTTTCAGTAAAATTGAAGGTCATTCTTTTCCCAAATCCGAGAAGTCTGATGATCTGGCCCACTTACACGAACTCATCACCCTTAAACACCCTTATTTCTCACATTCATACTCTTGTCCAAATACAACATATAACAACCCTAACCAAATCCATCTTAACGAAATCTGTCGGTTTTAACCAAATAAGTCTATTAAGATAGTGCTGCCACTCTCATCACCTCAACAAAGTCCTTTTCTCATTTTCAAAGCCATAAAAAACCATTTCTTTTTTGTTAAATATCTAAACTTGAAGTTCTTTTATTGACTTAGTAATTTCTTACAAGATTAGCCCAGCGAGCCCAAAAAAATATTGGGCCCAATCCAAAAATTAAACCGACCACCCCTTCTTAAATATAGCCCTACTAGCTAGGGTTTTTTAATTCATCTCTCTTTTTTCCTCTCCAATGTCGCCGCTGGAGGGTGCTTTTACTAATTCCACCTTCCTCCTTCTTATGCGATGGATCATCACATCTTCGTCCTCTTTATACCACAATTCATCTTTCTTAGCTAGAAGAGGTGGACATCCACTCTCTTTTGAACTTTTCCCTTTTTCTTATTTGTTCTGACCTCTTTTTCTCTTTTCCAGATATTTCCTCCAGTGGATGAAATGGTTGCTAACGTTGTTTTGATAGAGCAACAAAAGGTCATCTCCTCTACTAAAGCTTCAAATAGAAAAGGAAAAACTCGTAATAATCATTATGATTCATGCTTTGCCCATGTGATTTTAACTACTGATGGCCTCAAAAACATCAATCCTTCATACGTCTTTCGGTCTAAAATGGTAACCCCATCTACCTTCTTTATTACTATTCACCATTAATCTATTTCATTTTCCTTTGTTGAAACAATCTTTTCATTGGTTTGAAATTTAAAATTTTAAATTCACTAAACTTTTTAAAAGAAGTTGTTATTCCCAAAACATACCTCATAAAAGGGTCGGGTCCTTGTTCACCCCCTTTAAATGTTTATGGTTGCAAACTTTCATTAATAGATCTATAATTATGAGATCATTTTAATTAACACTTTTGGTTTATGATTTTTTTTAACGACAAATTACTTTTATTTTATAATTTTTGTACCTTTGAAGTATTTATCATTTTTTTGAAAAGAACATTGCAATGAAATAACCCCTTTAATTGCAACAATTTAATAATAGTATCGATTATTCAATTCATGAGATAAATTTTATAGTCATAACGTATAAAGAGTGACTGTAAACATAACATCACAATTTTTTTCTGTCATAATTTTAAATATTGAACTTTAATACTTAACTTTGTTCTATATTACTACCTCATTCACATAATGTAACAGATAAAAAGAGAATATTAAAAATTTAGCAAGGTTTAGGTTATAAAAGATTATGTTGATTACTAGTACTTATTTTAGATCAATGAAAGGAACTTGAAGCAAGTAAATGAATTTACAGTTACTATTTGGAGTACATATATACAAATAAAAAAGCAAACAACCTACAATTATTTGAAACCAAAATTGTAGATAGGGAAGGTGCAAGTATACAAATACAAAAGGAGATGAAAGAAAGGTTTGAACATGTATGAAGAACTCAAAAAAAAAGATAATAAATATTTTATTTGGTTCAACAATTTTATAATTAAATAAGTAGGATTGCTTGTAATAGAAAGTTGTAATAAATTCTTTCTATTTATGAGGTCTTTTGGATTTGGATTTATGAAAAGTAGTATCAGACTACATGCATTTGTTTGTTCAATGATAATGTTCTTAATTTATTGAAAAAACAAAGAAAAAAGTTTGAAGCGCATACATTAATAATCATTTTGACAATTATCTCTTTCAAATCATATAAATTATATCTTCTCTCTTATGTTTTAACGAAATCCAAGCACATTCTACCGACTCAGGAAGTCATTCAGAATAAAATCAAGTTGATCACTAATATATACGAAGATCATCAACGACTAATCTACGATAGTTCCTAGTCGGTGGAAATAAACGGTGGCATTTTATGAATGTTGGTTGAAGAGTTCACAAATATGACTCTAGACATTTATAGAATGTCAATGTTTGTTCTGACCGAGTTAGGAGTTGTTTTTTCATTTGCATTAGTTTTTGATAATCTGCGGTATACATGCCGATGATCAATTTGATTTTATTTTGAATGATTTCTATTTAGTAGGTAGAATAGGCTCAATAATTAGGATTTCGCTTTGAAAAATCGAACTAGAATCATTAACAACTAATATACATGAAAATAACGAGGTTTCATTAGATTTTAACAATATCCATATAATTTTCATTAACAAAATCCATAATGAAGCAGTGTATGACAGATAGTACATTGAGAACTTGCATCGTATTTTATCTGACTTGCATGTCATGATATATGATTTGCTAGTCATGAAATGCAATTCAGATAAAATATGATGCAAGCTCTCAATGTACTCTTTGTCATACACCACTTCATAACTTGGACAGTCGAAAGGTTGTTGCATCAATGCCCCCACTAAGCACTTGTACTAGGTAAAATCACACACAATGCTCATCAATGATAACCCCATACACTCATTTGATCACATACTCAATTCAAACTTACTGGATAAATCAAAAACTGCAAACTCACGTACAAATATAAAAACATCATTCAATGCTAATAATTTATTAGCAATATTCTTGTTGCTCCTTGCACCCCCAATGACATCTACTATTTCCCTTATACTACTCTGACAAAAGTTATACAAGGGATCCTCAAGCGCAACAACTTTTCTTAGTAACTTACATAACACTAATATCAATCGAGCACATTCACTGTATCTCTTCATATGCAAATCAGCACTCCTCAATGAAGAGATACAGTGAACGTGCTCGATTGTTATTAGTGTTATGTAAGTTACTGAGATGAGTTGTTGCACTTGAGGATCCCTTGTATAACTTTTGTTGTAGTAGTATAAGGGAAATAGTAGAGGTCATTGGGGTTGCAAGGTGCAATAAGAATGTTGCTAATGAATTGTTAGCATTTGAATGATTTTTTTATGTTTGTTCGTGAGTTTGTAGTTGCTGATTTACCAGTAAGTTAGAATTGAGAATGAGATAAAATGAGTTTACAGGGTTAGCACTGATGAGCATTGTGTGTGATTTTACCTACTACACATGCTTGGTGAGGGCATTGATGCAACAACCTTTCGACTGTCTAAGCGGTGAAGAAGTGTATGACAGAGAGTACAATGAGAGCTTGCATCGTATATTATCTGACTTGCATGTCATGATATATGAGTGTTGGGTTTAGCAAGTGTGAATGGGAAAAGAAAAGAGAGAATATGAAAAGTGAGGGAACTATTTTGGAGGGAAAATGAAAAGTCATTTGCAAAGTGCAAATGAAAAGTCATTTCTCCCATATCGACAAAAGAAAGGGAAATTGTTGTCCTTATATAAGGAAACACTTCCATTACTTCTTAAAAAGCCGTTATTTTCCTAACAGACACATTTTTCCAAAAAGTTGTTATTTTTTCCAAAAGACACAACTTCCCGGATAAAACGGGTCTGAACAGATTTCTCTGAACAGACACGTTTCTTGCTGAAAAATGGCTATAAAAGGAAGTCAATTTTTGTTTTTTCAAACACTGAATTTTTTCCTGCTCTGCATACATTTTTTCTCTCAAACAAATCAAAGTGTCGATCGACTGAGTGTGTGTGACTTGTTACTGTTCTGAAGTTCGCTGAAGTTAAAGAAATTTGAGGTACCGCTATTTCTTTAACAGGATTAATCAGTTTTATCTTGGGAGAAATTAATCCATAACCTCAGGTACAGTGAGGGGATTAAATTTCTTAAGTACACACAGTAGTTTCTGTGGACTCAGATTACTTCTTGTATTCTATTTACTTTCTGTTTCATCTTATTCTGTTTCTGTCTTTTTTGGCTAACCTTATAATACAGGTTGAATAACAATCTTAAGAAACTTAATAAGTTTCTGTATTTGAGGTTTCTGGAGATTAAAACCTTTATGGTTTTCTACTCTGCTTGAATTTTTAAAATTCATTCGATTAACGATTAAAAGAACATAAAAAATTTATCGTTAAATCAGAAACAGTCTGTGTAAAGATTTGTTCTTTACTGTTAGAATTTCAAATACTTAAATTATCTGCCATTTGTGACAGAAAAAAGAAAAATGACTAATTCAAGTCAAGCAAATGCTGGAACAGTAAGTGCTGCAACAACATCGGTTGCACATAATCGTTCAAATGCTGCCTTAGCGCCGGCTGAGAAACCTGCAAAGTTTTCTGGAGTCGACTTTAAGAGATGGCAGCAGAAGATGTTCTTTTATCTCACTACGTTGAGTCTGCAGAAGTTCATTAATGAGAATGTTCCTGTTATGTCAGATGAAACTCCGCCTGATGAACGATTCTTGGTAACAGAAGCATGGACACACTCAGATTTTTTGTGTAAAAATTATATTCTGAGTGGCCTGCAAGATGATCTGTACAATGTGTACACAATGTCAAAACCTCAAAAGAACTCTGGGATGCTTTAGAAAAGAAGTACAAAACAGAGGATGCCGGAATGAAGAAATTCATTGTGGCAAAATTTCTGGACTATAAGATGATAGACAGTAAGACCGTCGTCACCCAAGTTCAAGAACTGCAGGTCATAATCCATGATCTCCTTGCTGAAGGTATAAATTTATTTAATGCCTATGTTAGAAATATTAAGTTTTTTCTTAATACTCACATAATCTTTAATATAGGATTGATTGTGAATGATGCCTTTCAAGTGGCTGCAATTATTGAAAAGTTACCTCCATTGTGGAAGGACTTCAAAAACTACTTGAAACATAAACGCAAGGAGATGACTGTTGAAGATCTCATAGTAAGGTTGAGAATCGAAGAGGATAATAAGGCTGCAGAAAAGAGGTCACGTGGTAATTCAGCAATATCTGGAGTAAATTTTGTTGAAGAAGATCCCACAAAAGTAAAGAAAAAGAAGGATCAAGCAAACTTGGCTGAATCCAAAGAAGAAATGGACGATCTCTGTGCAATGCTTTCAGAATGTAACTTGGTTGGAAATCCAAGAGAATGGTGGATAGATTCTGGTGCCTCATGCCATGTTTGTGCCAACAAAGAATTATTTTCATCATATACTCCAGCACCTACAGATGAAAAGTTGTTTATGGCAAACTCCGCTGTTGCAAAGGTGGAAGGAACTGACAAAGTCCTATTAAAGATGACATCAGGCAAGGTGGTGACTTTGAATAGGGTCTCATATGTTCCAGAATTGAAAAAGAATTTAGCTTCAATTCCAGTTCTGACCAAGAATGAATTCAAATGTGTATTTGTTTCTAATAAAGTAGTAGTAAGTAAGAATGATATGTATGTAGGAAAAGGCTACCTTAGTGATGGCCTTTTCAAACTCAATGTAATTGCAGTTGATATGAATAAAGATTTTGCTTCTTCTTACTTGCTTGAGTCTAAATGTTTATGGCATGAACGTTTGGGACACGTTAATAACAAAACCTTGCGAAAACTGATTAACTTAAATATTTTGCCAAAATTTGAGTGCAATAAATCAAAATGTCAAATTTGCGTTGAATCTAAGTATGCTAAGCATCCTTATAAATCTGTTGAAAGGAATTCAAATTCTTTAGAATTGATTCACACTGATATTTGTGACATGAAGTCAACACCATCACGTGGTGCGAAAAAGTATTTCATAACTTTTATTGACGATTGCACTAGATATTGTTATGTTAATTTGCTAAATGGTAAGGATGAAGCAATAGATGCATTTAGGCAATATAAAACTGAAGTTGAAAATCAGTTAGATAAAAAGATCAAAATAATCAGAAGTGATAGAGGTGGAGAATATGAATCTCCATTTGCAGAAATATGTTTAGAAAATGGAATAATCCATCAAACTACTGCTCCCTACACTCCTCAGTCTAATGGAATTGCAGAAAGGAAAAACCGAACTTTAAAAGAAATGATGAATGCATTACTTATAAGTTCAGGTTTACCACAGAACTTGTGGGGGGAAGCTATCCTTACAGCAAATCAAATATTTAATAGAGTGCCTCACTCAAAGACAAATGTAATTCCATATGAGAAATGGAAAGGTAGAAAACCCAACTTGAAATATTTCAAAGTGTGGGGGTGTCTAGCCAAAGTCCAAGTTCCTATACCTAAGAGGGTAAAAATAGGGTCTAAGATTGTGGATTGTGTATTCATTGGATATGCCACAAACAGTAAGGCATGTCAATTTTGGTTCATAAGTCCGAACATCCGGATATTCATGATAATACAGTAATGGAATCAGATAGTGCTGAATTTTTTGAACATATTTATCCGTATAAGAATAGACTTGAGTCATCTAGTGGGGGGTCTAAACAACCCAGAGAAGAACCAAAAGAGAATGAACCCAATGAAGAAAGTCCAAGACGCAGTAAACGTCAAAGGACATCTACTTCATTTGGATCTGATTTTGTAACATTTCTTCTTGAAAGTAAGCCTAAAACATTCAAGGAAGCAATGTTGTCTAGCGACTCAACCTCTTGGAAGGAGGCTGTTAATAGTGAAATTGAATCAATCTTAAGCAATCATACTTGGGAGTTGGTTGATCTTCCTCCAGGGAACAAACCCTTGGGTTCAAAATGGATCTTTAAAAGGAAGATGAAAGATGATGGAACTATTGACAAATATAAAGCAAGACTTGTTGTCAAAGGTTTTAGACAAAAAAAAGGTCTTGATTATTTTGACACATACTCGCCAGTGACTAGGATTACATCAATTCGGATGTTAATTGCACTAGCTGCAGTATACGGTCTTGAAATTCATCAAATGGATGTGAAAACAGCCTTCTTAAATGGAGAGATGGAAGAAGAAATTTACATAGAACAGCTTGAGGGTTTTGTAGTTCCTGGTAAAGAAAAGAAAGTGTGCAAACTTATTAAGTCACTTTATGGACTAAAACAAGCACCAAAACAATGGCATGCAAAGTTTGATCAAACCATGTTGTCAAATGGATTTAAGATCAATGAATGTGATAAATGTGTTTATATTAAAGATACTCCAAATCAGGAAGTCATTGTATGCCTATATGTAGATGACATGCTTATAATGAGCAAAGACATTGCTAATATAAAAACTACAAAGCGTATGCTCGCTAGTAAGTTTGATATGAAAGATTTAGGAGTTGCTGATGTGATATTAGGAATTAAAATTCTTAAAACTCCTAACGGTCTAGCATTGTCTCAAACTCATTATATTCAAAAGATGCTTGAAAAATTCAATTTTTTGAATTTCAAAAGGGCAAAGACTCCAATTGATGTGAACCTTCATCTTGCAAAGAATAAAGGTGAAAGTCAGTCTCAATTGGACTATGCTAGCGTATTGGGAAGCTTAATGTATGTCATGAATTGTACACGACCAGACATAGCTTGCGCTATCAGTAAACTGAGTCAATACACAAGTAATCCTAATCAAAATCATTGGTTGGCAATGAAGAGAGTTTTGGGATACTTAGATGACACTCAAAACTATGCTTTACATTACAACAAATATCCAGCCGTTCTTGAAGGATATAGTGATGCAAATTGAATTACTGGGTCAACTGAAACAAAATCCACAAGTGGATACGTTTTTACTATTGGTGGAGGAGCAATATCTTGGAAATAATCCAAACAAACATGTATAGATCGCTCTACAATGGAGTCTGAATTCATTGTTTTAGACAAGGCAGGTGAAGAAGCTGAATGGCTCCGGAATTTCTTAGAAGATATTCCATTTTGGCCCAAACCAATGGCCCCTATATGCATACACTGTGATAGTCAAGCTGCAATAGGAAGGGCTGGAAGCATTATGTATAACGGCAAGTCTCGTCACATAAGACGAAGACATAACTCTGTGAGACAACTACTCTCTAGTGGAATTATCACAATTGACTATGTGAAGTCAAAAGATAATGTGTCGGATCCACTTACAAAAGGCCTAACTAGAGAGGGAGTTGAGAAATCATCGACGGGAATGGGACTATGGCCGAGAACAAGTCATCGTGGCGGTAACTCTACCTAGAAGACTGGAGATCCCAAGATCTAGGTTCAAGGAGATAAAACAAAGTCATTGATGACGGTTCAACATTGTCAAAAATTATTTTATGGTCCATTCTCATGATGAGACAATGTTTAGTAACCAGGATAAAGACATAAGGACTTTTTAATGGTTTCTAAGTTTGATACAGGGAATATCAAATGGTATATCTATTGGATAACACATTTAGAAATAACCTTTGTAAGTGTGAAGTGTAAGCCGCTTCAAGGAGAATCCGGTAAGGACAGTTCTTTAAGCACTTACTATCCGAGATGTGTTCATGGCTGAAACAAACAAAACAATGAGAACTAAGAACAGTTCAAGGGTTGATTGTGTGACATATGTTGTCTAGGTATACACCAAAGCTCGACGGTTCAAAGATATCAAATCTACCGATTGACCGAGTATATCCGATATATGTTCACTACGGAAAGTTTAAAGGAAAACCTACTTATCCAGATGCGATTAACCTTTACCTACAAGACACACAAGTTTTTTCATGCATATGTTTTAACAATAGCCTTCCCCATTCATGTGGGGGATTGTTGGGTTTAGCAAGTGTGAATGGAAAAGAAAAGAGAGAATATGAAAAGTGAGGGAACTATTTTGGAGGGAAAATGAAAAATCATTTGCAAAGTGCAAATGAAAAGTCATTTCTCCCATATCGGCAAAAGAAAGGGAAATTGTTGTCTTATATAAGGAAACACTTCCATTACTTCTTAAAGAGCTAAGAAGAAGATGCCCCCTCGCGCCGTCGTCGTCGTCGGCTTCGGCTTCGGCTTCGGATTTGGGAAGTGATTGATTGATAAATTTTTTGGATAAAATTTATTTAATCGGTTTTTGTTAAATCAAATAAATCCTGTTAATATTATCTCTTATAAATTTGCGGGTAATGGTAACATTCCGAAAAGTTATTACTCTTTCCGAAAAGTCGTTACTTTCCGAAAAGCCGTTATTTTCCTAACAGACACATTTTTCCGAAAAGTTGTTATTTTTTCCAAAAGACACAAATTTCTGGATAAAACGGGTCTGAACAGATTTCTCTGAACAGACACGTTTCTTGCTGAAAAATGGCTATAAAAGGAAGTCAATTTTCGTTTTTTCAAACACTGAATTTTTTCCTGCTCTGCATACATTTTTTCTCTCAAACAAATCAAAGTGTCGATCGACTGAGTGTGTGTGACTTGTTACTGTTCTGAAGTTCGCTGAAGTTAAAGAAATTTGAGGTACAGCTATTTCTTTAACAAGATTAATCCGTTTTATCTTGGGAGAAATTAATCCATAACCTCGGGTACAGTGAGGGGATTAAATTTCTTAAGGACACATAGTAGTTTCTGTGGACTCGGATTACTTCTTGTATTCTATTTACTTTCTGTTTCATCTTATTCTATTTCTGTCTTTTTTGGCTAACCTTATAATACAGTTTGAATAACAATGAGTTGCTAGATAAAATAGAACGGTGCTTAAGGAAATTGGAAGATCGACTGAGATTGAACAATATTATAGTAAAAAATTTCAGATTGTAATAAAAATGACACGAGATTTCATTAAAACTTAAAGGAAGAAGTCAATTTATAGAACTCAAAAAAAAGAGAAAAGTCAAGATGTTATTAATGGATGTACTTCGATATTTTTTCTTTTAAATAAATTGTAAATATTAGTATTATTTTTTCAACAAAATTGCAATCCGTTCTATTTCCAACCCTGAAGAAATAATTATAATTATTCGGATATCTTGTCATTTGTGATCACATGCTATTATTTGAAAAAAACATGTTTTTATTTGTTTAATAGTTATATTAAATGAAGATTGGAGTAAACAATAACGTTAAAACTGGACATATATTTGTTCATCTTTATTTTAAAGGTCATTAGTATAAGTGTATAAGCATAAATTAGTTAATATTCTTTTTGTCCGTAGAACAATTTTCCAATTTTTTTTATCACTATTCTACGTACGTCTTAGTTAGCATTTGACTATAAATTATTTTCAAATATGTTTGGTAAAAAATTTTGGGTGAAGTTTCACCATCTGTTTAGTTATAATTTTTGGAAACAATATTTGACTGATTAAAATATATATTTGATTTACACATAAATTTTCTGTATTGGTACGATAAAGGATGACTTCCTGGATGTGATCAGTGATCCAGGCACAAATGCTTGATAAGTTGAGGTTTTGTTTTAACTTATTGATGTACAAAAGATACATTTAATTACAAGAATTACAAGAGTCAAGTTATTGAATAAAGTCTTCTTAAATAAATAATCAAAATTATTACAATTTAACAAGAATAATTAATTGACAAATCATTTGGTTTTGATAATCCGTCTTTTTAAGGGTAACTATATTACTCACGTATACTTGCATCTGCAATTAGAAGCAACACTTGCATTTATGACTGCTTGAACTGAAAGTAGTTTCAGCAATGGCATTTATGATTTATTTTGTCTGACGAACAATAATAAGGTGCCAGCTATTATAATGAAAGTTTGTTAAGTCATATATTTTGTTACTAACAACAAAGAGGAGGAATACTTTGGTCATTTGTGAAAAAGTTATTTCGATCAATTTGATATTTTACTCTTGTCAATTTTTGAAAATTATTGTTAAGGAATGACAAAAGTCCCACATCGGTGTTTAATGAGATGGGTGGACTCCTTATAAGGCTTGGGAAATCCTCCTCCTTTTAAGATAGCTTTACGGGTGTGAGTTAGGTCTAAGACCTAATTTCACATGGTATCAGAGCAGGGCCCGTCTCATCCGATGTTGGGGCCTCCAAAATAAAAAATTGCTCACGCACTAGATGCTAAGCACAGAGCATGAGGTGGGGTGTTAAAGAATTACAAAAGTCTCACATCGGTATTTAATGAGATGGGTGGATCCTCCCTCTGAACTATCTTTTGGGGTGTGAGTTAGGTCTAAGACCTAATTTCACAGACTTCTTTAAAATATTTGGAGTTAATACCTCAGATGGTCACTCAACCATAAACTTTTCTCTCAAAAAGTCACTTAACTTTCAATTTTAACTCAAAAACTATAGACTTAGTCACGACTCGAAAGCACCCCCTAGAAGCTAGGGAGAACCCTTGGATCGTGGCAAGGCGTACTTGACCCTTTGGGGTCTTGTACAAGCCCTCTAACTATCATTCATTGCATAAGAAATGAAAAGTAGTGCGAAATTTAAATTTTTCACGAATAAATTAATAAAAGGAAATCTTTCATAAATACTAGAGAATCTCATTGTCACAAGCCAAACTTAAAAACACGACATAAAATCTTAGAGACACGACCCTTTACATTAAAAAGAAATACACGATAAGTCTTTAAATAAGAAACTAAGAAAAGGACTATGCCCTCAAATATATGAGAACATACTTTGTCTTGAGAGGAACTTTCTCAAGTTTCACCTTCAAAAGCTTCCAACCTATACTCATAACTATACACTCTTCTCTCAAAAAGTCACTTAACTTTCAATTTTAACTCAAAAGTTACGGACTTATTCTCTTTTCTCTCAGAAAGCCACTCAATTTATTTAATTATTTTTAAATTAAAATTTGTTGATATTAATTATTTATATAACAAATTTAAATATTACAAAATAAAAAAATACCATTTAATGACTCGCTCCACTTGACCCGACCCACTAAAAATATAATATTGATCTATTTTATGACACTTTCTCCTCCGTTTTTTTGTTGGTTCTCCATTGATGTTTCTTCTTCCTCTTTTTAGTAAATTCATTAATATTGGATTTCTCCAATTCTGATTCGACCAAATAACATTGGATAACAACCCCACCTTCTTAAATTCATAGGAACGTGATCCATAAACCCGGATAATGAATTTTTCGGGTCAAGTTCATCGACGTAAAATCTGATAACTCAATTGAATTGACTCAGTACTATTATCGTCTTCGTCAATGAAATTGCTCTGTCTTTTGCGACCCCAGATGGGTTCTTCTCTTGTATCCACTTGATTATGGGTCGAGTCGAAAATGGTAGAATTGTATTCGTATCCATTGATTAGTTTCAAAAACAAGATATTTTCTTCAACAATGGTGTTTTAAAAAAGAATGGATTTTTTTTGGAAAGACGAAAAAATGTCTCATTTTGAGCTGATTTTGGACCTGTAAATGAGCTTTGTGAACAATTTCAATTCTTAAACAATTACGTGAGCTACAATTAAATCACTCATGGATCTTGTTCCTTTTCTGAACATAGTACTCATTTCTTGAAATGCATTGTTTTATTTTGGAAATTTTAATTAATATTTTTGACTTATTTAGAGTCGCCACTTAATTTTAGGAAAAATCAAGAAACCTTATATTTTCAAAAGATTAAAACAGTAAATCTATTGAAACTCTTTAAGGGGGTCCATAGGTTCTTATTAACGTCTTAGGAAGATTTTAAAAGCACCTAAGACGCTCGTTTACTTGATGATTATCCGACAATTAAAGTCCTTCAATAATCAACAAAATTTGAATGTATATGTATGTATATGGCATCTATTATTTAAAGTGAAGTGAAAAAGTGAAAAATGCAATCAATAAAATTGCTTTACATTCAGAAAGAATCTCAAACATATGTTTTTCAATAAAACCATCTAAAATTCACATTTATTTCACAATTTAGAACCTCTTTTACCCAAATCTAAATAAATATTATTTTGCCCAATCATTATAGAACTCTCAAACGATAGGTAGCATATGAGAAGATAAAAAGGAAGAATTGTGTGTAAAAGTATTGGAAGAGATTGAAGATGTGTGTGTGGTGATGGTAATGGTTGGGTGAAATTTTGAGGAGGAAGAAGAAGAAACTACAACATTTGAGAATGTTTTCTTTTGCTTTTTTTAATTGTTATATTTTTCTTTTAATTATTCTTTTAAAAAAATAATAATAATTGTCTTCACTTGATTTTCAAACATGTGTAATCACGCTCTTGATCTGAGTCAGCAAAAAAACACCACATAAACTTAGTCAACGGTCAAAGGGGTTTGAAATAGTGTGTTTTAATATCTTTAAGTGTTCAGGTTGTAAAGTCATGAGTAGAAGGGTTTAGGTGACAAATGGAGCCAAATACAAGGATCTTCCAGGTCATTCCGCCTTTTTAAATATGTATGATTCATATTTTGTATATAATGATTAAAAAAATTAATTACATAGTAATGTTATAAACAATACGATGTATCATACATGCTGGTCTTTTTCAAAAAGAAATAAAATGATAGATTTAAAATAATTTGTAAAATTTGTCAGATCAATCGTATTTGAACTTGTTGGTTCTTATAAGAAAAATAAAATTGTCTTAATAAAAAATAAATTAAAAAATAGTCTTAGAGGATGGTGATTATAATATGTGTTGTTTTATATAAAATTAGAAAATGATATTAATCATCCAAATAGTCTAAAAAAAATTATACCCCGAGTTGTTTTGGTCCTTCAATAATCAACAAAAATGTTCTTCTTTTAGTACACTTGATCATATATGATAGCTTGTCGATAACTCGAGTGATTACCTTGTTGAATGATTCCCAAATCAAGATCGTTATAGCTTGGATAAGCAACTCTCGGTAAATTGGACACATATGGCTCCATGTACTTGTAAAGACTTTGGATCCAATACAAATGTTGTTTAGATCCCTTAGTTCAACTCCATTTAACTATGAATTGTATGTTGTATTGTCACGATGTGAAACTCTATCCTAGACATAACATTCAAAGAATACCAATGTTTGTTCTGACCAACTGGGGAGCCGTCTTTCCATATACACTAGTCGTTGAAGATCTACATGTATACCAATGACCAAATACTCTTACTTCTCACATTCATCTTTTTGTCCAAATATAAAGTAACAACCCTAACCTAATCAGCCTTTACGAGCCCCACCGATTCTTGTCCAAATCGGTGGATTAACAACGGTGATGCCACTCTCATCACCTCCACATCGTCTTTTTTTTCATTTTCAAAATTAAAAGAAGGCCATTGTTTTTGGTTAAATATCTAACCTTGAACCTTTTTTATTGACTTAATAATTATGATACAAATTTGACCAAACGAGCCCAAAAAGAAAATAAAAGAATATCCGGCCCAGTCCAAAAATTGAATCGGCCATCACTTCTTAAATATCACCCTAAGAGCTAGGGTTTTCAAATTAAAATCCTTTTTTTCCTCTCCAATGTCGCCGCTGGATATTGTTACTAACTCCACCTTCCTCCTTCTTATGCGACAACAACTTCCTCCTTTTTGTACCGTCATTCATCTCTCGCAAAGCTGGACCTCCACTATCTTTTGCACTTTTCCCCTTTTAACTTCCTCATTTCATCTGACCTCTTTTTCTTCTTTTGTAGAGATTTGCTCCGGTGGATGAAATGGTTACCAACATGGTCTGGATAGAGCGGCGAAATGTCATCTCTTTTATTGAAGCTCCGAATAAACGAGGAAAAATTTGTTAAAATTATCAGATTCAAGCTTTGTCCATGAGATTTTCGATACTAGTGGCCTCCAAAACATCTTCCATCGCTCTTTCGGTCTGAAAAGGTAACCCTATCCCCTTCTTTATTTTTTTTGTCATTAGTTTCTATTATTTATTTTGGTGCAATTAATCTTTTCACTGGTCTGAAATTTCAAATTTTGAATTCACTAAACTTTTTAAAGAAGTTGTTATGCCCAAAACATATCTTATAAAAGGGGTTCTTTTTCAATCCCTTATGTCTATGATCACAAACTTTCATTAAAAGATTTATAATCAGGAAATCATTTTAATCGATACATTTTGTTTTTGAATTATTTTTTTATGATAGTACTTTTATTTCATAAGTTTTGTACCTTTGAAGTATTTATCATTTTTAGAAAAGAACACTAACCATCATTAATTGCAGCAGCTTAATAATTACATTGATTATTCAATTCATGAGATAAAGCTTTGTAGTCATGATGTATAAATAGTGACTATAAACATAATATCATAACTTTTTTGTTTCATTATTGATAAGATTGAACTTTTATACTTAACATTCACATAGTGTAACAAATACAAAGAGAATAATAAAAATTTAGCAAGGATTAGGCTATAAAAAAGTGATGTTGAATACTAGTACTTATTCTAGATCAATGAAAGACACTTAAATCAAGTAAAGAAAGAATATACAATTGTTATTTGGAGTACCATGATATTCTATACATATAAAGAGCAAGCAACTTAATATAATTTCAAGCAAAAAATGTAGACAAGAAAGGTGCAAGTATACATTTGATCATTTCCCACAGGCAAAACCTTAGTTATCCGAGCTCATTCTACCGGCTCGATAGAAGTCATTTAGAATAAAATCAAGTTGATCACTAATAAATACACAGGTCATCAATGACTCATCTACATGGAAAGGCGCGCAATTCCTAATCGGTGGGAATAAACATCGACATTCTATGAATGTTGCTTTAAGAGTTCATAAATATGACACTGAATCATTTTGGCACTTATTGAATGCCAATGTTAATTCTAACTAATGGTGGCAAATGGGCGGCTTGGATCAAATGTGGGCGGGTTGAAAATGGGTAAATATAAAATGGGTAATCATTCAACCCGCTCATATTTGATATGGGTAAAAATAGGTTGGGTAAAATACTAGTTTACCCATATTTTACCCGTATTTCATGAATAAATAGTTCTTACTAAACATTCAATATGGAGAAAATATTTTAGTCTTTTTTTTGGAATGAAATCTGTTGAAAATGCTTCATTTAGTTTTATTTTATTATAAAAGTTTAAAAAAAATTCAAAAAATTTCGGGATTGGGGGGGGGGGAGGGGGTCCAAGGTAGGGTGAAAAAATTTGAAGTTAATTTTTTTTAAAACAAACTTAATATTTTTGAAGGGTGGGGGTTGGTTGGGGATAGGGGGTGCGGGTGGGAGTGGTTCCAGGTAGGGTGTAAAAATAAATATTTGAAGTTGAAAACATTTTTTAAAATTAAACTTAAATTTTATTTTTATTTGGGTGGTGGTGAGAGGGCTGGTGGGGGGGGGGTTGGGGGGGATCGAGGGTAGGGGTGACAAAATAAAATTTTGAAGTTCAAAATATTTTGTAAAAATAAACTTTAAATATTTTGAGAAGCGTGTGGTGGAGATCGAGAGTTGAAATATTAATAGGGACCCATATATGAAAGTCTTGAAAAATCGCTTCTACAACTTAGTAACAAAAGGTTTTTTGAAAATTTGGAGAAAACTTGCAATACGCATATTTGACCCGTCGTTTACCCATAATATGCCCATATTTTAATGGGTAAAATATGGGTATAATCTCAAATATTACCCATATTTAAAATCACTCTTTCAACCCATATTTGAAGGGCTATTTGGACGGGTCAATGAAAAATGGGCTTAAATTGCCAGCACTAATTCTAACCGACTCAGGAGTTGTCCTTCCATGTATAGTAGTTGTTGATGATATGCGGGTATATCGATGAAATAAATATTTTTAATAAAATGCTCATCTAATATGAGACGGAAGAAGTAATAATTAAAATATCTTTATTGATTCAAAATTATATAATTATGTAGGATTATTAACAATAGAAAGTTGTAATAATTTATTTCTATTTTGGAGGCCTTTTGGTTGGGCTCCCTTTCTCGAAGGTTTGTTTCTTTAGAGTGTGTGCGTGTTTGTTCAATGATAATATTTATAATTAATTGAAAGAAAAAAGAAAAGACCAAAGTACATAGATTTATTATCTTTTGATCATTCTCACTTTTAGTTCTACAAATTAGATCTTCTCTTTTGAAACTTCAATAATATTCTCGTCATTTTTTTAATTACAATTCAGATATTTTGGCTTACCGTAAAAAAAATTTACTTCACTTATTTAACATGATCGATTTTCTGGTAACAACTACAACTATAGATTCAAAGATGTAGCTAGTGATAAGTCAAAATTTCTCAGTTGTCATACTGGAGGTTTCATTAAAACTTAAGAGAGAAGAGTCTATTTATAAAATTAAAATGTGAGAATGGTCAAAGATAATTTATAGACTTCGGTTCCACCTTTTTTATCAATAAATTGTAAATATTATTATTTTTTCACTAAAATTGGAGCTCATTCTATTCCCAACCCCAAAAAGTCTTGATGACCCGATCCAAAATACCATAAGTTTATACTATCATTTTATAATGAATATGTTTTGTTAAAAGTCATGACAGTAAACACAATTAATATAAATACAAAAAAAAGGAAGAAAATAAATAAAAAATACCATTGATTTCTATACCAAAAACAACTATAACTATTTGTAGTTGAAAGTAACTTTGAAGAGAAAGCTAGAATAAAAAATATATAAATTTTGTACTATGAATTGAGATTGAAATTTACTCCAAAACTATAAATGATCGGTGTTTTTATAAATGTAAAACATTTGGTAATTTTAGAAGTTCTCAAATAATAGAACTTGGCTCAAATACTATTTTTTCTAGCATTTGAGGATTTGAATTGTTTGCTAGAAAATTTTCCAAATAATGATAAGTTGTATGGACAAACAATATTTGTCAAGTTTTTTCTCAAATAATTTTGGAAGTATCTATGCCAAACGCTGCCTTAGTATAATATTTTATTTTTTTCCAGAAAAGTCTGTTGGACAATACCTACTTGCATTTAGGCTTAATTTACAAGGGACTTCTTTTATTTTGAATATTTCTTTGTTTTCGTTCCTAAATGTAAGTCTTCTTTAATTATATTAATTTTTTTTCATGAATTCGATGAGTTCAATATACTCTCTTCCCGCATTCTTGTTAGGCTGAATAGAGGCATATTCAGAGTTTGAAGACGGTGAATGCACCACTAACAATCAATACATGTTAATTAAATTACGTCATTCAATATTGATTCATAGAATATTTTTATACAACGTAAAAATATAAAACTAATTAATGTACTAACGTATAAACTTCCTTTTGCTTCAGTTTGTATTGAAAGATATGGGCCGGATATTACTTGTTTTGGGGCAATTGGGTAAAAACACGCAAACACTTCCTAGCAACTTTGGATTTATTATCAAGTCACTTATTATTTTTATAATTTTAATTTAAATGCGGAAATAAATAATTTCAAGACTAATCTAATTGGATAATTTTACAGAAATTTCACTAGTTTACAAGTTAATTATTTAAACACACTAATTTATAATATTACGAATATTATTAGATTTTGATGCATTCATTCACGTTCAGATGTATGTATCTCGGAATACACAAAATTATGTGTAATTTGTGCTAGATATATTGTATCCAATGTATTTTAGACACATAGACAACTCTCCCTCGCCTTCCTTCCATCTTGCTCGCCAATCTTCTAATATTTGATATCTCGAATACATGCGAATCACGCCAGATACATACATATATACGTATCCAGTGTGTATCTAATGTGATTTGTATGTATCTGAGATACATAGACAAATCTCGCTCGCTTCCCTTCTGTTCTCACTCGCCTTTCTCCCTATTACAGTGTATCCGGCATCAAAAAATATAAATCTTGACTTAAAATCAAGTACGAAATTACTAATTAGTGATCTAAAATATAATTATTTCAAAATATAAAAAAAATATATATATTTCTAATAATTGTGTAATTAGATAATATCTCTGATTTAACACCTCTAACTAAATACAAGATAAAATAATTTACATTTTATCCATTATTATCGCTTATTTTCCATATGCCGAACGATCCCGCATTATGTACATGTATATTTTAAATATATACAATTTAAATTTTGTATGCAAGGATGAAAATAATTGAATCACATCGTTATGTTATAAATAAGACGATGTACCATATTTACTGGTCTTTTGTAAAAAGGATTGCAATGGTAGAGTTATAATAATTTGTAAAAATTGTCAGAAAGATTGCATTTGAACCTTGTGGTTCTTATAAGAAAATAAAATTGTCTTAATAAAAAAAATTGAAAAGACAATTTTAGCGGATTGTGATTATAATATGTGTTGTTATATAGAAAAAATGACGATATGATGTTTTGCTCTTGCCAATCTTTGAAAGTTATCTTTAAAATACTTTGTACCACAAGTCATGATAGCTTGGCAATAACTCGAATAATTATCCAATGATTCTCAAATCAATATCTCTATAGCCAGCTGAGATAAGCAACTCTTGATGAATTGGACACATATGACTCCACGTACTTGTAAAGACTTCGGATGCAATACTAATATTATTTGGATCCCTAATTTGAACTCTATGTTACTATATATTTATGTTGTATTGTCACGCTTCGAGACTTTAGTACTCTAGACGTAATATTTTATAGAATATCAATGTTTGTACCAATCAATTCGGAGTGGTCTTCCATATACCCCAGTTGTTAATGGTATGGGGTAGACTAGTGATCAATATTATTTTACAATGAATAAATTCTACCGAGTCGATATAATCGGATAACATGGGCTTTGTCGCCGAAAAATGATAGAATGAAGAACTGAATTCGAGTTGGGTCATTTCTCTTTCTTTTTTGATACGGGATACAAATCTTGATTAGTTGAAACTTTATCAAGCTTATGTTGGTTTGTGGTGGAGTTGCAGAGGTTGTAGTTGATGGTGTGATGGCGATTGTAGATGGCACCAATAATTTAAAGTGAAGTGAAAAAAGGGTTTTATGATAAGTTAAAATTTCTAGGTTTTAATGAAAAGAACAAGGGTTTTGTTAATAACTTAAAGCGAAAAGATTCAAATTATAGGACTAAAAATAGAGAATGATTATTAATGTATGAGCTTTGGTCTTCTTCTTTTTTCCCAATAAATTGTAAATATTATAATTTTTAGCAAGGCTGAAGGTCATTCTATTCCAACTCCGGAAGTCTAAATAATCTGGCCCAGTTACACAACCTTCATCAATCTGAAACACCCTTATACATTCATCCTGTCCAAATACAACGTAACAACCCTAACTAAATCAGTTTTAATGAGATCTGTCGATTCTTGTCCAAAGCATTCGATTAACGGTGGTGGTGCCACTCTCATCACCTCAACATAGTCTTGTCCTCATTTTCAAAGCTATAAAAGGACATTTTTTGTTAAATATTTGCACTTGAAACTCTTTCATTAACTTAATAATTCCGTACAAAATTGACCCAACGAGCCCAAAAAGAAAACAAAAAAGTATCTGGCCCAACCCAAAAATTGAGCCGACCATCCCTTCTTAAATATCACCCTAGCAGCTAGGGTTTTCCAATAGAGCTCTCTTTTTCCTCTCGAATATCGCCGCTAGGTGCTTTCACTCACTCCACCTTCCGCCTCCTTATGTGACGGATCATCAACATCTTTCTCCTTTTCCTTATTTCTTCTGTCCTCTTTTTCCCCATTTGATCCATTGGATGAAATCGTTACTAACGTGGTTTTGATAGAGCGGAAAAAGGTCATCTTCTCTACTATAGCTTCGAATAGAAAAGGAAAAGCTTTTAAAATTACCGCATTCAAGCTTTGTCCATGGGATTTTCAATACTAATGGCCTCTAAAACATCCTCCATTTCTTTTTCAGTCTGAAAAGGTAACCGTATCCCTCTTCTTTCATTTATTTTCGCCATTAATCTCTATCATTTTTCTTTGGTGAATCAATCTTTTCATTAATCAAAATTTCAAATTTTAAATTCACTGAACTTTTTGAAGAAGTTGTTATGCCCCAAACATATCTTATAAAAGGGGTCCTTGTTCAACCCTTTAAATGTCTAGGGTTGCAAATTTTCATTAATAGATCTACAAATTTAATCAGCCTGAAACACCCTTATTTCTCGCATCATCCTCTTGTCCAAATACAACGTAACAACCCTAATTAAAAAGTTTTAACGAGATCTGTCGGTTCTTGTCCAAATCAGTCGATTAACAGTGGTGGTGCCACTCCCATCACCTCCACGTTGTCTTTTCCTCATTTTCAAAGCTATAAAAGGCCATTTTTGTTAAATATCTGAGCTTGAAAGCTCTTTCATTAATTTAATAATTCCGTACAAAATTGGCCCAACGAACCCAAAAATTAAACAAAAAATACCTAGCCCAACCCAAAAATTGAACAGACCATCCCTTCTTAAATATCACCCTAGTCGCCAGGGTTTTCCAACTGGGCTTTCTTTTTTCATCTCAAACGTCGCCGCTGGGTGCTTGCACTAACTCCTTCCTCCTTCTTATTTGACGGGATCATCTTCATCTTCCTTCTTTTTATACCACAATTCGTCTTTCTTAGCTCACAGAGATGGACCTCCACTATTTTTTTATTTTTCCCCTTTACCTTATATTTTCTTACCTCTTCTTCCCCTTTTGCAGATATTTGCTCCGGTGGATGAAATGGTTACCGACGTGGTTTTGATAGAGCGGTAAAAGGCCATCTCTTCTGTTGTAGCTTCGAATAGAAAAGGAAAAGCTCTTAAAATTATTGGATTCAAGCTTTCTCCTTGGAATTTTCAATACTAATGGCCTCCGAAACATCCTCCATTTCTCTTTCAGTATGAAAAGGTAACCCTATCCCTCTTCTTTCATTTCTTTTTGCCATTAATCTCTATCATTTTCCTTTGGTGAATTAATCTTTTCATTGATCTCAAATTTCAAATTTTAAATGCACTGAACTTTTTGAAGAAGTTGTTATGCCCCAAACATATCTTATAAAAGGGGTCTTTGTTCAACTCTTCAAATCTCTATGGTCGGAAATTTTCATTCATAGATCTACAAGCATGAGATCATTTTAGTTGACACATTTTGTTTATGGTTGTTATGCCCCTACATATCTTATAAAAGGGGTCCTTGTTCAACCCTTCAAATCTCTATGGTCGCAAATTTTCATTAATAGATCTACAAGCATGAGATCATTTTAGTTGACACGTTTTGTTTCTGAATATTTTCTTTGATGACAAAATACTTTTATTTCGATAATTCTGAGGAGATGGATAATGGGTTTGAAGATGGATCACTGCTGACTATCAGTTTTCAAATGATTGGGAACAACATTCCAGCTACAACTCTTTTATGGAGTTGGCCAAAGAAGCAAATGCACTCATCTCACACACTATTCATAAGATCAAGAGTGCTCTTAAATGCTAGTGGTACCATCCATTGATGTGTAATATGTTTTGACTCTCTTATGTCTTTCTTGTTTTGAATCATAATATTGTTAGATTGAATAATATTATGATCCAAAAGAAGAAAGACATAAGAGAGTCAAAACATATAACAAATCAATGGATGGTATCACTAGCATTTAAGAGCACTCTTGATCTTATGAATTGTGTGTGAGATGAGTGCATTTGCTTCTTTGGCCAACTCCATAGAAAGAGTTGTAGTTGGAATGTTGTTCCCAATCATTTGAAAACTGATAGTCAGCAGTGATCCATCTTCGAACCCATTATCCATCTCCTCAGAAGTACCATTAGCTATAGAAAGATCGTGATATGTTAAACTACTACATCAAAAGCATCAAGCACCTTCAAACCTTCTCCATGAATGTAATGACCCGGAAGGTCATTTTTGTAAATTTTTGTAAAACTACTATTTTACCCCTCTCGATAGTTGCCCCGGATTATTTTTGATCAGTTGATGAAGTTGGTTTGAGAACTTTAAACTATTCAATAATTACAATTACTTACCTGATAGATATTTATTAAATAATTAATTTATTTAGTTGAAAATAACGGATTAAGCCTAAATTTTTTTCTTAAGATTCTATACTATTTGACCTATATATATTAAAATAAGTAGTAGGGTTTGTCACTTTATATCATAATTCTTCTTCAAAATAAAACCTCCCGTCCCTCCGAGAACGTGACAATCGACACAACAACTAGGAAGACGACCACTTTTGTCCGGTTTGAATTACTACGCCTCAATATATTCAATTGTTTGTATGAATGGAGTTATATTATTTTATTATTATAATAATATGGTAACACCATAACCTGTGTATAGTGCATTAATGGCTGCAAAGTTAGATTTGAATTGGAAATTTAAGGTTATTTATTGAGGGCTTATGAGAAAATAATAATGAATTAATAATTGGCTACAAATTGTTGGAATTGGGTAACTGCTTCGTGGTGGAGGTTACAGGTGGTGTAACTTTAAATAAATTTTGGAATTTACCTTATAGTTGTTACTTTACAATTGAAGTTTTAACATATAGATATAGGTAATTAAATATTGATTATATTGTATTACATGATTTTTAGTGGTGTATAATGTAATGACTCAGAAGGTCATTTTTTAAAATTGTAAATATTAGTGTAACTTGAGTTAACAAATCGATAGTTAATGGACTAAAGTAATCATTTAATAATACTCTATACATCTATTTTTGGGCCATGACAAAATGGTATCAGAGCCCCAGATTCATAGGTCTCACGTGTATACAAGTCGAGTCTATGTAGAGTCTCGAGAATCGATACGGAGACGTCTGTACTTATCTTCGAAAGGCTATAATGACTTCTAAGGAAAATCTTCACTTTTTGAATGTCTATCGTGCATCCTGTGTATGTTCTGAGTTGTATCACTTCATTTCACTCTCTCTATTATTTGATGACTTGAGTGTGGTTCCTCATGTGAATAGTTGATGTCGTGTATGATTTGAATGTTAGATCTGATATTAAGATAGGAGTAATATACTTATGAAAAGATATGTTGTTAGATTTAGAATGTTCAAGAATCTGAAAGGGTTGTGTAACGTTAGTTATCCTAGTAAAATGAATAGTACTTGTGTTGGTATATATGATAATTAGAGTGGTTTAACAATTGAAAGTGAAATGATTAAAGGGATGACTAGATAATGGACATGTAACTTTGGAAACTACAACTAGAAAGGGTTGTGTAACGTTAGTTATCCTAGTAAAATGAATAGTACTTGTGTTGGTATATATGATAATTAGA
This sequence comes from Solanum lycopersicoides, assembly GCA_022817965.1. Classification (NCBI taxonomy): domain Eukaryota; kingdom Viridiplantae; phylum Streptophyta; class Magnoliopsida; order Solanales; family Solanaceae; genus Solanum; species Solanum lycopersicoides. Next base: position 64,646,191 of record CM040619.1, read on the forward strand.
GTGGTTTAACAATTGAAAGTGAAATGATTAAAGGGATGACTAGATAATGGACATGTAACTTTGGAAACTACAACTAGTAAAGTTATCATAACATGAATGGGTTGCTTAGAAAATGATGGGAATAATGATGCACCAATTGAGGTTAGAACTACTACGATATAGATTGCTTATATTAAAGAAGGTCATGATACGACTAATACAATGGTACTGATAGGTACTTGGTTAGAATTATGGAATGTGTTACTTTTGTTATCGATCTGACCTATGAAAGAATACATATAGCTTGGGCTAGATATGGAACAAATTTGGTAATATTTTAGAGTTATTCGATAGGTAGAAATGTGCGGGCTATTTGGGTACCATCTTCTCGGTAAGTATGATGTGTTCTAGTGGTGGATCTAACAGTATGTCATGATGTGGTACTAGTGTTATATGAAAATGAATACGTCTATTGTAAGCGTGAATATGAACTAGTTAAGAAGTTATCAGTTGTATCACATGCTCGTATAATAAGATTCGGTGTTGCATTCACATTTGAGAACCAACTAGGTTGTTACTGCAGATGTATGTGGTTTAAGCATTATTTATAAGGAAGCTTTTAGTGGTGGATCTTTGGATAGTATTCATATGTTTACATTGTGAAGTGTATCTCGAGAATTTTAAATGAGTGGTGATTTCATCATAATCTCCATGGAAATGGATCGATATTAGAATGACAAACTAATGGGTAAGGGAAGCCCAAAGGGTATACTTGTGTGAAGGTAATTGAAAATTTTAGTAAAAAGTACATATAAAAGTAGGTTAAGTCCTTTGGATTTGATTGATATAACTGGGTTTAAGGTGTCATATTGATGAAAATATTGACTTCGTGATGATGAAAGAGCTAACTGAGCATGATGGTAATTAGAGTTCGTGATGGATTGTGATCGAGCTGCAACTATATAATAAAGATTGTTGTTTAAATGAATTTTGTATTACAATGATGAATTGCGGGTATTTAAGGTTGTTGTTTGATACTATTGAGTAGCTTGATTGCATGAAAAGTTATAGAAAATGCTGAGATACTGCTTGAATAAAATTGAAAGGATTTAGAGTTATAATTGAAAAAAGAATTAGTGTAATGTAGTTAAGTCTTTGGAAAGAAGTGAGAACAATAATATTTTATTCTGATTGCAAGGGCCTAAGAAGGCATCATCAAAGGAGCTGAAAGTTGGGTTCAGAGACACTGGTTTCCTTCGTTTTGCTCTTGTTATGGTAATAGTTTCACAGGTTCATCAAATTGGTTAAAAACTATTGGATAAGGCTTGAAAAGGGGGTTTCAAGACATACGTTCAGCTCAAGTTTGACGATAATTTTTTTTTATGGTTTTGGGTTTGATAATAAGTATGGTTAATTTTTTTTAGTGAATTATATGATAAGGTCGATGGAGAGGCGATCAATTATAGGCTAAGATATGTGAATTCATAAAAATATTCAAGGTATGACGTAATGTTGATAGATAAAGAGATTGGGTTACACAGTTGGATTCAAAATTCACGATTTTCATTGTGAGCTTAGATTTGTGGAAGTATGTTTTGTCAAGGTATGAATTGATAAGGTAAGAAATGATTGATTACATTGAGTATGAATCACTTGGAAGGACCTAAAAATAATTTGAGTAGTAAATTTGGTTACTTTTGATTGGTATACCTAAGGGGTTTCACCTAATGTTTTGGCTTAAAGGATAAGGTAAAAATATCATGAGTTATTGGTCAAAGGATAATATTGGTAACCAAGTCAGCGGCAGAAAAAAATAATCTGGTATACTGAAGAGTTCAAGGTACTTAAAACTTGCTTCATGAATAGAATATAAGAGATGTACAGAAATAAGACCTCTCATATAGACTCTTGGTTCAAAGTTGAAGGATATATGGATTTTCACATATAAGTTCCAATATGACTATGAATGCAAATTGATTCGATATAGATTCACCAGGGTTTTATTGTCAACTTTTATAAAGATTGAGTTTTGGTTTGGGTTACAAGTAATGATGTGGGGAAGACTATATATGGTTATGTTGAGCTAGATTGTTCAAATTATGATAGGTAACTTATTGATGTTCAACGGTGTGGACCTACAATTTTACATAATTATTGAGGATTTCGAGAAAATTGAAACTACTTTGTTGATGGGATGATACAAATTGTTCTGATGTGTTACATAGGCATTTGATGGTGGGTTGAGTTTATAGTATACATAATTATTAGGTGATGAAGGATTTCTAAAATTTTGACACGAGACATATAACGAGTGTAAATGGTAGTTAAAACATGATAAGTGAAAGTTTGTAAGGTTTTGACTGTGGGGGTGATTTAATAACTTTATCCCAATGGGGCAGTACTATCAGATTTGGAATTAGTGTATCAACCTTGAATAGACTCATATCTATCATGAGAGCTTAAATGGAAAGAGAAGGGATTCATAGTTTGAAATTTTGGAGATCATAATGTGCTTGCTAAGAAGACTTTTAAACTAGTGACGGTTTGAGAGTAAGGTATATGACTGGTGTGGTTATGATTTTTTTTATATTAAGAGTATTGGATCTAATGTAGTACATTGATAAGTATTTGGGGTTTTACAAATCGAGCAATTGTAATATTGTTAAGGAGACCATACAAGTTGATTGTGAATGGCAAAAAAAATAAAAAATCGAGAGATAGAGTTAGATGAATGAAATTTTATTTATATGGGAACTATGGAGGAAGTATCTCGCGTTATTCGACTTTGGTTCTGAATATTCTTATGTGAACATCTACTTTATTTTGGATATCATTTGGAGTGTGATTCGCTACTTATGCCCACACGCGTTTCCATATCTATGGGTGGTTTCCTAGTAATGGATCGGGTGTACCGATCCCGTGAGTGTCATCTTGGTGGGGTGACATCCTTGGTTAAACTTGTTCACTTCAGTTATGATAAATTTGGTATTGTTTGGAATAATTAAAGTATACTAGTGATTCTACACAGACAACCTTACTTATGAGAACTTATATTTACAATTGTCTAAAAAGAAATTGTTAGAGGTTCTACATGTTCAAGTGTATCCCTTGTTGTTGTTTACTCTATATTCTTCTTCTTTGGGTTAGATAAGTTGATCCTCCCTTGATGAGTAATCGATGTCTAAAAATAATATTTTTATAACTTAAGCTTATGATGAGATTGTGTTATGAAAAGGAATCTTGATAAGATCTGTGATGGTTTGTGCATTATGAGTGTGTGGTGGTTGGTTAAAGTCCACTTCTGGTTATAGCCAAGTATTGATTCGTAATTTCATCTTGGTTATGTGAGAAAAGATTAGTTACGATGGTTGTGTTAAGGTCTAGTGGATTTTACTTTAGTTGAGTTTATGGGTTAGCTTGTGGCTTGATAATCCCTCCTGATTTGTAGATCTTTCAAATTTTGATTCCAAAGTTCAGTTCTTAATAATTACTCTAGATGGAATGGTCTTAAAGATGAGCCCACTTGGAGAGGTAAACATCGACTCTAGAGATTATACTTTAAGCTTTTGGTAACGTTGGTTAATCTTCTTTCTACTTGTATATGTTCGAGGACGAACATGGTTTTTAGTGGTGGATAATGTAATGACCCGGAAGGTCATTTTTATAAATTTTTGTAAAACTACTATTTTTACCCCTCTCGATAGTCGCCCCGGATTATTTTTGATCAGTTGTTGAAGTTGGTTTGAGAACTTTAAACTATTCGATAATTACGATTACTTAACTGATAGATATTTATTAAATAATTAATTTATTTAGTTGAAAATAACGGGTTAAGTCTAAATTCTTTTCTTAAGATCCTATACTATTTGACCCATATATATTAAAATAAGTAGTAGGGTTTGTCACTTTATATCAAAATTCTTCTTCAAAATAAAACCTCCAGTCCCTCCGAGAACGTGACAAGCGACACAACAACTAGGAAGACGACCACTTTTGTCAGGTTTGAATTACTACGCCTCAATATATTCAATTGTTTGTATGAATGGAGTTATATTATTTTATTATTATAATAATATGGTAACACCATAACCTGTGTATAGTGCATTAATGGCTGCAAAGTTAGATTTGAATTGAAATTTGAGGTTATTTATTGAGGGCTTATAAGAAAATAATAATGAATTAATAATTGGCTACAAATTGTTGGAATTGGGTAACTGCTTCGTGGTGGAGATTACAGGTGGTGTAAGTTTGACTAAATTTTGGAATTTACCTTATAGTTGTTACTTTACAATTGAAGTTTTAACATATAGATATAGGTAATTAAATATTGATTATATTGTATTACATGATTATTAGTGGTGTATAATGTAATGACTCAGAAGGTCATTTTTCAAAATTGTAAATATTAGTGTAACTTGAGTTAACAAATCAATAGTTAATGGACTAAAGTAATCATTTAATAATACTCTATACATCTATTTTGGGCCGTGACAAAATGGTATCAGAGCCCCAGGTTCATAGGTCTCACGTGTATACAAGTCGAGTCTATGTAGAGTCTCGAGAATCGGTACGGAGACGTCTGTACTTATCTTCGAGAGGCTATAATGACTTTTAGGGGAAATCTTCACTTTTTGAATGTCAATCGTGCATCCTGTGTATGTTCTGAGTTGTATCACTTCATTTCACTCTCTGTATTATTTGATGACTTGTGTGTGGTTCCTCATGTGAATAGTTGATGTCGTGTATGGTTTGAATGTTAGATCTGATATTAAGATAGGAGTAATATACTTATGGAAAAGATATGTGGTTAGATTTAGAATGTTCAAGAATCTGAAAGGGTTGTGTAACGTTAGTTATCCTAGTAAAATGAATAGTACTTGTGTTGGCATATATGATAATTAGAGTGGTTTAACAATTGAAAGTGAAATGATTAAAGGGATGACTAGATAATGGACATGTAACTTTGGAAACTACAACTAGTAAAGTTATCATAACATGAATGGGTTGCTTAGAAAATGATGGGAATAATGATGCACCAATTGAGGTTAGAACTACTACGATATAGATTGCTTATATTAAAGAAGGTCATGATACGACTAATACAATGGTACTGATAGGTACTTGGTTAGAATTATGGAATGTGTTACTTTTATTATCGATCTGACCTATGAAAGAATACATATAGCTTGGGCTAGATATGGAACAAATTTGGTAATATTTTAGAGTTATTCGATAGGTAGAAATGTGCGGGCTATTTGGGTACCATCTTCTGGTAAGTATGATGTGTTCTAGTGGTGGATCTAACAGTATGTCATGATGTGGTACTAGTGTTATATGAAAATGAATACGTCTATTGTAAGCGTGAATATGAACTAGCTAAGAAGTTATCAGTTGTATCACATGCTCGTATAATGAGATTCGGTGTTGCATTCACACTTGAGAACCAACTAGGTTGTTACTGCAGATGTATGTGGTTTAAGCATTATTTATAAGGAAGCTTTTAGTGGTGGATCTTTGGACAGTATTCATATGTCTACATTGTGAAGTGTATCTCGAGAATTTTAAATGAGTGGTCATAATCTCCATGGAAATGGATCGATATTAGAATGACAAACTAATGGGTAAGGGAAGCCCAAAGGGTATACTTGTGTGAAGGTAATTGAAAATTTTAGTAAAAAGTACATATAAAAGTGGTTTAAGTCCTTTGGATTTGATTGATATAAGTGGGTTTAAGGTGTCATATTGATGAACATGTTGACTTCGTGATGATGAAAGAGCTAACTGAGCATGATGGTAATTAGAGTTCGTGATGGATTGTGATCGAGCTGCAACTATATAATAAAGATTGTTGTTTAAATGAATTTTGTATTACAATGATGAATTGCGGGTATTTAAGGTTGTTGTTTGATACTATTGAGTAGCTTGATTGCATGAAAAGTTATAGAAAATGCTGAGATACTGCTTGAATAAAATTGAAAGGATTTAGAGTTATAATTGAAAAAAGAATTAGTGTAATGTAGTTAAGTCTTTGGAAAGAAGTGAGAACAATAATATTTTATTCTGATAGCAAGGGCCTAATAAGGCATCTTCAAAGGAGCTGAAAGTTGGGTTCAGAGACACTGGTTTCCTTCGTTTTGCTCTTGTTATGGTAATAGTTTCACAGGTTCATCTAATTGGTTAAAAACTATTGGATAAGGCTTGAAAAAGGGTTTCAAGACATACGTTCAGCTCAAGTTTGACGATAATTTTTTTTATGGTTTTGGGTTTGATAATAAGTATGGTTAATTTTTTTTAGTGAATTATATGATAAGGTCGATGGAGAGGCGATCAATTATAGGCTAAGATATGTGAATTCATAAAAATATTCAAGGTATGACGTAATGTTGATAGATAAAGAGATTGGATTACACAGTTGGATTCAAAATTCACGATTTTCATTGTGAGCTTAGATTTGTGGAAGTATGTTTTGTCAAGGTATGAATTGATAAGGTAAGAAATGATTGATTACATTGAGTATGAATCACTTGGAAGGACCTAAAAATAATTTGAGTAGTAAATTTGGTTACTTTTGATTGGTATACCAATTCCACAGAAAGGTATTCACAAAGTCAGCAAAACACAATATCAAGTTCACTAATGATAAGTATGTGCAATGCAATGGAATACAATGTCAAGTATAATGATGCATGTCTAACCTAGTGATACACACCCGCTGTCTCTCAGTTCGGGACCCATGGGGGACCTATCTGTCCATGCATCTGTCGCGGAGCACGACACGACCCTCGATAATAGTAACCATCGCGGCGCGCGATACGTCTCTCGAAATATAGTATCCATCGCGGCGCGCGATACGTCATTCGAAATGGTACATCCTCTATAAATTCTCATTCTTTCTCAATGCATATATAACACTTGTCACAACCATGTCTTAAGATAATGCAAATGACATGTCCACACAAATAATGAGGAGATGACCATTTTCATAACATTGCATAGTTCACAACCACACAAACATGAAATCACATCAACAATAATTCAACAAGCCTTCAAACCTGTCTCAGGACATCACAGATAAACAATTAATCACATTGGCTTATTTTATCCCTTTTTTTTTCATCATTAGAATTAATCAATGTGGACAAGTCAACCCATCACCAATCCCGTTACTCCCAAACATATACCACAAGGAAATACACGCATTCCATACACTTAACAAGAGTTTAGAAATCCACTTTCCTGAATTCAATAAGAATTTACTCCAGGACTCGAGTCTCTCCCATTTGTTGAACTTCAAACTCAAAGCAATCTATGCACATTCATAATCACAATAAGCTTTCAAAACTAACAACACCCATATTGATATATGTCTAGCATAGACCCAAAAACTCATTTGAATTTATAATCAAGTTCCAATTTTGATGTCAATTAACATTTAAAATATCATATTTTTTAAGTTTTAAGCCTAGGGTTAAGTCATAATTTCTCCAAATACTACAACCCTAATAACTTTCATATAATATAATACACCCAATATTTAATTATATATCTCAATATATCAAAACTTAATCATAATGTGATAATTATAAAAGAAATTCAAAATAAACCATCATAACTTGAAGCATGAGAAGAACGACTAAACCCAATATTAAGATCCCAACATCAACAAAACGTTGGTGTCCAAATTACTATCAATTAACCACTTAGATTTTATTTTCCCAATGATTAAGCCATCATTATTCAAAGCAGTAACTTTCAAAATTAATCTTCACCACTAGATTTTGTCCCATAACTTTTCAAACATAAAATTTCATTTAAATTGTCAATTCTCATTCCCTTTCACCAATATATATTATATTGTAAAGAATTATAACAATTGTATGATTTCCAGTGACTTACACCTCAATCTTATATTTTTCAGGTCTATTACTAAATTAAAAATATATATATTTTTTTCAAACTATTTTCCTTCCTACTAAAACAATGTAATTGACACCGGCTTAATTGTTTTCTCCAATAAATTCTTATTATATTAATATATGTTTGAATCTTGCAATTATATACACATATACATCACACAAGTTCGAGTTCTCTTACCTGAAAAATAAATCGAGCAACTCCCATGTACGCCAGTCGCCACAGAACTTTGTGCAGGTAAATTTTTTTTTTTTTCTAAATTATTTTTATGTACTAAAAAGTGGCAAACCCTATTAATTTAGTTTAATATGATTTAAGTAGTATAGGTATTTTATAAATTATGACATTGCCCATTAACCACCAACTAAATAAATAAATTATTTTATATATACCCATCAATTAACTAATTGTAGTTGTCGAATAATTTAAAATTTTCAAATCAATTTCACTGACCGATCATAAATGACTCGGAACAACTATCAAGAGGGGTAAAATTCTAATTTTACGAAAATTTTCAAAAATGATTTTTCGGGTCATTACAGTTCGTCTCTATATATTTTAGGATTTTTCAATTTTTCTTACACTTATTTGATTTAAACTTTTTGGAATTAGGTTTATTGCAACAATTTTATAAATACTTTGTGTTATGAGTGATTTTGAGGATTTTAAAGGTCGAATAATATTGGGAAGAGCCATAAGTTATTCATTGCAATAATAAAGCAACGTCAAAATATTGGGATGAAGATTCTTTTAAGAAGTTTCAAAGAACTCTATGTTTGCTTACTCCTCTTTTGTTGCTTCACATTTTTTTCTTGTTTTATTTTGTTGATTTTTTTAATTTATTTTTCCTTGAGATTATATGAGTGCATACGTCATATATAAATAATCAGTTAGTCTTGATTTTTGTGCTAAAATACCTTATCATTATTGACAGGCATTTTAGAGTAATTAAAGCATATGAGTGCATTCTAAGATATGGAGATGTTGATCAAGCTAAGGTTGTTGAATATCGTGGAAGAAGGGATAGGAGAAGAATATGGTGCTTTGGGATCAAACAAGATGGTGTTGTAAAAGAATTTTACATTAAGATTATTTTTAGAATTGTAAAATGCAATTATATATAATTTGAGAAGTGTTTTGGAATCTGAAAAATGCATTTGTAGCTAATTATATAATTCTTGTAACTTATAAAGCTTGTGTAAATTCTTCAATAGAGATGAAATTATTGAATTCAGCCATATATAAATGTATATAATTGTTTATTTTCTTAGCAAATTAATATGTTTAGCTATAGTTCTATATATTATACGACTAAAAGGTATTATTTTTAGCTACAACACGATAATTTTGTGGCAAATACTTCATGTCATAGACACAAAGATTATTCTCATAACTAAATATGAATAATATTGCCACAAAATTAAGCTATAGAAATAGCTATAAAATCTAAATTTGCATGGCAAAGAGAACAAACATTTTGCTACAATATAGTACTTTTGTGTCGGATCTATGAAAATAGCTACAACTCTTTTTTTATTGTGGCAAAAAAATAAAATAACTTGCTATAAATATATATTTTTTGGCAGGACTTTTGTATCAAAATAGCTACAACTCCTATATTATATAGCAATCGATATTAGTTCTTAGCCTTGGGTCATGTAAAGTTTGTAGCTAACTTTTAGCCACGCTACATCTTGCTACGAATGCTACGAAAAACAATATTATAGCTAAAGTGCTTAGCCACGGAAATTTTTATATTTAACTACAATAGTTTCTATGGCAATACATGTCTTTTCTTGTAGTGTTATCATTGAGTGACATAAACTACAATTTCACAATCGTAGTGCATGGTCATCTGTTATAGCAACAACATATGCAATCTCATACTTTGAAAGGATTCATTGTGTTAGATATACACACACACACACACATATATATATATATATATATATATATATATATATATATATATATATTATTTTTTTTTGTTATAAATTGATATGATATTTGCTCTTGTCAATCTTTAAAAATTATCTTTGAAATACTTTGTATCAAAAGTCATGATAGCTTGGCGATAACTCGAGTAATTACATTCTCAAATCAAGATATCTATAGGCCGAGATAAAAAGCTCTTGATAAATTGGAGAAATATGACTCCATGTACTTGTAAGGATTTCGGATGCAATACAAATATTGTTTGGATCCCTAATTTGAATCATATTTTACTATGTATTGTATGTTGTATTATCACACTCTGAGACTATACTCTAGACATAATCTGGACATATACTTATTCATCTTTATTTAAAAGGTCATTAGTATAAGCATAAATTAGTTAATATTCTTTTTGCCATTTTTTTAATTAATCACTATTCTAGGCGCGTCTTAGCTAACATTTGACTATAAATTCTCAAATATTTTGGCAAAATTTTTTGGGTGAAGTTTCACCATGTGTTTGGTTATAATAGAATTTGGCTCAAATTGTATTTTTTTTTTATGTATTTGAGGATTTGAATTATTTGTAAAAAATTTGTTAAATAACGACAAATTGTATGGTCCAACAATATTTGTCAAGCATTTTCCTCAAATACTTTGGAAATATCTATAGCAAAAGGCTGCCTTAGGATACTTACGTGTTTTTTTTTGCAAAAATTCGATGAGTTCAATGGACTCTCTTCCCACATTCTTATTGGGCTGGACAGAGGCAAATTTATAATTTGAAGACAATGGGTGCACCACCAACGGCTAAAACACGTTACTTGAAACATATCATCCAATATTGCTTCACACAATATTTTTTTAATAAAATATAGAAATATAAAACTAATGTAATAACATCTAAACCTCATTTTGCTTCTGTTTGTATAGAAAGATATCAGCTTGGGGGCAATTGGGTTAAAATACGGCACACACTTTTTATTATTTTAATTTAAATGATGAAATAAATAATCTCAAGACTAATCTAAATGGATAACTTACGCTCGTTTATGAATTAATTATTTAGATACACACTAATTTATAATATTTCAAGTTTTACTAGATTTTTATACAATCAGATACGTTCATATGTACGTATCTCGGGATAAACATAATTGTGCAAAATTTGTTCTAGATATACATGGATTTGCTTGTATCTTGAATACATTGACAACTCTCTTTCGCCTCCCTCCCATCTTGCTCGCCACTCTCATATGTGTTTGATATCTACACTAGATACATACATATGAGATACATAGACAAATCTCCCTCGCTTCCGTTCCGTTGTTACTCGCCTTTCTCCCTATTTTTGTGTATCCGGTAGAATAAATATGAATCTTGGTGTGTCTAACTTAAAATCAAGTATGAAATTACTAATTAATGATACAAAATATAATTATTTCAGAATATAGGAAGAAAGTAAATATATTAAAAATATTTGTGTAATTAGATAGGTTCTCTAATTTAACACCTCTAACCAAATATAAAGTAAAATAATTAATATTTTATCCTGAATTATTATCTCTTATTTTTTATATGCCAAATTAGGGGTGTCAAAAATGAATTTAAACATTTTTTCCCAAGTGGGATTTTTTCCAATAAGTTAAAATTGAGTATGACTTTGGTCTTTTTTCTAATATTGTCATTTTTTCCAAGTGGGATTTTTTCCAATAAGTTAAAATTTTTCCAATAAGTTAAAATTTATTGGTCTAAAATGAAAGAATGGTCAAGATTGTTATTAATGTATGACTTTGGTCTTTTTTCTTCTTTTTTTTCCTAGTATATTATAAATATTGTCATTTTTTTCATTACAAGTTTGATGAGTCGTCCCAATTAATAAGAAAGGACTGAACATATGAAGACTTCAAAAAAGTTACTTCATCTTGTCTCGTATAATTAGATGGACATTTATTTACAAGATGATTAAGAAATCATTAATAGATTAATTAATTTTATTGTTTTATCCCTTGTTCTTATTAATTAGTCTTTGAAAAAAAAATGAAATTTCAAATTTGTTTAAACATCGAAAGGTCATATTAATTATAGGAGTAAAATGAGAAAAAAATTAATTAATGTTATCCTAATTTAGTAAGTGATCAAGTAATATGTGACAAATATTTTAGTAAGATGTTCATCTAATATGAAACGAAGAAAGTAATAAATGTCTCTATTTGATTCAACAATTTTATAATTAAATATAATTACTGGCAATAGAAAGTTGTAATAAGTTATTTCTAGTTTGGAGCCTTTTGGATTGGCTCCCTTTCTTGGCGGTGGTCCGTTTCACTAGTTTGTGTGTATTTGTTTGTTCAATGATATATTCACAATTAATTTATTTTTTTTAAAAAGGACTAAAGCCCACCCATTAATGACTATCCCCTTTTGAATATTCACTTTTTAGCTGAATAAATTTAACTTCTCTCTTAGATTTTAATGATATCCTCGTCATTTTTCATTACAATCTGAAAAATTTGGCTTATTATAAAAAGAAATTCACTCACTTCGACATGATCAGGGTCTTTGGCAACAGCCCACACACCACCGACTGCAACCTCTACAACTACGAAGGTACGGTGATGATGGCAGAGAGGGGTGGATTTATGTATATGTAAGGGGTGTCACGTGACATGGCTTCGTCGAAATTTTTTACGAAATATACTTATATTAAAAAAAAATTAAAAAAACATTGAACGGTAATATAAATTAAAAAGACCCCTTACATGAAAGCGCTTCTAGCCCAGTTGGCAATGGCACTGCATTGGATGTCTTGCTTCCTGAGTTCAATCCCTACGTGGGATTTCCTTTTACGTTTTTGTTTTCCTTGTCTCTTAATTTTTGTTTTTTTCTCTTTGTTTTCATAATTTATTGTTTTAAATTTAAACAATAGATCCTTCATTAAAAAACTAATTCACTTTAATTCATTCAATAACTACTCATCTTATTTTTATAATAAAGTGAAACTCAAAATCTTTGAGTCCCTTATCGATTGGAATTAAAGTTAAGAAAGACAATGTTGAGTTCCTTAATCCTTATATTTATATATTTACTTCTAACATTTCTTCAATTTTATTTTCGTTCTTGTTCATTCATTATCGTTACTCGGCATTTCGATTCTCCATATCATGTTAGTATGTTATTCTATGTATTTTATTATGTGCTTAATTTTTATTCTTACTTGTTCATAATAATTATTTTATTTTTTTCTGTTTGCAATCCTCTATTATTTTGTTAACTACTAATTGTGCAGATTATATCATATTGGTCTAAATTTAATTGTGCATATTACATTATATTAGTCTAAATTTAATGGAGCTTTATTACTCTAAAAATATGACAAACTTCTATTTATATATATATAAAAAAAAGGAAGTATTTAGTCGTGTTTCTAATGAGAATAATATGTATACCTCACAAAATATTTGAAATCTCATCGGAGAGAATGGTAGAAATATATTTGATTTGAGCTTTATTAATATGTTATAAACCATCTTTTTTGATATAATATTATTACAATGATTTGAGTTTTAGTTTTTTTTTTTGAATTTTTAACAAAGGTTATCCAACAAAATTAGTGTTTAATTCAATTTTGAATATAAGGCCTATAACTTCTTTTTTTCATTTTCTTTTAAAGATGTTAATCTTTTATTTGAAATACAACCTTTAAAATAATGTTTTATAAAAATTTATTTAATAATATGAAGGTGTGAGCGGTCTAATTTAAAATTTTAAAATATTATTTAATTTAAAGAGTAGACAATATTTATTTTTAATTTAATCAAACTTTTATATTTCTAAAAACAATATTTTTTCGTCAAGTTCACTATTAATGTGCTTCAATTTTTTGGAGGTCTAAATATAAAAATTCATTGATTTTCTTCTTGGGCTATTCTTGTCATTTAAATATTGACATTGTTTTGAAAAATTTCTCCGTACGCCACTGATTGTAGAATGGTATCGGTCATGTCGAAGTAGAGTTAAAAAAAAGATTATATGATGATAAAAATTTCAGATTGTAACAAAAATGACGCGGGATTTCGTTAAAACTTAAAGAAAAAAATCAATTTGAAGAACTCAAAAAAAAAAAAAGAGAAAAGTCAAGATGTTAATAACAACAGAGAGGAGGATTACTTGGTTCATTTGTGAAAAAGTTATTTGGATCAATTTGATGTTTTGCTCTTGCCAACATTTGAAAGTTATCTTTAAAATACTTGGTACCCCAAGTCATGATAGTTTGTCCATAATTCGAGTAATATGATTAAGTATGAAATATCCCACCTTATATTGTGTACCAACAAACCCTATCAGAACAATCCCAATGACTTGAAGTTTCTATATTCCTAAATTCAGAATTTGAAGATGATGGGTGCACCACCAACGGCTAATACACATTAATTAAAACGTATCATCCAATATTGCTTCATATAATATTTATTATAAAATATTGAAATATAAAACTAATGTAATAACATATAAACCTCATTTTGCTTCCGTTTATATCGAAAGATATAGTCTTGGGGCAATTGGGTCAAAATACGGCACACACGCAACTTTGGATTTTTTTTATCAAATCACTTATTATTTTTTATTATTTTAATTTAAATGAGAAAATAAATAATCTCAAGACTAATCTAATTGGATAACTTATAGAAATCTCGATAGTTTATAAGTTAATTATTTTGATAAACGCTAATTTATAATATTTCAAATTTTACTAGATTTTGATACATTCAGATACGTTCAGATGTACGTATATCGGGATACACATAATTGTGCGCAATTTGTTCTAGATATATTGTATCCAAGTGGATCTGCATGTATCTTGTATACATAGACAACTCTCCCTCGCCACCCTCCCATCTTGCTCGCCGCTCTCCTATGTGTTTGATATCCCATATACATGTAAATTACACTAGATACATACATATACATGTATCTAGTGTGTATCTAATGTGATTTATATGTATATGAGATACATAGACAAATCTCGCTCGCTTCCTTCCGTTGTTACTCGTCTTTCTCCCTGTTTTTGTGTATCTGATATAATAAATATGAATCTTGGTGTGTCTAACTTAAAATCAAGTATGAAATTACTAATTAATTATACAAAATATAATTATTTCAAAATATAGGAAGAAAGCAAATATATTAGAAATATTTGTGTAATTAGATGGGTTCACTAATTTAATACCTCTAACCAAATACAAAATAAAATAATTATTATTTTATCCTGAAATATTATCTCTTATTTTTCATATGCCAAATGATCCTACGAGTCGTTCTCCAAACCTTTGGAAAAAGAAGGAGCTTCATAACAAATCAGGGGGGAATATATTTATTAGATGATATTCATTTTTTAAAAGCACCTCAACAATTATGTACGTGTATATTTTAAATATATACAATTTAAATTTTTGTATACAATGATGAAAATAATTGAATCTCATCATAATTTAAAGTTAAGTGAAAAAAGGTTTTATGATACGAAATTTTTTTCTAGATTGTAATGAAAGGAACAAGGGTTTTGTTAAAAACTTGAGAGAAAAGATTCAAATTATAGGACTAAAAATAAAGAATGGTCATTAATGTATGGGCTTTGATCTTCTTTTTTCCCAATAAATTGTAAATATCATCATTTTTTAAGCAAAATTAAATGTCATTCTATTACCAAATTTGAGAAGTTTGATAATTTGGCCCACTTACACGAACTTCATCACCCTTAATTACCCTTTATTTCTCACATTCATCCTCTCGTCCAAACAACATAACAACCCTAACCAAATCAATCTTAACGAGATCTGCTGTTTTTTGTCCAAATCAGTCGATTAACAACATTGGTGCCACTCTCATCACCTCCACATAGTCCTTTTCTCATTTTCAAATCCATAAAAGGCCATTTTTTTTGTTAAGTATCTAAGATTGAAGTTCTTTTATTGCCTTGTAATTTCGTACAAAATTGGGCCGGCGAACCCAAACAAATATTTGGCCCAATCCAACAATTGAACCGACCACCCCTTCTTAAATAACACCCTAGTAGCTAGGTTTTTCAAAATTCAACTCTCTTTTTTCCTCTCCAATGCCGCCGCTGCAGGGTGCTTTCACTAACTCCACCTTCCTCCTTCTTATGTGATGGATCATCACATCTTCGTCCTCTTTATACCACAGTTCATCTTTCTTAACTCGCAGAGGTGGACCTCTATTATATCTTTTGCACTTTTCCCTTTCTCTTATTTGTTCTGACTTCTTTTTCCTCTTTTGCAGATATTTGCTCCAGTGGTTAACATTGTTTTGATAGAGCAACAAAATGTCATCTCCTCTACTGTAGCTTTGAAAAGAAAAGGAAAAACTCGTAATAATCATATTATTCAAACTTTGTCCATGCGATTTTCACTATTAATGGCCTCAAAAACATCGATCTTTCATATGTCTTTCGATCTGAAAAGGTAACACCATCTCCCATCTTTATTACTTTTCACCATTAATCTCTATCATTTTCTTTTGGTGAAATAATCTTTTTATTGGTTTGAAATTTTTTATTTTGAATTTACAAAACTTTTAAATTAAAAAAGTTGTTGTTCCCAAAACATACCTCATAAAAGGGTCGGGTCCTTGTTCACCATGTTTAAATGTCTATGGTAGCAAACCTTCAATAAGAGATTTATAATTATGAGATTATTTCAATTAACACTTTTGGTTTCTAAATCTTTTTTTAATGACAAAGTATTTTTATTTCATAATTTTTTTACCTTTGAAGTATTTATCATTTTTAGATATATAAGAACATTAAAATAACCCCTTTAATTGCAACAATTTGATATTAGTATCGATTATTCAATTCATGAGATAAATTTTATAGTCATAATGTATAATGAGTGACTATAAACATAATATCACAGTTTTTTGTTGTTATAATTGTTATAGATTGAACTTTAATACTTAACATTGTTCCATATTACTGCTCGTTCACATAATGTAACAAATATACAAAGAGAACGTTAAAAATTTAGCAAGGTTTAAGTTATTAAAGGTGATGTTGACTACTAGTACTTATTCTAGATCAATGAAAGACACTTGAAGCAAGTAAAAGAATTTACAAGTACTATTTGGAGTACCATGATATATAAAAGAGAAAGCAAACAACCTAAAATAGTTTAAAGCCAAAAATGTAAACAAGAAAAGTGCAAGTATACAAATACAAAAGGAGATAAAAGAAAGGATTGAACATATATGAAGAACTCGAGAAAAAGCTAACAAAAATTTTATTTGATTCAATAATTGTATAATTAAATAAGTAGGATTGCTTGTAATAGAAAGTTGTAAGAAATTCTTTTTAGTTTTGAAGTGTTTTCGATTGGGCTTTCTGAAAAGTAGTATCAAATTACATGCATTTGTTTGTTCAATGATAATATTCTTAATTTATTGAAAAAAAGAAGAAAAAAGTATGAAGCGCATACATTAATAATCATTTTGACAATTATCTCTTTCAAATCATATAAATTGTATTTTTCTCTCTTATGTTTTAACGAAATCCGAGCCTATTCTAATGACTGGGTAGACGTCATTCAAAATAAAATCAAGTTGATCACTAATATATACGAAGATTATCAACGACTAATCTACGATAGTTCTTAGTCAGTGGGAATAAAAAGTGGCATTCTTTGACTCTAGACATTTATAGAATGTCAATGTTTGTTCTGACCGAGTTAGGAGTTGTTTTTTCATTTATATTAGTTTTTGATAATCTGCGGTATATATGCCGATGATCAATTTGATTTTATTTTGAATGATTTCTATTTAGTAGGTAGAATAGGCTCAATAATTAGGATTTCGCTTTGAAAAATCGAACTAGAATCATCAACAACTAATCTACATGAAAATAACGAGGTTTCATTAGATTTTAACAATTTCCACATCATTTTTAACAATATCCATATCATTTTTCATTAACAATTTCCACAATGAAGCAGTGTATGACAGAGAGTACATTGAGAACTTGCATCGTATTTTATCTGACTTGAATGTCATGATATATGATTTGTTAGTCATGAAATGCAATTCATATAAAATATGATGCAAGCTCTCAATATACTCTTTGTCATACACCACTTCATCACTTGGACAGTCGAAAGGTTGTTGCATCAATGCCCCCACTAAGCACGTGTACTAGGTAAAATCACGCACAATGCTCATCAATGATAACCCCATAAACTCATTTGATCACATACTCAATTCAAACTTACTGGATAAATCAACAACTGCAAACTCACGAACAAATATAAAAACATCATTCAATGCTAATAATTTATTAGCAATATTCTTGTTGCTCCTTGCACCCCCAATGGCATCTACTATTTCCCTTATACTACTCCGACAAAAGTTATACAAGGGATCCTCAAGCACAATAACTTTTCTTAGTAACTTACAGAACACTAATATCAATCGAGCACATTCACTGTATCTCTTTATATGCAAATCAGCACTCATCAATGAAGAGATACAGTGAACGTGCTCAATTGTTATTAGTGTTATGTAAGTTACTGAGATGAGTTGTTGCGCTTGAGGATCCCTTGTATAACTTTTGTTGGAGTAGTATAAGGGAAATAGTAGAGGTCATTGGGGTTGCAAGGTGCAATAAGAATGTTGCTAATGAATTGTTAGCATTTGAATGATGTTTTTATGTTTGTTCGTGAGTTTGTAGTTGCTGGTTTACCAGTAAGTTAGAATTGAGAATGAGATAAAATGAGTTTACGGGGTTAGCACTGATGAGCATTGTGTGTGATTTTACCTACTATACGTGCTTGGTGAGGGCATTGATGCAACAACCTTTCGACTGTCTAAGCGGTGAAGCAGTGTATGACAGAGAGTACAATGAGAGCTTGCATCGTATATTATCTGACTTGCATGTCATGATATATGAGTTGCTAGATAAAATAGAACGGTGCTTAAGGAAATTGGAAGATCGACTGAGATTGAACAATATTATAGTAAAAATTTTCAGATTGTAATAAAAATGACACGGGATTTCATTAAAACTTAAAGGAAGAAGTCAATTTATAGAACTCAAAAAAAGAGAAAAGTCAAGATGTTATTAATGGATGTACTTCGATATTTTTTTCTTTTAAATAAATTGTAAATATTAGTATTATTTTTTTCAACAAAATTGCAGTCCGTTCTATTTCCAACCCTGAAGAAATAATTATAATTATTCGGATATCTTGTCATTTGTGATCACATGCTATTATTTGAAAAAAACATGTTTTTATTTGTTTAATAGTTATATTAAATGAAGATTGGAGTAAAAAATAACGTTAAAACTGGACATATATTTGTTCATCTTTATTTTAAAGGTCATTAGTATAAGTTTATAAGCATAAATTAGTTAATATTCTTTTTGTCCGTAGAATAATTTTCCAATTTTTTTTATCACTATTCTACGTACGTCTTAGTTAGCATTTGACTATAAATTATTTTCAAATATGTTTGGTAAAAAATTTTGGGTGAAGTTTCACCATCTGTTTAGTTATAATTTTTGGAAAAAATATTTGACTGATTAAAATATATATTTGATTTACACATAAATTTTCTGTATTGGTACGATAAAGGATGACTTCCTGGATGTGATCAGTGATCCAGGCACAAATGCTTGATAAGTTGAGGTTTTGTTTTAACTTAATGATGTACAAAAGATACATTTAATTACAAGAATTACAAGAGTCAAGTTATTGAATAAAGTCTTCTTAAATAAATAATCAAAATTATTACAATTTAATAAGAATAATTAATTGACAAGTCATTTGGTTTTGATAATCCGTCTTTTTAAGGGTAACTATATTACTCACGTATACTTGCATCTGCAATTAGAAGCAACACTTGCATTTATGACTGCTTGAACTGAAAGTAGTTTCTACAATGGCATTTATGATTTATTTTGTCTGACGAACAATAATAAGGTGTCAGCTATTATAATGAAAGTTTGTTAAGTCATATATTTTGTTACTAACAACAAAGAGGAGGAATACTTTGTTCATTTGTGAAAAAGTTATTTCGATCAATTTGATATTTTACTCTTGTCAATTTTTGAAAGTTATTGTTAAAGAATGACAAAAGTCCCACATCGGTGTTTAATGAGATGGGTGGACTCCTTATAAGGTTTGGGAAATCCTCCTCCCTTTGATCTAGCTTTTGGGGTGTGAGTTAGGCTTAAGACCTAATTTCACATGGTATCAGAGCAGGGCCCATCTCACCCGATGTTTGGGCCCCCAAAATCAAAAATTGCTCACGGCACTAGATGCTAAGCACTGAGCATGAGGTGGGTGTTAAAGAATTACAAAAGTCTCACATCGGTGTTTAATTAGATTGGTTAATCCTCCCTTTGAACTAGCTTTTGGGTGTTAGTTAGGTCTAAGACCTAATTTCACAGACATCTTTAAAATATTTGGAGTTAATACCTCACATGGTCACTCAACCATACACTTTTCTCTCAAAAAGTCACTTAACTTTCAATTTTAACTCAAAAACTACAGACTTAGTCACGACTCGAAAGCACCCCCTAGAAGCTAGGGAGAACCCTTGGATCGTGGCAAGGCGTACTTGACCCTTTGGGGTCTTGTACAAGCCCTCTAACTATCATTCATTGCATAAGACATGAAAAGTAGTGCGAAATTTAAAACTTTTCACGAATAAATTAATAAAAGGAAATCTTTCATAAATACTAGAGAATTTCATTGTCACAAGCCAAACTTAAAAACACGACATAAAATCTTAGAGACACGACCCTTTACATTAAAAAGAAATACACGATAAGTCTTTAAATAAGAAACTAAGAAAAGAACTATGCCCTCAAATATATGAGAACATACTTTGTCTTGAGAGGAACTTTCTCAAGTTTCACCCTCAAAAGCTTCCAACCTATATTCATAACTATACACTCTTCTCTCAAAAAGTCACTTAACTTTCAATTTTAACTCAAAAATTACGGACTTATTCTCTTTTCTCTCAGAAAGCCACTCAATTTATTTAATTATTTTTTAATTAAAATTTGTTGACATTAATTATTTATATAACAAATTAAAATATTAAAAAATACCATTTAATGACCCACTCCACTTGACCCGACCCACTAAAAATATAATATTGATCTATTTTATGACTCTTTATCCTCCGTTTTTTTTTGTTGTTTCTCCATTGATATTTCTTCTTCCTCTTTTTAGTAAATTCATTAATATTGGGATTTCTCCTATTCTGATTCGACCAAATAACATTGGATAACAACCCCACCTTCTTAAATTCATAGGAACGTGATCCATAAACCCGGATAATGAATTTTCCGGGTCAAGTTATCGACGTAAAATCTGATAACTCAATTGAATTGAGTGAGTACTATTATCGTCTTCGTCAATGAAATTGCTCTGTCTTTTGCGACCCCAGATGGGTTCTTCTCTTGCATCCACTTGATTATGGGTCGAGTCGAAAATGGTAGAATTGTATTCGTAGCCATTGATTAGTTTCAAAAACAAGATATTTTCTTCAACAATGGTGTTTTAAAAAAGAATGGATTTTTTTAGGGAAGACGAACAAAATGTCGAATTTTGAGCTGATTTTGGACCTGTAAATGAGCTTTGTGAACAATTTCAGTTCTTAAACAATTACATGAGCTACAATTAAATCACTCATGGATCTTGTTCCTTTTCTGGACATAGTACTCATTTCTTGAAATGCATTGTTTTATTTTGGAAATTTTATTTAATATTTTTGACTTATTTAGAGTCGCCACTTAATTTTAGGAAAAATCAAGAAACCTTATATTTTCAAAAGATTAAAACAGTAAATCTATTGAAACTCTTTAAGGGGGTCCATAGGTTCTTATTAACGTCATAGGAAGATTTTGAAAGCACCTAAGACGCTCGTTTAATTGCTGATTATCCGACAATTAAAGTCCTTCAATAATCAACAAAATTTGAATGTATATGTATGTATATGGCATCTATTATTTAAAGTGAAGTGAAAAAGTGAAAAATGCTCTCAATAAAATTGCTTTACATTCAGAAAGAATTTCAAACATATGTTTTTCAAAAAAACCATCTAAAATTCACATTTATTTCACAATTTAGAACCTCTTTTTTTCCCCTCTTTTACCCAAATCTAAATAAATATTTTTCCCCTAATCATTATAGAACTCTCAAATGATAGGTAGCATATGAGAAGATAAAAAGGAAGAATTGTGTGTAAAAGTATTGGAAGAGATTGAAGATGTGTGTGTGGTGATGGTAATGGTTGGGTGAAATTTTGAGGAGGAAGAAGAAGAAACTACAACATTTGAGAATGTTTTCTTTTGTTTTTTTTAATTGTTATATTTTTCTTTCAATTATTCTTTTAAAAAAATAATAATAATTGTCTTCACTTGATTTTCAAACGTGTGTAATCACGCTCTTGATCTGAGTCTGCAAAAAAACACCACATAAACTTAGTCAACGATCAAAGGGGTTTGAAATAGTGTATTTTAATATCTTTAAGTGTTCAGGTTGTAAAGTCGTGAGTAGAAGAGTTTAGGTGACAAATGGAGCCAAATACAAGGATCTTCCAGGTCATTCCGCCTTTTTAAATATGTATGATTCATATTTTGTATATAATGATTAAAAAAAATGAATTACATAGTAATGTTATAAACAATACGATGTATCATACATGCTGGTCTTTTTCAAAAAGAATTAAAATGATAGAGTTAAAATAATTTGTAAAAATTGTCAGATCAATCGTATTTGAACTTGTTGGTTCTTATAAGAAAAATAAAATTGTCTTAATAAAAAATAAATTAAAAAATAGTCTTAGAGGATGGTGATTATAATATGTGTTGTTTTATATAAAATTAGAAAATGATATTAATTATCCAAATAGTCTAAAATAAATTATACCCCGAGTTATTTTGGTCCTTCAATAATCAACAAAAATGTTCTTCATTTAGTACACTTATCGTATATGATAGCTTGTCGATAACTCGAGTGATTACCTTGTTGAGTGATTCCCAAATCAAGATCGCTATAGCTTGGATAAGCAACTCTTGGTAAATTGGACACATATGGCTCCATGTACTTGTAAAGACTTTGGATCCAATACAAATGTTGTTTAGATCCCTTAGTTGAATTCCATTTCACTATGAATTGTATGTTGTGTTGTCACGATGTGAAACTCTATCCTAGACATAACATTCAAAGAACACCAATGTTTGTTCTGACCAACTGGGGAGCCGTCTTTCCATATACACTAGTCGTTGAAGATCTACATGTATACCAACGACCAAATACTCTTACTTCTCACATTCATCTTTTTGTCCAAATATAATGTAACAACCCTAAGCTAATCAGCCCTTAACGAGCCCCACCGATTCTTGTCCAAATCGGTGGATTAACAACGGTGATGCCACTCTCATCACCTCCTCATCGTCTTCTTTTTCATTTTCAAAATTATAGAAGGCCATTGTTTTTGGTTAAATATCTAACCTTGAACCTTTTTTATTGACTTAATAATTATGATACAAAATTGACCAAACGAGCCCAAAAAGAAAATAAAAGAATATCCGGCCCAGTCCAAAAATTGAATCGGCCATCACTTCTTAAATATCACCCTAAGAGCTAGGGTTTTCAAATTAAAATCCTTTTTCCCTCTCCAATGTCGCCGCTGGATATTGTTACTAACTCCACCTTCCTCCTTCTTATGCGACAACAACTTCCTCCTTTTTGTACCGTCATTCATCTCTCGCAAAGCTCGACCTCCACTATATTTTGCACTTTTCCCCTTTTAACTTCCTTATTTCATCTGACCTCTTTTTCTTCTTTTGTAGAGATTTGCTCCGGTGGATGAAATGGTTACCAACATGGTCTCGATAGAGCATCGAAATGTCATCTCTTTTATTGAAGCTCCGAATAAACGAGGAAAAATTTGTTAAAATTATCAAATTCAAGCTTTGTCCATGAGATTTTCGATACTAGTGGCCTCCAAAACATCTTCCATCTCTCTTTCGGTCTGTAAAGGTAACCCTATCCCCTTCTTTATTTCTTTTTGTCATTAGTTTCTATTATTTATTTTGGTGCAATTAATCTTTTCACTGGTCTGAAATTTCAAATTTTGAATTCACTAAACTTTTTAAAGAAGTTGTTATGCCCAAAACATATCTTATAAAAGGGGTTCTTTTTCAATCCCTTATGTCTATGATCACAAACTTTCATTAATAGATTTATAATCAGGAAATCATTTTAATCGATACATTTTGTTTTTGAATTATTTTTTATGACAGTACTTTTATTCCATAATTTTTGTACCTTTGAAATATTTATCATTTTTAGAAAAGAACACTAACCATCACTTATTGCAGCAGCTTAATCGATTATTTAATTCATGAGATAAAGCTTTGTAGTCATGATGTATAAATAGTGACTATAAACATAATATCATAAATTTTTTGTTTCATTATTGATAAGATTGAACTTTTATACTTAACATTCACATAGTGTAACAAATACAAAGAGAATAATAAAACTTTAGCAAGGATTAGGCTATAAAAAAGTGATGTTGACTACTAGTTCTTATTCTAGATCAATGAAAGGCACTTAAATCAAGTAAAGAAAGAATATACAATTGTTATTTGGAGTACCATGATATTTTATACATATAAAGAGCAAGCAACTTAATATAATTTCAAGCAAAAAATGTAGACAAGAAAGGTGCAAGTATACATTTGATCATTTCCCACAGGCAAAACCTTAGTTATCCGAGCTCATTCTACCGGCTCGATAGAAGTTATTTAGAATAAAATCAAGTTGATCACTAATAAATACACAGATCATCAATGACTCATCTACATGGAAAGGCGCGCAATTCCTAGTCGGTGGGAATAAACATCGACATTCTATGAATGTTGCTTTAAGAGTTCATAAATATGACACTGAATCATTTTGGCACTTATTGAATGCCAATGTTAATTCTAACTAGTGGTGGCAAATGGGCGAGTTGGGTCAAATGTGGGCGGATTGAAAATGGGTAATCATTCAACCCGCCCATATTTGATATGGGTAAAAATGGGTTGGGTAAAATACTAGCTTACCCATATTTTACCCATATTTCATTAATAAATAGTTCTTTACTAAACATTCAATATGGAGAAAATATTTTAGTCTTTTTTTTTAGAATGAAATCTGTTGAAAATGCTTCATTTAGTTTTATTCTATTATAAAAGTTAAAAAAAAAATCAAAAAAATTTGGATTGAGGGGGGGGGGTCCAAAGTAGGGTAAAAAAATTTGAAGTTAAAAATATTTTTTAAACAAACTTTATATTTTTGAAGGGTGGGGTTGGTTGGGGTAGGGGGTGGGGGTGGGAGTGGGACCAGGATAGGGTGTAAAAATAAATATTTGAAGTTGAAAATATTTTTTTAAAACAAACTTAATTTTTTTTGGGTGGGGGTGGGGGTGGGGGTGATGGGGGACGATGGTAGGGATGAAAAAATGAAATTGTGAAGTTGAAAACATTTTTAAAAAATAAACTTAAATTTTTTTTTTTGGGTGGGGTGAGAGGGCTGGTGGGTGGTGGGGTGAGAGGGCTGGTGTGGGGGTGGGTTTGGGGGGAGGGGGATCGAGGGTAGGGGTGACAAAATGAAATTTTGAAGTTCAAAATAGTTTTTAAAAATAAACTTTAATTTTTTTGGGAAGCGTGTGGTGGAGATCGAGAGTTGAAATATTAATAGGGACCCATATATGAAAGTTTTGAAAAATCGCTTCTAAAACTTGGTAACAAAAGGTTTTTTGAAAATTTGGAGAAAACTTGCAATACGCATAATTGACCCGTAGTTTACCCATAATATACCCATATTTTAATGGGTAAATATGGGTATAATCTCAAATATTACCCATATTTAAAATCACTCTTTCAACCCATATTTGAAGGGCTATTTGGGCGGGTCAATGAAAAATGGGCTTAAATTGCCAGCACTAATTCTAACCGACTCAGGAGTTGTCCTTCCATGTACACTAGTTGTTGATGATATGCGGATATATCGATGAAATAAATATTTTTAATAAAATGCTCATCTAATATGAGACGGAAGAAGTAATAATTAAAATGTCTTTATTGATTCAAAATTGTATAATTAAGTAGGATTATTAACAATAGAAAGTTGTAATAATTTATTTCTATTTTGGAGGCCTTTTGGATTGGGTTCCCTTTTTGGAAGGTTTGTTTCTTTAGAGTGTGTGCGTGTTTGTTCAATGATAATATTTATAATTAATTGAAAGAAAAAAGAAAAGACCAAAGTACATAGATTTATTATCTTTTGATCATTCTCACTTTTAGTTCTACAAATTAGATCTTCTCTTTTGAAACTTCAATAATATTCTCGTCATTTTTTAAATTACAATTCAGATATTTTGGCTTACCGTAAAAAAAAATTACTTTACTTATTTAACATGATCGATTTTCTGGTAACAACTACAACTATAGATTCAAAGATGTAGCTAGTGATAAGTCAAAATTTCTCAGTTGTCATAAAAATGACCGGAGGTTTCATTAAAACTTAATAGAGAAGAGTCTATTTATAAAATTAAAATGTGAAATGGTCAAAGATAATAAATTTATAGACTTCGATTCCACTTTTTTTTATCAATAAATTGTAAATATTATTATTTTTTCACTAAAATTGCAGCTCATTCTATTCCCAACCCCAAAAAGTCTTGATGACCCGATCCAAAATACCATAAATTTATACTATCATTTTATAATGAATATGTTTTGTAAAAAGTCATGACAGTAAACACAATTAATATAAATACAAAAAATAGGAAGAAAATAAATAAAAAATACCATTGATTTCTATACCAAAAAAAACTATAACTATTTGTAGTTGAAAGTAACTTTAAAGAGAAAGTTAGAATAAAAAATATATAAATTTTGTACTATGAATTGGGATTGAAATTTACTCCAAAACTATAAATGATCGGTGTTTTTATAAATGTAAAACATTTGGTAATTTTAGAAGTTCTCAAATAATAGAACTTGGCTCAAATACTATTTTTTCTAGCATTTGAGGATTTGAATTGTTTGCTAGAAAATTTGCCAAATAATGATAAGTTGTATGGCCAAACAATATTTGTCAAGTTTTTTCTCAAATATTTTTGGAAGTATCTATGCCAAACGCTGCCTTAGTATAATATTGTTTTTTTTCCCAGAAAAGTCTGTTGGACAATACCTACTTGCGTTTAGGCTTAATTTACAAGGGACTTCTTTTATTTTGAATATTTCTTTGTTTTCGTTCCTAAATGTAAGTCTTCTTTAATTATATTAATTTTTTTTCATGAATTCGATGAGTTCAATGGACTCTCTTCCCGCATTCTTGTTAGGCTGAATAGAGGCATATTCAGAGTTTGAAGACGGTGAATGCACCACTAACAATCAATACATGTTAATTAAATTACGTCATTCAATATTGATTCATAGAATATTTTTATACAACGTAAAAATATAAAACTAATGTACTAACGTATAAACTTCCTTTTGCTTCAGTTTGTATTGAAAGATATGGGCCGCATATTACTTGTTTTGGGGCAATTGGGTAAAAACACGGCAAACACTTACTAGCAACTTTGGATTTATTATCAAGTCACTTATTATTTTTATAATTTTAATTTAAATGCGGAAATAAATAATTTCAAGACTAATCTAATTGGATAATTTACAGAAATTTCACTAGTTTACAAGTTAATTATTTAAACACACTAATTTATAATATTACGAATATTATTAGATTTTGATGCATTCATTCACGTTCAGATGTACGTATCTCGGGATACACAAAATTATGTGTAATTTGTGCTAGATATATTGTATCCAATGTATTATAGACACATAGACAACTCTCCCTCGCCTTCCTTCCATCTTGCTCGCCAATCTTCTAATATTTGATATCTTGAATACATGTGAATCACGCCAGATACATACATATATACGTATCCAGTGTGTATCTAATGTGATTTGTATGTATCTGAGATACATAGATAAATCTCGCTCGCTTCCCTTCTGTTCTCACTCGCCTTTCTCCCTATTACAGTGTATCCGGTATCAAAAAATATAAATCTTGACTTAAAATCAAGTACGAAATTACTAATTAGTGATCTAAAATATAATTATTTCAAAATATAAAAAAAATATATATATATTTTTAATAATTGTGTAACTAGATAATATCTCCGATTTAACACCTCTAACTAAATACAAGATAAAATAGTTTACATTTTATCCATTATTATCGCTTATTTTCCATATGCCGAACGATCCCGCATTATGTACATGTATATTTTAAATATATACAATTTAAATTTTGTATACAAGGATGAAAATAATTGAATCACATCGTTATGTTATAAATAAGACGATGTACCATATTTACTAGTCTTTTGCAAAAAGGATTGCAATGATAGAGTTATAATAATTTGTAAAAATTGTCAGAAAGATTGCATTTGAACCTTGTGGTTCTTATAAGAAAATAAAATTGTCTTAATAAAAAAAATTGAAAAGACAATTTTAGCGGATTGTGAATATAATATGTGTTGTTATATAAAAAAATGACGATATGATGTTTTGCTATTGCCAATCTTTGAAAGTTATCTTTAAAATACTTTGTACCACAAGTCATGATAGCTTAGCAATAACGCGAACAATTATCCAATGATTCTCAAATCAATATCTCTATAGCCAGCTGAGATAAGCAACTCTTGATGAATTGGACACATATGACTCCACCTACTTGTAAAGACTTCGGATGCAATACTAATATTATTTGGATCCCTAATTTGAACTCTATCTTACTATATATTATATGTTGTATTGTCACGCTTCGAGACTTTAGTACTCTAGACGTAATATTTTATAGAATATCAACGTTTGTACCAATCAATTCGGAGTGGTCTTCCATATACCCCAGTTGTTAATGGTATGGGGTAGACTAGTGATCAATATTATTTTACAATGAATAAATTCTACCGAGTCGATATAATCGGATAACATGGGCTTTGTCGCCGAAAAATGATAGAATGAAGAACTGAATTCGAGTTGGGTCATTTCTCTTTCTTTTTTGATACGGGATACAAATCTTGATTAGTTGAAACTTTATCAAGCTTATGTTGGTTTGTGGTGGAGTTGCAGAGGTTGTAGTTGATGGTGTGATGGCGATTGTAGATGGCACCAATAATTTAAAGTGAAGTGAAAAAAGGGTTTTATGATAAGTTAAAATTTCTAGGTTTTAATGAAAAGAACAAGGGTTTTGTTAATAACTTAAAGCGAAAAGATTCAAATTATAGGACTAAAAATAGAGAATGATTATTAATGTATGAGCTTTGATCTTCTTCTTTTTTCCCAATAAATTGTAAATATTATCATTTTTAGCAAGGCTGAAGGTCATTCTATTCCAACTCCAGAAGTCTAAATAATCTGGCCCAGTTACACAACCTTCATCAATCTGAAACACCCTTATACATTCATCCTGTCCAAATACAACGTAACAACCCTAACTAAATCAGTTTTAATGAGATCTGTCGATTCTTGTCCAAAGCATTCGATTAACGGTGGTGGTGCCACTCTCATCACCTCAACATAGTCTTGTCCTCATTTTCAAAGCTATAAAAGGACATTTTTTGTTAAATATTTGCACTTGAAACTCTTTCATTAACTTAATAATTCCGTACAAAATTGGCCCAACAAGCCCAAACAGAAAACAAAAAAGTATCTGGCCCAACCCAAAAATTGAGCCGACCATCCCTTCTTAAATATCACCCTAGCAGCTAGGGTTTTCCAATAGAGCTCTCTTTTTCCTCTCGAATATCGCCGCTAGGTGATTTCACTCACTCCACCTTCCGCCTCCTTATGTGACGGATCATCAACATCTTTCTCCTTTTCCTTATTCTTCTGTCCTCTTTTTCCCCATTTGCTCCATTGGATGAAATCGTTACTAACGTGGTTTTGATAGAGCGGAAAAAGGTCATCTTCTCTACTGTAGCTTCAAATAGAAAAGGAAAAGCTTTTAAAATTACCACATTCAAGCTTGTCCATGGGATTTTCAATACTAATGGCCTCTAAAACATCCTCCATTTCTTTTTCAGTCTGAAAAGGTAACCGTATCCCTCTTCTTTCATTTATTTTCGCCATTAATCTCTATCATTTTTTTTTGGTGAATCAATCTTTTCATTAATCTAAAATTTCAAATTTTAAATTCACTGAACTTTTTGAAGTAGTTGTTATGCCCCAAACATATCTTATAAAAGGAGTCCTTGTTCAACCCTTTAAATGTCTATGGTTGCAAATTTTCATTAATAGATCTACAAATTTAATCAGCCTGAAACACCCTTATTTCTTGCATCATCTACTTGTCCAAATACAACGTAAAAACCCTAATTAAATAAGTTTTAACGAGATCTGTCGGTTCTTGTCCAAATCAGTCGATTAACAGTGGTGGTGCCACTCCCATCACCTCCACGTAGTCTTTTCCTCATTTTCAAAGCTATAAAAGGCCATTTTTGTTAAATATCTGAGCTTGAAAGCTCTTTCATTAATTTAATAATTCCGTACAAAATTGGCCCAACGAACCCAAAAATTAAACAAAAAAGTACCTGGCCCAACCCAAAAATTGAACAGACCATCCCTTCTTAAATATCACCCGAGTCGCCAGGGTTTTCCAACTGGGCTTTCTTTTTTCATCTCAAATGTCGCCGTTGGGTGCTTGCACTAACTTATATTTTCTTACCTCTTCTTCCCCTTTTGCAGATATTTGCTCCGGTGGATGAAATGGTTACCGACGTGGTTTTGATAGAGCGGTAAAAGGACATCTCTTCTTTTGTAGCTTCGAATAGAAAAGGAAAAGCTCTTAAAATTATTGGATTCAAGCTTTCTCCTTGGAATTTTCAATACTAATGGCCTCCGAACATCCTCCATTTCTCTTTCAGTATGAAAAGGTAACCCTATCCCTCTTCTTTCATTTCTTTTTGCCATTAATCTCTATCATTTTCCTTTGGTGAATTAATCTTTTCATTGATCTCAAATTTCAAATTTTAAATGAACTGAACTTTTTGAAGAAGTTGTTATGCCCCAAACATATCTTATAAAAGGGGTCTTTGTTCAACTCTTCAAATCTCTATGGTCGAAAATTTTCATTCATAGATCTACAAGCATGAGATCATTTTAGTTGACACATTTTGTTTATGGTTGTTATGCCCCTACATATCTTATAAAAGGGGTCCTTGTTCAACCCTTCAAATCTCTATGGTCGCAAATTTTCATTAATAGATCTACAAGCATGAGATCATTTTAGTTGACACGTTTTGTTTCTGAATATTTTCTTTGATGACAAAATACTTTTATTTCGATAATTCTGAGGAGATGGATAATGGGTTTGAAGATGGATCACTGCTGACTATCAGTTTTCAAATGATTGGGAACAACATTCCAGCTACAACTCTTTTATGGAGTTGGCCAAAGAAGCAAATGCACTCATCTCACACACTATTCATAAGATCAAGAGTGCTCTTAAATGCTAGTGGTACCATCCATTGATGTGTAATATGTTTTGACTCTCTTATGTCTTTCTTGTTTTGAATCATAATATTGTTAGATTGAATAATATTATGATCCAAAAGAAGAAAGACATAAGAGAGTCAAAACATATAACAAATCAATGGATGGTATCACTAGCATTTAATATCTAATAATATTATGATCCAAAAGAAGAAAGACATAAGAGAGTCAAAACATATAACAAATCAATGGATGGTATCACTAGCATTTAAGAGCACTCTTGATCTTATGAATTGTGTGTGAGATGAGTGCATTTGCTTCTTTGGCCAACTCCATAGAAAGAGTTGTAGTTGGAATGTTGTTCCCAATCATTTGAAAACTGATAGTCAGCAGTGATCCATCTTCGAACCCAAGGTCATTTTTGTAAATTTTTGTAAAACTACTATTTTTACCCCTCTCGATAGTTGCCCCGGATTATTTTTGATCAGTTGATGAAGTTGGTTTGAGAACTTTAAACTATTCGATAATTACAATTACTTAACTGATAGATATTTATTAAATAATTAATTTATTTAGTTGAAAATAACGGATTAAGTCTAAATTTTTTTCTTAAGATCCTATACTATTTGACCCATATATATTAAAATAAGTAGTAGGGTTTGTCACTTTATATCATAATTCTTCTTCAAAATAAAACCTCCCGTCCCTCCGAGAACGTGACAATCGACACAACAACTAGGAAGACGACCACTTTTGTCAAGTTTGAATTACTACGCCTCAATATATTCAATTGTTTGTATGAATGGAGTTATATTATTTTATTATTATAATAATATGGTAACACCATAACTTGTGTATAGTGCATTAATGGCTGCAAAGTTAGATTTGAATTGGAAATTTAAGGTTATTTATTGAGGGCTTATAAGAAAATAATAATGAATTAATAATTGGCTACAAATTGTTGGAATTGGGTAACTGCTTCGTGGTGGAGGTTACAGGTGGTGTAACTTTAAATAAATTTTGGAATTTACCTTATAGTTGTTACTTTACAATTGAAGTTTTAACATATAGATATAGGTAATTAAATATTGATTATATTGTATTACATGATTTTTAGTGGTGTATAATGTAATGACTCAGAAGGTCATTTTTCAAAATTGTAAATATTAGTGTAACTTGAGTTAACAAATCGATAGTTAATGGACTAAAGTAATCATTTAATAATACTCTATACATCTATTTTTGGGCCGTGACAAAATGGTATCAGAGCCCCAGGTTCATAGGTCTCACGTGTATACAAGTTGAGTCTATGTAGAGTCTCGAGAATCGGTACGGAGACGTCTCTACTTATCTTCGAGAGGCTATAATGACTTTTAGGGAAAATCTTCACTTTTTGAATGTCTATCGTGCATCCTGTGTATGTTCTGAGTTGTATCACTTCATTTCACTCTCTGTATTATTTGATGACTTGTGTGTGGTTCCTCATGTGAATAGTTGATGTCGTGTATGAATTTGAATGTTAGATCTGATATTAAGATAGGAGTAATATACTTATGAAAATATATGTTAGATTAGAATGTTCAAGATAATGGACATGTAACTTTGGAAACTACAACTAGTAAAGTTATCATAGCATGAATGGGTTGCTTATAAAATGATGGGAATAATGATGCACCAATTGAGGTTAGAACTATTACGATATAGATTGCTTATATTAAAGAAGGTCATGATACGACTAATACAATGGTACTGATAGGTACTTGGTTAGAATTATGAAGTGTGTTACTTTTGTTATTGATCTGACCTATGAAAGAATACATATAGCTTGGGCTAGATATGGAACAAATTTGGTAATATTTTAGAGTTATTCGATAGGTAGAAATGTGGGGCTATTTGGGTACCATCTTCTCGGTAGGTATGATGTGTTCTAGTGGTGGATCTAACAGTATGTCATGATGTGGTACTAGTGTTATATGAAAATGAATACGTCTATTGTAAGAGTGAATATGAACCAGTTAAGAAGTTATCAGTTGTATCACATGCTCGTATAATAAGATTCGGTGTTGCATTCACATTTGAGAACCAACTAGGTTGTTACTGCAGATGTATGTGGTTTAAGCATTATTTATAAGGAAGCTTTTAGTGGTGGATATTTGGACAGTATTCATATGTCTACATTGTGAAGTGTATCTCGAGAATTTTAAATGAGTGGTGATTTCATCATAATCTCCATGGAAATGGATCGATATTAGAATGACAAACTAATGGGTAAGGAAATCCCAAAGGGTATACTTGTGTGAAGGTAATTGAAAATTTTAGTAAAAAGTACATATAAAAGTGGGTTAAGTCCTTTGGATTTGATTGATATAACTGGTTTAAGGTGTCATATTGATGAAAATGTTGACTTCGTGATGATGAAAGAGCTAACTGAGCATGATGGTAATTAGAGTTCGTGATGGATTGTGATTGAGATGCAACTATATAATAAAGATTGTTGTTTAAATAAATTTTGTATTACAATGATGAATTGCGGGTATTTAAGGTTGTTGTTTGATACTATTGAGTAGCTTGATTGCATGAAAAGTTATAGAAAATGCTGAGATACTGCTTGAATAAAATTGAAAGGATTTAGAGTTATAATTGAAAAAAGAATTAGTGTAATGTAGTTAAGTCTTTGGAAAGAAGTGAGAACAATAATATTTTATTCTGATTGCAAGGGCCTAAGAAGGCATCTTCAAAGGAGCTGAAAGTTGGGTTCAGAGACACTGGTTTCCTTCGTTTTGCTCTTGTTATGGTAATAGTTTCACAGGTTCATCAAATTGGTTAAAAACTATTGGATAAGGCTTGAAAAGGGGGTTTCAAGACATACGTTCAGCTCAAGTTTGACGATAATTTTTTTTATGGTTTTGGGTTTGATAATAAGTATTGTTAATTTTTTTTAGTGAATTATATGATAAGGTCGATGGAGAGGCGATCAATTATAGGCTAAGATATGTGAATTCATAAAAATATTCAAGGTATGACGAAATGTTGATAGATAAAGAGATTGGGTTACACAGTTGGATTCAAAATTCACGATTTTCATTGTGAGCTTAGATTTGTGGAAGTATTTTTTGTCAAGGTATGAATTGATAAGGTAAGAAATGATTGATTACATTGAGTATGAATCACTTGGAAGGACCTAAAAATAATTTGAGTAGTAAATTTGGTTACTTTTGATTGGTATACCTAAGGGGTTTCACCTAATGTTTTAGCTTAAAGGATAAGGTAAAAATATCATGAGTTATTGGTCAAAGGATAAGATTGGTAACCAAGTCAGTGGCAGAAAAAAATAATATGGTGTACTGAAGAGTTCAAGGTATTTAAAACTTGCTTCATGAGTAGAATATAAGAGATGTACAGAAATAAGACCTCTCATATAGACTCTTGGTTCAAAGTTGAAGGATATATGGATTTTCACATATAAGTTCCAATATGACTGTGAATGCAAATTGATTCGATATAGATTCACCAGGGTCTTATTGTCAACTTTTATAAAGATTGAGTTTTGATTTGGGTTATAAGTAATGATGTGGGGAAGATTATATATGGTTATGTTGAGCTAGATTGTTCAAATTATGATAGGTAACTTATTGATGTTCAACGGTGTGGACCTACAATTTTACATAATTATTGAGGATTTTGAGGAAATTGAAATTACTTTGTTGATGGGATGACACAAATTGTTCTGATGTGTTACATAGTCATTTGATGGTGGGTTGAGTTTATAGTATACATAATTATTAGGTGATGAAGGATTTCTAAAATTTTGACACGAGGCATATAACGAGTGTAAATGGTAGTTAAAACATGATAAGTGAAAGTTTGTAAGGACTTGACTGTGGGGGTGATTTAATAACTTTATCTCAATGGGGCAGTACTATCAGATTTGGAATTAGTGTATCAGCCTTGAATAGACTCATATCTATCATGAGAGCTTAAATGGAAAGAGAAGGGAATCATAGTTCAAAATTTTTTTGAGAGTAAGGTATATGACTGGTGTGGTTATGATTTTTTTGATATTAAGAGTATTGGATCTAATGTAGTACTGTGATAAGTATTTGGTGTTTTACAAATCGAGCAATTGTAATATTGTTAAGGAGACCATACAAGTTTTGTGAATGACAAAAAAAAAATCGAGAGATAGAGTTAGATGAATGAAATTTTATTTATATGGGCACTATGGAGGAAGTATCTCGTGTTATTCGACTTTGGTTCTGAATATTCTTATATGAACATCTACTTTATTTTGGATATCATTTGGAGTGTGATTCGCTACTTATGCCCACACGCAATTCCATATCTATGGGTGGTTTCCTAGTAATGGATCGGGTGTACCGATCCCGTGAGTGTCATCTTGGTGGGGTGACATCCTTGGTTAGACTTGTTCACTTCAGTTATGATAAATTTGGTATTGTTTGGAATAATTAAAGTATACTAGTGATTCTACACAGACAACCTTACTTATGAGAATTTATATTTACAATTGTCTAAAAAGAAATTGTTAGAGATTCTACATTTTCTAGTGTATCCCTTGTTGTTGTTTACTTGATATTCTTCTTCTTTGGGTTAGATAAGGTGATCCTCCCTTGATGAGTAATCGATGTCTAAAAATAATATTTTTATAACTTAAGCTTATGATGAGATTGTGTTATGAAAAGGAATCTTGATAAGATCTGTGATGGTTTGTGCATTATGAGTGTGTGGTGGTTGGTTAAAGTCCACTTCTGGTTGTAGCCAAGTATTGATTCGTAATTTCATCTTGGTTATGTGAGAAAATATTTGTTATGATGGTTGTGTTAAGGTCTAGTGGATTTTACTTTGGTT
Organism: Solanum lycopersicoides; assembly: GCA_022817965.1. Taxonomy (NCBI): domain Eukaryota; kingdom Viridiplantae; phylum Streptophyta; class Magnoliopsida; order Solanales; family Solanaceae; genus Solanum; species Solanum lycopersicoides. Next base: position 64,682,468 of record CM040619.1, read on the forward strand.
GAGTTTATGGGTTAGCTTGTGGCTTGATAATCCCTCTGATTTGTAGGTCTTTCAAATTTTGATTCCAAAGTTCAGTTCTTAATAATTACTCTAGATGGAATGGTCTTAAAGATGAGCCCACTTGGAGAGGTAAACATCGACTCTAGAGATTATACTTTAAGCTTTTGGTAACGTTGGTTAATCTTCTTTCTTCTTGTATATGTTCGAGGACGAACATGGTTTTTAGTGGTGGATAATGTAATGACCCGGAAGGTCATTTTTGTAAATTTTTGTAAAACTACTATTTTTACCCCTCTCGATAGTTGTCCCGGATTATTTTTGATCAGTTGATGAAGTTGGTTTGAGAACTTTAAACTATTCGATAATTACGATTACTTAACTGATAGATATTTATTAAATAATTAATTTATTTAGTTGAAAATAACGGGTTAAGTCTAAATTTTTTTCTTAAGATCCTATACTATTTGACCCATAAATATTAAAAATTATAACACTCCGTAGCCAAAAACAGACCAAAAATTAGTTTTTCAGAAAAAATTGCAGGTGCTATCAACGGTGGCATCGACGGACCGTAGGAAAGACCTATTCTTTCTCATGCATGTCCTTGGTGTGTGCTTGCATATACCCATACTTAGTACAAGTGTGTACTAACCCTATACAAACTCTACTATTTTAGGTGCAGGCACAGGTGGACGATAGAGCTACAGGATCATCGCTGCAGTCATCCGGACGTCCAGCATTCATCCGGTTTTGGTAGGTCCTCATGCTTTCGAGGATGCTACTGTTTATGTTCTAGCTTAGTTTAGGAGTTGAGCTAGTGGAGCATGTTCCACTAGCGTTTCTTTCTTATTTTATTCAGACTATGTATTGGTGTCATTTTGGCAATTATACACTTATGTTTATTGAACTATTCCTTTCATTTGATTATCTCTTAATGATAGATGGTTGATGTTGAACAAATTACGAATGTATTAGAAATGTTAAGTAAGCAATGTTTAGAAACAAAAAGTTTCAATTTTTCCGTTAAAAATTAACCTATGTAAAGTAAGAATGACGTAAGTAGGCTTGTCTGCGACCTCTGAGAGGTCAACGACGCCGGTCTCGTCTGGGGTCTAGATTCCAGTCGTGACATCTGATTCAGTGTTAGTACAGAAACTCTCTCAGAACCTTTCTCAGTCTCTACTCAGTTGGTGACCCAGTTATAGCTAGACGGGTATACAGAAATTGCCCTGTCACAGTCTCTCAGAAAGTCACCTCAGCAGATCTAGTAGAGTTCGAAATGGTAGACTTCGATGTCATTCTAGGAATGGATTGGTTACACTCATGTTATGCCTCAGTCGATTGTAGAACTAGGATTGTTCGTTTTCAGTTTCCAGACGAACCAATCTGTTCGTTTTCAGTTTCCAGACGAACCAATCTTAGAATGGAAGGGTAATAGCTTAGCGCCTATGGGTCGATTTATTTCTTACCTTAAGGCCATAAAGATGATATCTAAGGGTTATCTCTATCATCTAGTTCGGGTTAAGGATTCTAGCCTTGAAACCCCAACTCTTGAGTCAGTTCCAATAGTCTGTGAATTTCCAGAAGTATTTACAGAAGATCTTCCCAGAGTCCCTCCCGAAAGGGAAATTGACTTTGGAATTGATCTCCTTCTAGATACCCAGCCTATTTCTATTCCTCCTTACAGAATGGCTCAAGCAGAGCTTAAGAAATTGAAAGAGCAGTTGAAAGACCTTCTAGATAAGGGTTTCATCAGACCTAGTATTTTACCATGGGGTGCACCAGTGTTGTTCGTAAAGAAGAAAGATGGTTCTCTCAGAATGTGCATTGACTATAGACAGTTGAACAAGGTCACAATCAAGAATAAGTATACCATCCCCAGGATTGATGACTTGTTTGACCAACTTCAGGGTGCTAGTCATTTATCAAAGATAGACCTCAGATCGGGTTATCATCAGCTCAGAGTCAGAGATAGTGACATTCCAAAAACAGCCTTCAGAACTCGGTATGGTCATTATGAATTTGTTGTTATGTCGGTTGGACTAACCAATGCTCCTACAGCTTTCATGGATTTGATTAACAGAGTGTTCAAACAGTACTTGGACTTGTTCGTTATCGTTTTTATTCATGATATCCTCATTTACTCTAGGAATGAGCAAGAACATGCAAGTCATTTGAGAATTGTTCTACAGACTCTCAAGGATCGCCAGTTATTCGCTAAGTTTAGCAAATGTGAGTTTTGGTTGCAATCCGTTGCTTTCCTTGGTCACATTGTATCTAGCAAAGGGATCTGTGTAGATTCACAAAAGATAAAAGCAGTGAAACAATGGCCTAGACCTACCTCTACTACAGATATCAGAAGTTTCTTAGGTCAAGCAGGTTATTACAGAATGTTCGTGGAAGGATTTTCATCCATAGCCTCACCATTGACTAGGTTGACTCAGAAGATGGTCAAGTTCTAATGGTCAGATGATTGTGAGAAAAGCTTCGTAGAATTGAAAACTAGATTGAGTACAACTCCTGTCTTGACTCTACCATAGGGTTCAGATGGTTATGTGATTTATTGCGATGCATCCAGAGTTGGCCTTGGTTGTGTGTTGATGCAAAGAGATAAGGTTATAACTTATGCTTCTAGACAACTTAAGGTGCATGAGAAGAACTATCCAACTCATGACCTCGAGCTTGCAGCAGTGGTGTTTGCACTCAAGATATGGAGACACTACTTGTATGGTGTTCATGTAGATGTGTTCACCGATCATAAGAGCCTTCAGTATGTGTTCACCTAGAAAGAGTTGAATCTTCGCCAGAGGAGATGGCTTGAGTTCCTTAAGGATTATGATATGAGTGTGCATTATCATCCTGGAAAGGCGAATGTAGTAACCGATGCTCTTAGTAGATTATCTATGGGTAGTGTAGCCCATGTTGAGGAAGAAAGAAAGGAGATAGTGAAGGATGTTAACAGGCTTGCTCGCTTGGGAGTTCGCCTTATGAGCATATCACAGCGGTGTAACAGTTCAGAACGGGGCAGAATCGTCTTTGGTAGTGGAGGTTAAGGAAAAGCAAGACAGTGATCCGATCTTGCTTGAACTAGAAGGTGCAGTCCACAATCAGAGAGTAGAGGTTTTCTCCCAAGGGGGAGATGGTGTACTTCGCTACCAAGGTAGATTGTGTGTTCCTGATGTGGGCGAGTTGAGGCAGCACATTCTTGCAGAAGCTCATAACTCCAGGTATTCTATTCATCCAGGTGCCACTAAGAAGTACCACGATCTGCGGGAAGTCTATTGGTGGAATGGCATGAAAAGGGATATAGAAGACTTTGTGAGTAAGTGCCCCAATTGCCAGCAAGTCAAGGTAGAATAGAACATCAGAAACCAGGAGGTATGACTCAAGAGATCGATATTCCTACTTAGAAGTGGGATGTGATCAATATGGATTTCATCACAGGTTTACCTCGTACTCGCAGACAACATGACTCAATTTGGGTGATAGTTGATAGGATGACTAAGTCTTCTCGCTTTTTTTGGCGGTCAAGACTACATATTCGACAGAGGACTATGCCAAGCTTTACCTTAATGAAATTGTGAGGTTGCATGGGGTTCCTTTGTCTATCATCTCAGATAGAGGTCCTCAGTTTACCTCTCATTTCTGGATGTCATTTCAAAAAGGTCTTGGTACTCAAGTTAACCTTAGTACAACATTTCATCCACAGACGGATGGACAGGCAGAGCGTACCATTCAGACCTTAGAGGATATGTTAAGAGCTTGTGTGATCGATTTCAAAGGTAGTTGGGATGATCACCTTCCTCTTATTAAGTTTGCCTACAATAATAGATATTATTCCAGCATTCAAATGGCCCCTTATGAGGCTTTATATGGGCGTAGATGTAGATCTCTTGTTGGTTGGTTTGAAGTAGGTGAAGAAGCTTTGATAGGGCCAGATTCAGTCATTTATGCTATGGAGAAAGTGCAACTCATTAGAGATAGACTTAAGACAGCCCAAAGTCTTCAGAAATCTTATGCAGATGTAAGGAGAAGGGAACTAGAGTTCCAAGTTGATGATTGGGTTTTTCTGAAAGTCTCACCTATGAAAGGGGTGATGAGATTTGGAAATAAAGGGAAGCTCAGTCCTAGATTTGTAGGCCCTTACAAGATATTGAAAAGGGTTGGCAAGGTGGCATATGAGTTAGAGTTGCCAGCAGAATTAGTAGCAGTGCATCCGGTCTTCCACATCTCACTCTTGAAGAAGTGTGTGGGTGATCCAGCCTCTGTAGTGCTATTAGAGAGTGTGGGGGTGAAAGATAGTCTTTCTTATGAGGATATACCAGTTGAGATTCTTGACCGTCAGGTTAGAAGGTTGAGAAACAAAGAAGTCGCTTCAGTCAAGGTTTTGTTGAGGAGTCAGTCCGTAGAGGGTGCTACTTGGGAAGCAGAAGCAGCCATGAAAGCCAAGTATCTTTACCTCTTTCCTTCCGATTCCACTCCAGCTTGAGGTAATAGTTCCTCTTCAGTTTTACAGTCATTCATGCGTAAATTCAGTTTTAGAATCATGTTCCCTCAGTTTGTACTTGCATTTTCAGCGTAATTGCATGTACTCAGAAATCAATTCAGTCAGAAACTCAGTTCTCAGTGTTTAGTAGTGGGGTTTGCAGCTCTCTCCCTCTATTTCAGCAAGTTTAGTCTTCATTCGAGGACGAATGTTCCCAATGGGGATATAATGTAACACCCCGTAGCCAAAAACATACCAAAAATTAGTTTTTCAGAAAAATTTGTTGGTGCTACCAACGGTCGAATCGACGTACCATAGCCTGAACCATGGTCCGTCCTGCACAACCGTCGATGGGATCAGAAACTCCCAAAAATTTCAGCCCAGAAAAAATTGGTAAAGTCTTGGACGACGGATGGACTTACGGTCCGTAGGTCAGACGACAGTCCGTAGTCCATGATCTTCGATCAAGACTCCCTTCAACCACTCTCTGACAAGAGCTATGGATGACCAGCACGGTCCGTAGGTGGACCTATGGTCCGTAGGTCTGACCGTAGGTGGAAAATTTGCAGACACTTAAGGGGAAATGCAGTTGGGTCAACTTCAAATGATCATAACTCTTAGCACAAAATGAATTAGGTCTCCTATGACCTACCCACAGATATATAATTGAATTATCTTTCCATAGACACCGAACTTGCTAAGATCAGACCTCCGAGTAAAATTTATGACCATTTTAGTAAAGGCCTGTCGAACAGGCCCTCACGACGGACCCAACGACGGGGCGTCGGGCACACGACGGACCGTCAGTCCTGGCCGTCGTGTGGCCCGACAGCAACCTTCCCAGAGGTCTTTTTGACCTTTCCCACTCCGTTTAAACCCTAAGTTACGTCGTTTTGACCCTAAATCATCAGATTTTAGTCATTTTAAGCCTAGAAACACAATTAAAACATATCCAAGTCAAATCATTAAATCAAAACTTAGAAAATTAGAAGCAAGAGAGGAGAAAAAGCTCAAGAACCCTAGTTCAAGAACGCCACAAGCTCTAGCAGTTCCAGCCCCGAAACTTAAGTATTTTTCCGTGGATTTCATCACCAGATATGCGGGATTTCACTAGTGGGTTCCTTTCACCTATTGGGTCCCTAGTTTTCAGTCAGATTCTTGATTTTCTTATCATGATTAAACCTAGAGTTTCTAGAACTTTGGTAGAACTTCATGAATTTATTAAATATATGTTCCAAATCAGATTATCATGTTATTACTCAGATTATCGCATGAATTTCAGAACCCTAGCTTTGTATTTCTTTAGTTCTTGAATTACACATGCTAGGTCAGATATTTCAGACACTTCAGATATACATGCCTTAGTTATAAATGCATAATTACCAGATTAATTATTGCATTCTCAGTTTGCATGTTCAGTTTCGAGCTATCCAGTATTTACAGAAACTCAGACATAATCAGTTAATTTACAGAATTCATTGGAAGTAGCATAATACCGAGTTGGACTAGGCTTTAGCGTACCCAATAGTCCCAGAACTACTAGCCAAGTAGGTTGTAAGTCCCCTCTGTGGACAATCAGTTTAGTGATCACGCCAGCATGCCTTTATACCTTTGGCAGGGTATATTGGGTCCTCTCGATGGGGCGTATACATCGGACTCCACGTTTAGCTCATGTGGCTTTATTATCGGTTATTAGTAGCTCCCACAGATCAGTCAGACTCTCTGCATTGACCATTTATCAGTATACTCAGTATTTAGTTTCAGCATGTTATAAATTGATCATTGCATTCAGTTAGCTCAGAAATTCAGTATATCATGTTCAGATTATTATACTTGTTTTTGTGCTTGTTCAGTTATGTTTTATTTCAGCTTATTTCTATCCTACATGCTCAGTACCTTTCAAGTACTGACGCATACGTGCGCTACAACTTCTCATGATGTAGGTTCAAGTTCTCAGCATCCAGATCACACATAGATCGATTTCCCGATCTCCAGTTCAGCAGATTCAGTGGTGAGTCCTCATTCTCCGAGGACAACAGTCATGAGTTTCATTTCAGTCTTTAGTCATTTAGTTTTAGTTTTTGCTAGATTTAGCTGGGGCTTGTCCCAGTATTTCTAGTCCAGTTTAGAGTCTATTTTCAGACATAGTTAGATTCAGCTTTGTATTGAGTTAATATTTCTTTTGTATTAAGCTCAATTATTTTCAAATATCTCAGTTATAGAATATGGGTATTCCCCATCTTTTCATTTTAAGTATGATTTATCTTCCGCAACAGTTTATTATCTTTAGTATGCTCATGATCATGCCAGCAGGGTTAGCTTAGAATCACTTGTGGTCCTAGGTTCCGTGTCTGCGTCTCGAGGGTAGCTCGGGGCGTGACAAAAATAAGTAGTAGGGTTTGTCACTTTATATCATAATTCTTCTTCAAAATAAAACCTCCCGTCCCTCCGAGAACGTTACAATCGACCCAACAACTAGGAAGACGACCATTTTTGTCAGGTTTGAATTACTACGCCTCAATATATTCAATTGTTTGTACGAATGGAGTTATATTATTTTATTATTATAATAATATGGTAACACCATAACCTGTGTATAGTGCATTAATGGCTGCAAAGTTAGATTTGAATTGGAAATTTAAGGTTATTTATTGAGGGCTTATAAGAAAATAATAATGAATTAATAATCTGCTACAAATTGTTGGAATTGGGTTGCTGCTTCGTGGTGGAGGTTACAGGTGGTGTAACTTTGACTAAATTTTGGAATTTACCTTATTGTTGTTACTTTACAGTTGAAGTTTTAACATATAGATATAGGTAATTAAATATTGATTATATTCTATTATATGAATATTGTTAGATTTATGATATTGGAGAAGTTGGAACTTAACTCTAGACTTGAAATTTGGAAATATGAGAATTGATATGTTAATTGACATCAAGATTAGGAACTTGGTTATAGATTTGGCTGTTTGTTAATTAGTCTTGAAATCTTATTGTGGTCATTTATTTGAATAGATTGTTTTGAGTTGGAAGTTCAACGAAAGAGGAAGACTCAAGTTTCGGAGTGAATTCTTGATTGATTGAGGCAAGTGGATTTCTAAACCCTTGTTAACTGTATGGAATGCGTGTATTTCTTTGTGGTATATGTTTGGGAGTAATGGGACTTGGTGATGGGTTGACTTGTCCACATTGATTAATTCTAATGATGAAAACAAAGGGTAATAAAAGATAATGTGAATAATTGCTTGTGTGTGATGTGTTGATAATGGAGAATGGTTTGAAAGGCTTGTTGAATCATTGTTGATGTTATTGTGAATTGTGCAATGTTATGAAAATGGACATATCCTCTTTATTTGTGTGAACATGTCATTTGCATTATTTTAAGACATGATTCTGACAAGTGTTATGTGTATTGAGAAAGAATAAGAACTTAAAGAGGATGTACCATTTCGAGGGACGTATCGCGCGCCGCGATGGATACTATATTTTGAGGGACCTATCGCGCACCGCGATGGTTACTATTATCGAGGATCGTGTCGTGCGCCACGACAGATGCATGGACATCTATGTTTCCCATGGGTCCCAGACTAAGAGACAGCGGGTGTGTATCGTTAGGAAGACATGCATCACTATACTTGACATTGCATCTCATATCATTACATATTTTTATTATTGATGAACTTGAACACGTGTTTTGCTGATCTTGTGAGTGTTTTTCTGTGAAACTTGTGACTGTTGAATATTGGGTTGTTATTGAGAATATGTAAACTGATAGAGTGTGGTTGTTGAGTTGTGTGCTTGGTAAACTATGAACTGTTAGGCTGTAGCATGGAGGTTCAGATAGGGTGTAAGGAGTACCCGTATTTTGTTCACTTAATTTGTGTTTAGAGGTTTGCTTGTTGGGTACCTTGTGGTTTGGTACTCACCCCTTGCTTCTACAAATTTTTGTAGGTTACGAGTCCGGATCTTCGTGATACAGCCCATTCTCTTCGTTTCCGAGGCATCTTGTGGAGGATTGTGAGTTAGCTGCTTGTCATCTCAGCGAACTTCTCTACTCCAGTTTATGACTTTGTTTTTACTTGAAAGACAGCTTCGTTTTAGACTCGTATTTTATTTCAATTCTAATATTTACATTAGAGGCTTGTGCACGTGACAACCTGGTTTTGGGGATTGAATTAAGTTGACTTATTTTAATAATAGAAATTGTTGTTGTATTGTTGTTTGTTTTCGCACTTTGTTAGATTGGATCTTAGGCTAATTTGTCTTGATGGGATAAAACGAGTGCCATCACACTCGTTTTTGGGTCGTGTCAATGAATTTCGATAATTGTTTCATCTTTATGTGAAATTCAAAAATTATTAGATGTTACCACATGAGTGAATGTTCTGTGTCACACCATATATTATAGCAAAACACACAATTCCCACCATCAAGAATTACATAGAAATAAACTTCAAGATCTACTCTTGAACTACGATTCTTAATCAGTGGGTGGTCAGCTGGTATGATCGAAGAAATAAAAGCTCAGCTCATACTTACACTACAACAAAATATATTTATAGCTACGAAATATAAGCCACAAATATAAAATATGTAGCTATTATATAGTAATAGCCACAAAAATTTGAATTTCCAAGCTATTTATATATTCGTAAAAAATCTTAGCCACGAAAATTTAGCCGAAAAAGCTAATTCCTTATTTTTGCTACAATTTCCAACAATTGTGGCAATAATTCCCTAAATATCTACAACTTTATTGCTATAATAAAAGTTTGTACCTGATCATAATTTTTTGCTAACGTTATAAAAGTTATTGTAGCAATAGTAACCTTTCAGCTACGATAAATTATTTGAAACAAAATATTGTAGCTGAATAATCATTTTGGCTTCAAGTTATAGGAATATCGCGGCAATAGATAATTGATATAGCCACTTTTTTTTTTATAAAAAAATAGCAAAAATTCGTAGTAATTAATAAAAACCTTTTAGCCACAATGAAATATTTAAAACAAAATGTAGCTAAATAACCATTTTTGCTTCATGTTACAAAAAATCGTGATAATAGTTAAATAATATATAGCCAAAGAGATTTTTCTACGGTAAAATTTCGTAGCTTATTATTATTTTTTGCCACGTATTAAAATTTGTCATAGCAATACATAGTAACCTTTTAGTCACATTAAGGTTATTAAAAATAAAATATTATAGTTAAATAAATATTTTTGTGTGAAGTACTAAAATAATTGTCGCAATAGTTGAGTTAATAACTATAAATATTTATCCTGAAGAAATAATAAAGCCACAAATTTATTGTTATGATAAAATATCTTAGCTAATATTTATTATTTTACCACGAGTTGAAAGTTGTTGTAGCTATATTTATGTAGTGTAATTAGAGGTGTCAATTGTTTGATGTGATTCATGCTACTTATAAATTTCAATTATAATTTCAATAAATATATGATTATCTATAACAAATTTTGATTAACTAATTATGCCAAACTTAAAAATCTTGATCTAGTACTTCTAGATTCTTATTTGATTCAAACTAATTTCCTTGTTATAATATCTTTATTAATCAAGTGTAATTAGATTTGTTAATCATTCGATTTGATTCAATTTTACAGGTCTATTGTAAATTTCAAATATAATATAAATAAATAGGTGACTATATAAAATCGAAATTGACTAACCAATTATACTGAACTTAATCATAACTTCATTGAAACTTCATATTGATCAAATGCTTCTAAATTTGGTATTTGATGTAAACTTATTTCATCTGAATATATCTTTATTATCGATAAAGTGTAAATGAATGTGTTAATCATTTGATCCAATTTATAAACCTATTTGTAAATTTCAACTACAGTTTCAATAAAATAGGTGATTGTATATAATTAATTTGATTACTAGTTATATCAAACTTAAATATAATTTCACCATGTCTCACTAAAATTTTATTTTGATCAAGTGCTTCCAAAATTGTCATTTGACTCAAACTTGTTTCATCAGAATGATATGTTTATATTATATTTATATATCTAATGTATATGCAGTTATTAACCGTTCAATTCAATTCAATTTTACAGACATTTATAAATTTTAAAAATGATTTCGATAAAAAGATGTTTAAATCTAAATAATTTTGATTAACTAACTTTGTAAAACTTAAAAATAGCTTTATTGAGTCTTGTTGAAGCTTCATATTTATTAAATGCTATCGAAGTTAATATTTGACTTAAACTTGTTTCGTCGAAATTAAATAATATCTTTATCGATCTTGTATAATTAGAGGTGTTAATAATGGTCCAAAACAATTTAATTTTGTAATTATATTTGTAAAATTTAATAAATAGGTCATTATATATAAAATTATATAATATTTTGTTGGTTAACTTTTTTTTTTTAAGGTTTTATTCAAGGTATGTTCGTGTCACGACCCAAAATTGGATGTGATGGCACTCGTCTTATCCCACCAAGACAAGTCAGCCTAAAACTCAACCATTACAATAAAATGCGGAAAATTTACTATCAACTTAAATTATACCCCAAAACCTGGTTGTCACGTGTACAAGCCTCTAAAGTATACAATTGAATCTAAAGAAAAACTCAAGTCTCAAATGAACTTGTTTCTAGAATAGAACAAGATCATAATTAAGGAGAAAGAAAGTTTGCTGAGACGACAAACAGCTACCTCACAAATCTCCAAGAAGCCTCGAAAAAGAAGAGAATGACAAGTACCATAAAAATCCAGGCTCATAACCTACAAAAAAATTGTAGAAGCAAGGGGTGAGTACCAAACCACACGGTACTCAGCAAGTAAATCCCTAAACATAAGCTAAGGGGATGAAATGCGGGTACTCCTACCACCCCCAACCGAACCTCCACAACTACAACCTTCATAAAAAAAAATCAACCTAACCTAACAACTCACGGTTTACAGCGCACATAGGTCAACAAGAACACTTAAACAAATTACATATCCTCAACAACAATACTTTGACAAATTATATGTTCTCAACAACAACACGTTAACAAATTGCATGTCCTCAACAACAATAATTTAACAAATTACATATCCTCAACAATGATACTTTATCAAATTACACATCCCCAACAACAATAATTTAACAAATTATATATCCTCAACAACAAGCTCAGTATTCATCATCAATCACCAATTCCACAGAAAGGTATTCACAAAATCAGCAAAACACAATATCAAGTTCACTAATGATAAGTATGTGCAATGCAATGGAATACAATGTCAAGTATAATGATGCATGTCTGACCAAGTGATACACACCCGCTGTCTCTCAGTTCGGGATCCATGGGGGACATATTTATCCATGCATCTGTCGCGGCGCACGACACGACCCTAGATAATAGTAACCATCGCGGCGTGCGATACATCCCTCGAAATATAGTATCCATCGCGGCGCGCGATACGTCCCTCGAAATGGTACATCCTCTTTAAATTCTCATTCTTTCTCAATGCATATATAACACTTGTCACAACCATGTCTTAAGATAATGCAAATGACATGTCCACACAAATAATGAGGAGATGACCATTTTCATAACATTGTATAGTTCACGATCACACAAACATGAAATCATATCAACAATAATTCAACAAGCCTTCAAACCTTTCTCAGCACATCACAGATAAACAATTAATCACATTGGCTTTTGTTAACCTTTTTTTTCATCATTCAATCCATCACCAATCCCGTTACTCCCAAACATATACCACAAGGAAATACACGCATTTCATACACTTAACAAGAGTTTAGAAATCCACTTGCCTGAATTCAATAAGAATTTACTCCAGGACTCGAGTCTCTCCCATTTGTTGAACTTCAAACTCAAAGCAATATATGCACATTCATAATCACAATAAGCTTTCAAAACTAACAACACCCATATTGATATATGTCTAGCATAGACCCAAAAACTCATTTGAATTTATAATCAAGTTCCAATTTTGATGTCAATTAACATTTAAAATATCATATTTTTTAAGTTTTAAGCTAGGGTTGAGTCATAATTTCTCCAAATACTACAACCCTAATAACTTTCATATAATGTAATACACCCAATATTTAATTATATGTCTCAATACATCAAAACTTAATCATAATGTGATAATTATAAAAGAAATCCAAAATAAACCATCATAACTTGAAGCGTGAGAAGAACGACTAAACCCAATATTGCGATCCCAACATCAACAAAACGTTGGTGTCCAAATTACTATCAATTAACCACTTAGATTTTATTTTCCCAATGATTAAGCCATCATTATTCAAAGCAGTAACTTTCAAAATTAATCTTCACCACTAGATTTTGTCCCATAACTTTTCAAACATAAAATTTCATTTAAAATGGTCCATTTACAAAGAAATTAAATAGTTTTGTGGGGTGATAGAACACTTTAAAAGTGAAGGTGTCTTTATGCAAATACGGAACAACTTTGATGGTGTCTTTATGTCTTTTCTCCATAACTAAATATGAATAATATTGCCACAAAATTAAGCTATTGAAATAGCTATAAAATCTAAATTTGCATGGCAAAGAGAATAAACATTTTGCTACAATATAGTACTTTTGTGTCGGATCTATGAAAATAGCTACAACTCTTTTTTTATTGTGGCAAAAAAATAAAATAACTTGCTATAAATATATTTTTTTGGCAGGACTTTTGTATCAAAATAGCTACAACTCCTAAATTATATAGCAATCGATATTAGTTCTTAGCCTTGGGTCATGTAAATTTTGTAGCTAACTTTTAGCAACGCTACATCTTGTTACGAATGCTACGGAAAAAAATATTATAGCTAAAGTGCTTAGCCACGAAAAATTTTATATTTAACTACAATAGTTTTGTGGCAATATATGTCTTTTCTTGTAGTGTTATCATTGAGTGACATAAACTACAATTTCACAATCGTAGTGCATGGTCATCTGTTATAGCAACAACATATGCAATCTCATACTTTGAAAGAAATCATTGTGTGAGATATATATACACACACACACACACATATATATATATATATATTGTTAGAAATCGATATGATATTTGCTCTTGTCAATCTTTAAAAATCATCTTTGAAATACTTTGTACCAAAAGTCATGATAGCTTGGCGATAACTCGAGTAATTACATTCTCAAATCAAGATATCTATAGGCTGAGATAAAAAGCTCTTGATAAATTGGAGAAATATGACTCCATGTACTTGTAAAGATTTCGAATGCAATACAAATATTGTTTGGATCCCTAATTTGAATCATATTTTACTATGTATTCTATGTTGTATTATCACACTCTGAGACTATACTCTAGACATAATCTGGACATATACTTATTCATCTTTATTTAAAAGGTCATTAGTATAAGCATAAATTAGTTAATATTCTTTTTGCCATTTTTTTAATTAATCACTATTCTAGGCGCGTCTTAGCTAACATTTGACTATAAATTCTCAAATATTTTGGCAAAATTTTTTTGGTGAATTTTCACCATGTGTTTGGTTATAATAGAATTTGGCTCAAATTGTATTTTTTTTTATGTATTTGAGGATTTGAATTGTTTGTAGAAAATTTGTCAAATAACGACAAATTGTATGGTCAAACAATATTTGTCAAGCATTTTCCTCAAATACTTTGGAAATATCTATAGCAAAAGGCTGCCTTAGGATACTTATGTTTTTTTTTTTTGCAAAAATTCGATGAGTTCAATGGACTCTCTTCCCACATTCTTATTGGGCTGGACAGAGGCAAATTTATAATTTGAAGACAATGGATGCACCACCAACGGCTAAAACACGTTACTTGAAACATATCATCCAATATTGCTTCACACAATATTTTTTTTATAAAATATAGAGATATAAAACTAATGTAATAACATCTAAACCTCATTTTGCTTCTGTTTGTATAGAAAGATATCAGCTTGGGGGCAATTGGGTTAAAATACGGCACACACTTTTTATTATTTTAATTTAAATGAGAAAATAAATAATCTCAAGACTAATCTAAATGGATAACTTATAGAAATCACGCTAGTTTATGAATTAATTATTTAGATACACACTAATTTATAATATTTCAAGTTTTACTAGATTTTTATACAATCAGATACATTCATATGTACGTATCTCGGGATAAACATAATTGTGCAAAATTTGTTCTAGATATACATGGATTTGCATGTATCTTAGATACATTGACAACTCTCTTTCGCCTCCCTCCCATCTTGCTCGCCACTCTGATATGTGTTTGATATCTACACTAGATACATACATATGAGATAAATAGACAAATCTCCCTCGCTTCCCTTCCGTTGTTACTCGCCTTTCTCCCTATCTTTGTGTATCCGGTAGAATAAATATGAATCTTGGTGTGTCTAACTTAAAATCAAGTATGAAATTACTAATAATGATACAAAATATAATTATTTCAGAATATAGGAAGAAAGTAAATATATTAAAAATATTTGTGTAATTAGATAGGTTCTCTAATTTAACACCTCTAACCAAATATAAAGTAAAATAATTAATATTTTATCCTGAATTATTATCTCTTATTTTTTATATGCCAAATTAGGGTGTCAAAAATGAATTTAAACATTTTTTCCCAAGTGGGATTTTTTCCAATAAGTTAAAATTGAGTATGACTTTGGTCTTTTTTCTAATATTGTCATTTTTTCCAAGTGGGATTTTTTCCAATAAGTTAAAATTTTTCCAATAAGTTAAAATTTATTGGTCTAAAATGAAAGAATGGTCAAGATTGTTATTAATGTATGACTTTGGTCTTTTTTCTTCTTTTTTTTCCTAGTATATTATAAATATTGTCATTTTTTCCATTACAAGTTTGATGAGTCGGCCCAATTAATAAGAAAGGACTGAACATATGAAGACTTCAAAAAAGTTACTTCATCTTGTCTCGTATAATTAGATGGATATTACAAGATGATTAAGAAATCATTAATAGATTAACTAATTTTATTGTTTTATCCCTTGTTCTTATTAATTAGTCTTTGAAAAAAAAATTGAATTTTCAAATTTGTTTAAACATCGAAAGGTCATATTAATTATAGGGGTAAAATGAGAAAAAATTAATTAATGTTATCCTAATTTAGTAAGTGATCAAGTTATATGTGACAAATATTTTAGTAAGATGTTCATCTAATATGAAACGAAGAAAGTAATAAATGTCTCTATTTGATTCAATAATTTTATAATTAAATATAATTACTGGCAATAGAAAGTTGTAATAAGTTATTTCTAGTTTGGAGCCTTTTGGATTGGCTCCCTTTCTTGGAGGTGGTCCGTTTCACTAGTTTGTGTGTATTTGTTTGTTCAATGATATATTCACAATTAATTTATTTTTAAAAAAAGGACTAAAGCCCACCCATTAATGACTATCCCCTTTTGAATATTCACTTTTTAGCTGAATAAATTTAACTTCTCTCTTAGATTTTAATGATATCCTCGTCATTTTTCATTACAATCTGAAAAATTTGGCTTATCATAAAAAGAAATTCACTCACTTCGACATGATCAGGGTCTTTGGCAACAGCCCACACACCACCGACTGCAACCTCTACAACTACGAAGGTACGGTGATGATGGCAGAGAGGGGTGGATTTATGTATATGTAAGGGGTGTCACGTGACACGCATTCGTCGAAATTTTTTACGAAATATACTTATATAAAAAAAAAAATTAAAAAAACATTGAACGGTAATATAAATTAAAAAGACCCCTTACATGAAATCGCTTCTAGCCCAGTTGGCAATGGCACTGCATTGGATGTCTTGCTTCCTGAGTTCAATCCCTAAGTGGGATTTCCTTTTACGTTTTTGTTTTCCTTGTCACTTAATTTTTGTTTTTTTCTCTTTGTTTTCATAATTTATTGTTTTAAATTAAACAATAGATCCTTCATTAAAAACCTAATTCACTTTAATTCATTCAATAACTACTCATCTTATTTTTATAATAAAGTGAAACTCAAAATCTTTGAGTCCCTTATCGATTGGAATTAAAGTTAAGAAAGACAATGTTGAGTTCCTTAATCCTTATATTTATATATTTACTTCTAACATTTCTTCAATTTTATTTTCGTTCTTGTTCATTCATTATCGTTACTCGGCATTTCGATTCTCCATATCATGTTAGTATTTATTCTATGTATTTTATTATGTGCTTAAATTCTTATTCTTACTTGTTCATAATAATTATTTTATTTTTTTCTGTTTGCAATCCTCTATTATTTTTTTAACTACTATAATTGTGCAGATTATATCATATTGGTCTAAATTTAATTGTGCATATTACATTATATTAGTCTAAATTTAATGGAGCTTTATTACTCTAAAAATATGATAAACTTCTATTTATATATATATAAAAAAAAAAGTATTTAGTCGTGTTTCTAATGAGAATAATATGTATACCTCACAAAATATTTGAAATCTCATCGGAGAGAATGGTAGAAATATATTTGATTTGAGCTTTATTAATATGTTATAACCATCTTTTTTGATATAATATTATTACAATGATTTAGGTTGTTGTTTTTTTGAATTTTTAACAAAGGTTATCCAACAAAATTAGTGTTTAATTCAGTTTTGAATATAAGGCCTATAACTTCTTTTTTTTCTTTTAAAGATGTTAATTTTTATTTGAAATACAATCTTTAAAATGATGTTTTATAAAACTTTATTTAATAATATGAAGGTGTGAGCGGTCTAATTTAAAATTTTAAAATATTATCTAATTTAAAGATTAGACAATTTTTATTTTTAATTTAATCAAACTTTTATATTTCTAAGAACAATATTTTTTCGTCAAGTTCACTATTAATGTGCTTCAATTTTTTGGAGGTCTAAACATAAAAATTCATTGATTTTCTTCTTGAGCTATTTTTGTCATTTAAATATTGACATTGCTTTGAAAAAATTCTCCGTACGCCACTGATTATAGAATGGCATCGGTTATGTCGAAGTAGAGTTAAAGAAAAGATTATATGATGATAAAAATTTAAGATTGTAACAAAAATGACGCGGGATTTCGTTAAAACTTAAAGAAAGAAATCAGTTTGAAGAACTAAAAAAAAAAAGAGAAAAGTCAAGATGGTAATAACAACAGAGAGGAGGAATACTTTGTTCATTTGTGAAAAAGTTATTTGGATCAATTTGATGTTTTGCTTTTGCCAATATTTGAAAGTTATCTTTAAAATACTTGGTACCCCAAGACATGATAGTTTGTCCATAATTCGAGTAATATGATTAAGTCTGAAATATCTCACCTTATATTGTGTACCAAACAACCCTATCAGAACAGTCCCAATGACTTGAAGTTCCTATATTCCTAAATTCAGAATTTGAAGATGATGGGTGCACCACCAACGGCTAATACACATTAATTAAAACGTATCATCCAATATTGCTTCATATAATATTTATTATAAAATATTGAAATATAAAACTAATGTAATAACATATAAACCTCATTTTGCTTCCGTTTTTATCGAAAGATATAGTCTTGGGGCAATTGGGTAAAAATACGGCACACACGCAACTTTGAATTTTTTTTATCAAGTCACTTATTATTTTTTATTATTTTTATTTGAATGAGAAAATAAATAATCTCAAGACTAATCTAATTGGATAACTTATAGAAATCTCGATAGTTTATAAGTTAATTATTTTGATAAACGCTAATTTATAATATTTCAAATTTTACTAGATTTTGATACATTCAGATAAGTTCAGATGTACGTATATCGGGATACACATAATTGTGCGTAATTTGTTCTAGATATATTGTATTCAAGTGGATCTGCATGTATCTTGTATACATAGACAACTCTCCCTCGCCACCCTCCCATGTTGCTCGCCGCTCTCCTATGTGTTTGATATCCCATATACATGTAAATTACACTAGATACATACATATACATGTATCTAGTGTGTATCTAATGTGATTTATATGTATATGAGATACATAGACAAATCTACTCGCTTCCTTCTGTTGTTACTCGCCTTTCTCCCTATTTTTGTGTATCTGATATAATAAATATGAATCTTGGTGTGTCTAACTTAAAATCAAGTATGAAATTACTAATTAATTAATACAAAATATAATTATTTCAAAATATAGGAAGAAAGTAAATATATTAGAAATATTTGTGTAATTAGATGGGTTCTCTAATTTAATACCTCTAACCAAATACAAAATAAAATAATTATTATTTTATCCTGAAATATTATCTCTTATTTTTCATATGCCAAATGATCCCACGAGTCATTCTCCAAACCTTTGGAAAAAGAAGGAGCTTCATAACAAATCAAGGGAAAATATATTTATTAGATGATATTCATTTTTTAAAAGCACCTCAACAATTATGTACTTGTATATTTTAAATATATACAATTTAAATTTTTGTATACAATGATGAAAATAATTGAATCTCATAATAATTTAAAGTTAAGTGAAAAAAGGTTTTATGATACGAAATTTTTTTCTAGATTGTAATGAAAGGAATAAGGGTTTTGTTAAAAACTTGAGAGAAAAGATTCATATTATAGGACAAAATAAAGAATGGTCATTAATGTATAGGCTTTGATCTTCTTTTTTCCCGATAAATTGTAAATATCATCATTTTTAAGTAAAATTAAATGTCATTCTATTACCAAATTTGAGAAGTTTGATGATTTGGCCACTTACACGAACTTCATCACCCTTATTACCCTTTATTTCTCACATTCATCCTCTCGTCCAAATACAACATAACAACCCTTACCAAATCAATCTTAACGAGATCTGCTGCTTTTTGTCCAAATCAGTCGATTAAAAACAGTGGTGCCACTCTCATCACCTCCACATAGTCCTTTTCTCATTTTCAAATCCATAAAAGGCTATTTTTTTTTGTTAAGTATCTAAGATTGAAGTTCTTTTATTGCCTTGTAATTTCGTACAAAATTGGGCCGGCAAACCCAAACAAATATTTGGCCCAATCCAAAAATTGAACCGATCACCCCTTTTTAAATAACACCCTAGTAGCTAGGTTTTTCAAAATTCAACTCTCTTTTTTCCTCTCCAATGTCCGCCGCTGCAGGGTGCTTTCACTAACTCCACCTTCCTCCTTCTTATGTGATGGATCATCACATCTTCGTCCTCTTTATACCACAGTTCATCTTTCTTAACTCGCAGAGGTGGACCTCTATTATATCTTTTGCACTTTTCCCTTTCTCTTATTTGTTCTGACTTCTTTTTCCTCTTTTGCAGATATTTGCTCCAGTGGTTAACATGGTTTTGATAGAACAACAAAATGTCATCTCCTCTACTGTAGCTTTGAAAAGAAAAGGAAAAACTCGTAATAATCATATTATTCAAACTTTGTCCATGCGATTTTCATTATTAATGGCCTCAAAAACATCGATCTTTCATATGTCTTTCGATCTGAAAAGGTAACACCATCTCCCATCTTTATTACTTTTCACCATTAATCTCTATCATTTTCTTTTGGTGAAATAATCTTTTTATTGGTTTGAAATTTTATATTTTGAATTTACAAAAATTTTAAATTAAAGAAGTTGCTATTCCCAAAACATACCTCATAAAAGGGTCGGGTCCTTGTTCACTCTGTTTAATTGTCCATGGTTGCAAACCTTCAATAAGAGATTTATAATTATGAGATTATTTTAATTAACACTTTTGGTTTTTAAATCTTTTTTTAATGACAAAGTATTTTTATTTCATAATTTTTTTACCTTTGAAGTATATATCATTTTTAGATAAGAACATTAAAATAACCCCTTTAATTGCAGCAATTTGATAAAAGTATCGATTATTCAATTCATGAGATAAATTTTATAGTCATAATGTATAATGAGTGACTATAAATATAATATCACAGTTTTTTATTGTTATAATTGTTATAGATTGAACTTTAATACTTAAAATTGTTCTATATTACTGCTCGTTCACATAATGTAACAAATATAGAGAATGTTAAAAATTTAGCAAGGTTTAAGTTATTAAAGGTGATGTTGACTACTAGTACTTATTGTAGATCATTGAAAGGCACTTGAAGCAAGTAAAAGAATTTACAAGTACTATTTGGAGTACCATGATATATAAAAGAGAAAGCAAACAACCTAAAATAGTTTAAAGCCAAAAATGTAAACAAGAAAAGTGCAAGTATACAAATACAAAAGGAGATAAAAGAAAGGATTGAACATATATGAAGAACTCAAGAAAAAGCTAATAAATATTTTTATTTGATTCAATAATTTTATAATTAAATAAGTAGGATTACTTGTAATAGAAAGTTGTAAGAAATTCTTTTTAGTTTTGAAGTGTTTTCGATTGGGCTTTCTAAAAAGTAGTATCAAACTACATGCATTTGTTTGTTCAATGATAATATTCTTAATTTATTGAAAAAAAGAAGAAAAAAGTCTGAAGCGCATACATTACTAATCATTTTGACAATTATCTCTTTCAAATCATATAAATTGTATTTTTCTCTCTTATGTTTTAACGAAATCCGAGCCCATTCTAATGACTCGGTAGACGTCATTCAGAATAAAATCAAGTTGATCACTAATATATACGAAGATCATCAACGACTAATCTACGATAGTTCTTAGTCAGTGGGAATAAAAAGTGACATTCTTTGAATGTTGCTTCTCACAAATATGACTAGGCATTTATAGAAAGACAATGTTTGCTCTAAACCGACTTAGGAGTTGTTTTTCATTTACATTAGTGTTTGATAATCTGCGGGTATATATATCGATGATCAATTTGATTTGATTTTGAATGATTCTATTGAGTAGGTAATATAGGCTCAGTAATTAGGATTTCACTTTAAAAAATCGAACTAAAATCATCAACAACTAATCTACATGAAAAGAACGAGGTTTCATTAGATTTTAACAATATTCACATCATTTTTAACAATATTCATATTATTTTTTATCAACAATATCCACAACGAAGCAGTGTATGACAGAGAGTACATTGAGAGCTTGCATCATACTTCATCTGACTTTCATGTCATGATATATGATTTCTAGTCTTGACATGCAATTCAGATAAAATACAATGCAAGCTCTCAATGTACTCGCTATCATGCACTATTTCATCGCTTTGACAGTCGAACGTTTGTTGCATCTATGCCCCCACCAAGAACGTGTACTATGTAAAATCACACACAATGCTCATCAGTGATAACCTCGTAAACTAATTTGATCACATACTCAATTCTAACTTACTGGATAAATCAACAACTGCAAACTCACCAATAAACATAAAAGCATCATTCAATGCTAACAATTCATTAGCAACATTCTTCTGCAGCTTGCAACCCCAATGACCTCTAATATTTCCCTTATTCTACTCTGACAAAAGTTATACAAGGGATCCTCAACGCAATAACTATTCTCAGTAACTTACATAACACTAATAATAATCGAGCATATTCACTGTATCTCTTCATATGCAAACTCTGCACTCATCAATGAATTGATGAATCTACGAATGGATTCATCAGCAACATGTTTCCTAGCATTCTCTGGAGACATATACAACATTACCAAATCTGCAAGAGTAGACGGGCAAGTAAATAAATGTATATGGTTACATTTTTCATTAGTAAACTCTCTCACTAACATTCTCGTGTGCAGTTCTTCGAATTCGAAGTACATGAGAATGTTAGTGAGACAGTTTACTAATGAAGTGTGTAGCCATATACACTTATTTATTTCTTCGTCTGCTTCTGCAGTTTTGATAATGTTGTACCTGTCTTCAGATGATGCTAAGAAATATGTTGTTGATATTTTAATCGTAGATTCATCAATTTATTGATGAGTGATGATTTGCATATTAAGAAATATAGTAATGTGTTTTATTGTTATTAGTATTCTGAAAGTTACCGAGAAGATCTGTTGCGCTTGAGGATCCTTTGTATAACTTTTGTCGGAGTAGTATAACGGATGTAGTAGAGGCCATAGGGCTTGCAAGGTGCAATAAGAATGTTGCTAATGAATTGTTAGCATTGAATTATGCTTTTATGTTTGTTTGTGAGTTTGTAGTTGTTGATTTACCAGTAAGTTAAAATTGAGTATGAGATCAAATGAGTTGGTGGGGTTATCACTGATGATTATTGTGTGTGATTTTACCTAGTACACGTGCCTTATGAGGGCATTGATGCAACAACCTTTTGACTGTCCAAGCGGTGAAGCAGTGTATGACAGAGAGTACACTAAGAGCTTTCATCGGTGAAGCAGTATATGACAGAGAGTACACTGATGACGGTGGTGTGATGATAATTGCAGATGACATCGATCATGTCCAAGTAAAGTGAAAAGGCGTTTTATAACAAATTAAAATTTTTAGATTATAATAAAAATAACAAAGTTTCATTAAAACTTGAAAGAGAGAAAATTCAATTTATTGGTCTAAAATGAGAGCATGGTCAAGATTGTTATTAATGATGAGTTTGGTCTTTTTTGTTTTTCTTTTCCTTGTAAATTATAAATATTATCATTCTTTTCAGTAAAAGTTTGATGAGTCGGCCCAATTAGTAAGAAAGAATTGAACATATGAAGACTTTTAAAAAGCTACTTTCTCTTGTCTCATATTAGATGTACATTTTTTTTTTACACGATGATTAAGAAATCATGAATAGATTATTTAATTTTATTGTTTTGTCCCTTGTTCTTATTAATTAGCCTTTGAAAAAAAAATAGATTTTCAAAAGTTGTTTAAACATCCAAAGGTCATATTAATTATAGGGTTAAAATAAGAAAATATTAATTAATTTTATCCTAATTTAGTAAGTGATCAAGTAATATGTGACAAATAATTTAGTAAGATGTTCTTCTAATATGGAACAATGAAAGTAATAAATGTCTCTATTTGATTCAACAATTTTATAATTAAATATAATTATTGGCATTAGAAAGTTGTAATAAGTTATTTCCAGTTTGGAGCCTTTTGGATTGGGCTCCCTTTCTGGGAGGTGGTCCGTTTTCTAGTTTGTGTTATTTGTTTGTTCAATGATATATTCACAATTAATTACAACAAAAGAGAAACTTTCACAAATAGTCACTATAATAAACTTAATTATGCTTCATAACTATAGTTTGCATAACTGCAGGTTGTAGCTACAATTATTAAGTCGTCTCGCTTGTATTATTCGCAGGTTAGTAGAATTCGCGAAAATATTTGTATAATTCAGTTATTTTTGTATAAACTCAAAATAACGAATTTATACAAATACAAACATCAGAATTGTAAGTAGTTATACTAATTATATCATACAAATTTTGAATTGTAGAAAAGTTATGCAAATTATATTATACAAATTTCGAATTATACAAAACCAAAAAGCTTAGCCTCGTAAATATAGCTAAATGTAGGCCGCGAATTGTAATTAAAGCAAACTATAGTTGTATTGAGTAATTAACTAGTATATATTCTCTTATACACGTAATATTTTCCAAAAAAAAAAAAAGGACCAAAGCCCACCTATTAATGACTATTTTGACTATTCTCTTTTTAGCTGAATAATTAAATTAAATCTTCTCTCTTAAACTTTAATAAAATCCTCTCATTTTTCATTACAATCTGAAAAATTTGGCTTATCATAAACAAAATTCACTAACTTCGTCATGATCAGTGTCTTTGGCAACAACCGACACACCACCGACTTCAACCTTCACAACTATGAAGCTGCGGTGATGATTGCAGAGAGGGGTATATTTTGTATATGGAGGTAGTGTCACTTGACACGGCTTCGTCGAAATTTTTACGAAATATATTAATATAAAAAAATAAAATAAAAACATTGAACGGTAATATAAATTAAAAGGACACCCTTTACATGAGAGCGCTTCAAGCGTAGTTGGCAATGTCGCTACATTGGATGCTTGCATCTTGAGTTCAATCCCCAAGGGGAATTTTTTTTACGTTTTTGTTTTCCTTGTCTCATAATTTTTGCTTTTTTCTCCACGTTTAGTAATTTTTTGTTTTCATAATTTTTTGTTTTAAATTCAAACAATAGGTCCTTCATTAAATAACTACTTCACTCTAATTTTTACAATAAAGTGAAAATCAAAATCTTTGAGTCCCTTATCGATTGGAATAAAAGTTAAGTAAGACAGTGTTGACTTAAATCCTTATGTTTATATATTTGCTTCTAAACTTTCTTCAAATTTTTTTTTCCGTTCTTGTTCATTCATTATCGTTATTTGACATTTCGATTCTCCATATAATGTTAGTATTTAATTCCATGTATTTTATTACATGCTTAAATTTTTATTCTTACTTGTTCATAATAATTATTTTATTTGTTTCTATTTGCAATCCTCTGTTATTTTGTTAAATACTAATTGTGCAGATTATATCATATTAGTCTAAATTTAATTGTGCATATTATATTATATTAGTCTAAATTTAACGGAAAGTTATTTCTCTAAAAATATGACAAACATCTATTTATATATTTATATAAAAAAGGAAGTATTTACTCCTGTTTGTAAAGAGAAACTAGATGGATAATTATACTTACAAAGTTATTTTTAACAGCATACACAAAAGGAATTTGTCATATGGGAACTTGAGTATAGAAACTAAATATCTCTATGGTTTAATGCAAAGCCTTTTTCAATCTGAAACAATTATTTGTCTAAAATCGTCCATCCGTATGGACGGTGATTAGGCGCCATCCAATTGAAGCAGTCCATAGAACGTCACTGTTGGAGCATAACTATAGGTTCTTATGATGTCCAAGATAAATCACTTCATGAACTTCATTTTCATCTTTCCTCCGAATTGAAAAGGGACATAACACACCTACAATGGAAGATCCGATGAAAGAAAATTACCAAGGAAAACTTCTTATAAGGTTATATAGCCTATCAGCTGTGTTTTCCAAAAATACGATGACACAAGGTCTAGTTGAGTCTCTTCTTTAAAAATATAAGAAACTCTCTCTTTTCGAATTAGGACACACAAAAGCAGAGAGCGCTATTACTTACAATCAGCAAATGTTAAGACATAGTAACAAACTAAATACTTGAAACATAGGATACAACCCTATACAAAAATCGAATATAAGAATACATATTACGTACCTCTCACAAATGAATATTTTCATTGTCTTTTCTTTTACAACACCCAGAACTCCAGTCATAGTCCATTTAGCTTTTCCTGCAATGTAAACCAAATTCATGGATGAGTATTTTTCATTGTCTTTTCTTTTTTCTCCTCCTCTCTTGTAGCCACCACTTTCTCCATCAGCCACGTTCCAAAAACACTTTCTCTACACATGTATTTTTCTTCATTTTCCTTCGGTAATTTTCTCCCTAAGATTAGCTTCTTCTTTTTTTCAAGAAAAAAAATTATCGTAAAAATTAGCTTATGAAAGTCAAGATCATACTCGATATAATCCCACAAGTGTGGTCTAGACAAGGTGGTGTGTACACCTTACTCCATATCTTTGGAGGTAAAGTGGTTGTTTACCAATGACCAATATCATTGAAATATGAAGGAAACCAGTAACAAACGTATGCATGAATCAGTTTACCAGCATCTCTTACCGAGTATTTGTAACCCGCAATTCCAAAATAACACATTCCACACAGTACAAATAATTACAGCAGATCCTTGAAGTTGAAGGAGCTAACATGAGCAGAATACTTAAGGCATTGCAGAGATTGTGCAAGTGTTTATATTAAGTGTAAGCTTGATTCATTTGTAGATTATGTTGAATACGTATAATTTGTTGATTGTCATTGTGCTTCTTTCTAGGCAAAATGTGGTGGCTATTGTAAATCTCACTTCTTTTATCCATGAATACTTTTACATCTTCTAATCTATTCCATCCACCTGGTCCTGGCAATTGTAAATCTCACTTCTTTGTTATACTTTTTTTGGTCTTTCTTTTGTTGTGTCTTTGTTTTTTTTAAATTTCAAATTGATATTACCTTTTCAGTAAAGTCAGCAGTTGAAGTTCTTTTTGCATCAGGGAGGCATTGCTGCTATCGCGCGTCTGCAAAGAGATTCTACAAGCCATAACCCAGCTGCCAATCACCAAGTCCGACCAACTCCTATGAAATTCTTGGAACTTATCGCTCATAAGATAGTTTTACCATTTTGTGGTGTGTTTTTTTTGTCAATGAATTTAAAGCGCCTCTTTAAATTCATAGTTGTTTGACGTTTACCCGCTTTCTAAAGATAACATAAGTTTCTCTTTAGATGCAGAAAAATGGCAACTAAAGATTTAATTGAAATGAAAGACTTCTTAAGAGTTGAGGTATATCTATAACTGCATACTTTCATTCTATGCAGCAAAATGAGAATCAAGAGAGAAAAGACATGCTATGGCGATTTCAACATAGAATTATTGAATCATCCTTATTTGAGCTCATGATCATACTTACCCACTAGGTAATTTTGATATAAGTGAGGATTACTTAATCTTTCTCAATCATTAACAATCACCCTATTGTATAATCATTATCTCAATTTCAGAATTGTCATTAAATAATGATGTCAAGTTATTTCTCCCCAGCCATATCAAAATCCTTTAATCCAAATGTGTAATGAAAAATTGAATAAAACCCTTAATCCAATTCCTACATATATAAACGAATTTCAAATGAGGTTGACGATGACTTTATTATTAACAAAGTGTTTTCTTGCTAAGGAAGAAGTAAGCCTTGCTCCTACCTTATGAAGGTTGAGAGATTGCTAAACAAAAAAAAGTCATATGAAACACAGGAAATGTCGCGAAAGAAAACGGAAAAAGTTCAAATCTGGTTTAGCCAAAGGTTTCTAGTCAGTACAATTTACCAAGAGGTAATCCAATAGAAGAACTACATGTACACCTAACTCATTTATTCTATCAGTCCATTCATTTGTTTTTTGACGTTTTATGTTGTAGAATACAATCGTTTGTCTTTAAAAGTAATGAAATTATTATGGCTAGTTCTCTATCTTTATCTATATTTGGCTGGATAGTTGGATATTTCATCGAGAGCTTGAAGTACACAACAAATATCAAAGGGATCAAGTATTTTGCTGGACAGGGAATAAGGGAAAAAACATTCTTTTCGAAAAGGCCAAAAAACAAAGTACAAACAAATTGAAACAGAGGAAGTGCTATGTAGTAATGGACGGGAAAATATTCAAAAAGATTGGTAGTTCTTATGTAACGGGGCAGAGTAAGATGTAGGATAAAACGCAGTACATGTTTTCTCCTACTGAAATTTGTAAAAATCTTAAAATCTAACATTCCATTTTTCCTTTTTCATGTTCCTTTTAAGGGAATTGAGATATTATATTTGTGTTATTATTATTATTATCTAGAAAAGAGAAACATGTGTTATGAAGCACTACTTGTATAATGAAGTAGGCCCACATACATACAGTATAACGTGCATTACTTAGAGTACAACTATTTATTGCACTGTTCGTCTTCTCAAAGTGTCATTTCTATTTAAGGGAATATATATTATATTATATTATATTATGTAAATATTTGAAATCTCATTGGATAGAATGGTAGAAATATATTTAAATTGAGCTTTATTAATATGATTTGAACCATTTTTTTTAATATAATATTATCACATTGATTCTTTTTTTAAATTCTTAACAAAGGTTATCCAACAAAATTAGTGTTTAAAATCAATTTTAAATATAAGGTCCTATAACTTCTTTTTTTAATTTTCTTTTAAAGATGTTAATCTTTTATTTGAAGTACAATCTTTTAAATAATGTTGTATAAAACATTATTTAATAATATGAAGGTGTGAGTGACCTAATTTAAAATTTCAAAATGTTATCTAATTTAAAGAGTAGACAATTTTTATTTTTAATTTAATCATTTTTTTATGTTTTTAAGAAAAATATTTTTTCTTCAAATTCACTATTAATGGGCTTCAATTTTTTGGAGGTCTAAATCTAAAATTCATTGACTTTCTTTCTTGAATCATTTTTGTCCTTTAAATAGTGACACCGCTTTGAAAATTTTTGCGCCATTGATTGCAGAATGACATCGGTCATGTCGAAGTAGAGTTAAAGAAAAGATTATATGATAAAAAATTTCAGATTATAATAAAAATGAAGCGGAGTTTCGTTAAAACTTAAAGAAAGAAGTCAATTTGTAGAACTCAAAAAAGAGAAAAGTCAAGCTGTTAATAACTACAAAGAGAAGGAATACTTTGTTCATTTGTATAAAAGTTATTTAGATCAATTTGATGTTTTTCTCTTGCCAATATTTAAAAGTTATCTTTAAAATATTTGGTACCCCAAGTCATGATAGCTATCCATAACTCGAGTAATTACCTTGTTGATATCTCATATCACATGATTAAGTCTTGGAATATCCACCTTATATTGTGTACCAAAAAACACTATTACAACAATCCCAATGACTTGAATTTCCTATATTCTTATATTCAGAAGACGATGGGTGAACCACTAACGGCTAATACACATTAATTAAAACATAACATGAAATATTGCTTCATATAATATTTTATATAAAATATAGAAATATAAAACTAATGTAATAACATATAAAACTCATTTTTGCTTTCGTTTGTATCGAGAGATATCGACTTGGGGCAATTGGGTAAAAATACGACACACACATGCTAGCTACTTTGGATTTTTTTTAGGGCAACTTTCACATATAGCAAACACAAAATTCAAATTTGTATGCCATTGCAAAGTTTGCATAATTGTGCATCATAGCAAACATATATATGCATAATTCGCTTTACATATACAACTGAAAGTTATGTCTATTTCGCTATACATATATACAAAGAAGCACTTGTATAATTCGTTGGCTCCTCTTTAGATTTATATACAATTGAATCGAATTGTATTAAACGAGAAAGAGAGAAATTATATACAATTTGAATATGTATAGATTGAAAAAGAGAGAAAGGCAAAAGAGACTTGGACAGGGAATATACAATTGAATCGAATTGTATAAAACGAGAAAGAGAGAAATTATATACAATTTGATTTGTATAAAACGAGAAAGAGAGAAAAACAAAAGAGACTTGAGCAGGGAAATATTTGTATTGTATAATGTATTTGATAAAAGTATATAGGACGGAGATATATGTATTTGCATGTGTATATACAATTTTCTCTCGGTTTATACAAACAGAAACACAATTTATACAATTCTATTGTATAAAGCGAGAGAGGCAAAACTGGCAAACAGTTTGATAAGGAACACAAATAAATCAAACGGTAGCTACTATATTATTTTACATTATTAGTTTGCTATTCTATACAATTATTCCTTTTTTTTATCAAGTTACTTATTATATTTTACTATTTTAATTTAAATGAGGAAATAAATAATCTCCAGACTAATCTAATTGAATAACTTATAGAAATCTCGCTAGTTTATGAGTTAACTATTTAGATACACGCTAATTATAATATTTCAAATCTTACCATATTTTGATACATTCAGATATGTTCAGATGTACATATATCGAGATAGACATAATTGTGTGCAATTTATTCTAGAGATACTGTATCCAAATGGATTTGCATGTATCTTGGATACATAGAAAACTCTCCCTTGCCTCCCTCCCATCTTGCTCGCCACTCTCCTATGTGTTTGATATACTATATACATGTGAATTACACTACATACATACATATACATGTATTTAGTGTGTATCTAATGTGATATATCGGAGATACATAGACAAATCTCGTTCGCTTTCCTCCCGTTGTTACTCGCCTTTCTCCCTATTTTTGTATATCCGATAGAATAAATATGAATTTTGGTGTGTCTAATTTAAAATCAAGTATGAAATTACTAATTAATTATACAAAATATAATTATTTCCAAATATAGGAAGAAAGTAAATATATTAGAAATATTTGTGTAATTAGATGGGTTCTCTAATTTAATACCCCTAATGAAATACAAAATAAAATAATTAATATTTTATCCTAAAATATTATATCTTATTTTTCATATGCCAAACGATCCCACAAGTCTTATAATAAATGGGGGGGGGGGGGGGGGATATTTATTAGATGATATTCATTTTTAAAAGTTACACCTCAACAATTATGTACATGTATATTTTAAATATATACAATTTAAATTTTTGTATACAATGATGAAAATAATTGAATCTCATCGTAATGTTATAACTAATGATAGAGTTATAATAATTTTGATTTGTAAATATTGTCAGATAGAATGCATTTGAACCTTGTGGTTCTTATAAGAAAATAAGATTGTCTTAGTAAATAGTTGGGAATATAGTTCTAGTGGTGATTATAGTATGTGTGTTTAACTAAAAAATTAGAAAATGATTTTTAAGTAATCAAATAGTCTTAAAAAATTGTATATATGTATGTATATGGCATCGATAATATAAAGTTAAGTGAAAAAAGGTTTTATGATATGCTAAAAATTTTAGATTGTAACGAAAAGAACAATGATTTTGTTAAAAACTTGAGAGAAAAGATTCAAATTATAGGACTAAAAATAGAGAATGGTCATTATGGGCTTTGATCTTCTTTTTTCCTTTTAGTAAAATTAAAAGTCATTTTATTTCCAAATCTGAGAAGTTTGATGATCTGGCCCACTTACACGAACTTCATCACCCTTGATTATCCTTTATTTCTCACATTAATCCTCTTGTCCAAATACAACATAACAATCCTAGCCAAATCAATCTTAACGAGATCCGTTGTTTTTGTCCAAATCAGTCAATTAACAGCAGTGGTGTCACTCTTCACCTCCACATAGTCCTTTTCTCATTTTCAAAGCCATATAAGGCCTTTTTTTTTAAAAATATCTAAGCTTGAAGTTCTTTTATTGACTTAATAATTTCATACAAAATTGGCCCAGCAAAACCAAAATAATATCTGGCCCAATCCAAAAATTGAACCGACCACCCCTTCTTAAATAACACCCTAGTAACTAGGTTTTTCAAAATTCAACTCTCTTTTTTCCTCTCCAATGTCGCCACTGCAGGGTGATTTCACCAACTCCACCTTCCTCCTTATGCGATCGATCATCACCTTTTCGTCATCTTTATACCACAATTCATCTTTCTTAACTCGCAGAGGTGGACCTCTACTATATCTTTTGCATTTTTCCCTTTTTCTTATTTGTTCTGACCTCTTTTTCCTCTTTTGCAGATATTTGCTCCACTGGTTAACATGGTTTTGATAGAGGAACAAAAGGTCATCTCCTCTACAGTAGCTTTGAAAAGAAAAGGAAAAACTTGTAATAATCATATGATTCAAGCTTTGTCCATGCGATTTTCGCTACTGGTGACCTCAAAAACATCGATCCTTCATATGTCTTTCGATCTGAAAAGGTAAACCATCCCCTTTCTTTATTACTTTTCACCATTAATCTCTATCATTTTTCATTGGTAAAAAAATCTTTTCATTGATTTGAAATTTTATATTTGAATTACTAAACTTTAAATTAAAGAAGTTGTTATTTTCAAAACATACCTCATAAAAGGGTCGGGTCCTTGTTCACCCCCTTTAAATGTCTATGGTTGTAAACCTTCAATAATAGATCTATCTTCAATAATAGATCTATAATTATGAGATCATTTAATTAACACTTTTGGTTTCTAAATTTTTTTTTTATGACAAAGTACTTTTATTTCATAATTTTTGTACATTTGAAGTATTTATCATTTTTAGATAACAAATTAAAATAACCCCTTTAATCGCAGCAATTTGATAATAGTATCGATTATTCAATTCATGAGATATATTTTATAGTCATAATGTATAATGAGTGGCTATAAACATAATATCATAATTTTTTGCTGTCATAATTGTTAAAGATTGAACTTTAATACTTAACATTGTTCCATATTACTACTCGTTCACATAATGTAACAAATACAAAGAGAATATTAAATTTTTTGCTAGGTTTAGGTTATAAAAGGTGATGTTGACTACTTGTACTTATTCTAGATCAGTGAAAGGTGCTTGAAGCAAGTAAAAGAATTTATAATTATTATTTGGAGTACCTCTACAAGCAAGCTACCACGCGGACGAGGTTGAAGGCCCATGGGTCATGAACTTCTTTTCCCTGGAGAAAATAATTTCAAGCCAAAATGTAAACAAGAATGGTGCAAGTATACAAATACAAAAGGAGATTAAAGAAAGGATTGAACATATATGAAGAACTCAAAAAAAAAAAACTAATAAATATTTTTATTTGATTCAACAATTTTATAATTAAATAAGTAGGATTGCTCATAATAGAAAGTTGTAATAGATTCTTTCTATTTTGGAGGTCTTTTGGATTGGGCTTTCTGAGAAGTATTAGACTACGTGTATTTGTTTGTTCAATGATAATATTCTTAATTTATTTTAAAAAAAAGAATAAATAAGTCTGAAGCACATACATTAATAATCATTTTGATAATTATCTCTTTCAAATCATATAAATTAGTTCTTCTCGCTTATGTTTTAACGAAATTCGAACTCATTCTACCAACACGGTAGAAGTCATTCAGAATAAAATCAAGTTGTTAACTAATATATACGAAGATCATCAACGGCTAATCTACGATAGTTCCTATTCGGTGGGAATAAACAGTGAAATTCTATGAATGTTGCTTGAAGAGTTCACACATATGACTCTAGGCACTTATAGAATGCCAATGTTTGTTCTGACCGACTTAGGAGTTGTTTATCCATTTCCATTAAGTTTTGATAATCTGGGGGTATATATATCGATGATCAATTTGATTTTATTTTGAATGATTTCTATTGAGTAGGTAGAATAGGCTCAATAATTAGGATTTCGCTTTGAAAAATCGAACGAAAATCATCAAAAACTCATCTATATGAAAATAACATGGTTTCATTAGATGTTAACAATATCCACATCATTTTTTAAAATATCCATATCATTTTTCATTAACAATATCCACAACGAAGAAGTGTATGAATGAGAGTACATTGAGAGTTTTTATCGTATTTTATCTGACTTGCATGTCATGATATATGATTTGCTAGTCATGACGTGCAAGTTACATAATAAATGATGCAAACTCTCAATGTACTCTCTGTCATACACTACTTCATCGCTTGGACAGTCGAAGGTTGTTGCATCAATTCCCTTACC
This sequence comes from Solanum lycopersicoides, assembly GCA_022817965.1. Classification (NCBI taxonomy): domain Eukaryota; kingdom Viridiplantae; phylum Streptophyta; class Magnoliopsida; order Solanales; family Solanaceae; genus Solanum; species Solanum lycopersicoides. The sequence continues at coordinate 64,716,144 of CM040619.1, forward strand.
AAGCACCTGTACTAGGTAAATTCAATGCTCATCAGTGATAACCCCGTAAACTCATTAGATCACATACTCAATTTTAACTTGCTGGATAAATCAGCAACTGCAAACTCACGAACAAACATTAAAGCATCATTCAATGCTAACAATTCATTACCAACATTCTTCTTGCACCTTGCAACCCCAATGGACTCTACTATTTCCCTTATACTACTCCAATAAAAGTTATACAAGGTATCCTCAAGTGCAACAACTCTTCTCAATAACTTACAAAACTCTAATAACAATCGAGCACATTCACTGTATCTCTTCATATGCAAATCAGCACTAATTAATTCATTTGCATATGAAGCGATACAGTGAATGTGCTAGATTGTTATTAGTGTTCTCTAAGACTTGAGGATCCCTTGTATAACTTTTGTCGGAGTAGTACAAGGGAAATAGTAGAGGTCATTAGGATTGCAAGGTGCAATAAGAATGTTGCTAATAAATTGTTAGCATTGAATAATGCTTTTATGTTTGTTCGTGATTTTTTAGTTACTGATTTATTAGTAAGTTAAAATTGAGTATATATGAGATCAAATGATTTTGTGGGGTTATCACTGATGAGCATTGTGCGTGATTTTATCTAGTCCACGTGCTTGGTGAGGGCATTGATGTAACAATCTTTCAACTATTTAAGCAGTAAAGCAGTGTATGACTGAGAGCTTATATCATATTTTATCTTACTTGAATGTCATGATATATGATTTGCTAGATAAAATAGAACGGTGCTTACATAAATTGAAAGATCGACTGAGATTGAACAATATTATAGTAAAAAATTTCAAATTGTAATAAAAATGACACGGGATTTCATTTAAACTTAACGAAAGAAGTCAATTTATAAAACACCAAAAAAAAAGAGAAAAGTCAAGATGTTATTAATGGATGTACTTCAATATATTTTTTTCAATAAATTGTAAATATTAGTAGTTTTTTCTAACAAAATTGCAGTCCGTTCTATTCCCAATCTCACCCTGAAGAAATAATTATAATTATTGGGAGATCACGTCATTTGTGATTATATGCTATTATTTGGAGAAAAAAACATGTTTTTATTTGTTTGATAGTTATATTAAATGAAGATTGGAGTAAAAAATAACGTTAAATCTGGACATATATTTGTTCATCTTTATCAAAATTAAAAAGGTCATTAGTATAACTGTATAAGCATAAATTAGATAATATTCTTTTTATCCGTAGAATAATTTTCCAATTTTTTTAATCACTATTCTAAGTGCGTCTTAATTAGCGTTTGACTATAAATTATTTTCAAATATGTTTGGTAAAATTTTTTGGGTAAAGTTTCACCATGTGTTCAGTTATAATTATATTTGACTGTTTAAAAATATATATGATTTATACACATAAGTTTAAAAAAGTATTAATCATCCATAAGTTTGTGTTATTACGTTATAATAAACATGTTTTGTGAAAAAATTAGGAGAGTTTTAGGAAATAAACCAAAATCAGGATTCCTTAGTAGTTTAGAATTCCTTACTAGGATTTTGTTATTTATGGTATTTCTTATTTATGTTTAATTAAGATTTGTTAGTTTATGGTGCAATATAAATATGTGTGCGTTGTTCATAAGCTTCTTTTGTTTTAGGACCACTATATTATTTGCGCGACCACATACACTTGCGTTGCGTGTGCAATTAGAAAGCAACATGAGTTACATTTATATTTATGACTACTTGAACTGAAAGTAGTTTTTGCAATTGGCATTTATGATTTATTTTGTCTGATGAACAATAATAAGATGCCAACTATTATAATAAAAGTTGCTGAAGTCATATATTTTGTTACTAACAACAAAGAGGAGGAATACTTTGTTCATTTGTGAAAAAGTTATTTGGATCAATTTGATATTTTGCTTTGGCCAATTTTTGAAAGTTACCTTTAAAATACTTGGTACCCCAAGTCATAATAGCTTGTCGATAACTCGAGTAATTACCTTGTTGATTCGTTCCCAAATCAAGATCTCTATAGTTGAGATAAGCCGCTCTTGGTGAATTCGACACATATGGCTCCATGTACTTGTAAAGATTTTGGATCCAATACAAGTATTGTTTGGATCCCTCATTTGAATCCCATTTCACTATGTATTGTATGTTGTAAATGTTCCCTTTTCTATGAGGAAACGGTATTTCATATTCTTCAATTTCATCCATTTTACCTCCTAACGGATCCATTATCATGAACACTAGTTTTTGGTGCGAAAACCTCTCTGAAATCCCCTGGAAAACACTTTCAGGCATTGGCTCAACGACGAAATCTGATTTTGCCTTGAAGTTGCTTTTATATTGTGTTTTTCTATCCAACAGGACTTCTAGTGGTTCGCGTTTTTGGTAACCAGTGAAGTATAGGACGGATTTTATCCAGCTCATCTCCGTGCAATCTTCCATCTTCAATCCTAATTCAGGGAAATCCGCGTTCATAACAGAAATCAGGTCGGATTTAAGTCCTAAGAAGAGTGAATTGAACAAGACTTCAGGTTGTTTCGCATTCCCCTGGCTATCAGTTCCATCGATTTGTTGAATGAGTACTCGAATGAAGAGACCCTCGGGTAGTTTACTAGCTATGTATTGCCAATTATGTACAAGCTCGACACCTTCTTGATCTAACCTCTTGTGAATTGTGAATACTGTGACGAGAGATGGAACGCGAACTAGTTTCACTTTCCAGGCTGATATTACTCCAAAACTAGCTCCTCCACCTCCTCTAATTGCCCAAAATACATCTTCTCCCATTGTTTTTCTGTTTAGAATTGTACCATTTGCATCAAACAAATTGGCATCTATAATATTATCAGCAGCCAGGCCATATTTTCTCATCATAGTGCCAATGCCACCTCCACTAAACTGTCCACCAACGCCAACACTTGGGCATAAGCCAGCTGGAAATCCAAGAATGTTACTTTTCTTGGCTATGTTATAGTAAACTTCACCAATAGTTGCACCACTTTGAATCCAAGCAGTTTCATTTTCTATGTCAATGTTAATCGATCGATAATCGACTAAATCAAGGATTATGAAAGGTTTTTTACAAAGAAAAGATAGTCCTTCATAATCATGACCTCCACTCATCACTCTAACTTGTAAACCATGTTTCTTGGCACAAAGGATTGCCCCTTGGATCTCATTTTGTGTCTTTGGTGTCACTATGAATGATGGCTTAAGTAGTGATGTTGAATTTAACCATCTTGGATTTTGTTGAGATTCTTGTAGAAGATATGTATATGAAGATGATTGTTGGGAATGAACAACACTTGAAGAAGTTGAAGTAGTGTGAAAAGACATGCATGTAGCAAAATCTTGAAGATTTTCATAGCTAATTGGTGTAATTGTAAGAAGAAAGAAAACTAGTAGAACTATTGAATAAACCATGTTTTGATATCATCAAAGAAGAGCAATTTAGGTATATAATGGATTTTTTTTGGTACTCTAAATTGAAATAATTCAAACATCTAACATATATATGAACAAGCAATTTTGTTGGAAGAGAGTAATATTTTGAGGATTTATTACAAGTATTGTATGTTATGCTTCAAAAACATAGTCGGTGTAGTCTACACAGTCAGGTATGAGGAGAGTAGAGCGTATGCTAACAATATTCAATTAATTATCAATGCAAGACACTTCGTTAAGAACAATGAAAAGTTATCTAGAAGTAGTTGAGGAATTGTAGTTTGTCTTCTTGTAATTCAGTCGGTTTTAATTTATTTATTTTTATGAACTTCAATAAGTAATTTGGAAATTTCTAGGTGGAGAATGCAACATTGGGAATATGTTACAATACTTCTAAAAAATATATATCACTTTGCCGAATGCTGATTGTCACTTAGCTTGTAGCTAGTTGATAAAATCTTGGAATATCTAAATATATTTATTAAGAAGATAAAAAATTGCTCACACTATCAGTATATAGTTTAATCTGTAATCACTAAGTTATTATCTTTATGAATCTATTTGTTAGATTGCATATAGGATTTATTACTATAATACATAAATGTGTTCTTCAATTTGACCTCAAGTGACATCTGTTACATAGTAAAGTTCATTTTTGCTCATGAAACCAATACATAAACAAATACATCTTCCATTCTTGCCCCATGCCGGTGAAACCTATATCTTGAAAGTGTATATTTTAGTTGTATACAACTTTCACCTTGCCACTATCCATTGAAATCTATATATATTGAAAGTGGATATTTTAGTTGTATACATCTTTCATCTTCCACCTTGCCCCCTAGCTATTGATTTCTATCTTGAAAGTGGATATTTTATACTACTTTAAAAAATTTGATTTAGCAATAGAAAAGTTTTGTAGCTAAACAACAAATTATATTGCTAAATCCACTTAGCGATTGATTTTTATTAGCAACGAGTAAAATAGCGACAGACTAGCGATGACATTCGTCGCCTGGCCATTGAAATCTATCTTGAAAGTGGATAATTTAAGCCCTTTGAAATCTGTCTTGAAAAGGGAATATGCAATTCACTAATTAAATAACTTAAATAGTATTGACACATATCTAGAATTTAAATTCGATGACTTCGATTTTAAGCTAAAGTTTTTAGTATCAAATTTACTTTAAAATTATAAGTTCATATATATTATTTATCGAAATTTTAACTATATGTTCTGCATTGAAAATACTTAGAAGGTGCTACATCCGTTACTGAGCAACAACAAAATAACTTTTGACACGTACACCAATTTGCCTCCACAGGTTCTGCACAAAGTTAGGTAGATATCGACTCTTAGGCACATGGGATAAGAATTTGCAAGTCAATTACAAAATTCTTTGTACAAGAGACATTTGTGCATGTTTAATTGACTTAATATGAATTTTAGGTACATTGGTCATCAAAAAGTCAATCAAAAAATGTCACTTACTATTTGAAAAAAAAAATTACCAGAATGATATTTTATTTAAGTTATTTTATCTTTTAAATATTTTTACCTATTTACCTTTAATACTTTTAATTAAAATATAAAAAAAAACTTAGTTTAATTTTTTTTTAAAATATTATAATTTTTAAAAATTCTAATCAAATTTTCTAGTTATTTAGCACTTCCTCTCACATTAACTGTGATTATGATTCACCACTTAATAACTTATATATACTTTATTATAATCTCCATCTAGAAGAACTTGTATGCATATTTTTGCGTTATTTTGATAGGCGGACTAAATTATCTTTGGGATTATAATGTTTAGACTAATGTGATAAAATAATCTCAAGTTTGACAGAATAAAGTTGGATATCATATGATTAAATCTGAAACATCCCACCTTATATCGTATACCAAACAACACTATCATAATCTGTCCTAACACTACAACAAAAGTGATCATTAGCGGTAATTAAGAATTAATTATCGCTAAATATGTATTTTTTGCGGAAATTGTCACTCTTTGTATATGTCCCTAAAGCCTTTAGCAACATTGGTTCTAATGACACTAGACTAATGCCGATAGAGACTTTAGCACTCTTTATTAATGTCAATATTTAATACCGCTAAAAGTTGTTTTTGTTATAGTGTAATGAGTTGAAGTTCCTACATTCATATCAAAATTGTTACTTTGAACTTTGAAGTCTTACTAAGTAAATATTACACTAGTGAAATTACTTATATTATATGATCTTGATTAAACCATACATTATACCACATTAAACAGCATTTAAGTAAAAGATACTATTACTACTAGCCAAATATAAACTTAGAACATCAATCATCCCTTTACTGGGATGCTTTGTTCATGTTTGAAGAAATTTTCTGGATCCACTATAGTTTTTATTTGCACCAGCCTGTTAAAATTGTTCTTGAAATACTTGTTCCCCCACACACTAGCTTGTGCAAAGCTCGAATTACTACGATTCATTCCTAAATCAAGATCTCTGTAATTCACATAAGCTTCTCTTGGATACATAGATGCATAAGAAGTCATGTAATTGTAGAGTTTCCTCATCCAATCGACGTGCTTCGTGGCTAATTCTTTATCAGGTCGATTCCACAGAGTTAAATACTGAATCATGAAAATTACCCCTTTTCTGTGTGGGAATGGGGTGTCTGGTTCTGATATATTCGCCATCATTCCTCCGTAAGGATTCCATATCATCAATGGTGAGTCCTCTTCTAATAGCAATTCCCATAGGCCTTCGAGTCCTGTTTCTGGTATTGGCATTTTTATGAAGTCTGATTTAGCTTTGAAGTAATTCTTGAATTGTGATTTCCCCTGGAGGAGTACTTCTGGTGGCGTGTTGTTCGCGTACCCTGCAATGTATAAAACCGACTCTATCCAACTCATTTCTGTAACATCTTTTCGCGTCAATCCCAGTTCAGGGAAAGACTCGTTCGTTATTCGTAGAAGAGTTTCACCGTTTCCAAGAAACAATGAGTTATAAGATGTTTGAACAGTTCTTTCCCCTTTTGCCTCTTTTTTGTGTACGACATTTATGACTACTCTCATGAAGAGACGATCGTCGATTTTGTCAGCAACTTGTTGCCACTTGTATAGAACCTCTGTTGCTCCGTCTTCCAGTGTTTTCGGGACAGTGAAAACAGTGACAATCGATGGAACAGTAACTAACTTCATTTTCCATGAAAGTATGATCCCGAAACTAGCTCCTCCACCTCCACGAATAGCCCAAAACAAGTCTTCCCCCATCGATTGTCTATCGAGTATGGTACCATTTGCATTGACTATACGAGCATCGATCACATTGTCAACTCCAAGCCCGAATTTCCTCATCATGGAACCATAAGCACCACCAGTAATATGACCACCAATACCCAAACTAGTACAGAGTCCAGCAGGGAATCCAAGAGTCTTACTTTTCTCTGAAATCCTATAATAAACTTCACCAACAGTAGCACCAGCTTGAGCCCAAGCTGAATTCTCCTCTGTATTCACATCGATCACTCGAAGCTTCAAAAGATCAACGATAACAAAAGGAAACCCCATTTCAGAAATGTATGAAATCCCTTCATAGTCATGGCCTCCACTCCTAACTCTGAGCTGAAGATTGAGCTTTTTCGCGCAAATTACAGATGCTTGGACATGGGATTCTGTTATTGGAGTGAAAATCAGGGCAGGTTTAGGTACTGATGGCATCAAACACCTGAGATTTTGAGCAGTTGAATTCAAGATTGTGCTAAAAGAAGCATCATTTGGGGTATAGAAAGCTGTGGAAAAAGAGTCAGAGAAATCAGAGTTCTTGCAAATACATTGGTAGAATTTATCAGGGATTGTATCAGAAAGAACAGAAGAAGATAAGATTAGGATTAATGTAACCATAATACAGTTTGAAGAAGCCATAATTGATAATCTTTTTTTTGAATTGATGATGAAAGTATAAGGGGTTGATGGTGTTTATATACTGATAATAAAGTGAAAAAACTTATTCGTATCGAGTGTTTATATCAAGTTAATGTAATTTTCATTGTTACATGATTTAATGAAGTAAAGCGCATGTAATTTAATTAAGGTCAAGTAAAATAAACTATAAATTTAAATACATGACATGCATGAATTGGCTTGATGTAAACACCGAGTGGAGATTAATTTTTACCTATAATAAAGATAAGATTTGATGCTGACTCTGTATGACATATTGCACATATCATTATTCACTTCCTCTTATTATTAGTGATAATAATATATCTCTTAGATTGGTATTAGGATGTATCTTCATTGAAATTCAATATCTTAAAATCTCATTAGTGATTTATTTTTTATTGTAATTAAGAGAAACTTTATTAGTTGATTCTTTCCTTATTTATTGTTTACTATCTTGTATAAATATACATACATATCAATACAATAAACACTTCTGTTAAGCAATAAAGTTTATACCACCGTTTCTTGGTAGTTGTCATGTTGCGTTTTTCGAGAATCAGTATGTCTAATTTTTACAGTTAAATTAGATTATATTAATTCAATTTTTTTAAAGATAAAAAAAAAAAATTCAAAAACTATACGAAAAGTACTATAAAATTGCAACATTTTTCATATCAATATGATAAAAATACATCTTCAAATTTTAATCAAATTTCTTATCGTTTGACTTTTAAAAAATAAATTGCGACAAGTACAAGGAACCAAGATTCAACTAGTGTCCAAATGTGCAATTACTACTATTAATACTCCATCTCTCCATTATTAATTGACATATTGCGCTTTTTGAAAGTCATTTTGATTAATTTTCAAAATAAAATTAGATTATATTAATTTAATATTTTTTATAAAAAATTAGATATTTAAAAATTATACGAAAGTATTATAGATTGCATATGCATATTAATATGATAAAAAAAATACGTCATAGAATATTAAATAAAGTACTTATTATTTGACTTTGGAAAAAAAATTATCACAATTAAAAGTGGACAAAAATAACATTTAGGAAAAGATAATTAATGAATGATCCCTCAAAAGTAGTATGGAGACACTTGGAACTTTGATCATGGACTTGTGGCAAAAGTAATTGGAGCTTTAGAAGAAAAAAAAGGAAATCTTTTAGACTGAAAAAAAGATTTATGCTTTCTTGACTAAGAACCATCATTGATTACTCTTTTTTTCACCTTGAATTGAATGTTTTTCCCTTGATTGTCTCCTCCAAAGTTCACCTAATAGTTTGATTCTTGTGACTTTTTATTGTTAACAAGAATTGAGGTTATTGTATTGTCCATATCTATTATTCTACATTACAGTATTTAATTTATCACTATTTAAGCGTTTTCTTTATCTTACACTTAAATACATGTATTTTCACTATCATATACACAAAAATAGAGAGAGATAAGGAGATTGAGAGGGAGATGAGTGAGATTTGTATGTATCCAAATACATGAAAATCACATGACTAAATAACATATTAGATACATATATATGTATGTATTTGGAATGATTTACATGTAATATTACAAACTAAATGTATCTAAGTAATTAGTCCTCAACTAGTAGATTTATGTAAGTTTTCCATAAAATAATAGGGTATATTAATCTATTTAACTTTTGAAATGAATTTATTAACTTTGAACAAATATGATATGAGTAAGACTGAATACAATGCATAATTTTTTTGAATATCTAAAAATTTATGATACTAAAGAATCTCTCAAATTTTGAAAATAAAATTCTAAGTCCAACCCTTAAATCTAAAAATCTTTGGATTTTGAGTCGACTCAAACCATGCCTACCCAAACATAAATTTGTACAGAGAAAGAACTTCATTCGTCTCAATTTATATGACATAAATAAAATTTTGAGATTTCAAAATTCAAAATTTTACATGAATTCAAATCCAAAAGCTTTAAATCTTTTGAAATTTAATTTGTATGATAAAAACAATGTAAAAATTATTATAAATCACAATAATTAGTAAGATAAAATATTATATATATATATATATATATATATATATGAAATATTAAATTTCTTTCAAGTAGGACAAAGTAATGACTTTAATTTGGTGTAATGCTATTTAGTGACTGATGGTGAAAGAAAGCACTTAATTACACATTGCAATAAAATGTTTTTTAAGTGCTTTATCTGATAGAACCAAAATGCAACTTTGTAAACTCAAATAGGGCTTTCACATAGGGTACTGTATTCGAAAAAATATATCATAAAAGATATCTTTTAAAAAAAAAAGTAGGTCTCTTAATTCATTAGAAGGTGGATCGATATTACTAAGTGAAAAAATAGAGTCTTAATTTATAATAATTTGTTATCCATTTTTCTAGAGAAAAAAGGAAAATCAATTATTATTTAATATTATCTTTTTTTCTTCTGAAAAGAAAAAACAATCAAATATTTATATGTAGAAATAAAATCAATAATCGAAAATTTTGTAGAAAAATGATATACTTCCTTTAGAACCCATAACAAGAATTCATATATAATAAGGGTTTTTTTGTTGTAGGCTTTATTTACGGTCATGATGTACTATAATTGCTTTAAGTTTTTTAATAATGCTTTTTTTGATAGCTAAAATATCAATTTTAGATTTCTTCAAAGAAAGTAAATTGATTCAATCCTATTAAAAGATTTTTTACAAAAGTATTCGAACTATTTTTTTTGTTTATCCCAAAAAATAAGACTCTCACAAACTCAAAAGATAAATATATATTTATTTTACTTCTATAAAATTAATCAAAAATATCAATTCATTACTTATTTACTTTTCTTCTAAATTATTAAATTATATCTTTTTTTTAATAATTTATTTAATAAAAGTCTCCGTTATTTTGATCATTGATATTCAAAAAATTACACTTTAAAGTTGGCATCCAAAGACTAAAAATCTATTCTTTATGCAAAAATTGTAAAGAAATATAGAGGATAATAGATGATGTTAGCAAGCTTTTGCTCTTATAATCCTAAAGGTTGTTAAGCTCATTAGTGATAATAGATGATGTTAGCAAGCTTTTGCTCTTATAATTCTAAAGGTTGTTAAGCTCATTAGTGTATATTGAATACACTTTTTTTTTAGTGCAAGTCTTAGTAATATATTCGAATTATTGAATGACTTACTATATTACTATTATTGAACTATCCTTAATCTTTTCTGGAATCTGAGGGTGAGTTTCGTAGAAAGGAAAATATTTTTCGAAAATGATTTTTTGAAAAATAAGTGAATTTTAAACTTATTTTGTCATGTTTAGTTGGTGAATAGAAATATTTTTAGAAAATATTTTTAATAGTTGATTGGTGAATGAAAAATAATTTTTAGAAAATATCTTTTATTTTTTGCTGCCATTTAGAAAAATAATTTCTGCCATATATATAATAAAGTTTGTATATGTTCTCATTTCAAATTTGTTTATATTGATAATAATCTAGACATCTTGCATACAATCTCTATCCTTCATAGACTTAAAGTAATGTTGTAAAATCATTCAGAGACTTAAAGTAATGTTCTAAAAAACATTTGAGATTAATATAATATTTGTTAAAAACTTTTATGACCTAATAATTTTAATTTTTGGAATAATTGCTAAACTACATAACTTTATTTTACCTATTTCCAATATTTTTCTACTCTTTTATTAAAATTCAAAAATTCCTTTTTTACATCCAATTGATACTTAACTTACTTTTTACGTTGGAAATCAATACTGGAACTTTTCCATTCCCAAAAATTTCGCCTAAATTTTTTTTTCCTAAAATTTTCGGATAAAATTTTAAAGAAATTTGAAATTCAAAAAAATTCAATCCCTATTCATCCGCTTTAGAGTTCAGAATTGATTTATCATCTTCTCCAGTAAGATTTCTTCCCTTTTTTTTATTTTTACTTTTTGTGTATCTAATGTTCTTCCTTTTCTAAAAAATTTATAGTTTTTTTTTCAGAATCGAAAATTTCGAAGATTTGTGTTCTAAATCGATGCATGACCCTATAGTCATGACAAATCCAAGTTCTAGCAAGAGATCTTCTTCAAAGAACAGACATGCATCAACTTTGAAAGACCCAAAAACCCCAAAGAAAAGGGATAGAAAGGCACCTCCGATTATTCGACCAACACTACCTACGGTATCTACATTTGTATCCTTATCCATCCTGATTTTTGTATCTTTTTCATTAGTTTGATGATTGCTTTTTTTCATTTAAGTATCGTTTATTTCAAATTTTCATTGCACTCATGGAACACAGAATTTTTTTGATACTTTTATGTCTTACACATAAATAATAATGTTTCGTAGATAATATTTTAAGTATCAGTTTATTATTTTTTGATACATTATTTTTTTGTCTAATTATATAACGACAAATGAAATATTTAGGTATTTGTGTATCTTTTATGTGTTGGACAAGAACATTAACGTATCTAATTTGTTTAAGTTGGATGTTTTGTTGATATTTAGTGTAAAATTGCATGAACATTAATGTATCTAATATTATTGTTTAAGTATCATATTGGTATGTAGGCGTTATTTAGTATCGATTTTCATGAACTTTAATGTATCTAAAGTGAACAGAAATCACACTAGAAATATTGATTTTTGTGATGCTTTTTTTAAGTATCAGTTTGATTATTTAGTATAAAATTGCATGAATATTAATGTATCTAATATTATTGTTTAAGTATCATATTGGCATGCAGGTGTTATTTAGTATCTAAAGTGAACAGAAATCACACAAGAAATATTGATTTTGTGATACTTTTTAAGTATCAATTTGGTATGTTTAATAATGACTAATCAAATTTGTGTATTTGTGTACCTTTTATGTGTTGCACATGAAAATTATTGTATTTAATATAGTAATATGTTTAAGTTTAAATGTTTGATTGTTATTTAGTATCAAAGTGCATGAACATATATATATATATATATATATATATATATATATATATATATATGTAATACTTTTGTTTAAATATCATATTGACATGTATGTTTTATTTAATATCACTATTCATGTGCATTGATGTATGTAAAAGTTAACAGTGATACTCATTAATGTGATATTGTTAACATTCTTCTTGTTATTTAGTATTAGTTAAACCACAACATGATTATATGTAGGTAATAGTATAGAAACTGTTTATATCTGTTGAAGATTGATAAAAATTATTTATTTAATTGCAGAAAATAATTTATGTAATTAAACATATTCCAAGGAATGCTCTAAAGTTTGGTCCAACCTACAACACCATTTATAGATTTCGATTTGGGTGTTGGTTGTGGTTGTTTTAAAGGAAAGGTTGATAAGTCAAGGAAAAAAGTGCATTCCGTAGAGATAAATCAGTTGTCTGTAATGCTTTCAAACTATCTACATGATAGTGATTTCTTTGATAAAACGGAGAGAATTAATTGGTTATTATTGGAGGCGTACAAAGACAAGGAAACGGGTGAACTGTTGGGTCCACAAAATTTCTTTGCAGTGGAATATGCTCAAGATATTATTAAACAACAAAGCGATAGTCTGTTAGTATTGTAAATCAATTTATTTACTTAGATGTTCAATTCTTTTTTTAATGTATCTTCATTTTTTTGCAGGGATTGTAGAAGGTGTGTAGCTGCTTATGCAGAATACTTGAGTGACGAAATCAACATTCCATCTGTTAGTTTTCAGAGTGAATATCTTCGCAACAGATATGAAAGTATGTATGGACAAAGTAAAGGCTGGATATGTTAGTGATACCGACGATCCTGCAAGGCCAAAGAATGATTACACTACACAGGCAGAAGGTGGATTGGTAAATTTAGAGTAGTTAGATTTATATTATGTTGAAGTTAAGTTAATTAGTATTTTATTTTATAACTTGTCCTTCCAGCACAATATTAATAAGTAATTATTAATTTGAAGAATTCTTTTTTTCAAAAAATGTATTTCAATTTCAATTTTTGCCTCCAAATATATAATTTAATTAACAGTAAGTCGCTATAAATTAATTTTGTAAAAGTAATATATACACAATTATTGCTGATACACTATAAACTTTGTTAACAGTATACATGATACTATATTTACACAATTATTACACAAAATAAAATAAAATAATTAACTTAAAATATTTAGTATTTCAATAAATCACAACGTTTGATACAATATTATCATCAGATACACAATATCCATAGAGTTATTAAGTATATGATACACATTTTATTATCAAAAATTTTGTGTGTATCTTTAACAATTAATACACAATAATGTAATTAATATATTTAGTATTGTTCAACATGCTCCAACATATAAAACTCTATATATATTTAGTATCGGTTACAATTATGTGTCTGATAACAAAAATTTGTTATCATATCCATTATATTTTACCGTTTTATGTAAATGAGACTATATAAATTATCAATATCATTACACTTGATATAATACAATCAAAATTGATATATTTAGTATCACTACACATTTTATATCTTGTAACATTTATATGAAGTTATAATCACATAAAATGAAAAACTTTAAATCTTATTAGTAAACTAAAAATATCCAGAAACATTATTACACATGAAGCATAAATAACAACAAAAAAATAATCATCAAGAATCTTTTGGAAAGAAGGTACATGTTCTTATATTGTGACCTTCTTGTTCACAATGTCCACAACAATTACTTTTTGTTCTTAGAGGATACATTCCTAATCCAACCTCATGTTTCTTAATTTCTATGTACAATTTCGAACCCATATCAATCCGAATACACAAAGGAGACGAATTACCATCAACAAAATATCTAATCTCGATATGTTTTTTCGATTCATCAATACCCAACTCAGCCGCATTTGCTGAAATAAGATTCATGGATGAAATATTTTCTCCAACCACTATTCCATCACTTTTGTATCGCTCGTATATAACATTACTTTTCCATGTTCCAGATTATCTTAACAAGATCGAAATATTCATTTTTTGAATCTTCACAAATTGCGTTCCAGAATTTTTTTAAGCCAAGCTTTGCGTGTTTTTATCGAAGAACAAAGTGAAGGTTTGGCAATTTGAAATTCACTAATGTCATCAATCAGTTAGAGGTTTATGCAGATTAGACGCAAATTTTATTAAACGTACGCTTTAATCGTGGGACAAATTTTTTCTGTTTTTTACGCTGTAACTGATAACAACAAATTAAATATTAAAATATCTGTCCGCTCTAATTTAAATATCATTCCTCAATATTAAATATCCGAATTCATATAAAAAGGGGATTTTTGATAAATAAATAAAAAGTAGATGTGATTTGCCTAATTTTTACTTAATTTTTCCTATTCAGTAAAATGTTGAAAATATTTTCATATGTTTGTTCAAATCTATTTGGGCATCTATTTTATAAGGTACTAAAAGTAAATTTTCATGCTCAAATATTATATCAGTCCCTTAAACACTAGATGATATTACTTATACTATATAATCTTTGACTAAATCATACATTTACACCACATTAAGCAATGGGATTTTTTTTCATGTTTGAAGAAATTTTCTTCCATGTTTTCGGGACAGTGAAAACGGTGACAAGGGAATCCAAGAGTAAGACTTTAGATGCTGACTCTGTGTGATATATTTCATGTAAGATATTCAAAAAATTCTCCATATTTGACTAGTGTTTAAATATGCAATTACTACTTGGGAGAAAGACATTTTGTACGAGGAGACTCGAACTCGGAATCTCTTGGTTAAGAATGAATTGAGAACTACTTACTATTTCAACACAATCTTATCATTAGCCCGATCAGAGTTAATGGATAACTTATAGTATCACTTTTTTAAGGGCAAATTACATGAATCACATACTTTTAAGGTAAAACTAAAATTTATCCCTTAAAAGTTTATAATTACAGAAATCTCTCAAAATGGATACAATAATATCAGCGTTGATACATGAAAAAGCGGATCGAATACATTAATGATCAAAAAATTAAAGCACTGATACATTAAAAAGAGGGTCGGATGCATGCGCTGATAAATCAAAAAGAGGGTCGAATACACTAATGGAGGGTTCGGATACATTAATGGCCAAAAAATTAAAGACTGATACATTAAAAAGAAGGTCGAATATATGCACTGATACATTAAAAAGAGGATCGGATACATTAATGACATTTTTTACTTAAGAGAAAAATAAAAGATTTTAGAGATTTGTAAAACTTATAGGTAATACTGTTAATAAGTGAACTAAAATGTGGGATTTATGTAATTATTCATTTTTTTAAATTCGTATAATATTATATGACAATTAATAGTTGAATAATATTCTACTTTAAAGTGGAGTTTTGCTTATTTTTCTTCTCTTCCACACACCTAAAAAAGATTATATTCACGCTCTTTGTCACATTGTCTAAAAGGGTCGAGGCTAAAAAAATTATTAGTTTATGGGTGATTATGCTAATATAAAATTTAGGCGTGCAACGAATAAAACTTATCAAAATTCAATGTGATTTTAATTTATTCAACATAGCTATACAAATAACATATTATATTTAATTTAGCCTACCAGGACGGCTATAGTGTTAGTGATATAATAAATTAACTAATCTGATGACATCTTATTCTTTTGATTGAAATTTGAGAGCAAAAGGCTAAAATAAAAATACGATTGAGATTCGAAATATGTGTACATCAAATCTTTAAATATTTAAATAACACCAAATATTATACTAAAATAGAAAGAGTAGACTTGCCAACAAAGAAGTATTATATAACTTGTACTATATTATAATTTGTACTATATTAGCTTCCGTCTTTGTTTTTTTTTTTAGAGTCAAATTATTAATATTTTACGATATATTTTTTTTATCAAATTACGATTTATAATACTTTTTGTATAGTTTTTTAAATACTTAATTTTTTAGTTTAAAGATTGAATTAATGTAATTTAATTTAACTTTGAAAATTAATTAAATTGACAGGTATTTTTCTAAAATATGATTAATTTAAATTTCATAGAAAAAACAACTTTTCCTAGTCTATAAATTTTGTGATAGAGTTTATGTGAATTTTGACAACATTTTTCATATGGAAAATAAACTTGTGTCAAGTTGGTGGAAAAATGTGCAATCTTTGCCTGAGAATTACAAGTTCCCATTAGATCAAAGACCTGGAGAACCTATTGTTCCTTTAAAAGATAGCTCTCCAATTATAGACTTAACTACTCATGAAGATGGAGGATATGCCCAACATGCAATACTTGAGCAAATAATAAAAGCCAGTCAGGATTTTGGCTATTTTTAGGTTTTCTAATTTCTTCTCCTTTCGAGTTTAATTTTATATACTAACGGTACAACAAAACTATCATGTTTATAAGGTAGTAATCGTCCACTATAAGTAATTTGGAAAATATAGAAGACATGTTATCTGTTATTGCAAAAATTTAAAGCTAGATAGAAGTTTGGGTATTTTCAGGTTTTTTAATTTCTCCTCCTTTCGAGTTTAATTTTTATACTAACAAAACTATCATGTTTACAAGCTAGTAATCGTCCGTAAAAGTAGCTTGAAAATATATGACATGTTATCTGTTATTGCAAAAATTTAAAGCCAGATAGAATTTTGGGTATTTTTAGGTTTTTTAATTTCTCCTTCTTTCGAGTTTAATATTTACACACTAACAGTACAACAAAACTATCGGCTTTTATTTAGAAGCTAGTGAACGTGCGCTATAAGTAACTTGAAAAATATATAAAACTTGTTACCTGTTATTGCAAATAATCAAAGCCAGATTGAATTTTGGGTATTTTCAGGTTTTCATTTACCTCTTCTTCATATTTATTTTCTCGAATTTAATTTCTATAAATTGGCGTTATAAAAAAAATTACATTATTAATTATGTGAATAATCGTCCACAATAAATAATCTGAAAAAATAAGTCATATTACCTGTTATAACTGGCCTGGTTAAATTGTATATAATCATTTTGGACATCTTTGTTTTTTTTTATAATTGACTCACTTATTTGTGTTACTTCTATACACGGACGCGCTATAAAATATTTTTTTTATATGTAATCGTTCACATTTAGTAACTCAAAAAATAAGACATGTTACATGTTATTTATAACTGGTTAAATTGCAAATAATAAAATCCAATTGAGGATTATATTTTGGATCTTTTCATGTTTCTTTCCACTCTTCTTTATGTGAACTTTTACAAATTTCATAATGGAAAAAGAACTTTTACGCTATGATATCTAATAAAATAACATATATTATCTATTATAACGGATTAAATTATACTGATATCGTATATATTTGTTGATTTTATGAAAAATAGGTGATCAACCATGGGATTTCAGAAATATTATTGGAAGAGACCATAGGTGTATTAAAAGAATTTTTTAACATGCCAGCTGAAGAGAAAGCAAAGTACTACTACACAGGTGACCCAAATAGCAAATGCAAACTCTACACAAGCAGTTATAATTATCAAAATGAAGATAAACATTGTTGGAGGGATACTTTAGCACATCATTGTCATCCTCTCCAAGATTACTTGCCTTTTTGGCCAGAAAAACCTACTAATTATCAATATTTTCTTCTATCTGAATGATTGAGAGTCTGAAATTTTTTATCTGAAACATTACCTAATCATCCGCGAAACACACCTAAACTTTAATTTTACTAGACCAAATGATTGTAGATGCATTTGTCCATCTAATATTCATCCACCTGACATATATTATAATTACCGACTCTATTTGTTGACACGTTAATATTTTAAATATATTTTTAATTGAACTTCTCGAAATCCTAAACTCTTCTTTTTCAAATCGGATATATCGATGTCACAATATAGACGAGATCACGGCTAAAAAGGTGAAGAAGAAGATGGTAGATATCACGATTGGAATAAATTAATTTATATGGTGACAATTTTAGAGTGTGTTTGGTATGAAGGAAAACATTTTCTGGAAATTGTTTTCCAATTTTCTCATGTTTGGTTGGGACAAAAATTTTGGAAAAAAATATTTTTCAAATCAACTCATTTTCCTCAAAATTAAGGAAAATGACTTCCCTTCAAAAATTAAGGAAAACATTTTCCAAAACTCTCCTCCAATTTCAAATTACATTTTCTTTTGGGAAAAACATCAATTTTAAAAAAATATTTTCAATTTCAAATTATTATTTTTCACCCGATCCCTGACCCCACCACCACCACCACCGGCCAGTCCCCCAACCCCACCCCGTCCCCAAAAAAATAATTTTGTTTTTTAAAAATATTTTCAACCTTAAATTTTATTTTAAACTCCTACCCCCCCCCTCCCCGGCCAGCCCCCAACCCACCCCAACCCCCCAAAAAATTAATTTTATTTTTTAAAAATACTATCAACTTCAAAGTTTTATTTTTTCACTCCTACCCTCTTCTCCTGCCCCCACCAACTACCCCCAACCCCATCCCACCACCACCACCACCCAAAAAAAATAGTAAAAATTTTATTTTTAAAAAATATTTTTAATTTTATAAATTATTTTTTACTCTAGTAAAAATAAAAGATGTCTGTCAAAAATATTTTTCATTCATATATCAAACACAAAATCATTTCCGGAAAATATTTTCTACTCACCAACCAAACATGAGAAAATAAGTCCAAAATCTACTTATTTTCCATGAAAACATTTTCTAGGAAAACATTTTCCATGGAAAACATTTTCCTCCATACCAAACACACCCTTAACCTTTGACCTAATATTAATTTATTTGCATTTGCCATGGTGAAACGATTTTACCACGTGGAGTGGTATGTGGCAAAAAATTTTAACTAAATGAGAGAGTCTACACACATCATCAGATCTGTTTCGTTAACTATTGGGTGATATTTTAGGTATGAAACTGAATAGTTCAAATAACAATAACGTAGATGTTACTTTTTCCTATTATTATATTTAAATTTGTTTCCTAATTACAAATTTCAGAGAAGTTATTAGTGCATATTCAATTGAAACAAGGAAACTAATCACAAAATTTTTAGATGTGATTAGTGAAGGATTAGGACTTGAAAAGGGGTATTTTGAAGGTGAATTAAGCAAAATTCAAATGCTATCAGCTAACTATTATCCTCCATGTCCTGACCCAAATTTGGCACTTGGAATGCATAGCCATTGTGACCTAAATTTGTTCACAATTTTGCTTCAAGACAGTCATGTTTATGGCTTACAAATCTTCAAGGATTGCTGTTGAACCTATTCCTAATGCATTTGTGGTCATCATTGGTTGCCAATTACAGGTAAATCATATATATATATATATATATATATGCGTGGAAAATAAGCAAATACTCCATAAAGTAAAATAATTATAAATATATACTCCTTTATATTCAATCCCACTACATAATTACACTATATGTACCCTTACTAAATTCGCTTAACTGATATTAAATCAATATCGTATATTGTATTGATATAATTAAGGCTGATAATTCCGCTTAATTGATATTAAATCAATATCATTTATTGTATTAGTATCATAAATGCTTATAATTTCGTTGAATTGATACTAAATCAGTATATATATATATATTCACTTAACTGATACTATGTATTGATATAATTAAGGCTGATAATTTCGATTAATTGATACTAAATCAATATCATTTATTGTATTAGTATCATAAGTACTGATAATTTCGCTGAATTGATACTAAATCGGTATATACACACACACACACACACACATATATATATATATATATATTTATACCGATTTAGTATCAGTTAAGCAAAAATTATCACCCTTAATAAATGTGTATGAACTGTAATTATTTATGAGAGAATGAATATTTCAAAAATTACTTTAAATTTGAATATAAACTTATAATTATTTTGGATTTTATCGTCCACTTATGCAATTTTCCCTTTAATCGGTTATAGCAAGCTCTTTCTTTATTGTTATTTTTTATATCATTTCGACTTTGTTAGGAAAAGTTGATTAACTTGTAAAAAATGTTTATATGTTTATCGTAACGGTGTGTTATTTTTCAGATTATCAGTAACGATAGGCTAAAAAGTGTGATTCATCGAGCAGTAACAAATTCAAAAGAAACTCGAATTTGTGTGGGTAATTTTGTGATTCCTTCTTCAGATTGTCACATTGAACCTGCAAGTGAATTGGTTAAAAAAACACCACAAATATTGCAGCATACAAATCTTATCAGTACAAAGAGTTCTTGCACACCTCCTGCAATAAACCATGGACATTTTGAAGCTATACTTCAATCTTACAAGCTCTAATTTATAAGCTTAATTATGTATGTGTCATGTGCATGTGTGACTATATATATCCTTTGCAATAAAATATATTTCTATGTTACACTTGCTCATATATGATTATTACTAGTTTCTGGGTACGTGTCACGTGCGTAGCTAAGTGTATTCATTATTATTAAATG
The DNA here is from genome assembly GCA_022817965.1 of Solanum lycopersicoides. NCBI lineage: Eukaryota > Viridiplantae > Streptophyta > Magnoliopsida > Solanales > Solanaceae > Solanum > Solanum lycopersicoides. The sequence goes on from CM040619.1 coordinate 64,737,026, forward strand.
TTAAATATTTATGTTACACTAAAAAGTACAAATGATGATGCATATATATAAGAAGAATTTTTACCAATTAGTGTTACACGGATAATTGTTAAGAGTAACAGTATTTGTTTGAAAATTAAAATAGTTATCTAATTTTGTATTTATACTTTTAGGTCTCTTTATTATTAATTAAATAGACAATATACTAATTCATGAGATAATGAGCTAATTATAAATGCATGTATAGTCATTCAACATATATTTGCTAAATTTTCATATTTTTCATATAAAATACAAATGATCTGACATATATAATAAAATATCTAATCTTTTATTGAGATATTTTTAATTTCATTTGGAAATAAGAAATATAACATTATACATGTTCCACGCCAATAATTATATAAAGTCTAATAAGTAATATCTATTTAATTGTAATATAGACATAAATTTCTTTTAGACATACTTAACTAAAAAGGAATAAAAAAGAATATATTATAAAAGAACATTTAAAACTAATACAAAAATCACTTACAAATGGTCATCACCATAAACATTTTACATAAAATAGTATAAATAATTGATTATTTTGTCGTATTTCATACGACATAATTAAAAAAAAGTATAATTTCCTTCCAAACATTTTTTTACAATTAATCAATCAATCATAATGTCTTCGATGCCATATATAACAATAATGTTATTACCCTTAACAGTTTCTATACAAAGATTGATGACAATTTTTCTTCTGCGGTATATGATTATGACCAGAAAGAAAAAAAAAGAACAAGAAAATAATATACCAAAAATGAGAAAATGGATCTTAATTTATAAAAAAAGAATTGACATTAACATACTTTAGTAAGAAGATCAGATATGAAATTTATAAACTCAAAAACAACCTTGATAGATTAGTAAAAGTGAAGACAAAAATTGATCCAACAAATTTCTTTAGAAATGAACAAAGTATTCCTGCTCTATTATCTTAATTTAATTAGTAGTGATTTATGCAGTTAATTGCAAAGCCATGATATTACCGGTTTCATAAAATAGGGTTTTTATGTATTAAATGGAGGCATGATATATCCAGAAAAAATAGTGTAACATAGTTTTATCGTATTAACTTTTATGAAGGATGATAACTAATAGTATTTTTCATATAATTTTCAAATATTAACTTTAAAATATTGAATAGTTTAGTTTAATTTAATTTTTAAAATTAATTAAATTAATTTTCATAAAATAAAGCATGACAATCGAAAGGAAACAATGAAAGTTCATATTTTGTTGACACCAAACAGATAACATATTGAAAGGTTCAAAATACAATCATATAGGAGTATTATTACTAGTGTACCTGTTTGGCTAGATATTTTTGAAGTAAAAAATATTTATTTATTTTTTAAAATATTTATTCTAAACCGTTGATGAAATGTTTGGTTAAAGCGTTTAATTATAGATAAAAAGTGTATCTTTGAATAGTAGTAAAAAGAATTAAACTTAATTAGTTAAAAATTAATATAACTACTACTTTTCAAAAGCTTATATACTAGGTGTGAATATTATCTATAATTTAAAAAAACCCGACCTCAAATTAAGGCTCATTTGTTTTTATTAAAATTAAGAGGTCTGAATCTGAATACACATCTGAATATTAAGATTTGCATTAAGATTTAAGTGTTTAGATCTGAATACACATCTGAATATTAAGATGTGGTCTCTAAATCCGAACACTAAATAATTAATGTTGTTTGTTTTTAAAATCTGAATGTGCATGTGAAATTAACATTAAATTAATAAAATATCATAGAAATTTCATTTCAACAAAATTTAACACTTTTGATTAAAAAAAAGTTTTAAAAATTTTAATAATCATGATTTGGAGTACAATTGTTTTCATTCAAAAACTTTGATAAACACCATTACACCAATACACCAACAGTGTTCTTGACACAGTCAATACAAGAAAATTATTAATATAAAAAAAGACTTGAAAGGATTTATGAAAACTTACCAATTCAAGAGGGAAAAAATGGTGTTTGATTGAGAAAAGAGAAAAAAAAAGTTTTTAGTTATGAGATAAAAAGACAACAGAGAAGAGATGTTTATTATTTGATAACTTATTAAATGAGTCTCCTACAGATATGATTCATTCAGTACTCTTCAGACCCATTAAAGGTTTTCTAAAAAATAAAACAAATAAACTTAATGGGTTGAATCTGAATGATTTAGATTCAGACCTAAAAATCAAACGTACTCGATAGGATGAATCTGAGTGATTAAGATAGTTGCATGACTCACATCATAACTAATTTTGATATAATGAATTTCAATATTATTCAAACTGACCCTTGTTCATTTCAATATCTAATACATTTTTTAAAACATTTCCTTTAATATATTCAAAGGAATATAGTATAATGTTCTTCTTATTATAATTGGAAAAAAGATAAATATATATCCGAACTATCATAAATGGTAAGCAGATATCCTTCGTTATACTTTTGGAATATTGGTGTTCCAGTCGTCTAAAAACTAGAGCATATATATATGATCTTTACTCTAACGGAAGATTAAATAGAGACACGTGACACAATCTTATCTGTCCATAAATGTCGGATTGGTGGATAAGATTATGACACGTGTATATCCGTTAATATAAAAGGTATATATAATCTAGTTTTTAAATGGCAGAGGCAACAATATCTTAAAAATATGACGAAAGATATTTATATATTATTCACAATAATTTAAAAATATATTTATTATTATTATTTATTATTATTTCTTAATATATGTATCAAGATATATAGTGAACAACTATTTTCATACGAAATATGTAGCGTCTAATAATGGTAGGAAGCCACCCCACCATGAATATATCTTCATCATGAGTTTAATTAATTTGACGACAATATTATTATTTTATTTTATTTTTGGTTAAGTGACGATAATATTATTATTATATTGAAACTGCTCCTATTAGCTGGCATCAAGTGATTGTTGTCAACTTTGCACTGACGTAGTTGGGTTTTGATTCAAATATTCTTTTTTAAATATATAATCACTTCGTCTATAATTTTTATTTAATTATAATAAAAATAATAAACTATATTTTAATTTCTTAATATTTTTCAAATTGAAGTAGGATAAATATTTTTTAAACTAAAAAAAGTTATCATTAGAAAAAGTGTGTTTAAAAGAAAAAAATAACATATTTAATGTAAAGGAAATATTTTTATCCAGTAAAGTTATTTCTTGACGAAACTATCATATGAAAACATTTTTATTAATTTCACACATTTCTTCTGTTTCTTTTTACTTGTCAAATTTTGACTTGACATAAGAAAATATTGATTACTATGATAAGGATATAATAAAAATATAGTCCTTTTTTTTATTTGTAAAAAATGACGAAGTAAAAAGAAAGAAGATCATTTTATGTTCCATTTATATGTAGTCTTTACTAAACATGAAAGTATATAGTCATTAATATTTGTTATCTCATAAAATCAATATATAAATAACATTAATCTTTTTCTTTTACCCTTGAAAGTTATTATTCTTGAAAGTATGATCAATATAAGAAAACTAAATGATTAATTGATGTTCATTGTTCATTTTAATTAATCAAAATAAATTATGAATTATGATTATTTATTAAAACTTTTGACTTTAAGTGAATATTAAATAATAAACTTATATGATTTTTTAAAAAACGTAACATATAAAATGATAACATATAAATAAAAAAGAAAGAGTATCATGTTACATTAATTGAGGATTTGACCAAGTCCTTGATTATGCGCAGATTCTAAAATGACAACATGCAGACCTTAATCTATATTCTATAATATAAATTATTTTCCGTCACGTGCACTTATACGATGTATTTACCAAATTAATGAAACAAATAATTAATTGATTTTGCTTTCCCTATAATTTTGAAGATCCAAAATATGGTTGAACACTTCAATAAGTAAACAAAAATATGTTTTTTTCCTAACAAATTTAAGCTTATAGTAGATGAAATTATTTTGAATCAGGTTTATTAAAAAGAATTAAATTTGCACTGTAAGATTAAAGTACTAGAATAACATAATATCAGGATCTTAAACACGATAATCTTACATTGAGATCATTGAGAATACATACCTGATGAAAAAGACATTACAAGTGATAAATAACGCGTGTTGTATGAAAATACATAATATATACTTAAGTAAATACACAAGGTTCGAACGAAATTAAACTCGATATTCATAGAAGAAAAAAAAGGAAACTTTAATTATTCATAGTAACAAATCAAATCATATTGAACTTTCAATCCTTAAACAAACATATTATTTTATTTATAATCTTCATAAACAGATCTAAGATCTATCACTAGTGTGAATATTACATTTTAAGAATCAAACTAAACAATATTAGAAATACGAAATACATCAAATATATATAATATTTACTTAATTCCTCCAAGAAGGGTAAACTGGTATGCTTTGTTCATTCCTAAAGAAATTTTGAGGATCAACTTTAGTCTTGATCTTCACCAATCTATTGAAATTTTCCTTCTTGAAATACTTTATTCCATACACTTTACCTTCAAAATAACTTAATTTTCCATTATGTGTAATTCCCAAATCAATATCCCTATAATTCAAAAATGCTAATCTTGGTGATTTTGACACAAAAGGTGTCATGTAGTTATAAAGTACTCTTGTCAAGTTGAGATAATGGTTTGAAGCTTCAACTCCCTTTTCGTTCCAATTTGTTGAATATTGAATCTTTGCTATATTTCCATCTCTATGTGGGAATGGCTTAGCTAAAGGTGAGATTTCACTCATTCTTCCACCATAAGGATTAAATATCAAACTTGTTGGTGTTTGTAGTTCTATCATTTTCTTGAATATGAACTCTAGCCCTTCTTTTGACATTGGTTTTTGTAAGTAATCTGATTTTCTTTTCAAGTATGTTAGGGGAGGTGATCTACTTAGCAAAGCATCAATAGGGGTAATTGGGGAATTTGTATAGTAAAGCACGGATTCGATCCAAGACATCTCGATGCAATCCTTTCGTTCTAACCCTAGCTCTGGGAAACTCTGGTTGAGAAGTGAGAGGAGTCTGTTCGAGTCTCCTAGAAATAAAGTGAAAAAGGAAACCCTAATGGTTTTCTCCGAGGTGCGTGTAGTGCTATTGACTACGTCAATGATCATTCTCATGAATAGGTCATTGTCCCAAGTGTTAGCGCGACGTTGCCATAGGTAAGCAAGGTCAAGGGCATTTTGGTCATAAAATCTCAGGACTCGAAAAACTGTCACCTTTGGTGGAACTCGTACCAGCTTTATTTTATACGACAAGACAACTCCATAACTTACCCACCACCACCCGTAATAGCCCAAAATAAATCCTCCCCCATGGATTTACGATCGAGGATTCGTCCATTAACATCTATTAATTTTGCATCGTCGATATTATCGACCGTTAAACCGTATTTCCTCATCATGTTACCATAACCGGCCCCACTAAAGTGTCCACCAACTCCCACGGTAGGGCAAACTCCCGCGGGAAATCCATAAATGTTGCTTTTTTCCGCGATTCTATAGTAAACTTCGCCAAGGGTTGCACCTACTTCAACCCAAGCCGATTCATCGTCAATACTAACATTTATGGATCGGAAATTGAACATGTCAACGATGAAAAATGGTACGTTGGATATATAAGAAAGACCCTCGTAGTCATGCCCTCCACTTCTAATTTTCATTTGTACACCTTGTGATTTTGCACAAATAATTGATGCTTGAATATGAGATTCATGTTGAGTGTGAGTATGAAGAGAGGTTTCTAGTTGTAGACTCATTGAATCTTAAATTTCTTATATAAGCTTGCAAATAGATGGAAATGAAGAATTATTTGGAGAAAATACTAATGAAGAAATTGGATAAGTAGGGTTTGAATTTGCTTCAAGACATTGAAGAAATGATTGATCATTTTCATGTGAAGGACTTATTGAAGTAGCAAGAACAAGAAAAATAACAAGAGAAGAGGAAAATAATGTAATTTTCATCATTGTATGAATAATTTGATGTGATAAAAATGATTTGATATATGGTATTTTTATAGGGAAATGTTGAGCTAATAAGTCAATGAAATAGGTTTGAATATTAAAAAGTTTGTAAAATAAATAGGTATACAATCATATCTGTTTCCCAATTTGACCAAAGAAAATTCAAAGTAAGATACCGTAATCGTATCAATATTATATTGTATGCGTTGACATTCTAGTATATACAATAATTGTTTACTTTCTCATCATCATCTTTGTAATATTATTCGTTTTTGTTAGTATTAATTATAGGGAGAAATCTCCCTCTACGTTATACTTCGTAAGCCTGAGCTATTTTGTGATTCATGATATATTTTTTTTATGATATTATATTTTATTATTATTATTATTTCTTTTGTTATCAATTTTTTTTGTTTAGTAGAATCGTTAATATTTAAAAGGAAGGAAAGTAGTCATATTTTAATATTTGGGCCGATAAAAAGTAGACAAAAATAATTTTTTTAAAAAGAAAATACGTGTAATTTCATAAATTGTAAAAAAAATTGATTCGAACATCATAATTTTATAAAGGAAGAAATGAATATATGGTAAGAATAAGTCAAAACGAATGCAATTTGACATTGTGAATGTATCTTATGTAATAGACGACGCCTCCATTAATAAGTCAATTTTTCTACATTTACTTTTTAAATTTTCAACTAAAAATTTGATTATTTTTATTTTGAGAAAGTTATTAGTACTTATAAATCTCAATCATATTTTATACATGGGGATAAAGTAGAGTCATTATTTGCCAAAACTTTATATTTTGGGTTGAAAATCCACTTAATATCTATAAATAATTTATTAATTTCTTTTATTAATTCACAAAATATAATTCAAAACTTTTGGATCAGTCTTTAGTAATTATATTTTAAAAATGCTAATTAAAATTTATAACGTATCGTGCACAAGCACTAATAATTAATGGGTATCCCCACTTTTGGGTCAACCCTTAAGATTATTTTATGGCTGGAAAATAAATTATTTACTTGTACAAAATGGTTTTGTTTATTTAATTATATGTTTGGCAAAGAATATTTAAGGGAGTATTTGATATTCATATTAAAATTTGATCTATTTGAATTTATGCTCTGTATGTAGAATTCATTCGGTGAAAGCTTTTCTTATCAAGAATTTTTTAACATCCAGACTCTAAATCAAGACTTATGATTAAGAGAGCAATATCATATATTGCCTTTGATTTACATGTCTTTTAACAAAATAAAATTACATATATACTAGCAAATAAATAAAAAGAATTATCATAGTCCACAACTATTGTTAAAATTACATAATATACCTAATAAATAAGTAAAAGATAAATACTTTAGATATGATATTTTTCCTATAAATGAGGGTGATTATGACTAGTTATATAATTCTGGGAAATGCACAAGTATCTCCTAGGCTATGATTCAAATCTAAGAGACACACCTTAACTAAATTAAGGTCCTATTACCCCCTGCCCTCCGAACTTTTTTTTTAATATAATTTTGTGCACCTTTTTTACTTACGTGGCATCCAAATATCTCCTCCGCGCCTCAATTGCGTGGAGTCATGGAATGTGTCAAAAGATGCACAAAATTACAAAAAAGTAAGTTGCAAGGGGCAATAAGACCGTAATTTAGTTAAAGAATTTCGATCATAATCTAGGAGGGTACTTGTCAATTTTTCTTATATTTTTCTTTCTTGATTTAAGTAGACAGAATATTTAATAAAATTAATCCCTACAAATTCTCCATTCCTACCTTTTAACAAAGAAGCATTAATATTAATATGAAGAGATTAAATGAGTTACAATCTTTAAGAAACTAATTGTGTGAAAAAAGACAAGCTTTTGTTTTTCCATCCCATGACAGCATGACAAGTGTTCAAAGAAATCTCAAGGGTTGTGTATGTACCAAATTAGTGTTCGCGACAACTAGTCTTTTTTATCATCATAGCACGACGTGTATTTTGAATTTGAAAGTCACGAGTGTTATATTATTATGATCACCAAATCGATCAAATATTTAGTTTATTTTTGTCTTATAAATAACAACTTGGGATCAAATACTTAAATTTTAAAAAATTATTGTCTTGACTAATTTGAATATCTTTTAAAAGGTACAATCACTATAATATTGGTTTTTGTAATTAAAAGTAAATTTCATAAATAACTATGGTATGAAACTTAATGAGCTTCTTTAACTAGTGTTTACCTATTTACGCAACATAACTATAGTTTAAATAGCTAAAACATATCTCATTTGTATATTTCAATTTTTTAATTAATTATACAAAATGGTGTTAAAATTTAGTTAACTAAATATACGGCAATTGTGTGGTATAATTATGGAAAATGATTTCTTAATTAAAGCTTATTGAATCTAATTAAGATACCTTACCAAATAAGTCTTCTTCTTCGAATAAAATCTCTCAACAAAATCAAAATTCAAAAATTTCATATTCTCCCTTCTAATTGTGTATATTCAAATCAATTTCAATTTTAAACTGAACGTCTTGTATTTCACTATATTAGTTTGAATTGTATAGTTATGAATCAATAACAAAATATTAATTTTAAGCATATTAGCATTATATATGAAGTAGTTGATTAATTTGTATAGTTTACTTATAAGTACTTCACGATTATGATGAAAATGTATAGTGATTTGTATGTGGTAATTGTATATGTATATAATTAGTAGCTAAAACATATCTCATTTGTATATTTCAATTTTTTAATTAATTATACAAAATGGTGTTAAATTTAGTTAACTAAATATACGACAATTGTGTGGTATAATTATGGAAAATGATTTCTTAATTAAAGCTTATTGAATCTAATTAAGATACCTTACCAAATAAGTCTTCTTCTTCGAATAAAATCTTTCAACAAAATCAAAATTCAAAAATTTCATATTTTCCCTTCTAATTGTGTATATTCAAATCAATTTCAATTTTAAATTGAACGTCTTGTATTTCACTATATTAGTTTGAATTGTATAGTTATGAATCAATAACAAAATATTAATTTTAAGCATATTAGCATTATATATGAAGTAGTTGATTAATTTGTATAGTTTACTTATAAGTACTTCATGATTATGATGAAAATGTATAGTGATTTGTATGTGGTAATTGTATATGCATATAATTAGTATAGATTTGCAGATTAAGTTTGTTTTTTGTGTTTATGAATTTGTATATGTTTCTAAACGTATTGCATATTATATAGTTTGTATATAATTTTTTGTATATTTTAAGATAAAAATTTGTATATTTGAATGATATTCGTATTGACTTATATCAATATGTATATGTGAATAATATATGTATTTGACTTGTATCAATATGTATATGTCGTGGACTGATTTGTATGTTAGATAATTTCTATATTTAATTTTGTACAATTGTTGACTTATACATTTGTGTCTTGATATCATGTAATATGTACAACTAATGCATATAATCCATACGATTAAATGCTTGTATACAAATTTGTATTTGACTTATATCAATATTATATGTGAATAATATTTGTATTTGACTTATATCAGTATGTTTCTAAACGTTTTGCATATTATATAGTTTGTATACAGTTTGTTGTATACAAAAAATTGTATATTTGAATAATATTCGTATTAACTTATATCAATATGTATATGTGAATAATATTTGTATTTGACTTGTATCAATATCTATATGTGAATAATATTTGTATTTGATTTATATCAATATGCATATGTCGTGGACTGGTTTGTATGTTAGATGATCTCTATGTTTAATTTTGTAGAATTGTTGACTTATACATTTGTGTCTTGATATCATGTATGTACAACTAAGGCATATAATGCATACGATTAAATGCTTGTATACAAATTTGTATTTGACTTGTATCAATATGTATATGTGAATAATATTTGTAATGTACGTGTGAATAATTTTTGTATTTGACTTATAACAATATGTTTCTAAATGTTTTGTATATTATATAGTTTGTATACAATTTGTTGTATATTTTAAGACAAAAAATTATATATTTGAAAAATATTCGTATTAACTTATATCAATATGTATATGTGAATAATATTTGTATTTGACTTGTATTAATATGCATATGTGAATAATATTTATATTTGACTTTTATCAATATGTATATTATGTCGTGGACTGGTTTATATGTTAGATAATTTCTATATTTAATTTGTAGATTTGTTGACTTATACATTTGTGTCTTGATATCATGCAATATGTATAACTAAGGCATATAATGCATACGATTAAATTCTTGGATAAAAACAACCTATTGAACTTAAATATACATATACAAATCTATATATATAAAGTTGAATCTAAGCAATCCTATGTGGCACCTCTCTATGGCCAGTATTTCTATTTATTTTTTGCTATTTTTTTGACATTTTGTATTTGTTCTTTATTTTTTTATTTATATTTTCAAAAAACTGAAAGTATTTATGGAATACCCAATTAATTTTACCCTTTATAACATCCATTACACACTAATGTACATTTAAGTAAATTGAAGATGAAAAGTAAAAAACTATTCATTTTCCATAACAGTTTGTACTTACTTAGGCTATAAATTAAAAAAAAAAAAAAAACATTTCTAACAAACAACAAATAATTTCTTTAGTTTGGCTCTTCTTCTTTTGAAGATGATGATCAATATATGTTATCAACTTCTGTTGCTAAAATGTCCATCAAATTATGATCATGTGAGATTTTTTTTTAAAAAAGAAAGAGATAATATCTCAGGATTCTTTTGAAGGTATTTATGTGAAGAAGCTCTTCTTCTTTTGAAGATGATCATCAATATATGGTATCAACTTCTGTCGCTAAAATGTCCATCAAATTGTCGTCATTTGATTGTTTTTACAAAAGAGAAAGAGATAATATCTTAGGATTCTTTTTGAATGTATTAATGTGAAGAAAGACATCATGTAGTAAACGTTTTTCTTCAAAATAAAAGACTTTTGAAAGAATGTTTATTCCTCTTATAAGGAGATACATATTGAGATATAGATTTATTTTGGTTGAGAAAATGTATAAGAATGGTGGTTAGTGTTTCAAAGGGTAAGAAGAATTGTTTGAAAAGATCATGTAACAAATATTTTTCTTCAAAATGAAAGACATTTTGCTTAAATAATGATTATTCCTCCTACCAAAGAATATATATTGAGAGAAAAAATTCATTTTGGTTGAGAATTTTATAGGAAGGATGATTAGTGTTTCAAAGGGTAAGAATAATTATTTGGAGAAAGAATCAATTTATTTATGGAATTCGTATCAAATTAGGGAGAGAATAAGCAAAAAATTATTTTGTAATTTGAAAAGAGAGGAAACTAGATATTATTTCTTTCAACTTCATTTTTCTTCTCATTTCTTTGTTTTTTTTTATTTTGTCTTGATCTTTTTTGTATCTTTAATTAAAGTTTTTTTCCTTATTATTCTTTAATTAAAATGTTAATATATATTCTAAAAAATAATGAAAAGATGATCATCTTTAGTTTCTTCCTCATCAATGCTATTAATGTCATAATTAGTGTTATTTATACCATTTTAATTTCTTATTTTTTTTCTTCATTTATTTATTTATTTCAAGATATTAGTTATCATAACTTTATATGAAATACATATGTTTTTTACATAATTTGATTTGTTATTTTTTTAAATTTTGGATCATTTCTTCTTCCAAAAATTTCTATCTATATGCAATAATAAATCTAAAATATAAAATGTGAGGTGACACCTTTCTTAGCAATAGATACTTATTTATTCTTATAAATTTTTTCTGACATTTTTATTATATTTTTCTTAAAATAAATTGTTCCCTCGATTTGTATTTTTATTTTTTTAGAATTTTTTTAATTTTATGTTAAAAACTTATAAAATAAAAAATGATTATTTAACTCCTATCATTATTGATTAATTTATTTTACTTCTTTCCTTGATCTTCATCTCAATTTGTAGTAGGAATGAAAACAAAATTACTATTTCAAAAAATAAAGGTTAAATTATAATTTTGTTATGATTATGGAAAGATAAATATATTATTTCACTATCCAATAACAACATTTAATACACAATATCCGTAAATGGAAAAAGAATCACCACTTAAGGAATCATCAATTTAAAATTTTTTGAATCATTTATTCTTCTAAAAGTATACTACAAATATAGCATAATTAATTAGAAGAAAAAAAATGAAATATAGTTTAACCTTCTAGGAAAGAGTTAAAAAAAATATAGCATTTTGTGGGAGCTGCGTGAACAACAAATTGCCTAAAATTAATTAGAACTATATATTAAATATTTAATCATGTCATATATAGTTTTAATATTACATTAAATTGAGAGATGAAAATGCCATCTTCTTAAATGACCTTTCAAGGACAGGCTCATTGGCTTTCACTATTATATTATACTTATATTCTTATCAATTTTTTCTAACCATTTTTTGTTATATTTTTTAAAAAATAATTGTTGCCTCGATTTTATATTTTTTTTAGCTTTTTATTTTTATAATTTTAAAAGATTGAAAATTTTATGTTAAAAATGTATAAAATATAAAAAAAGATTTATTTAACTCCTATCATCTTATGATTAATGTTGTTTATATCATTTTCTTAAATCACATTTTTTACTCTTATATATATATAAAGTTGAATATCTAAATGATGATATGACATTTCTTATAAGGTATGATTACTATTTATCTAATTTTTTGAATTTTTGAATTATTTTATCATACTAAATACAATATATTTTATTATAATTACATTCAATATATTAAGCAATATGTTGTAGAAAAGAAAAGAAAATTATAATTTCAGAAAAATTAAGATTAAATGATAATTTTATTATGATTAAGGAAAGATAAAAGATGTAATTTCAATATTCCATAACCACCCTCAATACATTAAAAATTAATTGAATAGTGTAAAAGGAAAAGAAATCACCATTTAAGGAAAATAAACGTCTGCAATATCATAAATCATAATATAAAAGGTTTATTAGTTTAATATTGTTTCCTCATTCTAATAATTCAATTTAATTAAGCTTAATTGAAAGATAAAGCAACTACTATATTTTGATTGTTATTACTATATTTAAAAAAAAATCATGAAGAAATTTTTCTAGCACTTGACTTAGATTTTCGTACTATTATTATTTTCTCTTTCATTTTTCAATGATTTTGTTTAAAATTCTATCAAGGTATTATTATGTCATTATTCGATATTTTTTTAATATAAAATTTCACTTGCTGATGCATTTATTTAGTATTACATTTTTATTTCACATTATGAGATATTTCTTAGACATTAAAAGAAGAAAGGTACACCAAAATATATATTGCATATAAAAGAGTCAAATTCACTAGAAATGAAAGAATTTGTTAGTAGAAAATATATTTTAACTATTCGATAAAGAATATATTCTCCCTCATTTAATAAATGTGAATTTGTCAAGCTTTAATTTTTTTTCACAATCTTATATTATTAAAACAAAAAAATAAAGTTAGGATTAAAGAATAGAGTAAATATGAAATTAATTAAAATATTAAATTTGTAACAATCGCGCGAAACGCGGTCAAGTTCTCTTGTAACGTAAAAAGAAAAAAGAAAAATACCTCAACATCTCCATTATCTTGTATGTTATTAATTATGTAACATATACAATTAACTAACAATACAACTAATTTATTATCTCATATACAACTTAAATCACACATATACAAATCGAGAAAAACTAAAACAAGGCTATACCTCAAAATCTTTTGCTTCTAGAAGATGTTTCATCTTTTTTTTTCAAGAATCATCAAGTCAGAATTATTAACTCTTTCCTCTCCTTTTTTTCTTTGGAGCTTTTAACACATATTTGTTGCATCCTGATAAGGTTATTGTGAAACTTAAATCCAGTCTCCTTCTCTCCTTTATTTGAATCAATAGTATTTGACAATCAAACGTGCAACTCCTTCAAAATCTTGAGTTAATCCCAACCAAAAAAAAAATGAAGATTGTTTTCCCATAATTAGAACGATGGGGATTGTTCCTCCATGATTAGATTGATGGAGATTGCTCCTTCATGATTAGAACGATGGAATCAAACAGATTCGAGATTTTTCCTATGAAAAGATGAAAAAATTGGGAAAACTGAAAAGTTATACAGATAAAAAAATTTGAAAAATGATGGAAGTTAAAAATAAAAAGAGATTAATTCAAAATTTGAATTTTGAATCAGTTGAGAGATTTATGGATAATGAGCGGATTAAGGAGAAAATCAGTGAGTAGGTTAGAGAAATGTCATTGATATATTTGTATAAAAAGAGATAGTCAGATTCTACATTGTCTCATACAAATAGGTGGACCCACATAACCATTTTTTTAAATAATACTCATTTTCTATAATTAATTGAAACTATAGTCATATAACATAAATAAGTAGTAAATGTTAGTTTAGTTATATAATTATCCCTTAAAAGTAATACTAAATGGTATACAAGAAAATAATGATACTCTAATTGGCATATTCAATTAAGTGAAATCTTAATTTCACTTTTAAATATTTTTAGAATAATTTTGATAATTTGTGTAACAATTGAGTCTACTGAAAAAGTTTCAAAATTATAATCAATAAGAGAGCTTTACACATTTGTAATCATGTTATGTAATGTGCAATAATTTAAAAATGACTATTTTTCTTACAAAATATTATAAGAAATGTTTTAATGTCAATTCAAAAAGAAAATTAATTATTAAATTATAATAATTAATTAACCATCTATGAGAATAAAATTTATGAAAAAAATAAACATAAGATTAATTTTCCAAATTTTGGCTTTAGACCACATTCTATTGAGCCGCTCAAAGATGGTCAAACGATTGAAATCAGAGATGGTCAAACGATTGAAAGGGTCAACAACGCTCACCCTAGGTTAATCTCACTTCTAAACTAAATCGGTATCTTACTCTTTCTACTGTCTTATCTATCTAAAGTTTTATGGACGATACATGTCTTATAACCGACGACGAGTATTGTGATATGTATTAAAGTGATTATAACACACACTTTTAGGGGAAGAAGAGGAATTCAGTCGGAAAGATCAGCTAAACATCTAGCAGCAGCTCTTTACACCTCATCTCCCACATGCTTATAGGTGAGGTTGGTGAAACTCAGGCTTATATTGAACTTGTGATGTACGTAAACACAAAACGTCAAAAATATGTCGCCCATTTTACAACTAGAGGCGTGAAAATTATTGTAAAAATTTATACGATATATATATAGTTTCAATTGAAGTGGCACCCAAAGGCGGACTCATACAACCGCGGCAACTTTTAAATGTTTTTAATATATATGTATGACTACAATTTTATTTTCAAAAAAATTAATACACATTTGCATAACAAATGAATTATGATTTCCCTTAATAAGTTACATTGGTACAACATTGTATACTCACTATTAGATTTCTAATATAATTAGTATATTTAAGTTTGGAGTCTGAAGCCTAAGCGAAAAAAAATAATAATCAAAATGGCCTATGAACTCGTGAACAAACCAAAAGGGATAAATCTTAGCTCCACTTGTGATTTACACGTCTTTTAATCGAATAAATTACATAGATACTAGCAAATAAGTAAAAAGAATTCATAATCTACAATTGTTTTTAAAATTACATAGATAAGTGAAAGATAAATACTTTAGATATGATATTTTTCCTATAAATAAAGTTACTAGTCTCAATTCCTTACCTTTTATCGGTTTAGATTGACATTTGACTTATGACTTATAAGTTAGATAATGACTTTTGACACTTTTTGGTTCGTTAAGCTTAAAAATAAGAGCTTTTTTAAAACTAAAATATTCCAAAACTGCTTAAAACTATTTTAGTTTAGAAAAACCTAAAATAAGTTATTTCAAACACACTCGAAGAAATTTTCAAGCTTAAATTTATAATAATAATAAATAAATAACCTTATTAGTTATTACACAAGAATAATCTAGCAATCCATTTTGGCTAGATAGTCTTCGAATTTTTTTTTACTAAGATTAAGTTTATTAATTGAAAACAAGTATTTCCATTTCTTATGTGAAGTATTGATTTAGTAGAAATCATAATTATCATAACAGAGGTAACAAGTATGTTGGAATTTGGCAATGACACTTTTTTTAATATTCTTCTTGAATGCATGGAGTTGCTTCAATAATTAAACATGACTTCCGAGAACAAAACAAGGTGACTGATTTTCTAGCGCTATAGTCAAATGTTGATAGACGATAAGCTCTTAATGAATGGACAGTTCCCCCCTATGTTTGTGCTGGAAGCACTAGAAGCAGACAAAGAAGGAACTTCCTTTGTTAGGCGTATTAAGTCATTATGTACCAAAAAAAATATAAGTTGTCTTACTACCAAAAAAAATTCAATATTTTGCCCTATAGTGTCTACAATTCCTCCATTCATGGTGAGCTGGTATGGTTTGTTCATTCCTAAAAGAAATTTTGAGGATCAACTTTAGTCTTGATCTTTACCAACCTATTGAAATTTTCCTTCTTGAAATACTCTATCCCGTAACACTTTCCCTTCAAAATAACTCAATGTCCCATTATGTGTGATTCCCAAAATAAGATCCCTATAATTCAAATATGCTAACCTTGGTGATTTTGAGACAAAGGGTGTCATATAGTTATAAAGTACCCTTGTCAAGTTGATATAATGGTTTGAAGCCTCATTCAAATTTGTATAACTTTTGTATATGGGCAAAGCACAGAAATCACATATTTTTAAGGCAAAATTATCATTTGTCGTTTATAAGTTTATAATTACAGAAATTTCTCAAACTGATACAATAATATAAGCGCTGATACATTAATCTGATGCGTGAAAATGAGATTTTGGGGATTTGTAAAACTAATGGGGGATAATGGTAATAAGAGAAAAGACGGAATTTCTGTCATTTTTCCTAATATAATTTGTATAATTGTTTATACTTTAGATGTTTGTAGTTATATAAATCTATTTTTTCTGAGTTTATACAAAAATAACTAATTTATACAAATGCACCCGTGAATTATACAAACCTGCAAACTATACAGATCCGCGAATTATACAAACGATAACTAAAACTATAGCTGCAACCCATAAAATGCAAATTATAGCTAAGGAACATAATTAAGTTTATTATAATCACTATTTGCGGAAGTTCCGCTTAAAAGTATAATAAAGGGTATACTTTGACCATTTTTAATAGTACATAAATATATTTGATTCTTTTCTCTCTCTCTATACAAAAGAATGATTAAAAGTGCTTTTAAACCATGCGAAATATTCTACTTATATCCTTCACTACATTATGCCAAAATGATATGTTGAATTGAATAGTGAGAATGGGGTGAAAAGATTATGTTTGCCTCTTAATTTTGGTGGATTGAAATTTGAAAAGGCCAACTAAGAATTATTAGCCTGACCAACCTTTACCTGACCAACTACCTAGTATTATGCAGGCTCATTAAATCCCTACAAACGAAAATTGTGAATTGGTTTTGAGAGTATTCCGTCAGTTTTGACGGCTTTTACTTTCAATCCGATTCACCGCCCATCTAGCAAGAATGAGTTAGTGTTGGGTTAAAATGAATGATTCATATTTTAGTTAGGGACGGATTTAGGCATATCCAAGATGTGTCACGTGACGCGACTTTGTTAATTTTTTTTACCGAATACACCTATATAAAAAAAATAAAATAAAATTAAAGCCTAAGCAATATACATGACACCCCCTGTAACATAATGTGGCTAGCCCAAATGGCAGACACGCCACCTTCTCTGGGAGCCGTCGCGGGTTTGATTCTCAAGTGATACATTTTTTTAAACTCAAAATCTCCTTTAACAATTAGAGTTATAGTTAAATAAAAATAGTGTTAATTTTCTTTCATTTCTTGTTCATCAATCATAGTTATTTGATATCTCGAATCTCCACACCAGGTTAATATTTTTTTTTGCTATTCAATTTTTTTATTATGTGCTTAAATTTTTATTTATTCATCATAATAATTCTCTTTTATACTATCTACTTGTTATAATAAAATAATTTAGAATTCATTAAATTGATCAAAATTATCCGAACTTCTCTATTATTTGATCCTCAATTACTAATTGTGCATATCAAATCATATTAGTCTAAATTTTTAATGGAAAGGTATTATTCTTAAACAAATTACAAATGTTCAAAATCAACTTTAATGATTCAAGCTTCCACGGACTTGGAAGAACAAGTTGATGAGCGGTGAAGTGAAGGAATTGATTTAAATTCATTACCGATTTATTTAATAATATGAAGATGTAATAATTTTTTTAAATATTATTATCTAATTATAAATGACTCAAATTTTTGGAGGCCTAAAATAAAATTTTCATTGATTTTCTTTTGGAGTCATTTTTCTCCTTTTAATGATGACATTGTTTAAAAAAATCACGATATGTCATTGATTTTAGTGGATATCCTAGTTGATAAATATATATGGCAAAATTAATATTACGTAACTTACCACGTCACAACTATTAAGTCTTGAGAATATTTACGATGTTATCAACAATATTTTTAATCTCAAAATATATGGGAGGGTATGAAAAGTTAGTAGCCGCGCTTAGGCTATTCCTTAAACCCTTGGTGTAGTCTTCCCCCAAAACCCAAAACCCTCGCCTACCATAGAATGAACAGAGAAGGAAGAGTTGAGGATGAGGAAGAAGAAGAACAAACCTTCGAAGAATTGGGACTTGACCCTCGTCTAATCCGTGCTTTAACCAAGAAAACTATCGATAAACCAACTCCTATTCAGCGAGTTGCTATTCCTCTAATCCTTGTAAGTTTACAATACTTGAATCCTCTTCGCACAGTTTTGTTTGTAGAGCTGATTTCATTGGCTATGGCTACTTTTATTATTCTTTTTAGGAAGGGAAAGATGTGGTTGCTCGAGCTAAGACTGGTTCTGGAAAGACATTTGCTTATCTCCTTCCTTTACTTCACAAGCTTTTTACTCAGTCATCTTCAACAAAGAATCTTGCTCCTACTGCATTGATTCTTGTACCTACAAGGGAATTGTGTCAACAGGTTGAAACTTTTTGCTATTATTTTGGGGTTTTATTTTGTTTTGAGTTTGTGGGTTTATTTTAATTGTGTTTGTTGTTGTTCAGGTTTGTTCGGAGGCGAATTCGTTGATTGAGCTATGTAGAGTGCAATTAAGGCTTGTCCAATTGACAAGTTCTATGTCTGTTTCTGAATTGGTTGGTTTCTTTTGTTTACAATTGTTTGCTGATTATTAAGTTTTAATCTTTATGGGTATGTGATAAAGTGATGATTTTTTATGATCTTTAGAGAACTACGTTGGCGGGGCCTCCGGAGATTGTTATATCTACTCCTGCTTGTATACAGACGTGCTTGTCAAATGGAGTTATTCAAGGGAAAGCTGTTCAAGATTCTCTGTCCATTCTCATTCTCGATGAGGTGGGTTAGTTTATGTAACATTGTTCCTCTGAACTTCTTCTAGTTGAAAGACTTTTTGCTGATGTATAATGAGTTGCATTGTTTAAAATCTCAAAAGTTTTGCTGTAAAGGTCTGCTTTTGTTTGGTGAGAGTCATTGGTTCATATCCAATATAAGGTAAAACTTACTAGATACAGTTGACTCTGGTATCTAATAAGGTGTATGACCCACCTTTAGTAGTGATGTTTACTTATGAATTTTGTATCTTTTATGTTTCCTTTTTGAATTTGAATGTTTGCATTAGAATTGGATTCTGTTTGATTATATTCACCCGAAATTACATGAGGTTGAGAATTATGTTTCTGTATCAGGCAGATCTTCTTTTGTCATATGGATATGAAGGTGATCTGAAAGCTCTTACATCTCATGTACCAAGACGTTGCCAGTGCCTTCTGATGTCTGCAACCTCAAGGTATGCTCGCCTTACTATATTTACATATATATGTCAAGCAAATTCTTGCTGATTCTCAAAACAAATTCTTGCTGATTCTTCCACCGTCGCCTATGCTGGTTTTCTCCATCACAAAGTTCTTGATTTTTACCATCTCACTTCCCATCTTTGTCCCCCATCTCAAGGTTTGGATATGAACTTTTTTAGTCGTGTTAACATTGCAGTTCTGACGTTGAAAAGTTGAAGAAGCTTATTTTACACAATCCCTACATCCTAACCTTGCCTGAGGTGGGAGAAACAAAGGATGACATTATCCCAAAAAATGTTCAGCAATTTTATGTAAGTATACACCTTCAATAGAAGTAACTGATTTAGTAGTCTCTCCTCAATTCAACACTTCTTCATTGAGAATTTTGGTGCCGTCTTGGTACTTTATGTAAATATGTTTAATTCGATAGAGTGATCCTCATACTTTGGTTTCTGTAATACTTGACTAAGAAGCTGCATCTTTTGTGCTAAGGTGTGAACTTAGGATTCATCTAAATGGTAAATTATATGTTCAATCGTCACACACTTTTCAAGCTTTTGTGATGGATAAGTGCCAGATTATAACACTACCTTCTAGTAGGCAGAGGCATTACTCAGGGAAGGACATTATTTTGTTTTAGACGTCTTATGACAACAACAGATATACCCCTCAGCAACTGTGTATTGTTGGTGTTCAATGCTATTGTTTTCTCTTATAGTTTCGTGTCTCTAACGACCACTTCTGCTGTTTGTTCAGATTTCTTGTGCTGCTCGCGATAAGCTTGTCCATATCCTTGCCCTCTTGAAGCTTGAGTTGGTTCAGAAAAAAGTCTTGATATTTACAAATTCAATTGACATGAGTTTTAGACTCAAACTATTCTTTGAGCAGGTACATCCATGTACATGATGTCACTAATTATCATAGGACATGTGATCAATTTATAAATGTTGTACTATGTAAATGTCATATGTATCTTATGAATACCTCTATTACAAGCACCAAAACATCTTTGCCACTTGAAACTTCTTTGTTCTTCTCTTATTTTTAATTATAAATTATTATGTTATTACTTTTTTTTAAAGCACAGCTTTAGGAATTGTTGAAGTTAGTTCTGTTATACCTCCCAGTCTATGTAGATGACTAGATGGTGCAGCCTATAGATGGAGTGCTTTTTGTGGGAGTGCTTTTTGTTTGTTTGTGCTCAATCTAGTTGAAAGTTATTGGGAGTCGTGGATCGGCTGGATGTGCAGAAGTGTAGCTTTGGCTTGTACAAAACCCAATAGCAGCCTGTTTGGCCAATATTCTAAAATCAGCTTATTTTGAGAAGTGCTTCTCAAAAAACTACTTTTGGTGAGAAGCAGTTTGTATTAGGTTAATCAATTTGAAAGCACTTCTGGTCAGCAGCTAGTGTTTGGCCAAGCTTTCAGAAAGTTCTTCCAAGTGTATTTTCTCATTCAAAAAAGTACTTTTGGTTTAAAAAAAAAAAGAGAACTTCTTTAGCATTAGGAACGCACTTGTTTTCTCCCTAAAAGCTTGGCCAAACACCTCTATTTTTAAAGATAAGCACTTTTAGCGTTCCCAAAAGCTTGGCCAAACTGGCTGCAGGTCTCTATATTAACTATCATCTATAAGGCTACATTTATGACCTGTAATCTTCTGGGTGCTTATAGGTTATTGGTCTATGTATCCGATGCTATACTTACTGCCTGCCTGAGGTGTTCCTGATAGTATTTTTGAAATCTGGGTTATTCTTTTGCAGTTCGGGATCAAGTCTGCTGTGTTAAATGCCGAGCTGCCTCAGAGTTCTCGTCTACACATCCTTGAGGTCTGTCATATGAGTGTAGAATGCCAAGAAATGCACACCTGTTGTATGACTTTTGTTATTGTTAAACCCTTCTTGTGAAGTCTAGTATTCTCATAATTTTCTTCTTCTTATCAGGAATTTAATGCTGGGCTATTTGATTACTTGATTGCGACTGATGTAAGTCAAACAGAAGGAAAGGAACAGGTTGATGATCAAAATGGCAGTGAGCGAAAAAAATCAAAAAAACATCGAAAGCCTAAATTGGATGCAGAGTTTGGTGTGGTCAGAGGGATAGACTTCAAAAATGTGCATACTGTAAGTTCGTCGTGTTCGTTATGGAATGTTGTCCTCCATTTGGCAGCTGATTTTCTTTTTCTTTTATCATTTCCCGTTGAGCCATTCAGTGATACAGGATATACAACCAAGTCTGAATAGAAGTTCTGGATTTTGCGTAGACCTAATACTCCATATTCTCTTTATGGTTTATTTTGAACAGGTGATAAATTATGAGATGCCTCAAACAGCTGCAGGCTATGTACATCGAATTGGACGTACTGGAAGAGCATATAATACTGGAGCATCTGTCTCTCTTGTGAGTACTTTGAAGACATGTCTGAGGTCATTGATGTACAATTGTGATTGCTTGCATATAATTTAGTTGACTACTTATTGG
This sequence comes from Solanum lycopersicoides, assembly GCA_022817965.1. NCBI lineage: Eukaryota > Viridiplantae > Streptophyta > Magnoliopsida > Solanales > Solanaceae > Solanum > Solanum lycopersicoides. The sequence continues at coordinate 64,759,554 of CM040619.1, forward strand.
ATTATAGGTTACGTGTTCTAATGTTGTCTGGTTTTTAAGTGTTGAACTGCTGATTCATAAAATTTCGCTCTTGGCATTAAAAAATTACCCAAAGTTCTTATTTCATCTACTCTCTGAATTTGTTTTTCATTTGAGAGAGGCATGACTTTGTAGATCATAGGCTGGGGAATTTGTTTTATAAATCTCTAACATTACTTATTCTTCCTTTCCTATGAATTCTCTTCTGACGAATATTGTAGAAAACTATGTTTTTTTCTGCCTTTATGACCATGTCTTTGTTTTGTTATAGGTTTCTGATGAAGAGACAGAAATATTTGAAGAGGTTAAATCTTTACTGGGGGAAAATGAAGACAAGGTGTCACAGTTTATTGCTCCATTCCCATTGCTGAGTAAAAATGCAGTAGAGTCTTTGCGTTACCGAGCTGAGGTAAAACTTTCATCAATTATATTTCTATTAAAAGACAGTACAATAGTCATTGTGTGATAAGTATCTATTGGGAGCCTAGCAGAGTTAGGAGTGTCACCTAGTCCCAGTCGCAGTGAACTTTGTGAAGTTAAGGTTATCAAGTGAGTGTCTTACATAGGTAAATAATGCTTCCTGATTTAACTATCTCGAGTATGCTTTTTGTGAAAAGAAACAGACAAATATTTAGATGTTACATTCAGTTGTATAGAGCGTTTAAAAAGTGAGCTTCATTGGTTAATTTTGAATAAATTGGAGTTGTATGTCCAGATCACCAATCTGTAAATCAACAGATTATTAATAAGTCCATATTTTTGTCAACCTCTTGATGCACAAGCATATGCTTTAACTATACAAGAAGATCCATGCTGTAAAATTAACTCGTGTGACTACTTTTAAGAAGTTGGTTTACTGCAAGCCCATCTAATTCGCTGCCATCACCCGGACAAAAGGAAGTAAAGATATACATATATATTTATGGAAAAACAGTAAACTTGAACTGTATACTGGTGCACTCCTGCCAATTTCTTTGTTTTGGGAGTCTTAGATAGCTTGACTGCCATCTTTTATATAGGATGTTGGAAGGAGTGTTACAAAAATTGCAGTAAGAGAATCACGGGCTCAGGATCTGAGGAATGAAATTCTTAATTCTCAAAAGTAAGCTACTCTTTTTATTTTTTCTTCTTCTTTGAATAACTTATTTTCCTTTTTTCATTGGTCACATATTATTGGGCTTATTTCTGACAATTACTGAAAATATAGCTCAGTTTCTGTCCAAGAATAATTGTCATGTTTCCATCCAATCTAGGTGTTATTGTCCTCCTCATCCCATTCGTTTTTTGATAAGGAGTTAAGGGCCTTCCCATTGTTCATCACTTTAAGTTGTTTAGAAATGTGATGACAGCCTAATTGTTCTGATTCAGACATCACTCAAATTGAAGTTCTTTCAGTTAAAAAGGAGTGGTTTGATGGTACAATTGTTACTCACTCTCGAATGTATGATGCACATCTGCTGAAAATTAATTCAGATTTCTTTGCATGGAAATTCAAGATTTGAATGACTCGATACGTTATCAAATGATTTGGATGTCTCATAATATGTTGAAGCTGGAGTAAACTATACCTTTGGGAAGAAGTTAAAATATTTGTCATATAGTTATTTTGTAGATTAATAGTTTGCTTTCATATAGTTATTTGTTTATTATTATTCTTCACCTCTCTGTTAGGAGGCACTTTCCGAGCCTCTGGTTACTGATTTTTTATTTTTCAATGATTGTATTTTGCTGTGCTTGACTTGTAATATGTATTAACTACTTTTTCCGCTTGTATTATCCAGATTGAAGGCTCATTTTCAAGATAATCCAAAAGACTTAGGTAATTAAGCTTTAGTTTGTGGGATGTACTTTGAGTGAACATTGTAGGTCTCATTATATTCAAATGTTCTGGCAGATCTTTTGAAGCATGATAAGATGTTAAGTAAGAAAGCACCTGCCGCACACCTACGTGATGTACCTGACTACCTATTGGATCCAACAACACAAGAAGCTAGCAAGATTGTGAAGCTGGCCAGAGCTGCAATGGGCAATACTAATCCATCTCGTGGCAAAGGATCAAAGGGAAGGTTCAAAAGAAGCAGAGACCCTCTTAAAACATTTTCTGCTGAGGTATGTATACCTCTCCAACCTCTACTTGCACTAAGCTGTATGTGTTGGTTATACATTCATGTTTTGTCTGTGTACCACTAGAAATTGAACTAGCAAGTTCTACTACTCGAGTCTTGTCAACATGATTCTATGATCGAATGTCTTCCTTGGTTGGTTAAGGAACAGTATACTTGTCGATTTTGGGGTTAGGTATTACTGTATTATGTCTCTCTTCTTAATACTTGTCAGAGGTTATCGATGAAGTTCTGCTTATTCATATAGATATGATCTGAGATTACTTGTGTAGTCAATACGTTCCACACGATCAAACAAGGAAATAGGTCTTGAACAGGATGTAGGTTACCGAAGGGAATGATCATATATATGAACTACAATCCTTAGATAATTTGTGTTCTTGGCTATATTATGGGCAACGTTGGCGGCTTGGTGTTTGATCTTTTCTTCTTTGATTGCAGGCACCTAAGCGAGCAGGGAAAGGCGGGATGAAGAGAAAGGTAAAAGATACCGAAAATGGACACTAACAGTACAAGGAATACCCTGCCTAGTTGTTTGATACAAGGAATTGTAGTTTATACGAAATTTGAATTATTTATCAATCAATTTTTTTTGAATGTTTTCACTAACCTAGTTCCGGGAACCTCTTTTTGCACTTGGTGAAGGAGTTCATCCTCTCCTCCAACGAACATGGTTTTGGAAAAAGGCGTGGACACGCTTGAACTCCATGAAGACTACCACTATTTATAGTTGAGTAAGTTTTTCTAGTAATGAATGGTAAGATATGGGGTAGTAAATAGGACAAGATAGATGGATCAGGAGTTATATAGATTACGAGGTATAATAAAGGTATAAAGAGTGAAATAATGGTGAGAACAACAAATGCGCAAATGTAATTCAAACGTACAAATGACAACGACAAATGGTGATATTACCAACCAAAAACAACAACAAACGGTGATGGCTTTGGTTTTGCAGAGTGCATATATAAATTACCAGCTATTTAAGCTTAAAGATAATAGAGAGGAATACTTCGTTCATTCCTAAATAAATTAGTGACGAATTTGATGTCGTAGCTATATATCATATTTGTTGTGCTGTTATTCCATTAAATTTATTTTTGAAATAGCGAAAATCGTCTGTTTGGAAAGCCACCCTCTCGTAGTTGGAAATGCTGTAATTATATTTTTATTTTCTTCTTTTTATTTATATTTTAATTTTTTTATTTCTATTTTTTTTTTTTTTTATTATTATTCTAAGTTTATTTTTTATTTATATTATTATAATTCATTTTCTTTTCATTCTCACCTTACTTCACGTGAAATCATGCAATTTTTTCGTATTATCTATTTCTTTATGTCATACTTATTTCTCATTAGTATAATTTTATTAGTATTCTTATTTTTAAATTAAATATAATTTATTATTAAGTAAAATATAGACTTACGTTTTTTAAAAAAAATAAAAAATAAAAAAATTATATTTATGTATGCTATGTTGAAATTTGCGACAAGAGTATTACGTTAAATTTTTTATTTTGAATTTATTTATGTTATTTTTTCAGTTTCATTTGTTTTAATAATATTGAATTCACATTGCAAGTCATGTTTTAATTAGACTTGATAGACTATCTTTTTGTCAAATATTTTAATAATATATGATATTTTATTTATTTATATATTAATTTTTTTTATCAAACATGTATTTCACGATGTCTGTAGAAACTTCATATCTTTAATTTTTATTATCAATTCAGTTGAAATATATTAATTTGCAAAATATAAATCAATTATTTTTTTATAATATTAGTTAAGAACATATGCTTATTAATTAATATATTTTCAAAAAATAATATATATCTTAAATATTTAATTTAAAATCATTTATAAAGTTTCTTATTTGTCTAGTACATGCAAGTTTTAAATAATTAATTTTTATTTTTAAATTTCAATATAATTTTATGATTTCAATTGTGAATCCAAACAGAACATGTGTAATTACACTATGACATCCTAACAGGATATGTGTAATTACATTTAAGGCGACCAAACATGTCGATGTATTATTAGACAGTGTAATTACTACCCTAATCACCAATTATTAGGTGGGCTCTCCAGACCCTTATTGATTAGGTCCTAAGCAATAGATGCATTTATCCAGATGGCATTTATGTTGAAAAGAAGACTAAATAAGTAGATAGTGTCTTTTTTTTTTTTTTTTTCCCTTCCAAATATGATTTATTGATAATTTTTATGTAAATTAAATCAAGTTTATTCTACCTTAACCTCAAACAGAAAAAGATGCCAAGTAAAAAGTTACTATTAGAATTATGATTTATTATTCGATCTTCAATGGTAAACAAATGATTATCTTTTAATGACAAGAGAGGAGAAATTTAACAAGCCCACGAATTCTAACATCAAGATAGAACATTTAATACATAGAATATTTATTACAAATCAAACAATAATATATCTTACACAATATCTTTGGAACGCATCCTGGCTACATTTATTTTTCAGTACTATAGTATATAGTATATATACATAAAAGAACTACTATATATGATAAGCCTTATTTGTAGAGTGCATAAATGAAATATTAGTACCATACTAAGCTTAAGATAATAGAGGAGGAATACTTTGTTCATTCCTAAAGAAATTTGTTGGATCAATTTTAGTCTTGATTTTCACCAATCTATCAAAGTTGTTCTTGAAATATTTCACTCCCCAAATTCTTGCTTGTGCATAGCTTGTGTTTCCTTTGTTGTTCACTCCCAAATCAAGATCTCTATAGTTGAAATATGCAGCTCTAGGTGATTTTGACACATACCTAGCCATGTATCCATAAAGTTTTCGAATCCAAGATATATGCTTATTAGAACTTTCCATTTCACCCCAATTCACCCCATAATGGATCATGAATATATTTCCATCTCTATGAGGAAAAGGTGTTTCAGATTCCGATATCTCACTCAACTTTCCTCCATAGGGACTTAATTGTAATTCAGCCGAGTTTTCGCCTACTTGGTTGAATAGTTTCCATATACCTTCAAGACCATTTATAGAAATTGGACGTTGGACATAGTCTGATTTCCCTTTGAAGAATCCTGATTGATAAGTTGAGTTATTCCAATCTAGTAACACATCAATTGATGTTCCCCTAGGGAAACCCACAAAGAAGAGTATAGATTCAATCCAACTCATCTCAATACAATCTTCCTTCACTAACCCTAGCTCCGGGAACTTATCTTGCATTTCGTGGAGGAGTTCATCTACTCCTCCAACGAACATTGTAGTAAAAAAGGCGTGGACAGTCCTCTGTCCACGCCTGATTGGAGATTCACTACTCCTCAGGAAGAGCCTGAGGAGGAGATTGTCATCAACTTTGTCCGCGATATGTTGCCATTTGTAGACTAGTTGAGTTGCATTTTGTTCCAACGTTCGTGTCACATTGAATACAGTAACCTTTTCTGGAATATCAAGTAATTTCACCTTCCATGAGATAATGAGACCAAAACTAGTCCCTCCACCTCCTCTAATAGCCCAAAAAAGATCCTCACCCATTGATTTTCGATCATGGATACGTCCATTAGCATCAATTAATTTTGCATCAATGATGTTATCAGCAGCAATACCGAATTTTCGTGACATCATACCATACCCTCCACCACTAAAGTGTCCACCAACACCAACTGTAGGGCAAACCCCAGCAACAAAGGCTAATTTTTTACTTTTCTCAGCGATTCTATAGTAAACTTCCCCTAGTCTCGCGCCAGCTTGAATCCAAGCAGTCTTGTCTTCAGTATCTATGGATATAGATCTTAGGTTTCTAAGATCAATTATGACAAAAGGGGTTTCAGAAATGTATGAAAGTCCCTCATAATCATGTCCACCGCTTCGAATTCTAATTTGTAGACCATGTTTCTTGGAGCAATGTATAGCTGCCTGGATTTGAGATTCATCATTAGGAGTGAAAATAATTGATGGTTTGAAATCGGAAGTTATCCTTAGATTACTTGAAAAAGAGTTATAAAGGGTGGAATAGGATGAGTTTTTAGGAGTGTAGATAACTTGTGATTTTGAGTTTGAGTTCATAATTTTGTGAGAAAGGCATTTAAGAAAGTCATCATGAGTTTTGTTAGCCCATGATGATGAAATTAGGCAAATTGAGAGAAAGAAAAAGATTGTTAAGTTGTTGAAAGTAATCATGATGGTTTGTTGTTGCAATTTTTGATGTTGGAAAAATGGAAACTAACAACTCCTATTTATAGATTTAGCTAAGGAGAAATCAAAGGATCTTAGTTTCAAACCCTAAGACCACGTGGTATAGAATAATATTTCTTCTTAGTTCATATTTTTGACTTTTGCACGATTCTTAAAAAATAACGATTTATATGTGTAGTTTATTTCGATATCTATGTAAATTAGTTTAGTGTTAGATCTTGGGGAAAAAACTACTACTTGTCTTTCCTTAATAGGTTAAATTTGATAAATAAAAATGAAAATTAATTTTTAAATTATGTCTTCACCTAACTTTTATCGTAAAACATTTCCTAATCCGTGGTAGAATTTTCTTTCTTAGGTTTAAAAAGCAAAATTGAACTCTACATGCAATTATTTGTTTTTTCGTGCAAGAAATATATATATATATATTCCAAAGATTAGTCAATTGTCATGTTTATTAGTATAAAATTAGATGCACACGTTTTCTCATGGCTAATGTGGAATACTATTAATTTTTATTTTTATATTATGCTCGTACATAACATTAATAGCAGTGTTTTAAAAGGCGGGGCGTGAGGCGAGACGTTTTATACAATACGGAGCGAGGCGTAAGCCCCGAGACACAGGGCATAAGTCTCATGGATCTACGGGGCGTAGTCTCATGTATATTCAATTTTATAGTTTTACTACTAATTAAATTCCTTTCAATGATTTTACAAATAATTTTTTTATGAAAAACATATAATATATAGAAATTATATTATGATTTTTATTTGAGATAAGTATTGATAATTTATAAAAAAGAAAAGAAGTATTATAATCACTATTTGAGAAATAAACATCACTCTTTCATGAATAGAAATAAAATTACTTTCAAATAGTTAAATAAACTATGATAATTTTGAGACATATGATAAAACCATGAAGACCAATGATAAGTGAAAAAGTAAAATTTCGCTACATATTTTTACGAAAAATGTTACGTAATATATAATTACCTTCATAGTATTACCAAATAGTAAATATGTGATACTACATTTGTTGTTTGAGTTACTCTCAATCTTTTTTGTATTTATAGATTAAAAAGTTACGTATCATTTATTTATTCAAAAATTATGAGGGTCAACAATGTTAATTAAAGAATTTAACACATAATTTGTGTAAGATCTGTTAGGCGAGTCCCGAGCGTTGGACGTTGGGCGTGCTTAGGGTGTACAGTCGGGTGCTTAGGACGTAAGTCTTGTAGAACTAAGTCCCACACTTGAATCTTGAGGCATTTTGCTAGAGTCCCGCCCCAGGACGAGCCCCGAGCCGAGTCCCAGAAGAGTCTTTTAAAACACGGATTAATAGTATAATTATTCATATCATTGATAACGATCGATAAAACTAAGTAGATAAAATCTTTTTCTCCTATTTTGAAATCTTACATAATTTCTAGATTGATTATAATAACCTACTTTGATTTGATTATCAATATATTATATATGTCGCTCTTAATAAAGAAATTTGTGTACAAAAGCTTGACATTTCCTCTGCATTATTGAAACATAAATATTACACAAATACTCTGGTCATCAACGAAAACGTTATTAACAATATAAGTTGTGGTGCAGTAGTGAGACTATTTTATTCTTAATCAGAAGTTTCAAGTTTGAATATTGGGTATGGAGAAAATCGTATTGAGAGCCCCACTCTTGAATGATTTTCATACTGCGCGATTCAAATTTAATCGAAGGTCCAATAGATTGGAACAAATAAATAAACCGTAAACGTTTGTCCAACTTGATTTTTCAAAGTTGTAATTTATGAAAATTTATGGGGTTTACCGTCAAACTTCCTATATGTAGTCCCAACATTATCATTGACCAAATCTACTTTGACTTTTAGATGATAAATATGGATAAAGAAGCTAAGAATTTTCTTGCACGCTATCGGAAAGAAAAATATTATGATAAATTTCTACACATATTATACTTATCTTTGCGGACCACATAAATAAAATGAAGTGAAGTTAGAAATTTTATTAAGTATATTTAAAACTTTAACATATACTTTTAAAAAGTTGATTTTATTTATACATAAAAGTATTATTTTTTTTGGACAATTCAATTTTTTAACAAAAAAAAAGTGTTTGAGTGACCATCATTAGGACAATATGGGTATGCCAGTAGATATAAAATGAGAACACATAGTAATATTGAAGATTTGTAATTGTGGTCCAAGAAACTGCACAAATTACAAAAGGCCTACTCTTATATTTTGAAGTAATTGTCAATTGTTATGAGTAAATATCTCGAAAGATTATTTAAATATATGAAATTATTTTGGAAAATTAAATAAAATTGTCTATTGGATCATATTTTTTCTACCTAATATAGCCTAATTACCATTTATTATTAAAAATAGTCATTCGGCCATATTTCCCTCCTAATTTCTTTATTCGTTGCTTTCCTTCTTCATTTCCCTTATATTCTTCCATACTCCTACATTAATTTTCAAATTTAATGTGCCGTAAATATAAATTGTTTCGTAAATATTAATTTTTTTCATTTCGCTCGCTCTCCACCCTTCATCTTATTCACAAAACCACTGTATTGCCACCATCAAAGCAACCATTTTTCCTTCCTCTTCCTCCATCCCCACCCACTTCTTCGATTATTCCACAAAAATTAAAAATGAAAAAAAAATATTTTGATTTCCTTGGAAAGGACAGAAAGCTGGCGAGAGGTGTCTATTGCGTGGTTAAAGAGAGCGGAAGTACTATACCTTAACACTCTGAGGCGGGTATTCAGTTCATGAGTAAATAAAATTGTTCATATTGATGGTGTTTGTGGTGATTACTGTGGAGTTGATGATGGGTATTGCGTAAAACCATCCGCATTCATTTCGATGTGGTGTTTGTGGCGGATCTGATTACCTGCACACGTTTTCATTCTCACCACTACTTCAATCTTCTCTCACTATTCTTCAATTTTATTATAAATTTGTTTTCAGATGTTTATGTTGACATCGTTGCTGTTTGTGATGGATATTGATGTATTTTGAAATTGACAGCAATGGCGTGGGATGAGGTGGTATTTTTGGAGTTGATTTCAATGGTGGTGCTGTTAAGAAGTATGAAATTAATGGTGACGGAGGCGATACAATCGTTGGTGAGGAGTATTGTAGAATTGATGGCGGATGATGATGTTGTTATCGGTGATGGGTATTGTGGACTTGATGGTTGCGGTAATGGTGTAGGTAGTGGTGGTAACGTTGTGACTTTGATGGCGGCGGAAATGGAGGAACATGGTGAGGAGTAGTTAGTGAATTGTGGTGGACTTTGTGAAATCTATGTTGTTGAAATTTGAGGGACGATGAAGGTTGGGGTGGGTGATTTTTTTATTTTTAAAAATGTATAAAAATAATTTTTTGACACTTGGAGGTGCGTATAGCACACCTACCTTTACAAGTATTATTTTAGACTTAGAAGGGGATATTAAATTCACTTGAAACACGATTAGGGGAGTAAATAATTACCCGTAAAGCTAAAGTGCTAAAGTAAGTTACGCGGCCAAGTACAGAAATTTTTATGTATTTTTATAAAATAATTTTTGTTATTTGTACATATTTGATATCAGAATATGCTATCAAACATTAAAATTGAGTATCATCTTATTGAACATAATAATTTAATTAATCCAAAACAGATTTTTAAAAAAAATTGCATTTTAACGTATTATAGTTTTAAAATTACGTCCGCATTGACCTTAACCCAAATTGACTTTCAATGAGTACTATTGTGGATTGTCAAACACGAAAGATAGAAAAAAATAGATACACAACTTCTTGTATGAATTTATTGTAGAGTACATAAATTAATTACTACTAAGCTTACGATAATAATAGAGGAGGAATACTTTGTTCATTCCTAAACAAATTTGTTGGATCAATTTTTGTCTTGATTTTCACCAATCTATCAAAGTTGTTCTTGAAATATTTCACTCCCCAAATTCTTGCTTGTGCATAACTTGTGTAATTTCCTTTATTGTTCACTCCCAAATCAAGATCTCTATAGTTGAAATAAGCAGCTCTAGGTGATTTTGACACATACCTAGCCATGTAACCATAAAGTTTTCGAATCCAAGCTATGTTACTTTGAGAATTTTCCATTCGTCCAGAAAACACCGCATAATGGATCATAAATATGTTTTCATCTCTATGAGGGAAAGGTGTTTCAGATTCTGATATCTCACTCAACTTTCCACCGTAAGGACTAAATTGTAATTCAGCCGAGTTTTCGCCTACTTGGTTGAATAGTTTCCAAATACCTTCAAGCCCATTAATAGAAATTGGTCGTTGGACATAGTCTGATTTCCCTTTGAAATAATATTTTTGATTAGTTGCGCTATTATTCCAATGAAGTAACACATCCATTGATGTTCCCCTACGGAAACCAGCAAAGAAGAGTATAGATTCGATCCAACTCATCTCAATACAATCTTTTTTCACTAGCCCTAGTTCCGGGAACCTATCTTTCATTTTGTCGAGGAGTTTATCTACTCCTCCAACGAACATTGTAGTGAAAAAGGCGTGGACAGTCCTTTGTCCACGCCTGATTGGAGATTCACTACTCTTCAAGAAGAGCCTGAGGAGGAGATTGTCATCAACTTTGTCCGCGATATATTGCCATTTGTAGATTAGTTGAGTTGCATTTTGTTCCAACGTTCGTGTCACGTTGAATACAGTCACTTTTTCTGGAATATCAAGTAATTTTATTTTCCATGATATAATGAGACCAAAACTAGTCCCACCACCTCCTCTAATAGCCCAAAAGTGATCCTCACCCATTGATTCTCGATCTTGGATACGTCCATTAGCATCAATTAATTTTGCATCAATGATGTTATCAGCAGCAGTGCCGTATTTTCGCGACAACATACCATAGCCTCCACCACTAAAGTGTCCACCAACACCAACAGTAGGGCAAACCCCAGCAACAAAGGCTAATTTTTTACTTTTCTCCGCGATTCTATAGTAAACTTCCCCTAGGGTTGCGCCAGCTTGAATCCAAGCAGTCTTTTTTTTGGTATCAACCGATATTGATCTTAGGTTTCTAAGATCAATTATAACAAAAGGGGTTTCAGAAATGTATGAAAGTCCCTCATAGTCATGTCCACCGCCTCGAATTCTAATTTGTAGTCCATGTTTCTTGGAGCAATGTATAGCTGCCTGGATTTGATATTCATCATTAGGAGTGAAAATAATTGATGGTTTGAAATCGGAGGTTATCCTTAGATTACTTGAAAAAGAGTTATAAAGGGTGGAATAGGATGAGTTTTTAGGAGTGTAGATAACTTGTGATTTTGAGTTTGAGTTCATAATTTTGTGAGAAAGGCATTTAAGAAAGTCATCATGAGTTTTGTTAGCCAATGATGATGAAATTAGGCAAATTGAGAGAAAGAAAAAGATTGTTAAGTAATTGTTCATAATCATTTTATTTGTTGTTGAGAATTTTGATGATGGAGAAAATGGAAATTAATAATTTGTATTTATAATGAGAAATTAAAAAAACTTAGTTTATACTAATTAATTAATTCTAAAAGATTTTCTTTAATTTGTTGTCACAATCAAATAAGCTGCTGATGTTTGCATAATCATAAATCATTCTTTAAGAATAAAATATATATTTTAAAATCAAATTATTATTAGATATAATACTTGCTAAAAAGAAAACGACACATATAACTTAGAACAAATTGAGTAATATTAATGTTTATACCTACTTTATTCGTAAAACATTTCTTAATCCGTGATAGAGTTTTCTTTTTTATTAGTTTTAAAAAAGCAAAATTGAACTCTGCGTGCATTTTTTTTAACTCATGCCTAACGTGGAATATTATAAGTTTTTATTATTATATTATGTTCATACTTAGCATTATTGGTGTAACTATTCATATCATTGATAACGATCAATAAAACAAATTAGAGAAAATCTTTTTCTAATTTTGAAATCTTACATATCATATCTTCTAGATTTGACTATCAATATATTATATATATAATATATATGTTGCTCTAAATAAAGAAATTTGTGTAGTCTTAGACATTTCCTCTGCATTATTGGAACATAAAAGTCAAACAAATAATTTGGATCCGAAGTCAAAAGGGTAAAAAAAATTGTTAAAAATTTGAAAGGGAATATCAAATTATTTTTAACTAAAAGGATAAAATTGCTCTTGACGGAGTGATTTTCTTATGACAAAATAATATCGTAATTTTTTTAAATATCACTGGGAGTGCAGCATTTTTCAAAAAATAAAATAAAAAATTGAAACCGCGCTTCCTTTTCCTTAAAAAAGTTATGCATTTTGGTCAACATTTGGCCTGCCCCTGCAATATTTGTTAATTTTTTTTGACAAATCGCTGCAATAGCAGTGATTTTAAGGAAAACAATTTTTTTTTTGGATGAAATCGCTGTCATAACAGCGATTTTTGTGTTTTTTTAAAAATAATTAACACGTCAATTTTGTCAGAAGAAAATCGCTCCGTCATGAACGATTTTACCTTTTGATTAAAAAAAATTAATGTACTCTTTCGAAAATTTTGACAATTTTTTTTGCCCTTTTGGCTTCGGACTCCAAATACTTTGGTCATTAATGTAAATATTACCAATATGGATTGTGGTGCAGTAATGAGATTTTGCCACTCTTATTTGGAGGTCTCAGGTTTGAGCCCTGGATTTGGAGAAAATTCTGTTGGAAGCCCCACCCCTGAATGGGTCATGACAGTGTGTGATCCAAATGTAATCAAGACTTTAATGCGGACTTTGGAAACCAATTGAAAAAAAAAAAAGGTAAACGTTTCATGTCCGACTTGATTTTTCTAAAAGTCAAACTAGACCTTAAAAAAAATTGTTATTTCTTATATTTATGAAAATTGATGAGGTTTTGTGTCAAACTTCCTATGTGTATTGTGTCCCAAAAATATCATTGACCAGATCGACTTTGACATTTAAATGATAAATATGGATAAAGAAGCTAATAATTTTCTTAGACGCTATCGGATGGAAAATAATTATGATAAATATCTACATATATAGTGCTTACTTCCGCGGACCACGAGTATAAAATAATGACCAAATTAGAAATTTCCTTATTTTTCCATGCTCGGACACTAATTTTAAAATTAGATGTGCCACAAATATGAGTTGTTTCGAATGAATATTATATTAAAAGACTCAAAACATTGAGAGAAGTTCATATTTAACTTTTGAGACTATCTAAAGGAGATTTGAATTGATTGAGATTATATATATATATATATATATATATATATATAAAAGGTTTGTAATGTATACTTTATTATATCAACAATGTATATAGATGTATATACATTTCTAATATAAAATTTTACATTCATATATACACGATTATACTAGCAATACACTATATACATGTTGATACAATACATATATAACCATTATAAAATAATTTTTGTTACTTGTACATATGTATAAGTAACCAAATTATTTAGCAAGTCACTAAATTTAGTGTGTATCAATAAAATCATATAAAGATATAACTCTTCTCTTATAAAATCAGTCGACATGATTTGTATCAAAGCCACTTGTTTGATTAAATGACTTATCAATGGTCATCTTATTCTATTGTTAAAAAGAGTATTTTTAGAAAGAAAAAAAAAGTTGCTTCATTAATCATTCGTACACAATAATTTTTACATAATCTTTGGAACGCATCGTGGCTACATTTATTTTTCAGTACATATACACGTAAAAGAAATATCTAAAAAGCCTTATTTTTAGACAAGTACCGGAAATGACTTTTATTTGTATAGTGCATAAATTAATTACTACTAATCTTAAGATAATAGAGGTGGAATACTTTGTTCATTTCTAAAGATATTTGTTGGATCAATTTTTGTCTTTATTTTCACCAATCTATCAAAGTTGTTCTTGAAATATTTTACTCCCCAAATTCTTGCTTGTGCATAACTTGTGTAATTTCCTTTATTGTTCACTCCTAAATCAAGATCTCTATAGTTGAAATAAGCTGCTCTAGGGGATTTTGATGCATACTTAGCCATGTATCCATAAAGTTTCCGACTCCAAGCTATGTTTCTCTTAGAGTTTTCCATTTTCACCCAAAATACCGCATACTCGATCATGAATATATTTCCAGCTCTATGAGGGAAAGGAGTTTCAGATTCTGATAGCTGACTAAATTTTCCTCCATAAGGACTAAACTATAATTCAACGCCTGAATTTTCGCCTAATTGATTGTATAGTTTCCATATACCTTCAAGACCCTTTATAGAAATTGGGTGTTGGACATAGTCTGATTTCCCTTTGAAATAGTACTCTTGATTAGTTGTGGTATTCCAATCTAGTAACACATCAAGTGATGTTCCCCTAGGGAAACCAGCAAAGAAGAGTATAGATTCGATCCAACTCATCTCAATGCAATCCTCTTTCACTAACCCTAGTTTGGGAACCTATCTTGCATTTCGCGGAGGAGTTCATCTACTCCTCCAACAAACATTGTAGTGAAAAAGGCGTGGACAGTCCTTTGTCCACGCCTGAATGGAGATTCAATATTGCTCCTCAGGAAGATCCTGAGAAGGAGATTGTCATCAACTTTGTCTGCGATATGTTGCCATTTGTAGACTAGTTGAGTTGCATTTTGTTCCAACGTTCGTGTCGCGTTGAATACTGTTACCTTTTCTGGAATATCAACTAATTTTATTTTCCATGAGATAATGAGACCAAAACTAGTCCCACCACCTCCTCTAATAGCCCAAAAGTGATCCTCACCCATTGATTCTCGATCATGGATACGTCCATTAGCATCAATTAATTTTGCATCAATGATGTTATCAGCAGCAGTACCAAATTTTCGTGACATCATACCATACCCTCCACCACTAAATTGTCCACCAACACCAACACTAGGGCAAACACCAGCAACTACGGCCAATATTTTACTTTTTTCCGCGATTCTATAGTAAACTTCCCCTAGTCTCGCGCCAGCTTGAATCCAAGCAGTCTTTTTTTCGATATCAATGGATATTGATCTTAGGTTCCTAAGATCAATTATGAAAAAAGGGGTGTCTGAAGTGTATGAAAGTCCCTCATGATCATGTCCACCGCTTCGAATTCTGAATTGTAGGTCATGTATTTTGGAGCAATGTATAGCTGCCTGGATTTGTGAATCATCATTAGGAGTGAAAATAATTGATGGTTTGAAGTCGGAGGTTATCCTTAGGTTCTCTGAAAAGGAGTTATAAAGGGTGGAATAGGATGAGTTTTTGGGGGTGTGGATGACTTGTGATATTAAGTTTGAGTTCATAATTTTGTGAGAAAGACATTCAAGAAAGTCATCATGAGTTTTGTTAGCCCATGATGATGAAATTAGGCAAATTGAGAGAAAGAAAAAGATTATTAACTTGTTGAAAGTAGTCATAATTTGATTATTTGTTATTGCAAAGTTTGATAATGGAGAAAATAGAAACTAACAACTTCTACTTATAGTTTTAGTTAGGGGGGAATTAAAGAAGCTTAATTAGTTTCAAATCTAAGCACCAAAAGGATTAGTCAATTGTGATGTTTATTCATATAGAAGATCTTCCTCATGCCTAACGTGGATTATTTGTTTTAATTTTTATCTTATAGTCATAACATGCGTCTAATTATTTATATATCATTATAAAACTAATTAGAGGGGAAAAAAATTCTCCGATTTTGAATGTTACATATCTTCTAGATTTGATTATAATAGCCTACTTTAATATAATTGTATAGTCGAATAGATAAGATTATCTACTATAATGGATATAATTATCAATGCATTATGTCTCTCTTAATTAATAAAGAAATTTGTGTAGAAAACTTAATATTTAAAGATTAAACAAATATCCTAGTCATTAACGTACACGTTTGTCCGACTTGATTTTTTAAATGTCAAACTATACCTTAATAAGACATTGTAATTTTTCTAAATTTATGAAAATTGATGGGGTTTTGTGATAAACTTTAACCCTAAAATATCATTTACCAAATCCACTTTGACCTTTAGATGATAAATATGGATAAAGATGTTAAAATGAAAATATCATATGATAAATTTCTACATATATAATATATTGTACATATATCTCCACGGGTATAAAATGAGAAGGTATTATAATAATATTGATAGACTTGTAATTGTGGTCCTGCATAAATTAAAATACGTTGAACTTAAAATATCTCTATATCGTGACGAGTAAATATCTCAAAAAAGTATGAGTAAATATCTTTAAAAAGTTATTCAAATATGTAAACAAAGTTATTGAATTTAGTTTTGTACGGATAAAATCACATGCTATGATTTTATTGACTTTTTGTTTGAGTTGCATTCCACGGTATTTGTCACATATAGGGATACACATGATCGGATTGGTTTGAGTTTTTCAAAAATTAAACTAAACCATTCATGTAAAAATTTTAAATTTAAAAATCAAATCAAACTAATAAAATTCGGATTTTTTTAGGGTTTTCAACCTCGGGTTGGTTCGAATTTTTAAATTATCAAACCAAATCATTGTGTCAAATTTTTAAATTTATAAATCAAACCAAACTAATAAACTTTGAATTTTTCTAGATTTTTGGATTTTTCGGTAAAGTTTGCGTACAAACATATAATTAACTTGTACATTAAATATTTCTTTAGTCAAACCAAAATACAATTATCTAAGGTGTTTCATAAAAATATAACACAAAATATGAGATGAGTATTGATGACACAAAAATATTCAATAAAAAATAATAATGAAATCATCATATAAAATAAATATTGTAAAGTCATAGTGAAAATAATCATAGTTTAAAAGTACTAAAACAAGTTTTCTAAGTATTAGTTAGGTACATTACTAAATATTTAAGAAAAATTAAAATTAAATTATGTATTATAATTGTCTAAACCAATGTAAAATTAGAGAACAAATATTCAATATTATTGTCATTCTTAGTGTTGAGCTGATTTTCTTTTTGCATTAGTATTAATTTGATTTTGATTTAAGTTTTATTATAATTATCAATATCTATGAACTATAATCTTTATTGGACCATTCCGAATTCTAAGTTTTAAACTTGAAATAAATTATTAAAAGATAAAAACTATGAAATAGTATAAGAAATATTTTAAAATGATATCAAAGTAAATATTTTTATGTATAAAATGAAATTTTAAAATTACATATATAATGTCGGGTTGGTTTGGTCTCGGGTTATTTTTTTAAAGTTAAAACCAACCCAACCCAAATATGGTCGGGTTTTTTTTCCAATACCAAACCAAGTCAAACCAAATCACTAGTCGATTTTTTTCCGATTTGACTCAATTTACAATTTGAATCGGTTTTTCTGTTCAGTTTGTACACCCCTAGTCACATGACACTAAATTGGACCTATGTGATTGAAATTAAATTGGGCTTACCAACTGGGCTAATCTATTGTATTCCAAATCAATTAATTTAGGTTTTAATTAAATTCATATTTATTAAATTTAAATAATTAATTGAATTATATTAATTTATAATATTTATTTGGATAAATATATTCATGAACTTAATATAATCTGAATAATTGATTATCTCTCATAAGATTTATCAATAATTCGAGATCGTACCATATTTCTCAAACCAAGATGATTTGAATTTGGTCTTTAAGAATAATTCATGAATTTGGCAGAATATTCGAGATAACTCTTCAAAAAAATATAGTCTCCATGAATTCTAACAAAAATCAAATATATTTTGTAGAATCCTAACTTAAATCTAAAACGACTTTCAAAGTCCCACAAAATTTTAATATTTTCCCTTAAATTAAAGTTGCATTGTTATAAGTTAAATCCAATACTAAGTCGGACTTTGCACTTATTAATCCTAACCAATTAAGACTAGGAAAGTTTTTATTTTCCATTATATATACCAATGAAAAATCCCTAATCTTCTACTTATTGTTGTAATTAAATTTCAATTTTGTAACAATGGACAAAATTAATGAGTATTGGAAGTCAACAGACAAGAATATGATGAATTATTTGGTGCGTTACGTAATTGACAATAAGCCTTTTCCTCATAATCATACTATTATGAAAGTAGATGATATCTATGGAATCAGAATGTTTACTCCATCGCAAATTTTTCAATCTACAAAAGAGCCAAAAAATAAGAACATGCGTTATTTGATCACTAATCAGAAGAATGAAAGAGCTAGATCGTCTTCTAATAAAGATTCACGTGGGGTTTGGAAATCTACTAGCAAAATCGATTTAATTTTCGATTCTAATAAGAGACTTATGGAGTGCGTTAAAATTTCATGGTGGTTCTATTATTACGGTGAAAAGAATAAGAGAATCAGAAAGAGTGAGTGGCATATGAGAGAATATTATGTTGCACCTATACTTAATTCTCGATGCACCGTTGACAAAAAAGGTGTTATATTTGTCATGATGTTTAAGAATCAGAAAGGAAATGATAATGATGATAATATTGATCAAGATGATGAGATGCAGATTGTTCAATCTCCACAAGGAGGTCAACTTGATGATCATCAAGACTTTGTTGCTAATCAGATTACTCAATCTTTACAAGGCATTCACCTTTAAGAGTATTGAAATTATCAATAGTATCCCAAAAGGTATCAATCTTCAGATTGTAGGTTCGAGTCATTAAAAAAATAAAAAGTTTGAACTTCTATATTAAAACTACTTTAATATCAACAACTATATTTCTACACACAAAAACTTAAAATAAAAATCAGTCTTTTTTCTCATTATGACTCTAAATGAATTGATAAAACTACATTTCTTAATCCCCTTTCATGTCCAAATGAAAAAAAAATGACTTTTTTACTCTACTACTACTACTACTTTCAAAGGAACTAACATCACTTACTTGCCTTTGTAGCTGCATTATAATCTCTTGTACAACTACGTAAAGTTGTCGATCCGTCGCTAAATCCATTGAAAATGATCTTCTTATAGGCTGAATTGAATCAAATTAATCATCTTTCTTCCTCATATTCCAAATCATTAATTTAGGCTTTAATTAAATTTATATTTATTGAAATTAAATAATCAACTGAATTATATTAATTTATAATATATATTTGGATAAAAATATATTCATGAATTTAATATTATCCGAATCATTTTATAAATTTATATTTAATATATTTTAAATGATTACTCATATATAGACATGTTTCTATGCACATGTTGAATATATAACCAAAATATTTTAAAATGTATTATAAGTATTATGTGCGAAGTTCAAATATTTTGGTACAATTTAAATTATTTTACATTGTTAAAATGTATTATATTTGTTGGAATAATATTACTCAAATTTATAACCATGTATAATATTGAATTCAAACTGTATTACAACTATAGTTTATATAAAGGAAAATACATAAGTACCCACTAGACTATGACCGAAATTCCAGAGACACACCTAAACTTAACTAGAGTCCTATTACCCCCTAAAAAATGGAATAAATACACCACAAACGCTTACATGTCCTAGAGAGTGTGCACACTCTCTTGAAGACAAGTGATGAGTGCACAAATTGGACACATGTCATTTTCTAATTGCTCACTTTGTAATTAGTTAGTAAACATATTTATTGATAATAAAAACTTTAGCTTAAGTCATCTACGGCCCCTTAAAATTGTCCACATAATTCACTTAAACACCTCAACTAAACCTTATACCTATTGAACACCTCTACCATTTGAACCATTTGAACATTGTTTTGGGAATAATCTAAAAGTAGAGGATGTGTGAAATACACTCGCGCTGACATGTCAATTCGACTAATTAAATTTTGACATGTGTTATTTTTTAATCCAAAAAATTATTTAAACATTATATTATAAAGTAAAAAGAAAATTATTTTAAAACTAAAAAAATGTAAAAAAAAAACAAAAAACTTAAACTTAAACCACCCTACTTCCTCTACCTTTCACTGAAGCCCAAAACATACATTTCCATCTACAATAGCACCCTATTAATGGTGATCATCCCTCTCCCTGTACAATGCCATCTTCAACCTGACAAATCTTCCTTTTCATCAGTCTTCTTTTTTTAATTATAACTTTTTTCTTCGTCTTGTTTTTTAGATAGAGAAAGAGGGGCGGGGGGGGGGGAATCTCGCAGGAAAATTCATAAGTTTCAATTGTCATTGTCGAAAAAAATGAAGTTATTTTGATATTTTATAATTGATTAACTTTTTTGGATGAAGAAACATCCTTACATTAGGCCAATTTATATCAATTTGAAGTCAAAACAACACATTCAGAACAAATAAAAAAACTTTAATAAACATTTGAGCAAAGTAAATTACAAATAGAAAATCTTCCAATAAATTCAAACAACTGGACATAATGGTGAATGGTCGTGCAACCAATACTAATATGAATGACAATCAGGGACGGACCCAGTAAGTGAGTTTCGGGTGCTCGAGCACACATTGACTTCGAAAAAAATCTGTATATATATATATATATAACATAAATCCGTAATTAAAAATTAAATGAGCACCCATAGAGTGAAAGCAATCATGGGCGTGCTGGTTTACACATGGAAATAAGAGGCCCGCAAAGCACACACTGGCAGGGTTCGAATCCCACCTGCCCCATTCTTTTTTTCCTTTCTTTTTGCAGCGAATTTTGCACCCTTTTTTCTTTTCTCTTTTAATTTTTTTCCTTTTTCTATCTAATTAAGGGCTTCTTTTTTTAACATTTTTTTTTTCTTAAACTCTTTCATTTTCCTAATTAAGGGATTTTTTTAAATTCTTTTTGTTGAAGAGTTTCAGTTAGTATATTTTATACTATGTGATTGTTAAAAGATTTATGTTAAAGGAATTGAGCAACCACAACCTTTAAATCATGGATCCGCCACTGATGACAATGGGGCCAAAAATATTACAACAATTGAGGTAAAAAAAAGTCAAGTATTCAGAGAAAATAAGAGGAAGAAAAAGGGGTGTATAGCGGCAAACTGGTGGTGTGATGGAGGAAGGAATGCCAAAGAAGATGATGAAGAAATAATAGAGATTTTCCAAAAAAAGATCCACTTTAGTACATTCACGCGCTTAAAGGGTGTGGATTACAAACAATGTGCCACATAGGCAAAAAATGTTCAAATAGTTCAAATATGAAATGGTAGAAGTGTTCAATAGCTACCAACTTTAGTTGAGGTGTTTAAGTGAATTATGCAGACAACTTTAAGGGGCTCACATGACTTAAGCCTAAAACTTATATATATTTAATTATTTTTGTTTCTTTCTTTGTAAAATATTTATTTTAATTTCTTTTCACTTTAAATTTTTTAATTTATTATCTTTTCACCTATTAATTATTTTTAATAAATTGTGTGTATTTAAAAAAAAAAGTGTCCTTTAATTTTAACGTTTTAATATTTTTATGTTTTATTTGTTTTTCTTCACGTATTTTGATATTTGTTCAAAAATAACTTATTTTATATACACTAAATTCGAATTTAGTCAAACTTTAATGCGATTACACCTCATAAATGAACTCGCAGGTGCATGATCCGAATTTCTGAAGATTCATGGAAAAATCGTCCTAAGTTAGTTCTCATATGTCGAATAAATCCCCTTTTCATCAAGGATGTGTTTATATTTGCGATAATATTTGGTTTGCAGAGTGCATAAATTACCATTGATTAAGCTTAAGATAATACTTTGTTTCATTCCTATATAGTTGTATTTTGCACTTATCAATACATTATCTATTTTAAATTAGAATGTTCTGAAATTATAAGGAATAAGTTGCCATACGATGAAACTATTTTTTCTGGATATATCATGCCTCTATTTAATAAACAAAAGCCTTATTTTTTGATACCACTAATATAATGGCTTTGCATAAATTACTACTAATTAAATTAAGATAACAAAGGAGGAATACTTTGTTCATTCCTAAAGAAATTTGTTGGATCAATTTTCGTCTTGATTTTCACCAATCTATCAAAATTGTTCTTGAAATATTTCACTCCCCAAACTCTTGCTTGTTCATAGCTTGTGTTTCTTTTGTTGTTCACTCCTAAATCAAGATCTCTATAGTTCAAATAAGCAGCTCTTGGAGATTTGGAGACATACTTAGCCATGTATCGATAAAGTTTTCGACTCCAAGCTATGTTTCTTTTTGAATTTTCTTTTTTCACCCAAAAAACGGCATACTGAATCATGAATATATTTCCAGCTCTATGAGGAAAAGGAGTTTCAGATTCTGATATCTCACTCAACTTTCCTCCATAAGGACTAAACTGTAATTCAACGCCTGAATTTTCGCCTAATTGATTGTATAGTTTCCATATACCTTCAAGACCCTTTATAGAAATTGGGTGTTGGACATAGTCTGATTTCCCTTTAAAGAATCCTACATTATAAGTTGAGCTATTCCAATGAAGTAACACATCAAGTGATGTACCCCTAGGGAGACTGTTAAAGAAGAGTATAGATTCAATCCAACTCATCTCAATGCAATCTTTCTTCACTAACCCTAGCTCCAGGAACTTATCTTGCATTTCATGAAGGAGGTCATCGACTCCTCCAATGAACATTGTAAAGAAGAAGGCGTGGACAATCTTTCTCCCATTGCTGAGTTGAGATTTAGTAATCAACAAGAAGAGCCTGATGAGGAGATTGTCATCAACTTTGTCCGCGATATGTTGCCATTTGTAAATTAGTTGAGTTGCATTTTGTTCCAACGTTCGTGTAACTTTGAATACAGTTACATTTTCTGGAATATCAACTAATTTTATTTTCCATGATATAATGAGACCAAAACTAGTCCCTCCATCTCCTCTAATAGCCCAAAAGTGATCCTCACCCATTGATTCTCGATCCTGAATTTGTCCATTAGCATCAATTAATTTTGCATCAATGATGTTATCAGCAACAATACCAAATTTTCGCGACATCATGCTATAGCCTCCACCACTAAAGTGTCCACCAACACCAACAGTTGGGCAAACCCCAGCAATAAAGGCCAATTTTTTACTTTTTTCCGCGATTCTATAGTAAACTTCCCCTAGGTTCGCGCCAGCTTGAATCCAAGCAGTCTTTTTTTCGATATCAATGGATATTGATCTTAGGTTTCTAAGATCAATTACGATAAAGGGGTTCTCAGAAATGTATGAAAGTCCCTCATAGTCATGTCCACCACTTCGAATTCTGATTTGTAAGTCATGTATCTTAGAGCAATGTATAGCTGCCTGGATTTGCGATGCACTGGTAGGAGTTAAAATAATTGATGGTTTGAAGTTGGAGGTTATCCTTGGGTTATATGAAAAAGAGTTATAAATGGTGGAATATGATGAGTTTTTAGGAGTGTGGATGACTTGTGATATTAAAGTTGAGTTAATAATTTTGTGAGAAAGACATTCAAGAAAAGAATCATGAGTTTTGTTAGCCAATGATGATGAAATTAGGCAAATTGAGAGAAAGAGAAAGATTGTTAAGTAATTGTTCATTTTATTTGTCGTTGAAAATTTTGATGATAGACAAAATGGAAGTTAACAACTTGTATTTATAGGGAGAAATTAAAAAAGCTTAGTTTATATTAATTAATTAAATCTAAAAGATTTTTTTTAATTTGTTGTCACAGTCAAATTATGTCATCAATGATAATAAATAAAAAAGTAACATTAGAAAGTGTAATTAATCAAACAAAATCTATTATTTAAGTAAAATTTTCATAATCAAATAGCATTTGTTTCTTTTTTGTTGAAAAAATGGAGGCAACTATTGCAGCGACGGGAGTTGGTATAAAAAGTAGAATGTTTTTATATCAAAAGTAACAATAAAATATCTATTTTATCCTTAATGAAATGATTTGCAGTCACATAAATTTCTATCAATTTGTTTTGGATCACAAGATTTAAAAGTCTTCATTTATTTCTTAAACTCTGTGCCTAGTCAAAATACTTCACATAAAATGGAAAGGAGAAGTAATAATTATGACCCTAAAATATAATAAGAAAAAAACAAATAATTCACGTTAGCCATGAGGAAACCCCTGCACATTCCATGTGAATTAAAACTATAAATACAAGTTGTTAATTTCAATTGAGTCCAACAATTATGAGTAAGTTAACCATCTTTGTTTTTCTGTCAATTTTGTTTTCATCATCATCATATTCATGGGCCAATAAAACTCATATTGATGACTTTCTTCAATGCCTTTCTCACAAAATTAAGAACTCAAACTCAATATCACAAGTCATCCACACTCCTAAAAATTCATCATATTCCAACCTTTTTAACTCCTTTTTTTCAGATAATCAAAGGATAACCTCCAACTTCAAACCATCAATTATTTTCACTCCTACCAAAGAATCTCAAATCCAGGCAGCTATACATTGCTCTAAGATACATGACCTACAAATTAGAATTCGAAGCGGTGGACATGACCATGAGGGACTTTCATACACTTCGGACACCCCTTTTTTCATAATTGATCTTAGAAACCTTAGATCAATATCCATTGATACTCGAAAAAAGACTGCTTGGGTTCAAGCTGGCGCGACCATAGGGGAACTTTACTATAGAATCGCGGAAAGAAGTAAAAAAATAGCCTTTCCTGCTGGGGTTTGCCCTAATGTTGGTGCTGGTGGACACTTTAGTGGTGGAGGTTATGGTATGTTGGCGAGAAAATTCGGTACTGCTGCTGATAACATCATTGATGCAAAATTAATTGATGCTAATGGACGTATCCATGATCGAGAATCAATGGGTGAAGATCACTTTTGGGCTATTAGAGGAGGTGGAGGGACTAGTTTTGGTCTCATTATCTCATATAAAATAAAATTAGTTGATATTCCAGAAAAGGTAACTGTATTCAACGTGACACGAACGTTGGAACAAAATGCAACTTATCTAGTCTACAAATGGCAGCATATCGCGGATAAAGTTGATGACAATCTCCTCCTCAGGCTCTTCTTGAGGAGCAATATTTCTTCTCCATTCAAGCGCGGACAAAGGAGTATCCACGCCATATTCTTTACCCTGTTTGTTGGAGGAGTAGATGAACTCCTTCGCGAAATGCAAAACGTCTTCCCTGAACTAGAATTAAGGAGAGAAGATTGCGTTGAGATGAGTTGGATTGAATCTATTATCTTCTTCTATATCGGTTACCCTAAGGGCACATCACCTGATGTGTTACTAAATTGGAATACCACAACTAAAAAACGTTTGTATTTTAAATTGAAATCAGACTATGTCCAACACCCAATTTCTATAAAGGGTCTTGAAGGTATATGGAAACTATACAACAAATTGGGCGAAAATGCAGGCGCTGAATTACAGTTTAGTCCTTATGGAGGAAAGTTGAGTGAGATATCAGAATCTGAAACTCCTTTTCCTCATAGAGCTGGAAATATATTCATGATCGAGTATGCGATTTTTTGGGTGAAAATGGAAAATTCTAAGAAAAGCATAGATTGGAGTCGTAAAATTTATCGATACATGGCTAAGTATGTATCAAAATCTCCTAGAGCAGCTTATTTCAACTATAGAGATGTTGATTTAGGAATGAACAATATTGAAGGAAACACAAGCTATGCACAAGCAAGAATTTGGGGAGTGAAATATTTCAAGAACAACTTTGATAGATTGGTGAAAATCAAGACTAAAATTGATCCAACAAATATCTTTAGGAATGAACAAAGTATTCCTCCTCTATTATCTTAAGCTTAACTCTCATAACGAACTATGTACTTTATTTTAGTCTCGACTTATGCCAATTATCGTGCAATCTAATAATTTGACAAGCTTATAAACTCTCCAGCAAAAGGAAGGAAGATAAAATGGTGCGTTTGACATTTCAAAGTGATGCTGAGATGAGTCACTTAAATATGTCAAATATCAAAGTATGGCAATGAGTTTCTAATGAAAACTTATGGAGCACGTATAAATCATTGTAGTAAACTCTTTGAATAGATTGTGACTTGTAATAAGTATCCTGAAATTCATTTCTCAAAGTGATTGTATCAAAATGTAATAAAAATATGAATAAGAACATATTATATTCAAGCTCATCATCCAAAACTCCAAAAATGTTGTAACATGTAAGCAAGATCTGACCCGCAAGAATGGCGGCCTTCACTTTAGCAATCAGAAAATTCAGCCAACTTAAAATCATCGAATTGATCTTCGAGATTCGTTTTGAATCCTATGCACACAAATTATATAAGTAAATTGACTATATTCGACATTTAGGACTCTATGAAACCGTCGATACAAGAATTTGAGGTCTCCTTTATCTGACATACGTGAAAGTCACAAGAAATGAACATAATGTCTAAAAGATCAAATCAAGCTTGGGACCTCTAAAAATTTAAACACCTCACCTAATCATACACTGAATTCAATGGAACTTTTGTTCCGGTCCGAGCATTTGAACTCCTAACGTTGACCAAATCAATCCAAACGCTAAATTTCACCATTTTTCAATTTAGAACCTCAAATCCTCAAAAAGCCTTCGAATGTGAAACCGACAACATTCGTTGACCGATTTTCACATTTTGGGACGGATGGAATTGTCGGAATAGCTCGAAACTCCAAAAGACTCCGAAAACCGCTATGTAAGCAACTTTAGCCTTTCAAACACAAAACTTATAAAATTCACAACTCTTAACTCAACCCTCGAAGCCAAATTTTAAAACTCAATCGAAAATGACTCAGGGTCAATATTGGGAGGGCGAAAACGATTATTTTATAAAGATTTTAAAAAATTACGAGGTCTCGCGTTCAAGTTTCAATGAAAACAAAAATATTTATTAATTTCGTCTCATATATCTAAGCTTATACTAATAGGAGATAGTAGCTAATTATCCAAATAAAATAAAAATAATATACTTAGGTGTGCCTAAGTTACCAACCCCACCACCCACGCACATGCAACTTCTTGTTATTGAAAGATTAAGAAAGTAATGTTCTATATATAAACGATCAATTTGTATAAATTGTTCTATAATTAAGTCGTATACTTGTAACTTTACTTAAGTCTTAACACTCTTACTTAGATATTAACTATACTTAACACCCTTACTTAAATGTTAACTATACTTAACACCCTTAATTAAGTCGTATACTTGTAACTATAATCAAGTTCTACACACCTCATTTCTCAATAATATCACACGTATGGAAACGTTAAGCGGTATGAGTGCATTGAAGAGTCGTTTTGTAGCTAGTAAATAAAAAGACAATTTATTCATGAATTAATTCCTCCATAAGTTATATACCATTTGGAAGCTAGCTAGTTATTAAGTATTATTTATTCATATATCAAATTAATACTGTGTTTAATTTGCAATTTAGGCACCCGCTTAACTAATGTATTTAAAAGTTATGAGCAAATCAATGTATTATGTTATGCAGAGAAAAATGAAATAACTAATATATACCTGCACCACACATGAGTGTTTGCGTTAATTATTATTAACTCATACTATGGTACAAGTCTACAAATTTATAACTTTTGAATAATATTCATAAATCAAACAATAATATCGTACATAATCTTTGAAACGAATCCTTGCAACGTACATTTATTTTTCAGTACTATAGTAGTATATATAAATTAACTACCATACATTATAACCAAAAGATAATAGAGGAGGAATACTTTGTTGATTCCTAAAGAAATTTGTTGGATCAAACTTAGTCTTGACTTGTACTAATCTATCAAAGTTGCTCTTGAAATATTTCTCCCCCCAAATTTTTGCTTGTTCATAGCTTGTGTTTCCATTAATATTGTTCACTCCTAAATCAAGATCTCTATAGTTCAAATATGCAGCTCTAGGAGATTTTGACACATACTTAGCCATGTATTTGTAAAGTTTTCGAATCCAAGCTATATTTCTTTGAGAATTTTCAATTTTACTCCCATACACTCCATACTCGATCGTGAATATATTTCCAGCTCTATGAGGGAAAGGAATTTCAGATTCTGCTATCTCACTCAACTTTCCTCCGTAGGGACTAAACTGTAATTCAGCCCCCGAGTTTTCAACTGCTAATTGGTTGAGTAGTTTCCACATACCTTCAAGACCCTTTATAGAAATTGGATGTTGGACATAGTCTGATTTCCCTTTGAAGTATCCTCTTTCATTAGTTGTGATAATATTCCAATTTAGTAACACATCAAGTGATGTATTCCTAGGGAAATTGGCAAAGAAGAGTATCGAATCGATCCAACTCATCTCAATGCAATCTTCCTTCACTAACCCTAGCTCCGGGAACTTATCTTGCATTTCGTGGAGGAGTTCATCTACTCCTCCAACGAACATTGTAGTGAAAAAGGCGTAGATATCCCTTTTACCAAACCCGTATGGGAATTCACTATTTCTCACGAAGAGCCTGACGAGGAGATTGTCATCAACTTTGTCCGTGATATGTTGCCATTTGTAGACCAGTTGAGTTGCATTTTGTTTCAATGTTCGTCCCACATTGAACACGGTTACCTTTTCTGGTATATCAACTAATTTTATTTTCCATGAGATAATGAGACCAAAACTAGTCCCTCCACCTCCTCTAATAGCCCAAAAGATCCTCACCCATTGATTCTCGATCCTGGATACGTCCATTAGCATCAATTAATTTTGCATCAATGATGTTATCAGCAGCAATACCAAATTTTCTTGACATCATGCTATAGCCTCCACCACTAATGTGTCCACCAACACCAACACTAGGGCAAGCCCCAGCAACAAAGGCCAATTTATTGTTACTTTTTTCCGCGATTCTATAGTAAACTTCCCCTAAAGTCGCGCCAGCTTGAATCCAAGCAGTCTTATTTTTTATATCAATGGAGATTGATCTTAGGTTTCTAAGATCAATTAGGAAAAAGGGGTTTTCAGAAATATATGAAAGTCCCTCATAGTCATGTCCACCACTTCGAATTCTAATTTGTAGGTCATGTATCTTAGAGCAATGTATAGCTACCTGGATTTGAGATTCTTTGGTAGGAGTGAAAATAATTGATGGTTTGAAGTTGGAGGTTATCCTTAAATTATGATCTACAAAGGAGTTATAAATGGTTGAATATGATGAGTTTTTAGGAATGTGGATGACTTGTGATATTAAAGTTGAGTTAATAATTTTGTGAGAAAGACATTCAAGCAAAGAATTAGGAGTACTTTTGTAGGCCCATGAATATGATGATGAAAACCAAATTGAGAGAAAGAAAAAGATTGTTAACTTACTCATAATTGATTGTGATTTGTTTTAGCAAATTTTGATGTGGACAATGGAAAACTAACAACTTTGGTTTATAGTTTTAGCTTTGATTAATTAATTAGTTACAAAGGCTAAGACCACGTGGTATAGAATATTAAGTATTAGTTTTCTTGCAATTAAAAAAATAGTAGCACGCAAGAGTTTACTTTACTTTACATTGCACGTTTGAATACGTGCAATGTGTCTTGCACGTTTAATGGGTGACAATAGAAAGTACACTTTAATTTATATTGATTCGCCCAAAGAAAAAATGCAGAATTATTTTATTTTATATTTAATTAGAAATATAAACAATTTTAAAATTATTTATTTACTATTTATATATTTATGATAGATAAATCATCTCATATATTTGATGAAACAATTTATTTAATTAATAATTCCAAAATAACTTATCTTTATCACAAAATTAAATTATAATACCAAGTAACTTGTTTCCTATTAAAGATCAATTTTTTTATTCATACGGAAGATGCACAGGCTTCCTCATGGCTAACGTGGATTATTTGTTTTTATTTTTATTTTATGGTCATAACATGAGTATTATTATTATCATTTATATAATAATAATTCTAACATGAAGAATATTTTTAACTTAAAGGAATAATAAATTAAACAATATATACCGTCTTTGGAACGCATCCTGGCTACATTTATTTTTCAGTACTATAGTAGTACATATAAATTAATTACCACAAAGCTATAATAATAATAGTGGAGGAATACTTTGCTCATTCCTAAAGTAATGTGTTGTAGTCTCGACTTATGTCAATTATCGTACATTTCATAATTTAATAAGTTTATTAGCTTTCAATCAAAAGAAAGGAAGATAAAATGATGCGTTTGACATTTCAAAGTGATTATGAATCACTTAAATATGAGAAATATCAAGATATGACAATGAATTTCTAATAAAAACTAATGGAGCAACGTATAAATAACTATAGTAAACTATTTGAATAGATTGTGATTTGTAATAAATATCGTAAAATCCATCCAAACATCTTATTATAAAATCTTCATCATCCAAAACTCCAAAAATGTTGTAACAAATAGGATTATCAATTCCACGCATGTAAGCAGGTGGAGCAAGATCTGACCCCCCAAAAATGTCGTCCTTCACTTTATTAATCGAAGCGAAGGAAGCTAAAGCGAAAGGCCCATTTCAAATGCGAAGGTCACAGAACTCAGGCATCAGAAAATTCAGTCAACTTATAAATCATCGAATTTACTCTCGAAATTCGTTCGAACACCGTACAAGCAAATCATATAAGAAAATTGACTATACTTGACGTTTCAAACAGTGGCGGATCCAGAAATTTACAACTATGAGTGCTCACTATTTTCAACTTATATCAACCAAAGAGCGTAACTGCGAGCTAAAATTCGTCAACATAAGTGTTATTTTTTCAATGCAATAGACAATCGAAATATTTGGATTGGTTCAAGAAAAAAAGGAGGAGAAACAATATACTTTCACATACAATTGTAGTTACCAAAAAGGCAAACCAACGTAAGAAAGACTCTTTCGCTTTTAAATTGGAAAACTGAAATAAAGGCGCTAAAACACATTTTTTCCCTTCCCTTTTATTTTTCCTAATTAGACTGATTAGAAGAAAAAGTTAATAGTAATGGAAGATCATGACTGTTTATATTTTTTGGAGATTAAGTTACATAATAGACATGAGAAGTAAACGATTCAAGATTTTAAGATCGAGGTTACTTTTTAAGCTATCGATCATAAATATAAAATGTATAAATTTAATACTTGTCAAAAGAAAAATAATTATATTTATATAAGATAGCCAAAAATATCAAAAAGAAAAATAATCTTGAAAAAAAGAATTTTGTTTTAAAAAATTAGAAATAGGACAATTCGTGAAAGGGGGGAAAAGAAAAGGTAGAAAGAAAAGAGTTGATTTTAAAATAAAAAGAATGTAATTACAGGGAATTGAACCTCGGCATTTTTGGGCAATATAAGACCTTGAAAACCCATTTCCAACCACCATGCCAACTAATACATTTGTTTATCAGGTGCTCGACTTTTATTTTATACGATATTACCTTAATTTTGATATAAATATACATAGTTCGATACGAACTTAATGGGTGCTCGAGCACCCGGGCAGCCCCATGTGGGTCCGCCCCTGGTTTCAGACTCTATGAAATCATCGAAATAAGAACTCGAGGTCTCCTTTATTTGACACCCATGAAAGTCACAAGAAATGAATGTAACGCCTAAAAGGTCAAATCAAGTTAGGGACCTCTAAAAATTAACCAAGAACTCACCTGGACCTAAAATAATCCCCCATCCAATGAAATTTGGAAATTTCGATCTGAGCATTTGTTTTTCAGTACTCTATAAAAATTAATTACACCAATAAGCTTAAGATAATGGTGGAGGAATACTTTGTTCATTCTGTTGACACCAAATTTTGGTTTGATAGTTCTAAAATTAATACTTTTTGAGTATTTTATTTTTAAATAGTTCAAAATACATGTTTTGTCATTTTAATGCAATTTTTTTTAATAATTATCCTCTTTTTTTAGAAGTATTAGGGTTTTTGTCGATTAATTTTGCTTATATTATTTTGTCACAGCCAGATGTTCAAATATTTGTTCATTTTTTATAAATCATTATTTATGTTAAATTGCATTTTTTACATGTAATTGGTTACATTCATATATTTTTCATATTCATTTTTCTCTGTTACATCGTTAATATTCATTTTGATATTTTGCGCAGTCCAAAAATTCATTGAATTCGAATACAATTTGCATACACAAATACTTATTAAGTCAACAATTTTTGGGCCACTATCTCAAGCCCATAACTTAGACCCACTGTTAACAATTCCTATTTAAAAAAATAAATTGTCCATTAGGTTAAGAATGAATAAATTTTTAAGGATTAATTTTTAGATTTCTAGGCTTCAAAAAACATTCTTTTATTGTTTGTTATTTTTCAGGCAAGTCACCGAAGATTCGCCGGATTCCGCGAGTCCACCGCCAAAACCCCATTTTATTTTTCCTATTTTTCCAACCAAAACAACCAGTGAGTGTCCCTAAACAAAGCCAGTAGCTCCCACCACCAGAAATCCATCGGAAACGAACCCAAAATCGAGCTCCACAACCAGAAAACCCCATTCATTTTTCTCCTTTTTTCGGCGAAACCCCGCCATCTCTGCCTCCGTTTCTTCTCCAGACCACCACCACCACCACCATATTACACCTCCAAATCAGACCCAAACGACCCACTGCCTCCATTTTCTCCAAACCCGTCGGGAAAAAAATCAAACCAGACCCTTCTCCATTTGTTCCGCCAAAACCACCACAAAAATTCCTCCAACAACCTTCAACTTGAAACAAACCCAGCAGACCCTCTTCACTATCAGCAAAACCGACCTCTAAACCACTAGAAATCCCGACCACAAACACCATCCAGCTACCAAACCTCAAACCCAACAGAAATCCCCACTAGAAATCGTACCAGACCCCTTTCCCTTTCCCTTTCACGATATTTTTGCTTTGTTTTTGCAGCTCTTATGTGAACCAGTGAGCTCGAAGTTCCGACTGTTAGGATATACTATTAACCATGCATTTTGATATAGTATTAATATTGAACAATTGTTTATTCATTTATTCAATTCAATAAAGTGTTACATTAAATAGATCAATTGTCATATATGTGTCCTTAACTTATATAATAGATGATTTGGTGTGTAGAGTTTAAGTTTATACACAGAAGATTAAATCATCGGTTCTTATAAGTTAAAATTTATAGTTCACAATCATAGATGGAAATTTGGACAAAACCACCAGAAAGATTGTAGCACGAGATTAAATGTAATTTATCTTGATTATGAGAATGACATAGTTCTAACTTCTCGTGCTAGTGTATTTGGTATGTATTGAACGGGACCAAGCAGAGAGTTGTTTTAGACTGAATGATAAAAATATATTCTCTAAACTATTAAATGTACTTATAAATTATTAATCTTGATTTAACGATTATGATCTGTATATATTAATTATCATTTTGATTTACTAAAAGGTGAAATTCTGAGATGGGTCAATATGCCTGGTAGATTGGATGATAATAATATATATTGGTGAAATAATTAGTTAGTTGATGGAATCCATGTCTCAGTATAGAGATTGATGATACACCTTTTATGATAAGCTTATAAATTTTCATGTGTAAACCCGGCCGCTAGATTTATGAATCTGGCACATGAAATAAGTTAAGTATTGATCTAAAAGAAGTTAATCATTGAATTAAATTCTTCAGTAATTTCATTTATTGATTAGTATCGATAATCTTAACATTGGGAATTACATAAGTGTTTAATGGTGAATTTCAAAATAAATAGAGGAGTGTAATTACGAATTTTTAGTGGAATGATTTGTAATTTATTATGGTAAGAATAATTTAAATTAATTATTTAGAATTATTTCCATAATAGGGAGCCTTAGTAATAAATTATGTGGTCCCTCCAGTGCCCAATTTAACTAGAACTCAGAATCCTATTTTCTAGAAAAAGAAAAAAAGAAATAACGTGTTCTTCTCCAAAAAGGAAGAAGAAATGTGTAATGTTTTTTTTTTTAAAAGAAAAGGAATCCTCATTGGACTAGGAAGACATCTCTATAAATAGGGATCTTCTAACCTAGAAAAGTATTCAGTATTCTATACAATACTTGCCCACCCAAGTATTGAGAGAGTACAATTGTTGATTGGGATCACTGTAGAAGACTATAGAGCTGGAGTTGGATTTACTTCAAGATATATGCACACGCTTCAAGAGGTAATCCTGAGTTATCTTTCAGCATACTACGTATTTAATCGCTAGTTTGGTAATTTGTATTAACTCTCCTAAACTGAGTAATATATAATTGGATCAATGTAACTAGAGGATTTTCACTTGTCTTAAACTAACAGTAAACTCTCCAACTGATTTAGGTTTGAATAAGCTTATGGAGTGAATAATCAGTCATTATATATGTATATTGTATGAATAATTCTCCAATCCCAACTATTGGCTATTTAAGATACATGAATGTATATGTATATCATGAGTTTGAATGTAAATATTCAATATTATATGACAGTGTTATTGATCTATTGTAACTATTTCTTCAATCTCAGATTCAACATGTCTCCTTTTAATCCCATTAGTACTATTTTGGATCAAAACAAACTAGAGGGTTCTAACTATGTTTACTGGAGGAAAAATCTCGACATTGTGTTAACTGCTGAAGAATATAAGTTTGTGCTTCATGAGGAATGTCCATTGAAACCAAATGATCAGTCTAGATGAGGATAAGTTAGCTTATCAGAAATGGCGCAAAGCTGATGAGATGGCGCGATGTTACATTATGGCTTCAATGTCAAATGTTTTGCAACATCAACATCAAGCTATGTTGTCTGCTTTTGAAATTCTGGAGAATCTCAAACAAATGTTTGGAGACCAAGGTCGATCAGCTAAGCAGACTGCCATGAGAACTCTCATAAACACTAAGATGGTTGAAGGCACACCTGTAAGAGACCATGTTCTGAAGATGATAGGTCTTCTGAATGAAGTAGAGGTCTTGGGGGATGAAATTGACAATGACTCCCAAGTTGAGATGATATTGCAGTTTCTGCATGACAGTTTTCAACAGTTTTGGCTAAATTATAATATGAATAAGATGAGTCTATCTTTGGCACAATTGTTGAATGAGCTGCAGGCGGCAGAGACTCTTGTCAAAAAACATGCACCATCAATGGCACTTAATGTTGAGAAAAGTTCTACTTCTAAACCGCAAGGTGGACAGAAGAAGAAAAAGGCTCACAAATCTAAGGCAATTGCACCTCCAACTGGTGGCGTGAAAAAGTCTAAGGGCAAGTGTTTTCATTGCAAGATGTCAGGCCATTGGAAGGCACATTGTCCAGATTTCTTAGCCAAGAAGAAGAACAAACCAGGTAACTCACTTTCACTTGTCGTTGAAACATTTTTAGCGGTTGTTTCTACCGCTTCATGGTGTGTAGATTCAGGAGCCACTGATCATATCTGCATTACTTTGCAGGGGTTTCAAGAAACGCGCAAGCTGATTAGAGGTGAAGTTAGCGTTTTTCAAGCGGATGGCTCAGCAGCTCCAGTTTTAGCATTAGGAAATATTAATTTTTCGTTTGATAGTGGTAGAGTTTTAATTTTAAAAGACATTCTATATGCACCTGCTGTTAGAAGAAATTTAATTTCAGTTTCTAAACTTTTGAGAGATGGTTATGATGTTAGTTTTTCTGATAACGGTTGTGTTATTAGCTATAATAAACATCTTATCTCTGCTGATACATTGATTGATGGTCTTTTTATTATTAATATCTCTTCTGAATTACAACAAACCATAGAACTGAATAATGTTAACCTTTCAAGTAAAAGAAAACGTTCTTCTGATTTTAATAAGACTTATCTATGGCACTTGCGTCTATATTGAATATTATATGTATTGTTAACATTAGTAATAAGTTGACAAATATTTAATAAAGATAAGAGTTAGAACTATTATAGAATTTGATTCAAGTTGTTGATGACTTGTTATACCTAATTTTAATATGCTTGTAGTAATGCTTGAAACTAAAACTTAAAAAGAAGTACTTTTTTCAGTATTTTTCACTATTAATTCTTATTTTTTACAAAGTACAAAAGAGATTAAAGAGGATAAAATAATAAATTTTTTAAAAATTATACGTTTTATCATAAATAACCAGTTTTTTCTATAAAAGTTTTAACACATAATTTATTCTATCACAAAAAATTGAGAGGCCCAAGGCAAAGGCCTTATTTTCAAAAGCGGAAAAGGCTCAAAAATACCCCTAAACTATTAGAAATAGCTCATTTATACCCTTTAACTTTATTTCGGCTCAAAACTACCCTTCCCGTCATACTATTGGGTCAAAAGTACCCTTCTTATTAACGGAAGTTGTTAAATGCCATGTGTATGCCATATAGATGCCACATTGCATGCCAATAGGATTCCACTGCCACGTAGACTAAATAACAAGGGTAAAAAATACCCTTAAACTATCTGAAATAGCTCATATATACCCTTAAACTATATTTCGGCTCACAACTACCCTTCCCGTCAAATTATTGGGTCAAAAATACCCTTCTTATTAACAGAAGATGTTAAATTTCATGTTGATGCCACATTGCATAACAATAAGGTTCCACTGCCACATAGACTAAATCCCTAAATCCTAATTACTCCCCCCCCCTCATTTCATTATTTCTAGAAACTATATATTCACCCGTTCTCCCTTATTTCGCGGCTATAGTTTCATACTTTTCTTCGTGGCTGGGTTTCAAAGTGGATATTAATTCTTGTAAGTTAGTAAATATTTTTTCTTATTTTATAATGTTTATGATTTCAAAGCATAATACTTAGGATTTCACAACTTTTTCTATCAGCTAAGGCTTCGTAGCTTTCTTCGGGGCTGAATTTCAAAGTGGATATTCATGCTTGTAGGTTAGTAAATATTTTTTCTTATTTTATTATGTTTACGATTTCTAAGTATGATAGCTAGAATTTCACAACTTTCCCGTTATTTTGCGGCCAAGGTTTCTTAACTTTCTTCGGAGCTCAGTTTCAAAGTTGATTTTCATGGTTGTAAACAGAATAAAATAAGAAAAAAGTTTTACTAACCTACAATCAAGAATATCCACTTTGAAACCAAGCGACAAAAAAAATATGTGAACCCCTAGCCGCGAAATGAGGGAGAAGGAGTGAAATCGTTTATGAAAAATAATGTAATGAGGGGAACATGAGTAATTAAGATTTAGGGATTTCAATGTGGCAGTGGAACCCTATTGGTGTGCAATGTGGCATCCATGTGGCATTTAACAACTTCCGCTAATAAGAAGGTCACTTTTGACCCAATAGTTTGACGGAAAGGGTAGTTTTGAGCCGAAATATAGTTTAAGGATAAATATGAGCTATTTCGGATAGTTTAAGGGTACTTTTGACCCTTTTTCTTTTAGTATATGTGGCAGTGGAAGTCTATTGGCGTGCCATGTGGCATCCACATGGCATTTAACAATTTCCGTTAATTAGAAGGACACTTTTGACCCAATAGTTTAACGGAAAGCGTAGTTTTGAGCTAAAATATAGTTTAAGGGTATATTTGAGCTATTTCAGATAGTTTAAGGGTATTTTTGACCTTATTCCGTTTTCAAAAGTATAGAGCCGGCCCTGCTCCCCTCTTCCCCTTTCACGAATTATTTTGTTTCATTTTGTAGATGTCCCATCGAGCAGCACAACCAGCTAGCTGAAAGCTCAAGTCAGATACACAAAGCCACCGGATCTCGTGACCACAAGCAAACCAGAAGCTTCAAGCTCCGATAACTCACATTTCATCACTGCGTCGTTCCTATTTTCATACTAAATGTTACTGGGTTACCTTTTGTTTATTTTGATTTTTTTAGTCATTATATTTACATCTTCAGTGATTATTTTTTGTTAGAATTGTTTGATATGTTAATGTTTCAGTTGCTTTAAAATGTTGCTTGCTCATTTAGTCAAAAACACATCTAAACTATATTTTTTTTTAGTTTCATACCTTAACAATTGAAAGTTTGAGTTTCATACATAAACTATCACTTTTTAGTTTGAGAAACACACCTCTCTATTTTATACCACTCTCATCATGATATGTGTAATACACTCTCTCTCTTTTATTTTAAAGAAAATTCACATCACACTCCACATGGACAAAATATTCAACCTTGACAAAAAATAAATAAATCATTAGTATTAGTTAAATTAAAAATTTAAAAACTATTATAGAAAAATAATATTTTCTTTATAAAATAAAATGTAAAATATTTTTCTTACCCCACACCATTTTTTAAAGTTTTTTATTTTTTTGAAATTCTTTTATTAAAGTATTTCATTTTTTACTTCATCTTCTCCCCCTCCTCAAATACTAATTTAGATATTATTTTATTTTCTTAAATATATAATTATACCCATCCCACTTAACCCTCCGCTTTCAATTTTTTTCCTAGTGTTTAGATATACATATCAAAAATAGTTTTACTTGCCGCTACAAGACATTTTATATTTTTTAGTTGTTTATGTTATATTCAGTACACTAGTAAAAAAAATTTTTAAAAATATATATGTACGTGCATATCTAACACAAAATAAGAAAAACGTAAAATATAAAAATTAGGATCGAAAAATTAAATAGGATGGGGTAAATTTTTTTTAAATAAAATAATATCAATTTCTATCGGGGAGGGGGGGGGAGGATGGAATATGAAATATGAAATTTTAAAAAATATTTTATAAATGGATTTTCTTTTAAAAAAAGGATGGGGTTGTCGCGGGGGAGGGGGGTACGTGAGGAGGTAGTGGAGTCAGATAAGAAAAATAATTTAATTTTTTATTTGGATAGTAATCTTTAATTTTTAATTAATATTATTTTTATTATTTAATTTTTATCTCTATAAAATATTTTATCTATGTGAAATGCCATGTGTCAAAGTTTTTTCATATAAAAGAGAGTGCATTACCCACACCACTGAGGTGTGTTTCTCAAACTAAAAAGTGATAGTTTAGGTATAAAACTCACACTTTCAATAGTTTAGGTATGAAACTCAAAAAAGTGAATAGTTTAGACGTGTTTTTGACACTTATCTCTATTTTATTTAGAATTTCCAGTGGATAACATTAGATTTGGTCAATATTATTGTTCAATTATATTGTTATTAGCATTTCTCTATAGTTATTAGGTTGGTGTTATTGTTTTGCATATTTTATATTGATATAGGATATTATATGTTATAATGTTAAGAAAATATTGGCCAATGAAAAAAATTTCGGTCGGTTTTGGAGACCTCCCCAATGTTAAAAGACGGAAATTTAGTTTATATTTATATTTTTTATTGTTAAAATTGTCCGATTAAGAAATTATCATCGATTTCCAAGGCCTCCCATGTTCATAAGACGGATTTTTATATTTAAGTTATTATTTGATTATTCATTTTTATTCATATTTATTTATTACTAACACTTTTACCAAGTGTCTTTACAGGTACACAAAGTTGCTTCCCATTGAAGCTATTCGAAGAGCTCGAATTATATTTTTTAGTCATTATTATGTAAATATTGACGTTAGGCAAACCTTAGGTTGTTTCTTATGTTATTATTTTATTACTTGTGTATATTACATATTTATATTACTTGTATATTATTATTATCTCCTCAATTTGAAAAAAAATAAACCAGTCGGGAACCACAGTTGTGGATTTCAAAGGATGCCTAACTCCTTCCCTTCGAAATAACTAGAACCCCTTACCTAGATCAATTGGTTTCATAGACTTTCTTTTAAGTTCATTAATTAATTGGTTTCCTAGTTTTTCTAAAAATTAGGTGGCGACTCTTTTTACCCTTTTTACCCTTTAAATTTCTTTTAACTAATTATTTTTTTATTGAGTCACCGTGACGTTGCTCCCAATCAAAGGATGTCAGCAAATTCCAAAAGAAATTTGTTGGATCAATTTTTGTCTTGATTTTCACCAATCTATCAAAGTTGTTCTCAATGCAATCATCTTTCACTAACCCTAGTTCCGGAAAGCTCTTTTGCATTTCGTGGATGAGTTTAATTCATCCACTCCTCCAACGTACAGTGCAACGAAAGTATCAAAACCTGTGGCCAATCCAGTTCCATTTCATTCCTCCAAGCATCTTTATAATAAGATATGTTATGTCCCAAGAAGTTTCATTCCAAGTAAAGAAGCTAAAGATAATAGAATAGGAATACTTTGTTCATTCCTAAAATCTGTTGGATCAAACTTGGTCTTCACTTGTACTAATCTATCAAATTTGTTATTGAAGTATTTCTCCCCCCTAATTTTTGCTTGTTTATAGCTTGTGTTTCTGTAACATCTCGCAACTTGCAATAACTAATAATAATTTAAGAAACCAAGAATAATCATTTTTGGAAAAAAATAGTGAAATCTGGAAAATTTCCTAAGTGTAAAAGTGAGTTTTTGGTCATTTTCAAACAACCATAACTCCCAGCTCAGGAGAAGTTAGGGTGAGTTCTTTATAAGTTTGGAAAGTCCTTGGGAAGATCTTTCCTACGGCGCCAAGTTTACCCATTTGCAATGTCGTATGAGGGATATATGTCTTTCGAAAGTTGGGTGGACTCACAAAAAATCCAGTCAAGATTTTAGTAAGGGTAAAATAGTCTTTTCACCCTAGTATTTCCTAATTAGTTTTAGGGGTTTATTAGGGGTAAAACTAAGTTCCAATTCAGTTTTGGAAAAGTTGAGACGCTTAGGGCTTGGGATAAAAGAGAAGAGATGAGGAAGATCAAGAATTCTTCAAGAAACGTTAAGGTTTCGCTAGTGTGATTCTTCGGGGGTGATACCTATCGAGGTATGTGAGATCTCTTTGTGTGGATTCGTTCATCCACACACTAATATGTTTAATTCAACAAGTTATATATTGATTAAACGATGAATCTTGAAGTTCTTGATGAACTATTGTTGAAATCTTGTTGGTAGAATTGTAGTGTACCTTTAGTGGTTTGTGATTCGTATTTTTGGGTTGTTTTACGAGTCTAAACTATTCGGTATTGAGTACATTAGTGATCATAAGTGTTTCGGGAAGATCCATGGAAATTTGGGATGTTTAGAGTTGAAAATTGGAGAAGAAAAGTCGGGAAACCCATCTGACAGGCCCTGGGGCGCCTCACCTACCAGAGCCCCTCAGGACAGACTATGTCCGTCAGGCTCTGGCGCCCCTCGCCTCTCAGAGCGCCAGGGTCACCTGGAGATCCCATTTCTCCCCCATATTTTCGTACTAGTTCCTAAGTGATGTACCTATCATTCCTAGTTGATTCCAACACTCTAAAGTTCATCTAAACATCATGAAATCATCCATAAACATGAGATCATGATCCTTGAATCCATAATTCAATTCAAGGAAAGTTATGATCAAAGTCAAAGAAGTTAAGAGTCAAGTCTAAAAGTTAAGAATCAAGGCAAAGTAAGTTTCCAAAGCATTCAAGAGTCTTAAACAAACATTTTAACTTTGTTTTAAGGTTAAAGAAATGAGTTAAGCAAAGAGTAAAAGAGTTGAGTTAAATTCTCAAAAGCTATAAGGGAACTAAGTATTTCCTAAGAGTTAAGTTTCAAGTTAAGCAAAGAGTAACAAGTTGAGTTCACTTCTCAAGAGTTATAGGGGAACTAAGTAGTCCCTAAGAGTTTAAAAAAAATGTTTTCAAACTTTTGAGAAAGAAATGAAACTAGACTTCCACAGAGCCTATGGCTAGTTTTAGTAAAGAGAAAGGAAACTATGATTTCCAAGAAAGCTTTTGAAGCTAAGTTTGAGCAACTATCTCAAACTAGAGAAGAAGTTATTTTAAAAATATATGAGCTATGTATTTTGGGAGTAGTATTGAGCACCGACATGGCGACGCGAGTTCATATTGACTCAAGTCTCCATAAACCATGTAGCCAGCATGGAGACATAACGGATCATACTTTTTAGATGATTCCTTAGTGCTTTTAGCATAGACTAGTGGATCCACTTAGTAGTTCAGGTTCTATACCGACGGCAAGGTATAGAGCGGTCCTATTGCAACGTGAGGTAATACGTTGTATCATCACTTAGGCTCTTGGTGATGGTTGTCGATTAGACAATCTTCCACATAAATTATATTACTTTCATGTATAACTAAAGTTGAGTTTATTCTTGATTTATCTTTAATGAACTAAGTGTTTACACTGTTTCATAAGTTTTCCTTATATTGCATATGTCTTTACTGCTTATATTGCATATGAGGGATCTATGCCCATTTGAATTTGGGTTGTCTACATAAGGAAAGTCAAAACCAGATTTTAGAAGGATATTTTGGTCTTTTCACTACCTAATTATTAAATTTCCTTTTAGTTAATAATTTGGGGTCTAAACTGATTTGGTTCAGTATACGCTTCATCAAAAAGAGTTAAGGTTTTGAGAGAAGAGAAAAAAGAAGAGGAGAAGAAACAAGGAATCCTCAAGTTCTTGAAGTTATGTTTGTGGATTTTGCCAAGGGTTAATCCCTACGAGGTATGTGAGATCGCATAGCGTTGGGTTCGTTCATCCACGCACCAATCATGATTTATTTTAGAGAATATATGTTCTTGAAAGTATACAAATTGGGTTCTTGATGAATTTTGTTGAAGTTTCAATTGGGTTCTTGATATATTGTTGAAGTTGTTGAGGAGTTCTTGATTTAAATTCGTAAAATTAGATGTTGTTTTAAGTAGATTCGTGTATATTTTGGTTATGTATTTGAATCTAAGTGTTTGGAGGAAGGAACAAATCAAATCTCTAGGGTTCAGAGTTGAAAAACGATCAAGGAAATTCGTCAAAAACTAGGGAATGGGTGTGGGGCGACATGCCACTCAGAGCGCTCCACATAGTCTCTGGTTTGGGCTCTGGGTGCCTGGTCCCAAGTCCCAGGTCCTCTACCCACTTATTTCTGTTTGAGTTCCCTTGCAACGTACATAAGTTTTCTAATTGATTTATGTACTCTAAGGTGCGTCTAAACATTATGAAATCATCCATAAACATGAGAATGCCTTGAATCCATAATTCAATTTAAGGAAAGTTAAGAGTCAAGTCAAGTGAAGTTATTAGAGTTTTCCAAAAGTCTTTTACAAATATTTTAATTTTGTTCTAAGACTTAGTTTTGAGTTAAGTAAAGAGTAAAGATTGAAGTTCATTTCTTCAAAAGAGTATATGGGGAATATGTATTCCCAAAGAGTAAAATGTTTTCACATTTAAACAAGAAAGGAAACATCGATTTCCAACAGAATCTTTGAGCTAGTTTTTCAATAAAAAAGTAAATACTTTCAGAATTAAACAATAGAGGAAACTTTGATTTCTTAGAGAGCTTAATGGCTAGTTTTTGGGCAATTACCTCAAACAACAGAAAGAAGTTATGTTTTTAAACATATGAGCTAGTATATTTTTGGAGTAGTATTGAGCACCGATATGGGGAGATTTCAGAAAACTCTAAGCTCCCATAAATCATGTAGACACCATGGGTACATGATTTATTATTAACTCATATTATGGTACAAGTCCACAAATTTATAACTTGAATAATATTCATAAATCAAACAATATATATCGTACATAATCTTTGAAACGAATCGATCCTTGCTACGTACATTTATTTTTCAGTACTATAGTAGT
Source organism: Solanum lycopersicoides (assembly GCA_022817965.1). NCBI lineage: Eukaryota > Viridiplantae > Streptophyta > Magnoliopsida > Solanales > Solanaceae > Solanum > Solanum lycopersicoides. The sequence goes on from CM040619.1 coordinate 64,803,447, forward strand.
ATATATAAATTAACTACCATATATTATAACCTAAAGATAATAGAGGAGGAATACTTTGTTGATTCCTAAAGAAATTTGTTGGATCAAACTTAGTCTTGACTTGTACTAATCTATCAAAGTTGTTCTTGAAATATTTCACTCCCCAAACTCTTGCTTGTTCATAGCTTGTGTTTCCATTAATATTGTTCATTCCTAAATCAAGATCTGTATAGTTCAAATATGCAGCTCTAGGAGATTTTGACACATACTTAGCCATGTATTCGTAAAGTTTACAAATCCAAGCTATATTTCTTTGAGAATTTTCTATTTTACTCCAATACACTCCATACTCGATCGTGAATATATTTCCAGCTCTATGAGGGAAAGGAATTTCAGATTCTGCTATCTCACTCAACTTTCCTCCATAGGGACTAAACTGTAATTCAGCCCCCGAGTTTTCAACTGCTAATTGGTTGAGTAGTTTCCACATACCTTCAAGACCCTTTATAGAAATTGGATGTTGGACATAGTCTGATTTCCCTTTGAAGTATCCTCTTTCATTAGTTGTGATAATATTCCAATTTAGTAACACATCAACTGATGTATTCCTAGGGAAATTGGCAAAGAAGAGTATCGATTCGATCCAACTCATCTCAATGCAATCTTCCTTCACTAACCCTAGCTCCGGGAACTTATCTTGCATTTCGTGGAGGAGTTCATCTACTCCTCCAACGAACATTGTAGTGAAAAAGGTGTAGATATCCCTTTTACCAAACCCGTATGGGAATTCACTATTTCTCACGAAGAGCCTGACGAGGAGATTGTCATCAACTTTGTCCGTGATATGTTGCCATTTGTAGACCAGTTGAGTTGCATTTTGTTTCAATGTTCGTCCCACATTGAACACGGTTACCTTTTCTGGTATATCAACTAATTTTATTTTCCATGAGATAATGAGACCAAAACTAGTCCCTCCACCTCCTCTAATAGCCCAAAAGAGATCCTCACCCATTGATTCTCGATCATGGATTTGTCCATTAGCATCAATTAATTTTGCATCAATGATGTTATCAGCAGCAATACCAAATTTTCTTGACATCATGCTATAGCCTCCACCACTAATGTGTCCACCAACACCAACACTAGGGCAAGCCCCAGCAACAAAGGCCAATTTATTGTTACTTTTTTCCGCTATTCTATAGTAAACTTCCCCTAAAGTCGCGCCAGCTTGAATCCAAGCAGTCTTGTTTTCGATATCAATGGAGATTAATCTTAGGTTTCTAAGATGAATTAGGACAAAGGGGTTGTCAGAAATATATGAAAGCCCCTCATAGTCATGTCCACCGCTTCGAATCCTAATTTGTAGGTCATGTAACTTGGAGCAATGTATAGCTACCTGGATTTGAGATTCATCATTAGGAGTGAAAATAATTGATGGTTTAAAGTTGGAGGTTATCCTTAAATTATGATCTAAAAAGAAGTTATAAATGGTTGAATATGATGAGTTTTTAGGAGTGTGGATGACTTGTGATATTAAAGTTGAGTTCATAATTTTGTGAGAAAGACATTCAAGTAACTCATGATGAGTTTTGTTAGCCCATGATGATGAAATTAGGCAAATTGAAAGAAAGAGAAAGATTGTTAACTTACTCATAATTGATTATTTGTTGTTGCAATAATTGTTATGCTTATTCATTCATATATAGAAGATGCATACCTAACGTGAAATATTATCAGTTTTTATTTTTATATTATGTTCCTACGTACATAGCATTATTGGTATAATTATTCATATCATTCATAACGATAGACAAAACAAACCAGAAAAAATATTTCTCCAATTTTGAAATCTTACCTATCTTATTTTCTAGAATTGATTATCAATATATCATATAATATATATGTCCCTCTATATAATGAAATTTGTGTTGAAACTTCAACATTTTCCTCTGCATTATTGGAACATAAAGATTAAACAGATACTCTAGTCATCAAACTTTACCAACATGAGTTATGGTGCAGTAGTGATACTGTGTTATCCTTATTTGGGGGTCTCGAATTCGAGCCTTGGGTTTTGAACTCCTTCCACTTCTCCCAGGGACAGAAACTAAGGCAGCCCATCCCTGAATGAGTCATGGAATGTGTGATTTAAATTTAATCGAAGCTCTAATATTAGCTTTGAAAATTGATTATAGAAAAAGACGTAAACGTTTGTCCGACTTGATTTTTCAAAGTGTCGGACTAGACCTTAATAAGAAATTGTAATTTCTTAAATTTATAAAAATTGATGGGGTTTTGTATCAAACTTCCTATATGTATATTGTCCCAAAAATTTCATTGACCTTCAGATGATAAATATGGATAAAGAAGCTAATAATTTTCTTAGACATTATCGGATGGAAAATAATTATGATAAATTTCTACATCTATTGTGCTTATCTCCCAGGACCAAGTTAGAATTTTTACTAAGAATATTTAAAACTTTAGCATATACTTCTAAAAAAGTCGATTTTGATTTATAGAGTATTATTTTCTAGTTCGAAATCAAAAGGACAAAAAAAATTATCATTAATTTTAAAAGGACAACAAAAATAAGTTTGAAATAAAAATGGTAACATTTAAAGCAGCTCTCTATGCGCCTTACAAGGCGCAAGGAGACAGAGCCTTACAAGGCGCAAGGAGACAGAGCCTTACAAGGCCCATAGGGAGGACCTATCTCTTTTTGTTTTTTCACACTAAAAGAAAAATATGAATTACATTTGAATTTTAATAAAGAATTATAAATGAAAATTCGCAAGAAAATATTTTTCCTACGGATTATCTTATTAAAAAGAATTCGAAGGTAAAACTTTCATAGGTAAATACTTCTTGTAAATTTCAAAATCCTCAAATTATTTACCTAGATATTTAAATTCCGCAGGTAAATTACCTTCAAATTTTCTTTAAAAAATACCAAAAATATCCCAATATATTTCACATTTATTTCTATCTGCACACCCATGTTTCATACCATTTGACACAATTTTAATTCCCCCACACCCATAGTGGCCAGTTGTATTTCATGGTGCCCATCCTTCTGTTTAGTCGTAGCATTATAAATGCTGATCTTTTGATGTCTTTCTTCGATGTGTTATAGAAACTACTAGTGATACTACTGTCAATTTTTAATATCTTTCTTTTATTTGATTAATTTTAGAAAAATGCATAAGTATCCCCCTTCAACTTATATCCGAAATCTCAGAGAAACATTTATACCATACTAAGGTTCTATATTATCCCCCCTTCCCCCCGAACTTAATTTATAAATTTCTACTCATTTTCGGCCTACGTGACACAATCTTTTGGGCCCATCGCGTGTTGACTATTTTTTATCATATTGATATGCAAAAAATTGCAATTTATAGTACTTTTCGTATAGTTTTTGAGTATCTAAAGATTTTGTTTAAAACATCAAATTAATATAATCTAATTTAACTTTGAAAATAATTAGTTAAATTGACTTTCGAAAAGCGCAACATGACAATTAAAAGTGAACGGATAAAATATTAAGCAATCTTGAGATTATTTATCCCACCATTTATACATTAGTGATGAAAAAATTATCTCATATATTTAATAAAATAACTCTTCCAAAATTAATAATTCCGAAATAACTTATTCTTATTTCAAAATTAATAATACCAAGTGAGTTGTATTCATATTCATATGGAAGATGGACAGTCTTCCTCGTGGCTAACGTGGATTATTTTGTTTTTATTTTTATTTTATGGTCATAACATGAGTATTATTATTATCATTTATATAATTGATAAGATAAGACTAATTAGACAAATATTTTTCCTTTGATATAGTTGCATAGTCAAATAGATAGAATATCTCCACATCAGGTATGAAATGAGAAGGTATAATATAATATTGAAGACTTGTAATTGTAAAAGACATTGAGTAAATTACAAAGTCTACTCTCATACATTAAATTTAAAATGTCTAATTAATTCTTGTATTTACAGTAATGAGTAAATATTTTATTAAATTTAATTTTGTATCAATAAAGTCATTCAAGTTACGACTCTCTCCTACAAAAAGTTGTCATGCTTCGACCTACATTTTAGGCGGAATCAACACCCGATTTGATTGTTAACTCGAGCTTATCCATAACATGGCATGAAACATTGAGAGCATATGTCTAGATATGAGCAGAAAACACGATTTAAGAGTGTTTTAAATTATATAGCGGTTGAAAGCTAGTTATACTAAGTATTATTTGTGCATACATAAAATTAATAAGACGTTTGGTATTATTTGTGCATATATAAAATTAATAAGACGTTTGGTTTGCAATTCAAAAACTCGCTTAACTAATATGTATACATATATGTTATGAGCGAATTGATATATAAAATGATATAACTAATACTAACCAACTACTAAACAATCCTTAACTCATACTGATGTACAAGTGACGATTCTAACATAAAAGAACATTTTTGGAACGCATCCTGGCTACATTTTTTTCCAGTACTATAGTAGTATATATAAATTAATTACCATTAAGCTAAAGATAATAATAGTGGAGGAATACTTTTTTTTTTTTGGTAAGTAAGCATTTTATTACCAAAGAGAAGTTTACAGCTAAAAAAAAAAAAAAAAGGAAAAAAGAGAACTATTCCGACTAGATCGAACCCAACTAATAACCTTTCATCTCCAAACCATCTATATATCGACTACTTTAGCTTGGATAGTGATTCAATATCGTCAAGTATTTAGTTAATTACACTTTGAGACAGCCTCTGAAAGAAACGTCTTAAATTATTCTCTTCACAAGGTCCGATACTTCTCATCTTTTGCCTTGAAAACAATTTGGTTCCTCTCTTGCCACATATAATAAATGCAGCTAGACTCGAGGCCAAGGAGAATTGTTGGAAACAATGGAACAAGAGTTGGGTAGATTGCATGTCCCCTTACTTAAATGTTAACTATACTTAACACCCTTAGTAAGTTATATAACATTTGGAAGCTAGTTATTAAGTATTATTAAAATTAATTCGCCGTTTGATTTGTAATTGATGAAATGAATATTGTATATAATTAGCTGATGTAGTTAGTTTGTTAATAAGTTTGTTAGTGAGTTAGTTATCAAGTAATTACTTTTCTGATAGTTAATAAATGTGTATAAATAGAACTTTGGGGATAATGAGAAGTAAGTCGGCTATTCCTTTTTTCACTGTTTCATTCATTTTTCTCCTTATTCTGCTTCAATGGCTCTAACACAGTTGGAAGATTAACATTCAACATGGTATCAGAAGCTTAGGTTCTAATGGAGATCTAGCAGATGAAGAGAGTTTTTTGAAGCTGTTTCTTTTCCGCACAATTGAAAATTGGAAGAACAATTGAGCACCAACCTTCAATCTATCACCAGAAAACTTCAGAAAAATGACGAATGCAGCTGGTTTATCTGAATCCTCAAATCAGGAGAGGAATACATCAAATACAGAGCAGATCGAGAAGTTTACAGACATTCATCCAAGGAATCCCTTGTATCTACATCCATCGACACTCCAGGTAGCATCTTAATCCCTCAACAATTGAGAATTATACTAGGTGGAGCAATTCCATGAGAGTCGCACTATTAGCAAAGAATAAAATAGGTTTCATTAATGGAAATTGTCGAAAGGAACACTACAAAGGAGATCTAGAACATGAATGGGAGAGATGTAATGCGTTTGTGTTATCCTGGATTAGGAACTCAGTTTCGAAAGAATTGGCCAATGGCCTGATGTTTTCATACAATGCGCATAATGTTTGGAAGGATCTGAAAGAGAGGTTCGACAAACGCAATCTAACAAGGATTTATCAGATTCATCGAGAAATTAGCACCATGAGTCAAGGAACATTCACTATTTCTGCGTATTATTCTAAATTGAGAAATCTCTGGGATGAATACGTGTCCCTGGTACCATTACCAGCATGTGAGTGTGATAAATATAGAGTTTATGCAGAACACATGGAGAGGCAAAAACTTATGCAATTTCTGATGGGGTTAAATGATAGTTTTGCTCAATCGAGAAGTCAGATACTCCTCACAGTTCCTAGTCCTAGCCTCACTCAAGCATATAACATGATTATGCAGGATGAAATTCAGAGAGTGCAGTCTAGTTTGATATCAAACTGTGTGTTGCCCCTACAAAAGTTAGAGATTCATGATCCTACTGCAGTAGCCTCAGTTCAGAGCAATAAATCTAACCAGAGCACAGGGTTATACTGTGATCATTGTCACTTGAGAATCACACAAGAGCAAATTGTTATAGGTTAATTGGGTATCCTGAGCACTACAAGTTCACTAAGAAGAAAGGGGTAGATAACAGAAATTTTAGGGATCAGGGTTCTGGCAATAACAGACCACAGATTTCTGGAGGAAGTAGAAGACCTCATGTGAATAATGTGGTTTATACTGAGGACCAGGTCACTACTAAGAATCATACTCCCGATAATAGTTTGTTTGGTCAAAATGTGCCAATATTTACTGCTGATCAATATAATCATCTGCTGAAAATGATTGACAAAGATTCTGCATCTCAGGAGGTTTTTTCCAACATGGCAGGTATTCCCCATAATGCTCCTTTGACATTCAGTACATCCCATACTTGTTTTGCTGCAGGTAATGATACAATTACCTGGATTGTGGACTCTGGGGCTACATATCACATGGTTTCTAGCAAGGATACATTACTCAATCCCATTCCTGCACATTCAGCCTCTAACAGTGTGCATTTACCTAATGGTCATAAAACTGAAGTTACTCACACTGGATCTGTCCATTTTTTTTTGACAAATATGATATCCATAATGTTCTTTACATTCCTCAATTCTCATACAACTTTTTATCCATTTCCAAACTAACAAAAGAACTGAATTGGTGTGTGTCTTTTTATCCCCATTTTTGCTTTTTCAGGACCTTTACACTGGCAAGGTGAGGGGGATTGGTAAGGAGAAAGGAGGTCTTTACATGCTCCCGTCATCTACCAAGCCACCATCCCTTTCCTCTGCACTTCATTCCTGTTCTTCATTCAATTCAAATCTCTCAGCATCTTCTGATCTTTGTGTTTGACACTTGAGACTTGGACATGCTCCTGTTGCTGTTATCCAAAAGATTGCCTCCCTGAAGCCTATTTACATATTTTACAGCATCAAGTTTTTTTTTCTTGACCTATTTGCCCCCTTGCAAGGCAAACTCGATTACCTTTTCATTCTAGTACTAAGAAAACTGTAGCTTCTTTTGAACTTCTTCATATGGATGTTTGGGGACCTTATAAGCAATGTACTTACAATGGTCATCGGTACTTTCTTACTATTATTGATGACTATACACAAATTGACTTGGATTTTTTTGTTGAGATATAAAAGTGAGGTTGTGACTTTCATTTCAACTTTTATTACTCTTATCAAGACTCAATTTTCAGCAACTGTTAAAACTGTTAGGTCAGATAATGGCTTGGAGTTCTTGAACAGCCAATGTCACACCCTTTTTCTTCCTTAGGCATTATACATCAAACTACATGTGTGCATACCCCTCAGCAAAATGGCATGGCTGAGAGGAAGCACATACACCTTCTTGAGATAGCAAGGGCGCATAGGTTTCAAGCTCATGTTCCCTTAAAATTTTAGGGAGAATGTGTTCTTACTGCTGCTTTCTTAATCAATAGACTTCCTTCTTCTGTTTTAGCAGGAAAATCTCCTTATGATGTCTTTCATAATAATGTTCCTCACCTGCACTTTCTTAAAGTTTTTGAATGTTTATGTTATGTCACCAAATCAAATGTCACTGACAAATTCTCCTCTAAATTTATTCCTTCAGTTTTCATGGGTTATTCAGATACTCAAAAAATGACATTGCTTCTGGTTCTTTTTTTGTCAGTAGAGATGTTGCATTTCGAGAAACTGTTTTTCCCTTCAAACATCCTAAACACACTTTTCTTGATTCTCTTCCTCCATCCCATCCTTCTTGTTTTCCTACTCCTCTCCCTCCATTTCCTCATCCTACAGATGATTGCTTTCCCTTACGCTCAGTTGATCCCCATCCCACCACTTCACCAATGTCTTCCCCATCTCCTGCTCTTGAAACTATTGCACCTCCTAGAAGATCATCCAGATCCATCAAGCCTCCCATTTGGCACACTGACTATATCACCTCTTCCAAGACCCCACATCCTATTTCTACTTCCCTATCATACTCTAATCTCACTCCTTCTTACAGGTCCTACCGTTCCACCTTATCTTCTTCCATGACTGAACCTTCTTCCTTTGCACAAACTGCAAAGGAAAGTGACTAGATCCTTGCTATGAACCAAGAGATGCAAGCCATCAGTGATAACAACACTTGGGAAATTATTGATTTACCTTTGGGCAAAGTACCTATTGGATGTAAATGGGTATATAAAATCAAGTATAAGGCTGATGGTAGTGTTGAAAGATATAAAGCTAGGTTGGTTGCAAAAGGTTTCACTCAACAAGAAGGCTTGGATTACCATGACACTTTTTCTCCTATTGTTAAAATGGTCACTATACGTTGTGTTGTGGCTCTCGCTGCTCAGAAGTTGGTCTCTTTTCTAAATGGATGTCTACAATGCTTTCCTCCAAGGGGATCGTTTTGAAGAATATGACCCTGCCTCCTGGGTTTGACAGCCATGGGAGAATAAACTTTGCCGGCTGCTCAAATCTTTATATGGTTTAAAACAGGCCAACAGGCAGTGGAATTTGAAACTTACCAATGCTCTCACACACTCAGGGTTCACACAAAGCAAACTGGACTACTCATTGTTTACTAAAACAAATGCTACTGGTGGTATTGTAATCATTTTGGTATATGTGGATGATCTCTTGATCACTGGCAATAATGTGCAGTTAATTCAAAAAGCAAAAGAAATTTTGCATCATAACTTCAAAATGAAAGATCTCGGGTAGTTGAGGTATTTCCTTGGCATTGAATTTGCAAGGTCAAAGGGTGGAATTATGATGAATCAACGGAGGTATGCTTTAGAGTTAGTGTCAGAGTGTGGAATAGCTGGAGCAAAACCAACTACAACCCCTCTTGAGCAGAATCAGAAGCTGACTAGCCTCGAGTATGACACTCAATTTAACATCACTGGTGATGCTGAATTAGAGGATAAAAGAATATATCAAAGACTGATTGGTAGACTCCTATATTTAGCCATGACAAGGCCTGATATTTCATTTGATGTGCAACATTTGAGCCAGTTTATGCATGCCCCAAAGAAGTCGCATTTTGATGCAGCATTATATGTAGTAAGATACATTAAAGGGCAACCTGGTTTGGGGCTTCTTATGAGCAGTACAAGGTCACGCAGAATCAATGCTTTTTGTGATGCAGACTGGGCATCGTGTGTACTGTCCAGAGTCCAGAAAATCTGTCACAGGTTTTGGTATTAAAATTGGTGAATCTTTGGTATCATGGAAGTCCAAGAAACAAAACACAGTCTCAAGGAGTTCAACCGAAGCTGAGTACAGAAGTATGGCAACAACAGTGGCAGAATTAGTATGGCTGCAGGGGTTATTAAAGGAACTTGGTGCTCAGATTGACTTGCCTATGGAGCTCCATTGTTCCAATAAAGCAGCTATGCAGATTGCTTCAAATCCCATATATCATGAACGAACAAAACACATAGAAATAAATTGTCATTTCATCAGAGAAAAGCTACAGGAGGGAACTATCAAAACTGCTTACATAGCAAGCGGAGAACAAATGGCAGATGTTTTCACCAAAGCTTTGGGAAAGCAGTTACACAATGATATGTTGTTCAAGTTGGGAATGTTGGACATATTCCATCACCCAACTTGAGGGGGAGTGATGAAATGAATATTGTATATAATTAGCTGATGTAGTTAGTTTGTTAATAAGTTTGTTAGTGAGTTAGTTATCAAGTAATTACTTTTCTAATAGTTAATAAATGTGTATAAATAGAACTTTGGGGATAATGAGAAGTAAGTCGGCTATTCCTTTTTTCACTGTTTTATTCATTTTTCTCCGTATTCTGCTTCAGTGGCTCTAACACAGTTGGAAGATTAACATTCAACAGTAATTTAGAAACCCGCTTACCTGATATATATTTATAACTTATGAGCAAATCAATGTATAATCTTATGCGGAGAAAAATGAAATAATTAATACTCATATAACTTATATCCGAACCACACATGAGTGTTGCGTTAATTATTATTAACACATACTCAGGTACAAGTCCAGGAATTTATAACTTGAATAATATTCATAAATCAAACACTGGAACGAATCCTTGCTACATTTTTATTTTTCAGTACAATATACAAATTGATTACCACTAATTTGTTGGATCAAATTTAGTCTTGATTTTGACCAATCTATCAAAGTTGTTCTCAATGCAATCGTCTTTCACTAACCCTAGTTCCGGGAAGCTCTTTTGCATTTCGTGGAGGAGTTTAATTCATCCACTCCTCCAACGTACAGTGCAACGAAAATATCAAATATACATTATAAGAAATTCAATCTCCTAAACCTGTGGCCAAGCCAATTCCATTTCATTCCTCCAAGCATCTTAATTTATAATAAGATATGTTATGTCCCATCTTGAGTAATATTACTTACAGATGCAGTAGACACATAAAGTCTTGAGGAGAGGGTCAAGTACTGTTGGAAAGATATCTGTGTATCCAAATACTTTATCAAAGAATACTTTGTTCATTCCAAGGATGATATTCTAATAAATTAACTACCATATATTATAACCTAAAGATAATAGAGGAGGGAATACTTTGTTGATTCCTAAAGAAATTTGTTGGATCAAACTTGGTCTTCACTTGTATAAATCTATCAAAGTTGTTCTTGAAGTATTTCTCCCCCCAAATTTTTCCTTGTTCATAGCTTGTGTTTCCTTTGTTGTTCATTCCTAAATCGAGATCTCTGTAGTTAAAATATGCAGCTCTAGGAGATTTTGACACATACTTAGCCATGTATTCATAAAGTTGTCGAATCCGAGCTATGTTAGTTTGAGAATTTTCGATTTCCCTCCAATACACCGAATACTCGATCATGAATATATTTCCAGCCTTATGAGGGAGAGGAGATGTCACTCCACGATATAAGGTATTTGAAAGTTTCACTTATGAAGGGTGTTATGAGAATTGGTAAGAAGGAGAAACTTAGTCCTGATATATTGGTCCTTATAAAATATCCAAGAGGATCGGTCTCAAGAGTTAGCGCGCAGCGGTTCATCCAATATTTCACATCTCTATGTTGAAAAAGTGTATGGGGCGATCCTTCACTTATCATACCTACTGAAGATATTCGTATTTAGGATAGTTTATCTTATGAGGAGATTCCTATTCAAATTTTAGATCGCCAAGTTCGCAAGTTGAGGACCAAGGAAGTAGCATCAGTTAAAGTACTGTGGAGAAATCATTTTGTTGAGGAATACTTGGGAAGCTGAGGAAGATATGAAGCAGAGATACCCATATCTCTTCGAATCTGGAGAAATTCCAAATTAAGGGACTAATAATTTTCTTGGCGTTTATTTTATGTTGACATGTTGCATTTATATTTTTTTGCTTGTTGGGTGTTGAGCTAGATGTTAGATGTTAACCCCTTAGCCTATTAAGAATAATCTCATTGGACGACGAATGTCCCCAAGCGGGAGATATTGTAACACTACGCTATTCGAAAGAACTAGAACTAGAACTAGAAAGAAACCCTTTTTTTTTTTGGAAATAATCAAATTTGGAAAAGTTTGACCAAGTTAAGCTAAGTATGATCTTTGGGTCAATTTCAAATGATAATAACTCCTAGATCATGATGAGTTACGTGTGTTGTCAGATACCGTAGGAAAGATCTTTGAATTATCTTTCCAACACCACCAAGTCTGGTCATTTTCGAGTTCGTACAAGAGATTTATGTCCATTTGAATTTGGATTGTCTAGATAAGGAAAGTCAAAATTGGATTTTAGAAGGGTACTTTGGTCTTTTCACTACCCAATTATTTAATTTCGTTTTAGTTAATTGATTTGGGTTTGGTTCAATTTACGCTTCATAAAAAAGAGTAAGGGCTTTGAGAGAAGAGAAAAGGAAGAGGAGAAGAAGTAAGAAATCGTCAAGTTCTTGAAGTTAAAGGTTGTGGATTTCGCCAAGGGTTAATCCCTACGGGTATGTAAGATCGCATAGCATCAAGTTCGTTGACCCACGCGCCAATCATGATTTATTTCAGCGAATATATGTTCTTGAAAGTATAGAAATTGAGTTCTTGATGAATTTTGTTGAAGTCTAAATTGGGTTCTTGATTGTTGAAGTTGTTAAGGAGTTCTTGATTTAAATTCATGAAATTAGATGTCGTTTTAAGTAGATTCTTACATATTTTGGTTATGTGTTCAAATCTAGGTGTTTGAAAAAGGAACAAACCGAATCTAAAGGGTTTAGAGTTGAAAAATGATCAAGGAAGTTCATCAAAAACTGGGGAATGGGTGTGGGGCGACGTGCCACTCAGAGCACTCCATATAGTGGGCTGTAGTTTGGACTCTAGGGCGCCACGCTAGCCACTGTACCCCAACCCAAGTTCTGTAGTTTTGGGGCTGGCGCCTCGCGCCACTCAGAGCGCCAGGGTCCCAGGCCCCCTACCATTTACCACTTTCCGTTTGAGTTCTCTTGCAACGTACCTAAGTTTCTAATTGGTTTTTATTCTCTAAGGTACGTCTAAAGTTTATGAAATCATCCATAAACATGAGATCATGAACCTTGAATCCATAATTCAATTCAAGAAAGTTAAGAGTCAAGTCAAGAGAAGTTCTTAGAGACTTCTAAAAGTCTTTTACAAATGTTTTAACTTTGTTTTAAGACTTAAGTTTTGGGTAAGTAAAGAGTAAAGATTGAAGTTCATTTCTTCAAAAGTGTATATGAGGACTATGCATTCCCAAAGAGTAAAATGTTTTCACATTTAAATAAGAAAGGAAACATTGATTTCCAATAGAATCTTTGGCTAGTTTTTCAATAATTTCACAATTAAATAAGAGAGGAAACTTTGATTTCTTAGAGTCTTGGGGCTTGTTTTTGAGCAATTATCTCAAACAACAAAAAGATGTTATGTTTTTAAACATATGAGCTAGTATATTTTTGGAGTAGTATTGGGCACCGATATGGGGGGAGAGTTCAGAGAACTCCCAGCTTCCATAAACCATGTATCCATCATGAGTAGAAAAGGGTCATAATTTTTAGATGATTCCTTAGTGCTTTTTAGCATGGACTAGCGGATCCACTTAGTAGTTAGGTTTTATATCCTGGCAAGGTATAGGACGACTCTGGCAGCGTAAGGCAAAAAGATGTACCATTACATAGCTCTTAAGTGATGTTTGTCAGTTAGACAAACTCCCACAGAAGTATTTTGTATTCTTATATACACAGACTTAATTGTATTTTTATATACACACAGAGTTTATATTGTATCTTTGCATACAGATTGAGTTACTTTTGTATTTCTAAATGCACTGACTTGTTATCCATGTTCTAAAAGATTTTCTTTATATTGCATTTCTATTTTTTCTTTATATTGAAATGAGTTAGTTGAGTTATATAAGTTAAGCGAAGGTATGTTCTGTCAGTTCTTTTCAAGCTTCTGTCTTGTTTTCGAATTTCCTTCACATGTTCGTACATTCAATGTATTGATGTCATTTGGCCTGCATCGTTGTTATGATGCAGATATAAGTAACCAAGATCAGCATCCATGCATCGTTGATTCTAGTTGAGCTTCAGAGTTGTTGGTAAGCCTCCTTGCTTCCGGAGGATCCCTTTTATTGCTTTATTAGGTAGTTCATTAGGATGTCGTGGGTCTTAGCCTGACGTCCATCTCAGTTGTTAGAGGCTTCAAAGACAATCAGTTATTGTTAGTACTTGAGTCTTTTCCATTTTTCAGTGTATGATGTTGAGACTTGAGTTGTCGTTTTATCTAGTTGGATGTTGCTTTTAAGATATTCTAAGTTTATTTCATGAGTTTATCTTTTGAGACACTATTTCCTTGTTATATAAGTCTTCTGCTAAGTAGTAAGTAAGGTCAAGGGTTGCTTAGGGCCAACAATGATTCCGAGTGTCAGTCTTGCCTAAGGTGTAAGATCAGGGGTGACACCAACTACCAAACAACCACGAGTGTTGTGTTAGTAATTATTACTCATACTGATACAAGTCCACAACTATAACATGAAGAACATTTAAATATAGAAAATATATTACATGAAAAAGTTTCATAATCAAACAATTTTATCTTACACAATCTTTGAATGATATTTAATTTGAGTACTATATATATAAAATTACTACCATATATTATACCTAAAAAGATAATAGAGGAGGAATACTTTGTTCATTCCTAAAGAAATTTGTTGGATCAAACTTAGTCTTGACTTTACTAATCTATCAAAGTTGTTCTTGAAGTATTTCTCCCCAAATTTTGCTTGTTCATAACTTGTGTTTCCACTAATATTGTTCACCCCTAAATCAAGATCTCTATAATTGAAATATGCAGCTCTAGGAGATTTTGATACATACTTAGCCATGTATCCATAAAGTTTTGATCCAAGCTATGTTACTTTGAGAATTTTCAATATTTCCCCAATACACGCGTACTCAATCATGAATATATTTCCAGCTCTATGAGGGAAAGGAATTTCAGATTCTGAGATATCGCTCAACTTTCCTCCATAAGGACTAAATTGTAATTCAGCACCCGAGTTATCGCCTACTAATTGGTTGAATAATAGTTTCAATATACCTTCAATACCCTTTATAGAAATTGTTTGTTGGACATAGTCTGATTTCCCTTTGAAGAATCCTTTTTGATTATTTGTGGTATTCCAATTTAGTAACACATCAAGTGATGTATTCCTAGGGAAATTGGCAAAGAAGAGTGTAGATTCAATCCAACTCATCTCAATGCAATCGTCTTTCACTAACCCTAGTTCTGGGAAGCTCTTTTGCATTTCATGGAGGAGTTCATCCACTCTCCAACGTATAGTGCAACGAAAGAGGCGTGGATAGTCCTTTCCCCCCCCGAATGGAAATTCACTATTTCTCACGAAGATCCTGAGGAGGAGATTGTCATCAACTTTGTCCGCAATATGTTGCCATTTGTAGACTAGTTGAGTTGCATTTTGTTTCAATGTTCGTCCCACATTGAACACGGTTACCTTTTCTAGAATATCAACTAATTTTATTTTCCATGAGATAATGAGACCAAAACTAGTCCCACCACCTCCTCTAATAGCCCAAAAGTGATCCTCACCCATTGATTCTCGATCATGGATACGTCCATTAGCATCAATTAATTTTGCATCAATGATGTTATCAGCAGCAGTACCGTATTTTCGTGACATCATACCATACCCTCCACCACTAAAGTGTCCACCAACACCAACAGTTGGGCAAACCCCAGCAGCATGCAAAGGCTAATTTTTTACTTTTTTCCGCGATTCTATAGTAAACTTCTCCTAGGGTCGTGCCAGCTTGAATCCAAGCATTCTTTTTTCCGATATCAATGGAGATTAATCTTAGGTTTCTAAGATCAATTAGGACAAAGGGGATCTCGGAAATGTATGAACGTCCTTCATAGTCATGTCCACCGCCTCGAATTCTAATTTGTAGACCATGTATTTTGGAGCAATGTATAGCTACCTGGATTTGAGATTCATTGGTAGGAGTGAAAATAACTGATGGTTTGAAGTTGGAGGTTATCCTTAAATTATGATCTAAAAAGGAGTTATAAATGGTTGAATATGATGAGTTTTTAGGAGTATGGATGACTTGCATGTGATATTAAGGTTGAGTTCATAATTTTGTGAGGAAGACATTCAAGAAAAGAATCATGACTACTTTTGTAGGCCCATGAATATGAAATTAGGCAAATTGAGAGAAAGAGAAAGATTGTTAACTTACTCATAATTTGATTATTTGTTGTTACAATAACTGTTATGCTTATTCATTCCTATATAGAAGATGCATACCTAACGTGAAATATTATCAGTTTTTATTTTTATATTATGTCCCTACGTACATAGTATTATTGGTATAATTATTCATATCATTCATAACGATCGACCAAACAAATTAGAGAGTATCCTCTCCATTTTTGAAATCTTACCTATCTTATCTTCTAGAATTGATTATAAATATACTACAAATATATATATATTTGAAAAATCACTGCCACCCAACATATTATGAAAAAATTATACATACACTTTCTATGATATAATATCCATAGCTAAGCATATTAAATGTAGATAAAATTTAAATTATACATACAAAGCTCTTATGAATAAATTAATGGGAAAATTACTTATATACACATCATTAGTTTATTTATTTTCTATTATTCCCTTCTTTTTTTAAATATTACTAAAAATCCCTTTTTTTACTCCTTAAACCCAACTCTCAGATACATAACCCCTCCCATTTCCTAACCCACGTTTCTCTCTCCAATATTTCACTCCTGAAATCAAGCCATATTTTCTCTCCCATGATCTTATCATTCTAATTTTGAATTTGAATTTTATTTCTCTCTCCAGTCAAAGAATTTTTCTTTCCTTCTAGATATTGTTCTATTTCATTACTTTTGCTCATAGTTTTTTTTAAAAGGATCCTCCTTCCTTCATCTTAGGTATTATTCAGATTATGTCATCCGACACTAATCGTGTTTATGAACATGAAAACGTAGGTTGGGTTGAGAATAGATCAAAAAAATTGTCTGATTCTCTAGTTATGGTCAATGGTGAGTATTGAAAAGGTGAAGAAGGATGTGTTTTCTTCTTCAAAATCAAAGATTGGGAAAATTCCTAAGAAAGGAGTAACAAAAAGTATCATCCCCAATTTCTCGTTTGAATTACTCGAGGTAATGAGTTTTGATCTGTTTTTGTATTTTTTTGTTGCTCAAACTTTAAATCAGTTGTATGTTAACTTTCTCAAAAAAAACTTTGAATCGGTTGTTAATTTGAATTTATGATACATTACTGATAGATTAATGTTATCATAATGTAATATATCATCATGTAATTTAATTTTTGATTCTTAAACCCCCAATTTTTTCATTATGTTCTCAATTAATCAGAACATGAATGATACGTTTAATAAACTTCACGATGTATCAGTACTAACATAGCATATACTTGATACAGATCTATAAAGTTCATGGATATTTTTCTCAAGCTTTTCTTCAACTGATACAAAAATTTGTCAATTTTTCTTTTTAATGTATCAAGTTATAAATATATTCAGCATGTATCATGTTTACATCTATTTTATATATCATGCTTTCCATTCAATTCATAAAAAAATTATCAATTTTTTTTCTCAATGTATCAAGTTATAAATATATTCAACATGTATCATGTTTATACTATTTTATGTATTTAATTTTTGTTCATTTGTCAAATTTTCTTTTCAATGTATCAAGTTATAAATATATTCAGCATGTATGATGTTTATACATAATTAATGGATTTGAGATTCCGGCTAGGTTACCATGGCATTCATTAGATGATGTTTACATTCCGGTGAATTGTGATGGATAATTTCATTGGATATTGGTTGTTGTTTTAAAAAGAGGCTAATACGTATTTACGACTCAACATCTGAATCAAGGAGAAAATGTTATTCGAGTGACATTAAAAAATTATTTCTAATGTTTCCTACTTATCTCCAGAACAGAGGATTTTTTTTATCAATCGGAGCGAACTAATTGGTTATCTCTTGATACTTATAAGGACAAGGAATTGGAAGTTTATTGAAACCAAAGCACCCTTTTCTTGTTGAATATGCACAAGACACCATTCATCAACGAAGCGACACACTGTAAATTTTATAAAATTTTATTTTGAAGTATATTTTCAATTCTTTTTTGATGTATCTTTTGCATTTGTAGGGATTGTGGATTGCTTGTGGCCGCGTTTTCTAAATTTCTTAGCGATGTAATTTCAAACCAATCTTATGCTTTCTGATCTAATTATCTCTGCTCAAGATATGCAACTTTGCTTTGAAAATATGGCAGTCAAAAGACCGCAGAAGGGTATATTAGTGATAATGACAATCCATCAAAGCCTAGGTGTCATTTCACATCACCAAATCATGATGTGTTAGTTAATCTGTAATAGTTTCTGTGTATCGATGGATAGATAGTGTTTTTTAGTTAGTACTATTTTCAATATACATTAACTCAAGTGTTGAAGTGTTTCTCTAAAACCTTATTTTGTCTGACTTTTAATGTCATATATTTTGTTCCTTAATCTTAGAATGTATATTTGTCTTAATTTATAAATTTCTATAATTAAACAAATGTTATCAAATTAAATGTACATGACAATTAGTCAATGCACATGATACATTAGCATATATGTTACCCAATAATTTATTTATAATTATAAGTGTATAACAAAATTTGTTTAACAAAAGTAATATTGATACAAAGGTATTTTCAACACAAATTGAACAGTTGTGCTAAAAATAGTTGTTTAATGTATGTATCAAATAAATTATCACACATGATACTTAATATACACTACATGATACGTGATATATAGTCATTGTAAATGATACAATAACCTTAATAAATGTTATCAAATTAAATGAACATGATACATTATCTAATGCACATGATAAATTAGCATATACGTTACCCGACAATTTATTTATAATTATAAGTGGATAACATAGTTTGTTAAACAAAAGTAATATTGATACGTAAGTATTTTTCAACACAAGTCAGACCAACATATTTATAATTATAAGTGCAGCTTAAAATTTATTTAACACAATCATAACCAAGTTTTTTCAACACCAATACTGATTAATAACAAATGTAAATAGTACTTACAATGATAAATGTTTACGTAAAAAATTATTCAACAAAAATATTACTGTCTTAAAAAATTACGATTATTCCACTTTTCTTTTGGGAAGAAAGTACAAGTTCTTCTGTTGTGTCCACATTGTCCACAAGAATTTATGTTCCCAGTAGCTTTTCATCTGCATTATTTTTTCTTCTTTTTCTTGATCGTCCAGATAATCGTTTGTATCTAGGTGGATACGCAGTTTCAGCTACCACATCCTCAGGAGCTGACCAATTTTCCTTATCTGACATTGGTACCATTGAAATTTCATATGTTTTTGCTAATGTATCAGGCTTGTAGTAATAAGAGCTATATGGATGCAAATCTTTGACATTCTTTTCTTTTAAAATAGCAATTTCATGTGCACAAGGTATCGCATCTAGTTGAAATCTTCCAGAACAACATACTTTCCGCTCAAGACAAACAATGTATCTTCTTCCAACTTCATAAATCGAGAAAATAAATTCAGAAGATGGAACAACCTGCGTACATTAAAAAAGTAAAATATACAATTATTTCAAAGAAATCATGTTCAAACTACTGAATGAATTAATGATTTAGATACATATAATATAAAATAATATATCATGATATATACCTCCATCTTTGAACTTTTAGACGCGTTTATAATCAATACCTCCTTAATTCTTTACCTCTATCTTTGAACTTTTAGATGCGTTTATAATCAATAGCTCCTCAAATCTTTAACTCTATTTTTGAACTTTTAAACGCGTTTATAATCAATACCTCCTCAAATCTTCTCCCTAATGTGTACCTTGTATGAGAGGCTATTTCTTTGTTTTTGCAATGCAAGAATCAAAAAGAATTTTATACGTATCATAATATTTTGTAATGTATTCGCTTTGTGATTACTGTTTCAGCAGTAGTATATTAAAGTATAAACAGAGTTAACTCAATGAATCAATAATATTTAAGAACTAATGAATCACTTATTAAAACAGATTTCACTCAATGTATCAACGAACTAACGAACTAATACTAAATCATTATTGCTATAAAATTTAGTAACGTTACAACCATATTCACTTAATGTATCAACAAATACTCTATATACCAAAAATCATATTTAGCATCTACACAAAAATATTAATCACAGACTTTTTAATTCATAATGTATCAGACATTCAAACAAAAATATTGTATCAACATTTAAAGATCTAAAAATTTCAAACACTCTTATACCTTTCTCAATCAGATCTCTTTACTTTGCAATTGAAGTTGCTCTTTATCTTATATTTCGCATCACATCTATAAGTGTTGCTTTATCTTATATTTTGTCATCACATCTATTGTTTTCAATGTTTTTCCTTGATACATCGATATCCAACTCGGCTGCAATTGCTGCTTTGAGATTCAACAACGAAATTGATTGTCCAACAACAATTCCATCGCTTTTGTAACTTTCATATTGCACTTCGCTGACCCAAATTCCTCAATGCCTGAGTAAATTGATATACTCATCATGTAGCAGAAAAAATAGAAATTTATTCGAACTTCTCACTTTTTCAATGGATGTTCATAACCTTTTTGTCAATGTAGATGATATAATTTTGAAATTTAAAATTTGTAACGTGTTAATCAATTACCTATTAAGATATGGAGTATTTAGGATCAGTTAGTCGTAACTTAAGCTAACTGACGCAACAAAATTAATTATTATGTTTTTTTCCCTTTTTTAGCTCAACAGTTATTTATTTACTGTGTATCATTTACTATGTATCAGATGGTAGCCATGTATCACACGCTGGCTTTTTTAAGGGACTTTCTGTAAAATATAAATTAGTTGGGATAAGTTGTAGTTCTTATTTTACATTATGGGATTCCTTTAATTTTTACAAAAATAATTGAAAATATAAATTAATCTATAAGTTAAATTAAAGTGCAAGAAAGTTACAACCAATAATTAATAGTACATCTTATAAGGTATTTGTGGTTTTATAATTTAAATTTATCTTTTCATAATTATATTTTAACATACTTAATAATATATATTTGCAAATAAATAACATTTAATAACTTAATATAGAATAATTATATCATATTTAATGCTTGTAAGAAAAACAATATATATAGGATATATAGGTAAAATTTATTTATTTTTCGTTCAGTATAATTCTATCAACCAGGGGTTGATTAAAGTTCACGTTAACAATGTATATATTTGAATTCTACTCTACTTAAACAGTGATTTGACTTATTCAAAAAAAAGAAATTTAATATAAAGTAATATCAAATAAAATTAGTTATATTTATGGTAGTTATTTTTCTATTGGATAAATAACTAGCCATATAATTTTAATACTTGGTATCCTTACCAAAAAAAAAAAAAAAACTGCATCACTGATTTTTAGGACTAAATATTGTGTAACTATATATAAGTCAAAAAAAAAAAAAAAAACTGTTCATGACATTTGTTGTAATGTTTCAATATAGTGTTAGATTAATATTATTATATAATAATTTATTTAATCTAAAGATAGAGTAAATATTTAATAATAAAATTCAATCTAATGTCGTCACTTTTTTTATTAGTATAATTTTTAAATTTGTTAAATATATTTTAAAGAAAATATTTCTTGAAGACTCCAAATAAAGAAATCATTTGATTCCAAGAAAATACTTCTAATTGAATTGTATTTAAAAAAAGGATAAACGACATAAATCCATCTTTAAGTTCTCTTATTACCATTATCCCCTATTAGTTTTATAAATTCCTAAAATTTCTCATTTTCACACATCAGATTAATGTATCAGCTCATCAAATTAATGTATCTTGCGCATCAGACTAGTGTATCATGTATAAAATGTACATCAAATTAGTGTATCATGTATAAAATGTAATGTATCTTACTTAACGATTAATGTATCTCGCGCATCAAATTAATGTATCAGCGCTTATATTATTGTATCATTTTGAGAGATTTTTGTAATTATAAACTTATAAGAGACAAATGATAATTTTACCTTAAAAGTATGTGGTTTCTGTTCTATGCCCTTAAAAAAATTCAAGTATGCATTCCTCTATAAATCTTCAACCAAATTCATAACAATAAAATCCCCAAGTAATTTTTCAAGTGAAAAAATTCCCAAGTTAATTCTAGCAATAAATTCCCAGCAAAATTTGTAGAGCATGAATCCCTAGGTAATAACACGTCTAAAATTATTTACAAATAAATTTCAAGTAATTATTTCTAGTTAAATCTGCAAATAGGTTTTTCTAGGAGTTTTCTTGCAAACATATTAAAAAAATATTTTTTTTATTACTTGTGAATTTACCCAGGACTCTTTGATTCGATTGTTGACCCAAGTGTATCTATAATATGGCATGAAACATTGAGGTATACGTCTAGATATGCGCATAAAATACGATTTAAGAGTATTTTAAATTATATAACGATTGGAAGCTAGTTATATTAAGTATTATTCGTGCATGTATAAAATTAATAAGATATTTGATTTGCAATGCGAAAACTCGCTCAACTAATACATATACATAGGGGTGTACAAAATCGAACCGAAAATCGAATCAAACCACATATCGAGTCAAACAAAAAAAAAACCGACTAGTGATTTGGTATTGCAAAAAAATATGACTATATTTGGGTTGGTTTCGTTTTAACTAAAAAAAAAAACACGAGATCAAACCAGCCCAACATTATATATGTAATTTTAATTTTTTTTTATATATAAAATATTTACTTTGATATCATTTAAAAAAAAATCTTATACTATATCATAGTTTTTATCTTTTAATATATTATTTCAAGTTTAAAACTTAGAATTCTGAATGGTCCAATAAAGATTATAGTTCATAGATATTGTTAATTATAATAAAACTTAAATCAAAATCAAATTAATACTAATGCAAAAAGAAAATCAATTCAACACTAAGAATGACAATAATATTCAAAAAAATTCTTTAGTTTTACATTGGTTTAGACAATTAAAATACATAATCTAATTTAATTTTCCTTAAATATTTAGTAATGTAACAATTATTATTAAATTTATTTTAGTATGATTTAGTACTTTATATTATGATTAATTTCGTTATGACTTTACAATATTAATTTTATATGATAATTTCATTATTGTTTTTTATTGAATATTTTTGTGTATCAATACTCATCTCATATTTTGTGTTATTTTTCTAAGAAACACCTTAGATAATTGTATTTTGGTTGGACTAAAGAAATATTTGGAGCACAAGTTAATAATATGTTTGTATGCAAGTTTTATCGAAAAAAATCAAAAATCCAAAAAAAATCCAAAGTTTATTAGTTTTGTTTGATTTATAAATTTAAAAATTCGACACAATGGTTTGGTTTGGTATTTGAAAAACCCGAACAAACCCGAGGTTGAAAAACCTGAAAAAATCCAAACTTTATTGGTTTGGTTTGGTTTATAAATTTAAAATTCTTACACGAATGGTTTGATTTGATATTTGAAAAACCCGAACCAACCCGTTCATGTACACCTCTACATATACATATAAATTATGAGCAAATTGATATTTATCTTATACAAAATATATAAAATGAAATAACTAACACTGATCACATAGTTAATACCCACATAATTCCAGTTAACCATCTACTAAATAATCCTTTTAAGAGTGTGTTTGGTATGAAGGAAAACATTTTCCAGAAAATGTTTTCCAATTTTCTCATGTTTGGTTGGACAAAAGTTTTGGAAAATGTTTTCCAAATCAACTTATTTTCCTCAAAATTAAGGAAAATGACTTCCCTTCAAAAATTAAGGAAAACATTTTCCAAAACTCTCCTCCAATTTCAAATTACATTTTTTTTTGGGAAAAACATCAATTTTAAAAAAATATTTTCAATTTTCAATTATTTTTTTTCACTCGATCCCTGACCCCCCACCCCACCATCCAGCCCCCCAACCCCAACCCCTCCCCAAAAAATTAATTTTATTTTTTAAAAATATTTTCAACTTCAAAGTTTTATTTTTAAACTCCTTCCCTCCCCCCCCCGGCCAGCCCCCACCCACCCCCAACCCCCAAAAAAATTAATTTTATTTTTTAAAAATACTATCAACTTCAAAATATTATTTTTTCACTCCTACCCCCTCCCCCTGCCCCCACCAACTACCCCCACCCCACACCACCACCACACCACCACCCAAAAAAAATAGTAAAAATTTTATTTTTAAAAAATATTTTTTACTCTAGTAAAAATAAAAGATGTCTCTCAAAAACATTTTTCATTCATAAATCAAACACAAAATCATTTTCGGAAAATATTTTCTACTCACCAACCAAACATGAGAAAATAAGTCCAAAATCTACTTGTTTTCCATGAAAACATTTTCTAGGAAAACATTTTCCATGTAAAACATTTTCCTCCATACCAAACACACCCTAAGTGTTGCGTTAAGTATCATTAACTCATACTGGTGTACAAGTCCACGAATTCTAACATGAAGAACATTTAATATATCAAAAATTTATTACTTGAAAAAAAATCATAAATTAAACAATACATACCGTCTTTGGAACGCATCCTGGCTACATTTATTTTTCAGTACTATATATAAATTAATTACCACTAGCTATAATAGTAATAGTGGAGGAATACTTTGTTCATTCCTAAAGTAATTTGTTTTAGTCTCGGCTTATGTCAATTATCGTACAACCTAACAATTTGATAAGTTTATAAACTCTCTATCAAAAGTAAGGAAGAGAAAATGGTGTGTTTGAGTACATTTCAAAGCGATGTTGAGATGGATCAGTTAGATATGTCCAATATCAAAGTATGCCAATTAATTTCTAATAAAAGCTTGTGAAGCACATATAAATGGTTATATTAAATTCCTTGAATAGATTGTGACTTGTAATAAGTATCGTGAAGTTGGAATGGAAGTGTTGAGTGATAGCTACCTTGCCATTGTTAGGGCAATTAAGAGAGTAATTGAGAGAAAAAGAAAAGAATTAATGGAACAGTGAGAAAAATTGTATTAATTGACTTACTTCTTTACACAAGGTGTACTACTATTTATATCTACAGTTCTCCAACTAACTAGAATTAATTAGAAGCTATCTTTTAAAACTAAACTAACAAACTTTAACAAATCCAACTAATTAATTGTATCTTTCTAACTTAACACTCCCCCTCAAGTTGGATGGTGGAATATATCCAACATTCCCAACTTGAACAACATATCACTATGCAGTTGTTTTCCTAACGCTTTGGAGAAGATATCTGCCATCTGATCTCTTCTTGCTATGTACTCTGTCTTTACCATACCATCTTGCAATTTTTCACTTATAAAGTGTCATTTGTCTCTATATGTTTTGTTCGCTCATGATACATGGGATTGGAAGCAATTTGCATCGCTGCTTTATTATCACAGTGCAACTCCATTGGCAGCTCAACTGATGCTCCAAGTTCCTGCAATAAACCTTGTAACCAGACCAGCTCTGCTACAGTTGTCGCCATACTCCTGTATTCAGCTTCTGCTGAACTTTTGGAGACTTTACTTTGTTTTTTTGATCGCCACGAAATCACTGATTCACCAAACTTGATTCCAAAACCTATTACTGACCTTCTTGACAATGAACAAGATACCCAGTCTGCATCACAAAAGGCATTGATCTTTCATGTCTTCTTACTGCTCATCATTAATCCCAAACCAGGTTATCCTTTGATATATCTAACAACATGTAATGTTGCATCATAGTGTGACTTCTTAGGAGCATGCATAAATTGGCTCAAGTGTTGGACAACAAAAGAAATGTCAGGCCTTGTCATGGCCAAATACAAAAGTCTCCCAATTAACCTCTGATATACTCTCTTGTCATCTAGCTCAGCATCATTAGTGAGATTGAATTGGTTATCATATTCAAGACTTGTAAGTTTCTGATTTTGTTCAAATGGAGTTGTGGTTACTTTGCCACCAGATAAACCACATTCTGCCACCAACTCTAAAGCATATCTTCTCTTACTCATTAATATACCCCTCTTAGATCTTGCAAATTCAATTCCAAGAAAATACTTCAATTCTCCTAAGTCCTTCATTTTGAAATTATGATGTAGAATGTCTTTATCTTACTGATTTAACCCCTCATTATTTCCTGTAATTAAAATATCATCTACGTACACAAGAATGATAACCATGCCACCAGTTGTATCCTTCTTTGTAAACAAGGAATAATCCAGTGTACTTTGAGTGAAACCTGACTGTGTAAGTGTAGTAGTAAGCTTTACATTCCACTGCCTGCTGGCCTGCTTCAAACCATATAATGATTTAAGAAGCCTACACATTTTATTCTCTCCCTGGCTGCCAAAACCAAGTGGTAAAGTCATGTAAACTTCCTCAAACAAGTCTCCCTGAAGAAAGCAATGTAAACATCCATTTCACAAAAAGTCCAATTGAACTGAGCAACTAAGGAAATAACACATCTCACAGTTACTATTTTAACAATGAGAGAAAAAGTATCATAATAATCCAAACGTTCATGTTGTGTAAAACCCTTGGACACAAGCCTGCCTTTGAGCCTCTCGACACTACCATCAACTTGATACTTGACTTTGTACACCCACCTACACCCAATGGGAGTTTTACCGGCAGGCAAGTCAACAACTTCCCAGGTGTGATTGTCACTGAGATCCTGAATTTCAAGGTTCATAGACTGAATCCAACCACTATGTTGTGCAGCTTGGGCAAAAGAAGAGGGTTCAGACATGGAAGAAGAAAAAGTAGAAAGGTAAGCATAATAATTTGGATGTATGGAAGTGTAGTTCGGAAAATTAGAGATAGAATGAGGAGTTTTAGAGGTGGTGACATAATCAATATGCCAAATGGGGGGCTTAACTGTTCTAGAAGACTTTCTGGATGGTGGAATAACTGGAGAATTCTGTGGTGGTGAAGTAGTAATAGAAGGTTTGGATGTAGAATGTGTAGGAATAGATGAAGGTATAACATGTGAAACTTTAAGAGTAGGAGAAGGGAAGTCAGGAGTGATTGATGTGGAAGATGGTAAAGCAGTGGGAGCAGGAAAAAGATCATCTGCAGGATGTGGAAAACCACCTGAAAGTGATGGGAAAAAAGAAGTATGAGAAGGAGGGATGGAGTCCAAGAAGGTGTGTTTCAGATGTTTATAAAGGAAAAACAGTTTCTCTGAATGAAACATCTCGACTCACAAAAAAGGTGCTAGAGGCAATGTCATACAACTTGTATCTTTTTTATGTGTCTGAATATCCCATGAACACAGAAGGAATAGCCTTAGGAGAAAATTTATCAGGATTTACAAGTTTGGTAGCATAACTCAAGCAACCAAAAACTCTTAAATGATTGAGACTAGGAGCTTGTTTGTGAAATAATTCGTATAGAGATTTCCCACCTAGAACACAAGAAGGAAGTCTATTTATGAGAAATGTGGTTGTGAGAATACACTCTCCCTAGAACTTCAGAGGTACATGGGCCTGAAACCTAATGGATCTAGCTATTTCAAGAAGGTGTTTGTGCTTTCGTTTAGCAATACCATTCTGTTAAGGGGGTGTACGCAAGAAGTTTGATGAATTATACCAAGGGAAGAGAAAAGAGTATTGCATTGGTTATTAACAAATTCAAGACCATTGTCTGATCTGACAGTTTTGACAGAAGTTGAGAATTAAGTTTTAATGAGAGTTAAGAAAGCTGCAATGAAATTCACAACCTCACTTTTAAATCTCAACAAGAAAATCCAAGTCATTTTTGAATAGTCATCAACAATGGTAAGAAAAAATCTATGACCATTATAAGTACATTGTTTATAAGGTCTTCAAACATCCATATGAAGAAGTTCAAAAGGAGATACAGTTTTTGTATCACTATGAGGAAAAGGAAATCTAGTTTGTCTTGTAAGAGGACATATAGAACAAGAATGAAAAGTACTACTTTATTGGTGAGACTTAAAAGAGTCAATTCACTTGAGTACAGTGGCAGGAGCATGCCCAAGTCTGAAATGCCAAAGAGACATATCAGGTGGATTGGGTGCAGATGAAACAGCTGATTGATAAATAGTAGCAACAGGTGGTGGATCAGCATTGGCAAGTGATGGCTTCTTGGTAGATGGAAGTATGTAGAGACGTCTTCTTCCTTACCAATCCCCCTCACCTTTCCATTGCAAAGGTCCTGAAAAAGACATAAATTGGGATAGAAACAAACACAATTGTTTAATTCTTTAGTAAGTTTAGAGATTGATAGGAGATTATAAGAAAAGTGAGGGAGATATAAGACATTATGCAGGTCATTGGTGTCAAACAGTGTGGTATAACCTTATGTGAGTAACAACAGTGGTTTGACCATTTGGTAAATGGACATTGTTGGACTCCAATGGAACTAGATTTGGGCTAAATAGGGCATCCAAGCTAGAAACCATGTGGTGAGTTGCTCCAGTATCCACAACTCAAGGAACTGTATCTTGACCTGTAGAAAAACAAGCATTGAATGTTCTAAATGTAGAGGAAGGTTCATGAGCTATACCTGCCATGTTGGCAATAACATATTAAGAAGATGAGTCTTTATCAATCATTTTCAGTATATGATTATATTGTTCAGGAGCAAAATTTTGTGCAGCCTGAAAAGAAGAAATGTCAGAAGCATTACATCTCTCCCATTCATGATTCAAATCTCCTTTGTAATGATGTTTACAATAAGTAACATGAATAAATCCAATTTTATTCTTAGCTAACAATGCCACCCTCATAGAATTACTCCATCCTGTATAATTTTCCATACCAGTGAGTTGTTGAGGGATTAAAATACTAACTGGAGTATCAGACAAATGAAGATATAAGGAATTCCTTGGATAAATATCAGTGAATTTGTCAATCTGGTCTCGATTAGAGTTATCCTGCACCTCTGATGACCTAATTGCATCCACCATAGTTTATGATTATCTCCGACGTCGATATTTCATTGTTCTTCCAATTTGAATGATGCGGAAAGGAGAAAAAACACTTTCTAGAAGCTAGGGCATTGGTGGCTCTGATATCATGTTGAGTGATAGCTACCTTGCCATTGTTAGGGCAATTGAGAGAGTAATTGAGAGATGAAAAAAAAATGAATGGAACAATGAGAAAAATTGTATTACCGACTTACTTCTTTACACAAGGTGTACTACTATTTATATCTACAGTTCTCCAACTAACTAGAATTAATTAGAATCTATCTTTTAAAACTAACAAACTTTAACAAATCCAACTAATTAATTGTATCGTTAAACTTAACAAAAGTGATTGTATTTCCTCCGTTCCGAACGTCGGGTTATAAATCTCTTCATCATCCAAAACTCAAAAAAATGTTGTAACAGATAGGGTTAACAATCCACTCATGTAAGCAGCTAGAGCATGATCTAACCCCGAAAAATGTCGGCCTTCACTTTAGCTATCGAAGAGAAGGACGCTAAAGCGAAAAACCATTTCAAATGCGAAGGTCAGAAAGTTCTGGCATCAGAAAATTCAGCCAACTTATAAATCATGAAATTGACTCTCGGAATTTGTTCGACCCCGTACAAGCAAATCATATAAGAAAAATGACTATACTCGACGTTTCAAACTCTATGAAATCGTCGAAATAAGAATTCGATGACTCCTTTAATCGACATCCGTGAAAGTCACCAGAATGAATGTAACACCTAAAATGTCAAATCAAGCTCGGGACCTCTAAAAAATTAACCAAGACCTCACTTAGACCTATAACCATCCCCCGAATTCAATGGAATTTTCAAAATTCCGATCCGAGCATTTGAAACCCCTAATGTTCACCAAAGTCAATCCAAACGCTAAAAATTTTCACAACTAACTTAGGACCTCAAATCCTCAAAATGACTTCGAATGGGAAACCAACAACTTTCATTGACGAATTTTTACATTGGGACTAATGGAATTGTCGGAATTCCAAAAGACTCCGAAAACCATAATTAAGCAACTTTAGTCTTTCAAACACAAAATGTATAAAATTCACAACTCTTAACTCGCACTCAAAGCGAACTTAAAAACTCAATGACTCGGATCAGTATCAAAAGGGAAAAGACTGTTATTTTATATAGATTTTCAGAAATGACCAACTGAATTATTACGGTATGAAAAAATTACAAGATCTCATGTTCAAGCTAAATTTTAGTAAAAACAACAAATATTTATTTATTTCGTCTCATATATCTAAGCTTACTAATAGGAGATAGTAGCCAAGTATCCAAATAAAAATAGAAATAATTTACTTAGGTGTGAGTAAGTCAATTCCAACCCCATCACCCAATCACAACTTTATTTTTATTGATCTCAGTATCTTTACAATCTGGCCTTGGACAATGAAAGATTAAGAAAGTAATATTCTATATATATAAAATAAAAAAAAAGGATCAATTTGTATAAATTGTTCTATAATTAAGTCGTATACTGATAACTATACTTAAACACCCTTACTTAAATGTCAACTATACTTAACACCCTTAATAAGTTTTATAACATTTGGAAGCTAGTTATTAAGTATTATTCATCCATATACAAAATTAATTCGCCGTTTGATTTGTAATTTAGACACCCGCTTATTACTTAATATATTTATAACTTATGAGCAAATCATTGAATTATCTTATGAAAAGAAAAATGAAATAACTAATACTTACATAACTAAATACCTGCATCACACAGAGTTGTTCGTGAGTCTCTTTGCTTCTAGATGATCCCTTTTATTGCTTTATTAGTGAGTTCGTTAGGATGTCTTGGTTCTTGTAGTCCCGACGTCCATATCAGTTTTTAGAGGCTTCATAAACAGTTAGTTATTGTTAGTTCTTGAGTCTTTTCCATTTTTCAGTATTGCTGCTGAGACTTGAGTTGGCATTTTGGCTAGTTGATGTTGCTTTGAAGACATTCTAAGTTTATTTCATAATTTTATCTTTTGATATTGTTTCCTTGTTATATAAGTCATTCCTTGAGTAGTAAGCCGGACCAAGGGTTTACTTGGGGCTATCAATGATTCCCGAGTGTCAGTCTTGCCCAAAAGGTAGGCTCAAAGCGTGAGACCAACTACCAAACAATCCACGAGTGTTGCATCAGTAATTATTGACTCATACTGATACAAGTCCACAAACTCTAACATGAAGAACATTTAAAATATAGAAAATATATTACATGAAAAAGTTTCATAATCAAACAATGTTTATCTTACACAATCTTTGAATGCTATATTTAATTTTTAGTACTATATAATATATAAATTTACTACCATATATTATAACCTAAAAAAGATAATAGAGGAGGAATACTTTGTTCATTCCTAAAGAAATTTGTTGGATCAAACTTAGTCTTGACTTGTACTAATCTATCAAAGTTGTTCTTGAAGTATTTCTCCCCCCAAATTTTTGCTTGTTCATAACTTGTGTTTCCACTAATATTGTTCACCCCTAAATCAAGATCTCTATAATTGAAATATGCAGCTCTAGGAGATTTTGATACATACTTAGCCATGTATCCATAAAGTTTTTGAATCCAAGCTATGTTACTTTGAGAATTTTCAATATTTCCCCAATACACCGCGTACTCAATCATGAATATATTTCCAGCTCTATGAGGGAAAGGAATTTCAGATTCTGAGATATCGCTCAACTTTCCTCCATAAGGACTAAATTGTAATTCAGCACCCGAGTTATCGCCTACTAATTGGTTGAATAATAGTTTCAATATACCTTCAATACCCTTTATAGAAATTGTTTGTTGGACATAGTCTGATTTCCCTTTGAAGAATCCTTTTTGATTATTTGTGGTATTCCAATTTAGTAACACATCAAGTGATGTATTCCTAGGGAAATTGGCAAAGAAGAGTGTAGATTCAATCCAACTCATCTCAATGCAATCGTCTTTCACTAACCCTAGTTCTGGGAAGCTCTTTTGCATTTCATGGAGGAGTTCATCCACTCTTCCAACGTATAGTGCAACGAAAGAGGCGTGGATAGTCCTTTCCCCACCCCCGAATGGAAATTCACTATTTCTCACGAAGATCCTGAGGAGGAGATGTCATCAACTTTGTCCGCAATATGTTGCCATTTGTAGACTAGTTGAGTTGCATTTTGTTTCAATGTTCGTCCCACATTGAACACGGTTACCTTTTCTAAAATATCAACTAATTTTATTTTCCATGAGATAATGAGACCAAAACTAGTCCCACCACCTCCTCTAATAGCCCAAAAGTGATCCTCACCCATTGATTCTCGATCATGGATACGTCCATTAGCATCAATTAATTTTGCATCAATGATGTTATCAGCAGCAGTACCGTATTTTCGTGACAACATACCATATCCTCCACCACTAAAGTGTCCACCAACACCAACAGTTGGGCAAACCCCAGCAGCAAAGGCTAATTTTTTACTTTTTTCCGCGATTCTATAGTAAACTTCCCCTAGGGTCGCGCCAGCTTGAATCCAAGCAGTCTTTTTTTTGGTGTCAATGGATATTGATCTTAGGTTTCTAAGATCAATTACGACAAAGGGGCTCTCAGAAATATATGAAAGCCCCTCATAGTCATGTCCACCGCCTCGAATTCTAATTTGTAGGTCATGTTTCTTGGAGCAATATATAGCTGCCTGGATTTGAGATTCTTTGGTAGGAGTGAAAATTATTGATGGTTTGAAGTTGGAGGTTATCCTTAGGTTAGATGAAAAGGAGTTATAAAGGGTTGAATATGATGAGTTTTTAGGAGTGTGAATGACTTGTGATATTAAGGTTGAGTTAATAATTTTGTGAGAAAGACATTCAACAAAGTCACCATGACTACTTTTGTAGGCCCATGAATATGATGATGATGAAAACCAAATTGAGAGAAAAACAAAGATTGTTAACTTAGTCATAATTAATTATTTAATTTTTATGTGGATAAAATGGAAACTAACAACTTTGATTTATAGTTTTAGCTTTGAAGGGTTTGATTAAGTAAGCTTAATTAGTTACAAAGGCTAAGACCACGTGGTATAGATTAATATTAAGTATTAGTTTTCTTGCACCAAAAAAAAATAAAAAATAATAGCACGCAAGAGTTTACTTTACTTTACATTATACTTTGAATACGTGCAATGTGTCTTGCACGTTTAATGGGTGACAATAGAAAGTACACTTTAATTTATATCAGATGTGAAGTATACTGATTTCAAAGATAAAATGTAGAATTATTTTATCTTATGTTTGTTTAGAGATATAAACATTTTTGAGATTTTTTATTTCATTATTTATACATTAGTTATAGATAGGTTATCTCATATATTTGATAGAACAACTTCTTTAATTAATAATCTTGAAATACCTTATTCTTATTCCAAAATTAAATTATAATACCAAGTAATTTATTTCTAATCAAACAATCAATCATTGTTTTTATTTTTATTTTATGGTGACAACATGAGTACTATTATTATCATTTATATCATTGATAATATAAGATTAATTAGACAAGATCTTTTTCCTTTGATACAATTGCATAGTCAAATAGATAGATATCTCCGCATCAGGTATAAAACGAGAAGGTCAATTTTTTATCAAAGTAAGCCAAAATTAAAATTAATTTATTAAAATAATACGGTTTTTGAAATTATACTAAATTAGTATAAACGTAGTTCTCAGTGACGTTTTAGGTTATATTTTATTTAAAAAATTCAATAACAAAAAGATAAAAATCTGACAAAGTAAACATACATAAAACGTTATTGTCAGTAATGTTTCATCGTTCGTTATTATGAGACACGTTTTACAACTAAAACGTGATTCACAGTAATGTTTGCTTTTGAAATGGCTGAAAATTGAAATTCAATCTTGTACATACTTCATTCATTATTCAAATTTCTATTATTAAAATTAATAATGGCTTACTTTGATCAAAAGTTCTAATATAATATTGAAGACTTGTAATTGTTAAAGACGTAAATTACAAAGTCTATTCTCATACGTTTGAATTTAAAATGGCTAATTAATTCTGGTAATTGTAATGGGTAAATATTTTATTAGATTCAGTAAGGTATTAATAAAGCGAGAATTATCTCTAATTATTCATTATTCGTACACTAGTAGACATTTTTTTTCTAAAATATATGTACGTACATATCTAACACAAATGAAAAAATGTAAAGTAAAATAATATTTATTTTTTTATTTTTTTTTGGGGGTGGGGGAGGAGTGGGGGGGAGGGGAGGAGTGGGTTGTTTTTTCTGGAGGGGGGGGGAGTATGAATATTTTAAAAAGATTTTATAAAAAAAAAATTTAAAAAAAAAAAAAGAGGATGGGGATTGCCTTGGGGGGGGGGGTTAGTTACATGAGGAGGTGGTGGAGTGGGGTAAAAAAAATTATTTTGTTATGGATAGTAATACTTTAATCTTTAATTTTTAATTAATATTAATAATTTATTTAGGGGGGTGCATCGATCGGTTCGGTTTAATTTTATGTATTATCGGTTCGGTTTATCGGTTTTCGATTTTTAAATATGCTAACCCGATAACAAACCAATAAGATATTCTTTATCGATTTTCGATTTATCGATTTTTGATAATTATCGGTTCAATTTTCGGTTTACCCAATAAAAAATATTCGTAAGATATTATTTGACTTCTTACTTATCTAAATATAGTAAGAAGGTTATAATTATATGTCACCGTCAAAACATAGTATGAAATTTTTTATGTTAATCAAATTAACGATCTTTACAAACTTGCAAATGCTACAACCTACAATTACAAACTAAAACTAAAATCAAATAGTCCAACAAGACTAAAACTAAAACTAAATTAAACTAAAACTAAAATTAAAATCAAAAGCTACAATTGCTAACCCTTACATTAGTCTTTAGGTTTTAGTAAACAATAAAAACTAGTAAAGTGGCCTAGTACGAAGTGTGAAGTGGATAGAGTACTAATAATTTGATATAGTTATAGTGTCTAGTTATATATTAAATTATTAATATTTAATTATTAGGGAGGGTAAAATAG
Source organism: Solanum lycopersicoides (assembly GCA_022817965.1). Classification (NCBI taxonomy): domain Eukaryota; kingdom Viridiplantae; phylum Streptophyta; class Magnoliopsida; order Solanales; family Solanaceae; genus Solanum; species Solanum lycopersicoides. Next base: position 64,838,326 of record CM040619.1, read on the forward strand.
TAAATTATTACCGTCTTATTGGGTTATCGATTTACCCAATAACCCAATAGTAAAACCCGATACCGAATCAATAACCCAATAAAAAAAAATTATCAACCCATTAAAAACATAATTACCCAATAACATTTTTTTCAGCTCACTTTAACGGTCGGTTCGCGGTTTTTGCACACCCCTAAGTTTATTATTTAATTTTTGTCAAGGTGAAATATTTTATCTATGTGGAATACCATGTGTCAATGTGTTTTCGAATAAAAGAGAAAGTGCATTACACACACTTTTGTGGTGTGTTTCTCAAACTAAAAAATGATTGTTTAGGTATGAAACTCACAATCTCAATAGTTTAGGTATGAAACTCAAAAAAAGAGTACAGTTTAGATGTATTTTTGACATTTATCTGAAAAGTCATTCAAATTATGACTCTCTTTTGAGAAAATTTGCCATGCTTCAACTAGCATTTTAGGCGAAATTTGCGTCCGATTCGATTGTTGACCCAAGTGTATCTATAATATGGCATGAAACACTGAGAGCATACGTCTAGATATCAGCAGAAACTACAATTTAAGAGTATTATAAATTATATAACGATTGGAAGCTAGTTATACTAAGTATTATTCGTGCATGTATAAAATTAATAAGACGTTTGGTTGCAATTCAGAAACTCGCTTAACTAATATATATACATATAAATTATCAGCAAATTGATATTTATCTTATACATGATATATAAAATGAAATAACTACTGATCACATAGCTAATACCACATAATTCTAATTAATCAGCTACTAAACTATCCTTGAGTGTTGGGTTAAGTATTATTAACTCATACTGATGTACCAAGTCCACGAAATTCTAACATGAAGAACATTTAACTATATTCTTATCTCCCTTACTTAAATGTTAACTATACTAAACACCCTCCAATTATTATTATTATTTGTAAATTCTAACTCAAATTGTTTTTATATGAAATGTGAATATTGAGTTACAATTTTAAAAAAAAAAAAGAAAATTGGAGAGGAATGAAAACGCTGCCAAGGCGGCGATTTTCAAAAAAAAAAATTAACAAATTTGTTGTCAAGGCAACGATTTTTCAACATTTTTTTTATTAAAACGTTGTGAATATTGAGTTACAATTTTAAAAAAATGGAGAGGAATGAAAACGTTGGCAAGGCGACGATTTTCAAAAAAAAAATAACAACATTATTGCCAAGGCAACAATTTTTCAACATTTTTTATTAAAACGCTGTCATAGCTGCGATTACTTGGGGAAAAAATTGGACTTAAAATCGCTTCCACAACAGCGATTTTAATGGGGAAAAAAAGTTTTGGACTAACGACGTCAAAATTATGTCAGAGGAAAATCGCTTCATCAGGAGCAATTTTGTCCTTTTGGTTTTAAGAAAATTAATGTGCCCTTTTGAAATTTTTGATAAATGTTTTTGCCCTTTTTGGCTCCAGACTCTAATTAAGTCGTATACTTGTAACTATAATCAAGGTCTACACACCTTATTTCTCAATAATATCACACAATATGGAAACGTTAAAGTGGTGTGCAGAGGCGGAGCCAGATTTTTCAATAACGGGGTTCATAATCTGTAAAAATAGATAGTCGAAGGGGGTCCGTTATCTACTATATATACATATAAATTTATTTTAACCATGTATAAATAGTATAATTTTTCTCCGAAGGGAATTCGATGAACCCCCTTAATGCAATGTAGCTCCGCCCCTGGTGGTATGAGTACATTGAGGAGTCATTTCGTAGCGAGTAAATAAAAAGGCAATTTATTCATGTATTAATTCCTCCATAAGTTATATAACATTTGGAAGCTAGCTAGTTATTAAGTATTATTCATTCATATATAAAATTAATAATCGTTTGATTTGCAATTTAGACACCTGCTTACCTAATATATATTTATAAGTTATGAGTAAATCAATGTATTATCTTACGCAGAGAAAAATGAAATAACTAATACATGCACCACACATGAGTGTTTCTTTAATTATTATTAACACATGCACATGTACAAGTCCAGGAATTTATAACTTGAATAATATTCATAACATCAAACATTGGAACGAATCCTTGCTACATTTATTTATCAGTACTATACACAAATTAATTACCACTAATTAATTAAGCTTAAGATAATAGAGTAGGAATACTTTGTTCATTCCTAAAGAAATTTGTTGGATCAATTTTTGTCTTTATTTTCACCAATCTATCAAAGTTGTTCTTGAAATATTTCACTCCCCAAATTATTGCTTGTGTTTCCATTAATATCATTCACCCCTAAATCAAGATCTCTATAATTGCAGCCCTAGGAGATTTTGATACATACTTACCCATGTATCGATAAAGTTTTCGATTCCAAGCTATCTTTCTTTTAGAATTTTCAAAATTACCCCGATACACCACATACTCAATCATGAATATATTTCCAGCTCTATGAGGGAATGGAGTTTCAGATTCTGATATCTCACTCAACTTTCCTCCATAAGGACTAAACCGTAAATCAACGCCCGAATTTTCAACTAATTGGTTGTATAGTTTCCATATACCTTCAATATACTATTTATAGAAATTGGTTGTTGGACATAGTCTGATTTCCCTTTGAAGTATCCTCTTTGATTAGTTGGTGGTATAATTCCAATTTATTGATTATGGATGTTGGATAAAATGGAAACTAAGAAATTCTATTTATTATAATATATATAATAGTCTTAGCTAGGAAGAAATTAAAAGAAGCTTAATTAGTTTAAAGCCCTAAGAACAAGTAATTATAGAATTTTCTTCTATTAGTTTTAAGAAAAATATTTTGTGCAAGAAAGATATTATATACACATTCCAAAGACTAGTCAACTGTCATGTGTGTTCATATAGAAGATGCACATGAATTATTAGCTTTATTTTATGCTATTTTTTTATACGTTTGTTGCATTATTCATCGAATTACGTAATATTATGTTATAAAATATTATGTTTTGTGAATATCCATTATTCTAGTATTTAACTTCCACACCTCCACAATAATTTTTTAGTTTAGTGTTGGAACACGTTATCAACACAAGAAAGCACTTATTGCTCTGTCCTTGTTGACTTTTGTACAATTTGATCTCACAAATTCACTTAATATCGAATTGAGGATGGTACATAACGTAATAACTATATCCAAACAAAAAGTTATAAATTATAATACATGTTGGATAATGTAATATATGTTATAGTGCTTTCTATGAAGATTTTTCATATCAAAGCTCGATTCCAAGACTTCTGGTTAACCAGCCTCATCAAAGGCATCAACTACTCTACATTTGTTGGTGTTATAACTTCCATGGTAACACTACATTTCTATCTTGTTTTCTCTATATTTTGTCTACTTTTTTGTTACACATTATTTTACATTTTTAATGAAGTGTTACAACACCTTATCAACACAAATGGTGAGAATCAATGGTCGGTATTCATTAATTTTTATGGTCTTCAGTGTATTTTTATCAGATATTTTTTTCTATCTAAAATTAATTATTTCTGCAATTATGATTTGTTCAGTTTAGATGTCATAATCTTTGTTATTTGGACTTTCTTTTCACAAATTGTTGGAAGGTTTGACAAAAAAGTGTTCATGGAAAATGACAACATATCATTGTCAAGAGTTATTATTTGTTAAATGTAATTCACAGTTTTCTTGTAGTATATGTTAGATTGTTGAGGTGAGTCATGTAAATATATCAAATATCAAGGTATGACGTAATTGAGGTAATGATGGATCAATCACCATGGTGTGCTATTAAGAAAAATCCAAATGATAAGATGGTAAAAAATAGAGAGATCATATTCTTCCTTATAGGGAGAAAAAAGAATAAATCAACATATACAATATGAATGTAGGACCAAAAATAATCAAAGTATATGAACCACAAAAAGGTTACTACATTATACATATTCTTAAAAACAGAGAAAAAGAACTCCATCTTCACTCAAAATAGAAACTTGATCATCTCAAATGGTTGATTTCTTGATCTTATGTCGATAAAACGCCTTCTTCTTCTTGCTAGAAGTGTTCTTAATTGTCAGCACAACCTTTCCTGCTTCAGTGTTCTTGAATGTGTTACGAATTGTCGAGCTCACCTTCTTGTCCTTCTGAATGATTATAGTGTAAGAAGTCTCATCCTCTGGCACAAATTCCTCCTTATAGCTCACTTCTCCGCCCACAATCGTAGCATCCCAGATAAATGTACTTTCCACCTGACATAATAAAGTTTAACACAAACATTCAAAATCTCCGCGTAATGTCAAAGCTCTCAATATATCCAAGGTTACTTGTATACTTACATCTACTGCAGGTATTTCAATAGTTTCAGTTGATCCAGCTTTAAGGAGAATCTCCGAAGCTTCACAGTCGGAGACTGAAAACTCAAAGTCATTCTCCCTCTTGAGTCCACCATATTGAATAGGGATTTCATGGATTGGAATGTACCTAACTCAAGCCAAATAGTTAAACATTTAGCCCTCAATAGACGTTAAGTTTAACGGACTAAAACTGGATTTATGTTTGAAACTTACTTGAGCAAGGTCTCAGTAACCTTAGCAGGGCGAGCAAATACGAATTTGCTTTTGGTTCTTTGCGTTAGGAAAGGCGACAGCAGAGAGTGGACGGCGTAATACCAAAATGGAACATTGATGAATATCTGGAAAACAAACAGGTGAAATTGGTCAGATAATTCAAGTAAGATATAATTCACAAATCACAGCTATGCTAATAACACACATTTTTGGCGACGAATTCAGGATAGTTATCCTGAAGAAGATCAACGGCTTGTTTGGTAGCAACCCGGACTTCTTTCTTAGACGGTCCGGGGGAGTTCTTCAGATCATTTATCTGAAGCAGTGAACTAACACCTCCAGCCTTGAAATCAAGCTGCTGAATGCCTTTCTCCATTAACTGAACTCTCCACCTCAAGAACTGATTCCGTTTCTCCTCTGTCCCGAACGTCTTGTTATAAATCTCTTCATCATCCAAAACCCCAAAAATGTTGTAACAAATAGGGTGTCCTTGGTTATCAACCCCACTCATGTAAGCAGCTGGTGCAAGATCTGACCCCAAATCTTCCTCCAAGATTGATTGGATGTTAAAATCCTTCCTCCATTGGAGTGTTTTCTTGAGCATTTCGAAAGATTCATTCACTTTATAATCCCTTGCTCTCAAAAACTTCAATAGAACCACATTGGTTTTCTCATCCCCTTTGCTAGGCAAAAGTGGTACACCCCAAATAGAAATCTCTCTATCCACTTCAACAACATCCAAATCACCCTCCTTCCCCTCTATATTCGCATCGGGATTTTCCTCATTCTTTCCCTCTTCCTCTAGAGACTTGTTGGTCTCTTCTTTCTTGAAGAGGGTGTTTCCAATAATGGCCTCCTCAACTATAGATTTCAACTCATTCAATGCCTTTTTCTCATTCTCTTTGAGATCAGAGAGGAAGTTGCTCTCTTCTCTATAAGAAGAGCTTTTCTCAATTGTATTAGGAGGGTTGGCTTCCTCTTCTTCCTCTTCTTTTACTTTCTCATTCACCTCAACCTCCTCTACAACCTTGTTAGCAGCCACTAATTCCTCTTGTGGAACAACTACTTCAGCCACTTGAGTTGCCTCACATTGCACATCAACAGTCATGTTTATCGATAAATAACACAACTACACAAGTGTTGGATCTTAGAAATCACCTCCTCCCTAAACAGCTGAAAATCAAGTAAAAACAAATTTTGAGTCCATAATTCAGTTCCCTAAATAGCTAAAAAAAAAAAACATGATTTAATTCAAATGAACAATAAAGTTAAACTAAGAGCCTTTTTAAATTGGCTTATTTCAAGTGTTTTCAAAATAAAGCTTACAAGCACTAAATGATAAAGATAAGCCAATAATCAATCCAACAGGATCTAAAAATGTGGAAAAAAAATACTCCCCTTAAGAACCCTAAAAAATCAACATTTTCTGTTCAAGATGATATAGATAATGGATTTTCAATGACAATGTAGCTGAATCTAGTCAATCTCCCAAACTAAAAACCTCTATAAACAACAACCGCATACTCGATGTAATCCTACAAGTTATGTTTACACTCGCAGCCTTACCCTGGCTTTGAGAAGGTAAAAATATTGTTTATTGTTAAACCTTGATAAACTAAAACCTCTACAAACAACAACACAATCAACTAAAACATCAATAGTATACAGAAAATATCACAAAATTAAAACTCATTCAAAAAAACAAAGGAAGAGTTATTAGAAAATCACCTTTTGGAGTTGAATGAGGTTGCTTTGCTTGTGTGAAAATGTTGTGTTTGAGATTGAGAAATGAAAGAGAGGTTTTTATAACGGTAATATATTTGTGTGTGGGGCCCAAAACGGTCAAATTTAATGTTTTAGTGTGACACCGCACCGCAGGACGCATGGCATGTTAGAGCCGTTGGGGGATTCGTTTCCAACCCTGTAATACAGCAAACTTTCCTTGTCTTTTTAATCATTTTTTTCTTTTCAGGTCCCACATACGTGAAGAACCCTTCATTATTTGATATAAGCGAAAAACGAAAAATATATTCGAAACTATACTAAATGGTATGTAAATATTTTTATTGTTCAAAAATTAGAACATACACGCATGATATTTATTAAATATTGGATCACGGGTAAGATTGTGTCACGTGTTCCTATTTAGTCTTCCGTTAGAGTGAAGGGCATATATGTTATAATCTTTTTATGGCACGGGGGAATCAATGTCCCAAAAAGTATAACGGAGGGTATCTGCATACCATTTATAATGATTCGGGGATATATTTATCTTTTTTCTCCTTATTTGATTCCCTCCAAATACCAATTTGATAGATTTCCTCGTTTTATTTTATTTAACTCATGTTTAATTTAACAGAAACATTTAACATGATATTTTAAAATTCTAAATTTGACTATTAATTCATTTAGTTAATTAATACTAAGGTAAATATTAAAAGAAAAAGTGATATGACACTTTTGATTTGCAAAAATTAATAAGTAAAAAAGAAAATATTTAAGTAATGAGACTTAAAGTACAATTAAATGGAAGGAGAAATGTATGAAGTTGGAAATTAAATTTGTGTTAGATTATACTTTTTTGCAATGAATACGTGAAATATTACACATGATTAAATGTACTTGAATACAATTTCAAAACTGAAAAGTGAGTTTGAAACTTAAAAGGATACAGATTAGGATAGATAGTTAGTAGATAATAATAGTGTGTTTGTTGTCATGTTATCCATTTTATATTAATAGTCATCTTCGATTTCTATCGATTTTTATTACTAGGACAGCCCATGCTATCTATTAATCCCCTATTAGACAGCAATCACATATTGAACTGTTGGTCATCAATCATAGTTTCACAAATTTGTATTGAGTTGGCAATTTGACTAAAGAATATATATATATGCCTCTATTTTGTTGTTTGTATCTGTTAATTTGGTTTAAAGGTTAATTAATCTCTCTTTTCTTTGTCTTTTTCCTTAATTGACATTGACGAACAACATATATTCACGTGGTCATCGACGGCACCTCCTTTAAACAAGCCATAGTCAAAGCTTGATTTTTGTTAATTATAATTATTATCATTATTTTTCATTTCTGTTTTTTTCTCACCTATTTAAAATAATTAAAATCTTCTGATTAGTCTTTTAAAAAAGAATGAACTTGTTTTACTATTCTGACAAAGTCTCAACTTTATCAGAACATTATTTAAATTAATCTCAAATTTTTTAAAAACTATTATAAATGTCCTTAAAACATAATTGAGGCAACTAGGCAAATTATGCTACTTATTACAGTATTATAACAGCTAATGGTCTTTTTTTTTTTCTCAAAAGTGATAACAAAACAAAGATAAGGCAACTTTGATAACCGATTACTTTTAAAAGTTAAAAAAGTGATTATTCAATCATTCAACTTATTTCATTTCAAGATATTTTCTTCTATTCAATTCGTAAGTAGTCATAAGAGATCATTATGGGTTACACCTCTAGCTATTAGTATTTCTTTTTGGAGTAAAAAGACATACACTAAAATTATTTGAAACAAATAATAGATGAAAATATCAAATATACATTATAACAAATTCAATCTCCTAAACCTGTGGTCAAGCCAAATTCCATTTCATTCCTCCAAGGAATTTTATAACAAGGTACCTTGTATGGTGAATATGTTATGTCCCAAGAAGCTTCATTCCAAGTAAACAATGAAAACCTGTCACCTATTTAAGCACACTATTTTGAGAAATCCAAGTCCAAGATGATCTAGAGGAGAATATGAAACTTTTGAAAAGGGAAATCTAGGTGTTCACAAAAATTGCTTCGCGTTTTCAACTTGAGTAATGTTACTTACAGATGCAGTAGACGCATGAAGTCTCGAGGAGAGGGTCAAGTACTGTTGGAAAGATATCTGTGTATCAAAAAACTTAGTTGGTTGTTATCTTGAATTTTTTAAGAACGGGGGGAAGAAGTAAAGAGCAAAAATAATGGAGACTCAACAGTGTCGAACTTGGAATCTGTAACACATACCTCTTAAGACTAAAAACTTTGTGGATTAGTTCAAATTCTGCATTTCATATGGCACGGCACATTCAATCGTTTCTTTCAGAGCTTCTCTTCCCAGATTTACAAGTACCTACAACAATTTTATAGAAGGCTTTAAATTTAATTTGCCCAATAGAAGCATATGCATGAGCAAATGAATAGCACAGGTCTTGATTTCAGTGGATTGCCAACATCATAACAGAAATTTGACAGCATGTTCCTTAAAATATCTAAACTTAGAAACCAATTCAGGACAAAGAAGCAAACACCATAAAAATAATAGTAACAAATACAATGATAAACTTCAGGGAACTTCTCCAACATTCTAATTACAGTGCCATAAAACTACCTGATGTGCACCAGATTGAATAAGGGAAGCATTGGTTGAATATCCAAGGTGCACATGAAGTCCCTTATAAACTTAACACTGGACAAATGCAGGTCATCCACAAAGTGTAAAATAAAGGACCACATAGTTTTAGGGGGGTGTCAACTGCATTTCCTGCCTGCTTATTTTAATTTTTTTAAATTCTTAGAAAAAAATTAATCTCTATCTGTACATGATATATCTACCAGATGAGTAAGATCAGCAAGCATGTTCTTAGTACATGATCAGTGCCTCCAATATCCTTTCAATTCCTTTTAGTTGTCAAAGTTAACTCTGATGCTCAAATACTCAGAAGGCTGCCAGATAACTTCTATATTAAAACCAAAAAAAGGCTAACCAGATTACTAGCCCACTGCCCACTGGTAATGGGAATTGAACCTATATACCTGAGCTATCGCCTAAAGAATTTAAATCTCTGATCATGCCCTGAATTGATGACCATGCATGCTATCAATTCTGAGCTTTAGCTTTATGAGAAACCTTTCTTTGGTGACAAATACAGATACAGTAATGGTGGGAGATAAATTAGCCATGGTTTGACCTGGATAGTGGTTGGTTAAGCAGCAAAGGTACACACGCATCAGTATATTATTGATGTATACTGGTTGGTTCCTAGGGGCTAGGATGATATTCTAATAAATTATTTACTCATGGAAAAACATGTAGATTGACCTTAAATGAGTCACAATCCCGTGATCTCTAACAATCTAGTTCTCACGACCCACAGATCATAATATAAGCTACACGTTCAAATCTTTCGTATAGTTGATTCTTCTTGACCCTAGTTGAAATTTACTGCCGCATCTCCATAAACAAAGAAGTAATGAAAGAAAGAAAGATAAATTGCTCAGAAGAAATTATCATTATAACAGAGAGAGAAATATGACGGCAATATCCTAAAAGGAAAAAGAAAATAAAAAGATTTTCACCTCATTCGCATCTTTATAACTGCTTAACTCATCCTTTTTAGGCCAACATACTTGCCAACACCTGCAAATCAAGCAAAGTCAACCAATGGTAAATACTTTCTGACCTGTTGGTGAAGTAATAAGGCTTTGGGTTGCATGATGGATTGAACAAATGAGAGTTACAAGTAGAAGCATCTGTGTATTGCAGCCAACTAAGATAAATACCAATGTACAGACAGAGAAAATTATATTAGGTCCGAGCATGCTGAAAGGCTGTGATTCTCATGCACAGAAAGAAAAAAAGAAAAAAGGCAAAGGCATATCTTCTCACAACTGTCAAAAACACAAAATATACTTAACTAGTGATAAAATGGTACAACAATCCAGTATATTCATTTAGATGTACATTATTCTGCATTCTTACCCGATGCAAATGTGACTCCACCTCCCAAAAGTTGTCATACCCTTTCTTGTTTAGTATTCCACTACATCAATATATAAGTCTCTCTATATCTCTTGAACTCTCTTAGAGCCAAGATTAAGAGAATACAGAAAAGATAAAAGTTTGGGGTTATGAAAAGTCAAAAGAACCCAAAATTTTCATGATGGACTTATGTTGTCATTTGACTAATTTGAAGAGCAACTTAGCGGCTACATCAAGCAAGTGTTTTCTTTTTATTTAGTTCTCATCTAAAATTTGTAACCATGAACTTTAATGATGACAATGGTTATTACTTATTACAAAACAGCCATGCCTTGCATAATTAAGCTGCATTGACAGAAAGATGCATGCAATTGCAAACCACTAAAAGAACAACGGGGGGGGGGGGGGGGGGGGGAGCTTTTGAACTCTAAGTAGAAGATAAGTTCAAAGAAGAAACTACAACTTTTCTCATAACTCCATTAGAATTTGTTATTCTTTCTCTAAGTATGATAATGAAAAATGCTTCTAGGCATTGGAGAAATGGAGATAAGTTAGTCCAAAGTAGTGGTGGCAAATGGGGAGTTGGGTAAAATTTGGGCGGGTTGAAAATGGGTCTTCATAAAATGGGTAATAATTCAACCCGTCCAGTCCATATTTGATATGGGTAAAAATTGATTGGATAATAAATGGATTGGGTTAAATACTAGTTTACCCATATTTGCATGAGTAAATAGTACTCTACATAAGAATACAACATGGAGAAAATATTTTAGTCTTTTTTTTTTTTAGATGAATAATGTTGAAAATGCTTCATTTAGTTTTATCGTATCATAAAAGTCAAAAACAAAATTCCTATAACTTCTCGATATAAAATAAAATTATGTAATAACAAGGAACACATATTTTTAATTTCAAAGTAAATGAATATTTGCATTTTAGGACTAAAACATGCTTAATGCACTTTAAGCACGGTCAATACTAATACATGATTTGCTTATTTTACACTATTATTTATTATCCAATATAAAATTAAACAAATTAAAAAATACAATTATTATTAACAAAAGAAATATACATTTAAAATGTATATTTTTGGAGGGCCAAAGACTTCATCTTTTCATCTTTTCAATTATAGAGAAAAATAATTAGTTCTATAGAAGAACATAAAAAGGAAGAGAAATTACAATATTTTTAGTGATATCATGAATTTGAGTGGATAAAAGTTAGAAGCTTAACCCATTTGGCTAATCTATATTTTACCCATATTTTTATGGGTTGAATATGGGTATCAACCCATATTTTACCCATGTAAAAAGTCACTCACCCAACCCATTAAAATATGAGCGGGTTGGGCGGGTTACCAAAATATGGGCTCATTTTGCCGGCACTAGTCCAAAGTATATGAAAACTTGTTTACAATTGATTTGAAATTGTAAGGATTGTAGCAGTTTCCACTTCTTGGATGGTACAATGTTCAGCAACTTGAAAAGAAGTGCATGGAGAAATCATCCACTTAAGTAGACAACATTTTGGGACATAGAAGAAAGGAACACAAAATAAACATATGAATGAGAAGGAACAAACCTTTCTTTCCCCAGACGGCGGGCAAGCTCTTCAGCCAATGCTTGGCCTGGTAAATCACCATCAGTTGCCAGCACAATCCGGGACGCCTGAAAATATAAATTAAAAAATAGAAAAGGAATGAGCAATGACATTAGGAACATATCTTTTGCTTAGTGTTCTCAGTTTAATGCAAGCTTCAAGACTACCAACCTTCTCCAAGCACTCATTGCAGTTCCACAGGTATGAAAATCTGGTATCCTGTCTTCAGGTGCAAGAAGAAATATTAAGGTGGAAATATAATCCTAGATATCAAATAATTTTAAATTAAGTGGTAAAACCACAATGGTAACATTATGTCAAAACACTTGTGACACACCTCTTCCAGTGGTAGCAGTTCTTTGGATGCGATGCCCTGTGGTGCACCATTAGGAACACTGACACAGTTAGGAAATCCAGCTTCTTCCACTGAAAGCTTATCTATTTCACCTTCTACCTTTGGTCAGCAATAGAGTATCACATCTAGTCAGCAGCCAGAAATACACATCTGAGAAAAAAAAGTTTTCGAACTTACAATGATGATCTCATCTGCTTCTCTTACATCATCCAGTCCATATAGTACCTTATCAGCACCCTTCTCCTGGCAATTGAAAGTAGAAGTTGATTAATAAAGGCACACGGAAAATAAGGAAAAATACTAGCTTCTCTGTTCAGACTATATCAAATTTTCCTTCAGAAAAATCAATGGTAGTGAAAACAGCAGACACTGACTGGAAGCTTGAAAAAACTCTTAAATCGACATCACAAAAAAAAACTGTTCAGAAACGTTTGTCCAGAGGATAGGCTAAAGTTATTCAAAAGAGTCCCAAACCCAAAACCCAAAAAGTAGGAACCAATTTTTAAAATTTTGATGAATATTACCACAATATAATTGTGAAGTGTCATATGTATTAGCATGACAAACAATCCCCTTCTTGTTGCAAGATACTTGATCTTAGGCATATTTATATGCCGAATTTGCCAATAAATGCCTACTTTGGGGTGAATTTAAGAAATAATCTCGAGACTATTAGTTTTGTTTTGTTTAACTTGCGATGATTGTGCACTAAAACACATGATTAGATGTTGCAGGAACTATCAAAGTAAATGGAGTCTATACGAGGGAAGGAGAAGCAAGGAAGCATGAAAATAAATTGAGGAAACAAGAGTGAGTGGCGCACTGCCTGGCGCAAGGCGCCAAGGCCAGAACCACAGGCGACCTTTTCAGGCGCCAAGGCCAATTCACTACTGACACCTTCCTCAGACGCACTGCCTGGCGCGAGGCACCAAGGCTAGAACTGTAGAAGCAACTCCGGCCGCACTGTCTGGCGCGGCGCCCCAGCCCGAGTTCGACGTGCCCAGCGAAAGTTGACTTAAATAGGTTTCCTTGTTGGATCAGATTTAGAAAATACTTTTCCTAACTTCTTTAAATAGGCCCCTAGGGCTATTTTGTTAGGGTTCGACTACTTTTTGATGTGCAAGAGCAAGATCTAAGTTTTGTAATAGGTTTCGATTTTCTAACTCTTCTTTATTTTGGAAATCGCATGAACAATTCTATTTTGCGGTTTTTGAACATTATGAGTGGCTAACGCCCTTTTTCAGGGGTTGTAGCTACGGATTGATTGTGGAGTATTAAAGGTTTTTGAATTAATTCTTGGTTATCGTTTTAAGTTACTTTTCTATTCTTGTTTAAGTATTTCTCGACTGGCCATCATAGAGATAAATATCTCTTGTCTACTCTTAAAATCGGGAGAGGCTAAGGTAGATAGACCAAAGAATATAGAAAGCTTGATCTTCCATCAAGTTTAGTTGATTTGTGTTTAGGAGTGACGCCCAGACGAACACCTAACTTAGTTATAAAACAGGATGAAAAATAAATGTTCGCCAATTAAGATTGTCTATCCCCGTTCAACGATGTAGTTTGACAGCTAATTGGAGTAGGCGATTAGAGGTAGGGAGACCATAATCATAAAATCAACCCTGTAAATCAGTAACTTGATTCTAAATTAATTCATTACCTGAGGTACGATACATGAAATCCAATGCATGTTGCAGCCCTGGAATTGTCTCTTACTTGCTTAAAACATCAAATTGAAGTCGTTCACATCAGTTATTTTATTTATTGCATAAGTCGTAGTAGTGATTAACAACATTCACCCTTTTAAAAAGTTTACTTGTGTCGAATTGTGGAATTAAGTTACTAAACATAAGTTGATTATAAGTCCCTGAGAACGAAAAATCATTCCTTAAGAAACTATATCACTTACACGACCGCGTACACTTACGTGTGCAATTAGGAGCAACAATACTAAACTATTAATTTCCGTCTTTTTTATTAAAAGGAATTTGAAGCTACAGAATTTGCTCGTCGAGAAACTTTTGCAAGACTAACTTTAGCTTAAGAATTGGAAACATGCATTGCATATAGTTAAGCAGTAATGGCACATTGTGTTTTCACGTACTTCCCCATTACTCCATGCATGCAGTTAGGGTTATAACTTAATGAACAAATTTACCTGCCAAAACCTTTTCTCAAGAGTCCTATACTTGCAGCCGATGAGCATACCATTCCGCCTATAAGTGAAGGCAATGATGATCTGCAATCACCCAAATATTGGCATGTAATTTATATCTCTACGACTCTACCCATGATGCAGCCATAAAATATTACTTTCCAGTTTCAAAATGAGGTTAATGATAAGATTATCTACCATGATCTCCATGTTTCTTGAGTCTTACTTGCTTTCCAAGTTAGTGAGACTTATGAACCTTGTCATATTTCTTTTGTTCATTTGTTATTTGACACAAATTTTAGCCATTAAACAGCCCTGAGATTTAGAAATTTCTTCTTTCTGTTATATATTTTAAGTCAAAGCTCGATCAATCCGTTGCCTTGCTGTTCTCATGTCAATGAGTGAATCTTCGCCTACAAATAAATGTGTTTACCTTGAACTCTTAGTTGGAAAGAGGGTGTGCTAAAAGAGAAACAGAAGATTCTCAAAGTTGTAAAGCTAATGACTTCAGAGCACTTTTTCAGAAGTTCATTCTTAACACATAACTGAGTTTTGTCCTACTCCTACACATGTTAAGCAACTTAAAGAAAATCTAAAATATGCATTGATATATGAATGCCAAGAACACTTGAATGCCCTCAATTAATTTTACTCCTTATTAGTAATCAAAACCATTTGTACGAACAGAATTAAGTTTACTTCTTATTGTTAATCAGTTATCTTACCTGATAAAAAAAAATACTAATAATCAACATCTCTATCAAATAATAACGAAATAACATTGTCCATTGATATCAGGAGTGTCCACAGCATTTGGATGCACCGACTTAATTTGACTTCTTATTAACCATCAAAAACTCTACCAAACCAAAATATTGTCTGACCTGATCACCAGCCATTTGCATGACATGATTTCTCTTCAAAGTATCCATTGATATCATCCTCTTAGAAAAATATGCAGCCAGCTGTAATACACCCAAAAGTCATAGGCAATAAACAAAAAAGGGCATTTTGTATCATTTTATTGCTACAGAATCAGTTTCTTTTTGTTAAAATCCCTATAAATTTGATTGAGCTAGTTATGCCTAAATGTAATTATGCTCACAATAATGAATTTATCAAATCATAAGAACTATGAATTCCCAATCAACTGCTTGAGAGAATCAAGAATTCACCTTGGAAGCACTACGCGAATATGCATAACCTGGACAGTATGGAAGGAACGAACCTAAATTTTGAGGGGAAGACCAATGCTCTCCATTGTGTCAACTTAAATGTTTGCAAAACAATCTTTGAGAGTAATATGCAAAATGCAAAAACAACAATATAATTGATTCCTCATAGTGTATGTAAGGAGCTTAGTACCTTTTAGAAGGTGGTACTTTTGTTAATAAAATTTACTTATAGAAGAAAGGGGCATCTTGCTCTAAGATGGTGTTTGGATTAGCCTTTAAAAGTAGTTTATAAGCTAAAAGCCATAAGTTAAGAATGACCAACTTCTAGCTTTTAGCTTATTATTTGTACTTTTTTGGCTTAAAAGTAAGTGCTTAAAAATCTTTCCCAAACACCACAAAAAAATAAAAAATAAAACAATCTTAAAAACCAAAATCACTTAAAATAAATCAATCCAAACCCCCTCTAAATCAAGCTTAGAGATTAGGGAATGCATTGTTGAAAATCTGTTGCCCAGTGCTAAATATTAGACTATACAATGCTAGCCATCAGATTTAGTGTATGCATGGCAAAAGAAAGTTCCCTTACCATATCACCTAATGGTTCTAAGTTCAAGCTTTCCTCTGTAAGTATCCGAGGAAAATTTATTCTGCCACGTTGATGGACCCCATCAGATGCCGTACTATTGTGTGGGATCTGTGTTCATAATTAATATCCAATGAGTCGATTTAACTTCTATCTCTCAGAAATTAATGCAAGCAAATTTTACAACCATAAATTAAACTACCTGGCCTGCCCATCCACATTCAATATTGAAACACCTCCATAATGCAGAATTCCTTGATGACCACAAAAAATCAAGTTTGAAGAACTCTAGTTGCTTGTAAAAGGAGATCATCATTGAACATGAGAACTACCATACCTTTTCGAGGACATATGAAATGATAAACTCTTTTCCATTGACCGACCACCTTTGCACTGTTTTAGAAGAGACAAATAAATACAAAGATATAGAGAAAAGTAAAAGAAAATGAATGGGGCTCATATCTAGATTAACAAAACAAAATAAACATATCCAATTGTCCATGACAAACCACAACTTATTTTTTTGTCACAAGAGTAATTAGCAGAAAATTAAGGTTCCGTTGTATAACTGGAAAACAAAGAAGCACATCCTAAATGTGTTTACTCGTCTACTCATATATGAACAAACAAACAGTTTAAAGAATTATGATATAATTGAAGGCTATATATTCCTTTACCCTAGTCTCTGTAACAAAGAGCGGAAAATTTACACTTTACACAGCTATTTCAACCTTGAAATATGCAATTCACTTCATTATTTCTTATTTTTCATCTCGCATTTCCTCACCAAATTAGTAGTACAAATGCATGACCATGAAAAGAGAACAATTACCCAACTCTCATTATTTCCTTTACTAGTGTGCGCTTGCAGGTACAAATTCCAACTAGTTGATATCACTACATGTAATTAAAAGATACCTACCACTTGATACTCATTAAAAGAAAAACTTAAGTAAACCAAAAGAAACACCAAATAAAATGTCACATACCTTGGGACACATTAATCTTGTGTACTCTTCAGGAGTAACAGAATTGCAGCATATACCCAAATTCTCCACTTTTTCCTTCAGTTCAGCATAATGATCCACCTCCTTATTTTCATCTCTCCTCAAACTAGCTAGTAATAGTTTAAACAAACAAAAAAATAGATATACAAGCATCTGATTAGGAACTCTATGAAATACCACAAGTTCTAATTCTTTTATTATTCAAAGGTCAAAAAAAACTTACAAAGCTATTTACAGTTGCAATTGTAAAGAGCTCAAAACATGGAATCACTCTCTAGTTTTTAAAAAAATTGAAAAATATCTTGATGAAAAATGTCCTCCACCCAAATACCCAAATTTTGTATCAAAATTAATTTTGTTCATGACCATGGTATCCGGCCAGCTTTCGAGCAACTCGACTAATTTCACTGCGACCTCCCACCAAAAGAAACAGGTGACTTTTGTATTAAAATTTGATTCACCGTCTTGCCTTTTCCTCTTCATAATTCTACGTCTACAATATATATTAGGTCAAGAAAAATTCAGAAAAAAAAAGAAGGAAATTGAAGCGAACCTGCAGGTGTGAAGAGCCTAGTAGGAGTAATAGTAAGAAAACCATGACTGTTAGGCGAAAATCTTGAGATGAAAGTGTAGAGTGTAACAGGACGAGCTCTAAAGAGAGTTGACGCCAAGCCATTAAGCATTTCAAGAGTTTTAAGAGAGCTCTCAAAAGCCTCTTACGCCATTGTCGCCTCTTTTAAGTTATCCCAACGCACTCTCACTCTATTTTTTTTTTCTTTTTTCCCTGAGGTGACCAACCTACCCTTGGATTTGGTTATGTACTCGTCTCCGTAAGGTTCATAATGTATTGTATTGTATTAAATTATGATATATTTAGTTTATATTATGTTTGGATAAATTGTTTTGTCTTTCATGTTACAAAATCTCAAGTATAAAAGATAGCATAAAAAATTAAAAAGATTATTATATAATAAGTAGAGAATATAAGATAATGATGCGACCAAGCTAAATCGATCATTATATAAAACAAGACTTTGTGTGAACAATTAATAATGTGTGAGAGATTATTATGCAATAATCAACATGAAAATGTTAATACACAAATTATTTATTCTTAAAGGATATTTTCATCAAAATATATCTACTAGCGGGAAGAAACTTGTAACTGCGATTCAGAAGCCTAAATGTCAACATCTCGTTAAATATTAATACACAAATTATTTATTTTTAAAGGGTATTTTCATCTAAATACATGCACTAGTGAAAAGAAACTTGTGGCTTGTGATTTAGAAGCTTTAGATATCAACGTTAGAGAAACAAATGCAGTCAGAAATTTCTATAAGAGTAATATTATGACAATATTTCATCGAATTTTTCTTCTTTTCGAATTGTTTTCCTTGTTATATTTTCTATAACAAACATCGTTATTACAGAGAGGTTTGACCATACAAGATCCAAAGGTGCTGCTGGAATATTAGAAAACAAGGTTTGCTCAGCAACCATAATAGGTGGTATTTAGAAAGTGATCAATAAATCCATCAACATTTCATGTTTCAGCTCGACTAACAGAAGACAGGACCTTGCCAAAATAATAAAGCCCAGCTCAGTTGTAACCTAATCTAACTAGCCTTTAACTGTAAATCAGTTTTTACAAATAGATGGAAGCAAATATGTATGCAAAATAAAGACCATATTTGTTGTACACTAGTGACATAAACTCAGGTTTGCTACTTTTATCAGTTGGTGAAAATGTAAGCAAGCAAAGAAGTAGTGAAGGCCGGAATGAGATGTCATATGTAGTATACAATCTGATGACACTACTTGCTAGGTCTCCACTACAAGAACTAGTCATAATGTGTTCTCCCTGTATGGAGATATATCAGTCATTTGCATTTGCAAGATTGCATCTTCAGAGTTTCTCATAAGATTTACTGTTCTGTGCCAGTTGTAGCATCTCCATCCATGCTATTCTTCTTTTTCTTTCCATCACCATGTCTGGACCTTCTAGGTGCTTCATCCTCGCTCTCGCTTTCATCATTTCTAAAGCTGTTTTCAGTTTGTGGATAATGTACTGCTTCATGTGGTCCACCAACTGAGCCTGAAATCTCTTGACCCCTACCCTGGTCAGGACCTGAACTGAATCTATCGTTCCTTTCATTAAAAGGAGCTCTCTGATCCTTTTTGACCCGAGGATTTTGAGAGGGCGGTGGTGGGGGTGGAATAAATGATGGATGCATTCCCATTGGTCGACCACCTCTGGGTGGGCCAGGTGCTCCAGGACCCATTCCACCCATGAAAGGGGGCCTTCCTGGACCCATCATCATCCCAAATCCACCAGCAGCTGGAGGACGGCTGTGAAACATCATATCACCAGGGAATCGAGGGCCAAATGGTCCAAAAGGTCGGCCACCCATTCCATAAGGATCAGGCATAGGAAAACCATCAGGTGTCATTGATCCATAAGAAAATCCATCACTCATCATGCCTGGGGGGAAGCCCCGCATCCCAGGGAAAGGCCTGGCTCCACGAAAAGGAACTAGAGGAGGCCATACGATTCCCCTACCCTTCCTCTGCCCAAAGCAGCTGGTCCAAAAGCTTGGCCAAAGCCCTCCTCCTCCTCCTCCTCCTCCTCCTCACTTTCTTCTTCTTCCTCTTCTTCATTGTCTTCAAAAGGTACGATATCTGGGTTCTCATTCCCATTATCAGGGTTTACTCCCTTTGCTCTTTCCTCCTCTCGCTTGGATTCTGCAGCTAGTGAGATTGCCTGAAATGCAATAATATATTGTCCCATTAGAACTCTGTACAGAAAGTTCAACTACATTAGGAAGCAATTCTTTAAGTTCCCATAGTTACTATGTCAAGTGAATGTACACATATACATACACATCGAAAACATTTATATATATGTGTACATATAACATACATATATAATGTACACAGTATGTGTGTGTACAACATGTGCTTTCCTCTGTCAGCAGTCCAACTAGATGATCCATAGATTATTAAAGAGCATAATTAAGGCGAATGGACCAATTGCAGCCAAATCTTGTAATTTCAACACAACATATTTGAATGCACATAAGCAGCAAAGCAGTAGAACGAACTCACTATCAAATCAAACTAGATAAGTACTAGACTATGAGCGGGGTTTTTTTCTTTCTCAAAAAACAAGTACAGAATCTATCATGAAAAAAAAAGAATAAGCAATTACCTCTCCACGTAAGGATCTATTTCAACTATTGCCTACATGACAAGCCAGAAAAGATTCTTAACTATAGAAATATGTGTCATACAACAATTTACCAATGCAAGTACTGGTTTTATAGTACTAGTTGAGACATCATTTTTGTGAACCCACATTTGGAGTTGCATTGAAAATAAGGGGAAGACCAGGTTCATTTTTTTTTTTCTGAGACCAGGTCCGGTAGTTGTCCAACAGATCCATAAAACAGGTTAGTTAGCTGTACAACATATCCAGAACTGTGTCCAAGGGATGACTGAATAGCAAGAAATGACTCCTTATAGCCAAACTCAATATAAAAATTCTTTTATTTTTCTTTTAACCAACAATTAAATAAGACCTGAAGAAAGCTTTAGACATAAAAAATCAAACCTATAACATCAGAACAATCACCAAAAAGATCTATTAACACATCACGTCCACAATCCCAAATGAATTACCATCTATTGAATGAAAACTGGTTTGATAGGAGAAAAACTGAAAAAGAAATACCATAAGTTCACTGTCTGGTTCCACATAGAGCAAAGAAGCCAACTGCTCACCAACAGAGATCTCTAATTCTTGACAATCTCTGCTAATCTGAAACAACAACGGCAGAAGGTGACTGAAAGTAATGATAGCACACAGCAAAGTTTAATATTACCAAACAAAACATGGAAGGAAATTTTGAATTGACAAGTAAAAGTCCATCTCAGGAATCATAAGCAACTTTGATTGCAACAGTGAAAGAGAATGTCCACTTACAAGCTGAAAATTATGTGAAACAAACTTAGCACAGTTGCTCAACCAGAAACGCAACTAATATTCGAAGAAAGGCTATTTGGTTGGTTTATGTTCTTCAGAAGGGAAATTATTCGATAATTAGTTTAAATAATGAGAAAGTTTGTGGCCATCAAAAATAGTATTAAAGCTTGTGTGCTATACCATTGGCATTAAAGAGGTTGTGGGTAAAAGGTAAAGTATCTTACTTGAGATACATTTTCCTTTTTTCTCTTCTCAACAAGAAAAGTACCATTGAGAAGGATAGTATAAAAAGGTTCTACATGTCCTCAACCCTAAAAAACAGTTGCATAGATTTGGAAAAAAAAGCCCACCTCATATCTTGTTAAAGACTGGTCAGGTCAATGTAAAAGAATCTACTTCAATTGAAATGCCCTTAGGCAATCCCTAGAGCATTCTAGCTTTACACCACATAGAGAAGAGATGGATCAATTGAAATATTACAAAAAAATGGCCTTCAAACCTTCTGGCATCCTCTTCACTCAAAGACAGATTGAACAGCATGTAAAACCTCTCTTCCGAGAATATAACATCTTTGTGTAACCAAAGCCCCATGTTCAATTGTCAAACACTAGCTGAGGTATAATAAAAGCACAAAAGATCATCACAATCCTAATAATTTCATCCAGACTCACCTTGCAAAAGAGCAAAGCCAACATAAGTGAGAATAGGTCTAATTTCTCTTTTGGCACATAATGCACCAACTGAGAGTTATGAATTTGTGAGATGGTTTAATTGCAATGGACCATTTGGTGCTACGAATTCATGGAGAAAAACAAAGCAAGTGACTTTTTTTTTAAACTAGTAAGTTTGTAGTCTTCAGCATTAAGGATATGCTCGCCACCACCAAAAAGTTATACAGACTCCCTGTCAGGTCTATAATCTATTCAGTACCTTCTATACATAGTTGTTTACACCAAAAAAGTAGAGATACAATACAATTCCATTCAACTTTATACATGGAATTGGACCTATCTTCGAAACATCTAGCATTTCTCTCCCTCCATACTGACAATCATATACATGAGGGAATCAATTTCCACCATCTCTTTTGGCTTTTTTTAACAGAATCTGTGCTTAAAAGAAACGCAAGGGAGAGTCCTCGGATAGGCACTAGAATATAATTTGAACCGCATCACACCTCCATCATTAGGCAGAATGTAATTCTATGTCAATTTAAAAAATCTATCAAAAGATAATAGTTTTCGGTTTATCTATATAACCATGGTATTTTATGTTTTCTTTCAACTTCATGCTGACCCACATAATTCGACTGGCAATACACAGATTGATCTTCCAATTATTCTACTAAAAGCACTATGCTAAGGCTGGCTACTATTCCCCCTTTTTCCCCCTCAAAACAGTACGAGACTTCAAATTGTGGAGCATCAATTTTGATGAAAAGAATAAAAATTATTTTTCACCTTGGAAACCCAAACCTCTAGGTACTGAGGTCTTCCTCATTGTCAGAAAGACTGTATGTAAGTCGAAGAAACTCTGGTGGAGTTGGATAGTCTTGCTGAAATGCAAGAAGTAAGGATGTCACTTGACAAAAGCAACTTGCGGGGATTCTGACTTGACTAATCAATGGTTCTGTCAGGCCCATCAAGGCTTTAAGCTGAAGTCCACGATGTATCTACTAATGAAGAATTTTGCAAATTATAACAGTATTCTAGCATAACAGAGAACTACACGCAAATACCTGCCCTGATCAATAAATATGTCCATTATAAATCAATCTATGTCATTGGCATGCTCAGAACAGCCATAGATGGAACTGATTTTTTGAAATATATCTTTTTTTTATGAAGTGAGTAGATTCATTTAAAGGCATCAAGAAGATGCAAGCTTTACAAGTAGGATAGATCAGTTAAACTCACAAAAATAAGGATTTGTAGCTTCCTAAACTGTAGATCTAAAAAAATCCAAGAAATTAATTTTTTGAATATGTCAAATAATCTATGAGTGAAGGCTTAAACATACCTTCACAGGTAAGTTCTCATTGTATGGATTCCTCAAATGACGAGTTTTCTGGAAGGACAGTTCACACAGCTGCACTTTAAGCCTCAGAGTTAGTTCACAATGCAAGCAATTGATATTTAAAAAAGAAAAACAGAAACAAGAGAATCAAGTAATAAGTGAACCTTCAGCCATAGATTCACGCATCGGTGGATCAAACATTTAGATACAACGGGTTCAACGATGAAAGTAATGGGTTTAGATGAACCCGATACTGTAATAGTGGATCCGTCCCTTAGTTCATGTATGCAAGCAATTTCGTGATGAAATCTTTAAAAGGGGGAAGAAAAAGAAGAGAAGTGAAGAGCCTCTGCCACTAGTTGATATTAGGCAAGTGTTAAGAGTTGGGAAAATGATTAGAAGTCCTCATGTGAAACAGAAAGGGCAACAAAAGAAAAAGGATTTCTCTCCTATGAACTTAAATGCATAGAGTTCATTAGTTTATATTGCAACAAGGTAAGAGCATGACCAACTACAGCAGTGAGCAAAACAAATCATTGATCAAGGTACCAATGCACTTATCAAATTAATTCTACAGTATTGACAGAAATTAAAACAGCAATTCATCTAGTTGATGGCCTCCATAGCTGGAACCTGTAAATTGCATAAGTTGTGATGCTAATTAAAGATACATGGAACGGTTCAAACTTAATAATTTACATAAGGCAGAGGTTCTGAAATACATTTTGTTCTCTTCAATCATCCAAAACCAGCTTCTAACAGAAAATTTGGAGTTGAATAATTGGTTGCACAGACTTTTGACTCACGCAATCAGTTCAACTGTCACCTTTCTAGTCTAATAAATATAACCACAATAATCAACTCCTCAACAACTCCTACAATTTAAAAGAGAGGAGGACTAAGAGAGAGAGAGCTAAATATTAGTCTGCTGAAAACATTTCAGAAATCTGAGACAGAGGAACTTCTTTTAACTAAGCGGGAAAAACTAAATATCGTGAAATAGGACAATCTCGCCAATTTGCCACCAAAAGAGAAACTAACAAACACAAATATCCTTGATCGAAATCAAAACATAGAAGTACGCCCACTACACCTAAAAAACGAGCTACAGGTATAGATGGTTGACACTAAGAATACATCTATTGAGACAAAAGATGTAGGCTTCTCACTAGAAGGAAACATACTCAAGTTCAAAGTGTAAATCTCGAAAGAGAGATAATTTAGTTCTACCCTTTTAGGTTCTTGATAATAACATTCACCCCCTGTCTTATGAAAAAATATGCGAGTCATGCCGGCTCTCATAACAGACCTACAATAGTGCAAACTGAACAAAATGCACAACTTGTTATTTTCATTATGTTGACTGATTACTTTTTTTCTTTAATGATGAGGTTGACTGATTATTTTTGTTAGAATAGGAAAAGGTATATACAATCCAACTTAGAATAGGAATAGGTATAGTATATAGTTTCCTATTTGGTCTCTATGTAATATTGTAGACACAACAATTCAATAATATTCTTCTTCAATATTTCTCACAATTATATAGAAGGAAATTCTGCTCATTATTTACTTTGCCCACTTGCAAGATAAATAGAAAGCTAGTGTGATTGAAAAGCATGCAACGGAAAAAAACGCTAATAACGTAGTTAGTAGATCACATGGTCAAAAGACCTTCTTTATTTTTAGATAAGGGTAACTTTGTATTCACAAAAAATTCATCATCCAAGTAATGGTGAATTGGAAACTTCCATCCCACAGGATGGTCAAAAAACCTTTGTTGAGCTCAAATGTCATGCGAACAGCTTATGTCATAACCAGGAACAAGGATATAACTGGACTCAGTAATCCTCTCGAAATACGTATCATCCATTCATAAAATAGCTTCCAATTTACATTTACATTAATCAGAAAAGAGGGGCCAGATATCTTTTCTTGCTACCTCAACTCTACCTTGTCCAGAATCAAATAAATTACAAGGAAATATTTTGCTGACAACCATCCAAGGCACCTGAGCAAAGGTAAGAATAGAAAGAAAGAAAGAAATACTAAAAGAACAGGTGGGGAAGGTAAAGAAATCAAAAGGACCTTTTTAATATGAAGAGAGAAATCAAAAGTACCTTTAACCATTTCACTGAAAAATTCCGTCCATAATGTGCAGTTCCATGTTCATGCTTCCAATTTCCTCCTTTAGCAGCACCACCAATTCTTGATGTCATTTTTGCGAGACCCTGACATAACACTAGTTTCAAATTAATGACATATTCCTTTCATTTCTGATGAAGATGACACATTCCTTTAATCACAACACAAGTTACAATCAAACTATGCATAGTTAAATCAGTAGGATTTTTAACCTAAACTCTTCATGAGATAGGTGAAAAACAGACTACCTGAAAATGCCTAGTCCGATTGATTGAAAAAATTAGAATGACATTTTCCACAGAGTCGAAAGCTTCATTTAGTTTAGCCTCATTGCTTCGTTGAGTTGCCCAAACTCCTTGTTGTACTGACAATTCAAGATTCTCACGGTTGCAGCTTTTAACTATAAAGTACCTAATACCATGCAAGAATATCAAATAAGCATAACGATAGATATGGATTATAACTGTTCCTTTTTCACATATAAATGTCAAGAGGGAAGGTGATACTATATGAACACAATTCTTGAGTAAGGTAAGGTAAATACCATGTTTAGTTCACATGGCGCCAGGGCTCAAACTTATGACCTTAAATCATTAGTCACAAGTCCCTCAACCTTTACTACATGAACTAAACCCTGGGGGGGTTAAAAATTTCACAGCAATTTTTGGGTTTTCATTTGCTCAAAAAACTAAATATCACACAGAAAAGACATTGGAAACACAAAAGTTATAAAAAGACAAGAAGAATTTATCCGGTGTATTAAACAAAGATACTGGAGTATCCAGGAATAATAATACTAACAATCATTTGATAATTTATGACACTGAAAAAAGTAGGAGACATCAAGTTGTAATGACCCTTTTCTATAAGCTTTCAAATATTTTTTTATCACTTTGTTTAATTTTTCATTCTCTTCTTTTCGTTGGGGGTGGAAAATCCAGAAACCTATAAAAGATAAAAGGGCATTCAGCACATGAGACAAGATCAACTGCTCCTTTTACTTCCTGATCAAGACTGAACTTTTATGTTTCTAAAAATTGAATAACAGAGCATTTGTTTAATTTATCAAATGACAAGTGAATCATTGGAATATTGTGCAACACATACTTGATAATGGTCAAGGAGTTTAAACATGGAGAACAAAAGAAATTTGGTGAAAAGCATAATACAACAGGAGAGGTAGATATTATAGTTTTGATGGAAACAAACCTAAATGGGGCAGTGGAGAATTATATACAACAACTAGGAGGGAATATGGCTGGAAGCGATTGGCAGCAAAGGTGGAATTTTAGTTATGTGGAACAAAAGATCATGGAAAGGGGAGAAGGTGGAATATGGGAACCAATCAATTACTTGTAAACTACATGGAGTTAATCAAGAACTACTTGGTTTCTCACACCTGTCTATGCAGCTTATGATAGAAATGAAAGGATGGAGTTATGGGAAGAATTAAGAGTTAAGAGGAGTCTGTGTGGGTAGTATGTGGGGAGTTCAACACAACTAGGTTTCCCTCCGAGAAAACCAATTGTGTCAGGCGTGGAGCCATGACCGATCTGTCCAGCTGTATCAACGAATTGGAGCTGATTGACCCACCCCCACCCCCTATTGGGAGGATCATACACTTGGAGAGGAGGGGCAAACCAAAGGAATGCCTCTAGGATTGACAGATTTTTGTACTCATTCCCATGGGATGAAATGTTCCTTCAAATTAGGCAATGTACCCTGCCTAGCTTGGGGTCTGACAATAACCCCATTGCCTTGACATGTAGGAATGAGGTCTTCAAGAGATCTTATTCAAGTTCCAAAAGTGGTAGCTTAATGAAGAGGGTTTCAAAAGTAAAGTTCATAATTGGTGGAGCTCCTTTGAAGTGTCAAGAAGACCGGATTACAAACTAGTTACTAAGTTGAGGTTGCTTAAACAGAACTTAAGGAATGGAGCAGAGAGAATAGGGGGAATTGGAAGGCAAGGAAGGAACAAATTTTGAGTCAGAAAGGGGACATGGAAGTTACTCAAGAGTCTAGATCTCTTGCTGATGATGATCAGATACTAAAGGTACACTGGCCATGGAATATGAGGAGGTGGCCAAAAATGAAGGAATTTTTTGGAGACAGGGGTCCAGAATTGGGGTCCAGAATTCAGTGGATCAAGAATGGCGATAAAAATTCAAAGTACTTCCACAGAATGGCTACACCTCACAAAAGAATCAACACCATTGAGTCATTAATGATTAATGGAGAGTTCTCTTCTGAGCCAATGGAAATCAACAGCTCTATTGTGGATTTTTACCACCATCTGTATAAGAAGGTAGAAAAATGGAGACCCTCACTAAATATTCTTAATATACAGAGAATAAGAGTGGAGGAGCAGAGCTAGTTATCTAGAGAATTCAGTGAGGATGAGGTGACAAAAAGGATAACATTGTGTGCTTGTGATAAAAAGCACATGGGCCTGAGGTTAAACCATGGCCTTCTTTCAGGGATTCTGGGAAACTATAAAGGAGGATCTGATGCAAACCTTCCAAAACTTTCTTTCAGAAAAGTTTCAATGCCACCTTTATGGCTCTAATTCCAAAAAAAAGTGGGGGCAAATGATTCAAGAGACTTCAGACCAATCAGTCTCATTACTGGGTTTATAAAATAATTGCCAATGGCAGAAATGCTGAAGAAGGTGATAGACAAGCTACTCAATAAAAATCAAATAGCTTTCATTAAAGGAGACAAATAATGGATGCCTCTCTAGTTGCTAGTGAATGCATTGATACTAGGATTAGAGGAGATGTGCCAAGGGTAATGGGCAAACTGGATATCGAAAAAGCCTATGACCATATGTTAACTTTCTCAAAAAAAAAAGGCCTATGACCATCTTAATTGGGACTTCCTGATCAACACTCTTAGACAAATGGGTTTTGGCCCTACAAGGCTCAAGTGGATTGAGTTTTGAATTAAAACCACCAGGTTCTCCATTTTGGTAAATGGAGAACCCGCTGGGTTTTTTTCCTGCTGAAAGAGGACTGACTTAGACAATGGGACCCTTTGTCCCCTTTCTTGTTTATCATTGCTATGGAAGGGTTGGACAGTCTGATGAGGAGAGCTTCTCTAAACAACTGGGTAAGGGGTTTTAGAATCAAAAACAAGGCTAATAAGGTAGTGGAATGGACTCATTTATTGTATGTTGATGACACAATAATTTTTCATGAAGCAGAGCAAGCACAACTTTGTCACATCAAAATTATCCTAGTAATTATTGAGGCATGTTCTAGACTAATGGTGAATTAGAGAAAAGTAGCATTTTTCCTATTAAAGAGGTCCAACATATTCAAGCTTTGGCTAATATATTGAAGTGCAAGATAGAAAGGTTGCCTACAGTTTATCTAGATTTGCCACTGGGTGCTAAACATAAAGAAATTCTCACCTGGATGGTATACTAGGAAAATAGGAAAATCAGAGAAAAGACTAGAGACTAGAGGCACATTGGTAATCCTAATATCTATCCTTGGGGAAGAGTCACTTCAATCAACTCTATTTTAGACTCTTTGCCAACATATGTGCTGTCATTTTTCCCATTCCCAACAAGGTAGTCAAAGCCATACACTCGTTGAGGAGAAATTTCCTTTGGCAAGGTAACATGATTAAGAAGAGCTTCAACTTGGTGAAATGGATGGCAAGTTAAGTAGAGCAAGATATATGGGGGTTTGGGAGTAAGAAACCTAAAACTACACAACAATAGCTTACTTACCAAATGGTTCTGGAGATACAACTTGGAAGATCAAGCTCTATAGAAAGAAGTCATTCAACACAAGTATGGTTAGGAAGGTCAATGACATTCAGAAGTCCCGAAAACATATAGTGTGGGAGTATGGGGGACTACAAGAAACCTACGGCTGTCTTTCATAGACAATGTAAGGATAAAGGTTACTTTGTTTAGGAAGGAAGAATGGACTGATCAAAGGTCCTTCGAAAATTCATTCCTGGGTTGTTTTCTATTTGCCTGAATCCTAATAGCAAAATACAAGAGGTTTGGTCTCCACAAGGATGAATTTGCTTTTTAGGAGATTTAATAATGAATGGGAAATAGAGTGGTATCGGATATGCTAGCTTTGATAGGAGACTTTCCTGGCACAAATCCTAAAAGTTAAGAAGGCATCATATTGATGGTCAACTCTATGTGAATAGTGTTAAAGAATGACAAAAGTCCTACATCGGTGGTTAATGAGATGGGTGAACTCCTTATAAGGCTTGAGCAATCCTCCTCCCTTAGAGCTAACTTTTGGGGTGTGAGTTAGGCCTAAGACCTAATTTAACATGGTATCAGAGCGGGGTCTGTCTCACCCGATGTTGCGGCCCCCAAAATCAAAATTGTCCACGCACTAAAGCTAAGCACTGGCGTGAGGTGGGGTATTAAAGAATGACAAAAGTCCCACATCGCTGGTTAATGAGATGGGTCGACTCCTTATAAGGCTTGGGCAATCATCCTCCCTTTGAGCTAGCTTTTGGGGTGTGAGTTAGGCCTAAGACCTAATTTAACATGGTTGACCACCCGATGTCGCGGCCCCCAAAATCAAAAATTGTCCACGCACCAGATGTTAAGCAGTAGGCGTGAGGTGGGGTGTTAAAGAATGACAAAAGTCACACATCGGTGGTTAATGAGATTGGTCGACTCCTTATAAGGCTTGGGCAATCTTTCTCCCTTTAAGCTAGCTTTTGGGGTGTGAGTTAGGTCTA
Source organism: Solanum lycopersicoides (assembly GCA_022817965.1). Lineage (NCBI taxonomy): Eukaryota > Viridiplantae > Streptophyta > Magnoliopsida > Solanales > Solanaceae > Solanum > Solanum lycopersicoides. The sequence goes on from CM040619.1 coordinate 64,868,396, forward strand.
AGACCTAATTTAACAAATAGAATGTATAAAAGGGATCTAGCCACAATTGCAGGGAACAAATTAGGGAATCGAGTGTTATTTGAAAGAGTGTAGCCCTTACTAAGGTGAAGTGCTTCACTTGATTGGTAACCAGGAGAGCTTGCCTCACACATGATAAATTTCAAAAGAGGGGAAGAATTATTGCCTCAAGATGTTATCTTTGTAAAGCGGCTCTAGAAACCAACAATCACATGTTCCTCCATTGCAAAGTAACAACACAAGTATGGGCTCTATTCACCAATTTAGGTTAACCAATTTAGCTAGCCTAAATTGGATTATGCTAAAACATACAATAGACCTATTAAGTTGTTGGGCCAGAATGGGAGGTAATAAAAGCCAAGGAAGTGAGGGAGAACAGTACCAACTTGTATTTGGTGGATCATATTGAAGGAGAGAAATCGGAGAATTTTTGTAGGGTTAAAGAATGCGCTATAGAGAAGATTAAGTGGGAAGTAATTACCACTTTAGGTTTTCGTGTAAAGCAATAAACATAGAAAAAGAAATTCACCTAGTGGATTTCATGGGAGTTATGTAAGCATTCCTGTTTCTTTTTTTAGTTGTTTCTATGTAACTAACACTTTTGGAGGTGGCCGGCATAGCCCTTATGCTGAGGAATACAAAGTTACCAGTTTCATAAAAAAAAGAATATTCTGGATGAGTACAGCATTGTAGTGACAGTTATAGGAGTTCACTGGCTCTAAGATGGTCCCAACTCTCTGGAGTATCTAAAGGGCTCTACAGCCCGTTGTCACTAATTGTATAATTAGTAGTTATAACTAAAAGAGAGAAATATTTCTGTGCACATGCTCTTAAAAGTTTAAACCAAAGTATACACTTCTTCACTAAGTCTCATCACAAGTATGGAGGAAAGTATAGTTGGTGCATCACCTGAACCACCCAGAAGAATGATCCAATGTCCTTTAGTTTGTACCTAATTTTGGGATTTTGATAGCTTTGACAAGATTTTTATGTTAAGAGTTATCTTTTGGATCACTCTGACAAAGTTACAACAGCTAAATAATGACTTTGAATTAGCTTCCGACTATGAGACTAGACAGTGGGGATGAAAGGTTGTGAAGAAGAATCAACGCCCAATGGTACTATGACCATCAATTGGCTTTGCAAGCAATAGAAAGAAGAAAAGAAACTCTCCTTATCACAATTAGGTCCAAGAATTCCTGTAGTTACACAAATCAAAGGACCAACTTAAGCAGAAAAGGAAATAAGTACACAAACACATAACCTATAGTCCGTTTCTCCTGTCGTTTTTTTGAGGGAGGATGGTTTATAAAATTTCACCGACATAGTAGGGTGCATCAGGGCTGTAAATTACCAGCCAACAATATATATATCATTTATAGCAGAACTCTCATAGAATGAGTTCACAATAGTTCGTATCAGTCCTCAGGCATGCAGCAGAATGAAGAATAGAACAAAGGGAGTTGATAAACAACAATACAGAATAGGTGGAACCATTTATGATTCTAACAAGGCTCTGGATAAACAATTTACAGCTGACATGGAAGACTCCAAATTATTCACCTATTTAAGTAGACAGGCTGACTACATGACCTAAGTAAAGACCTTGAAACTCTGAACACACCTAGATGGTCCTTGAGGCAGGGGTATTGCAGCCTGATTTTGCTGGCTGCTGGGGAGGGTTTGTGTTTGAGTTGGGGCACCCTGATGTTGAGGCTGTTGAACTTGTTGTTGATGCGGCTGGTGCGGTTGGCCAATAGGTGGTTCTGCTGCTGTAGATTTCACTGCTTGATTCATTACATTAGGTACTTGCGGAATTTGAGATTTGTCTGCCTGAGTTGAATAATTTGTATTCCGATTTTGAAAAAACCTGTTCGAGTAACCATGGGATGTCAAATTCTGAATTTTCTGAAGAACTTCTACCACTGGAGGTGGAGGTCCAGGCAGCTTTGCATGTCTATATCGGCAATCAGGACCATTCGGACAAAATCCTAATTTATACCTGTCATTTTAGAAATTACATCAAAAAACAGGTGATAATGTGCTACAAAAAAAACATGTAGGGTCATCTTATTCTCTTTTCAATTACTTTTCTTTAGAGAAAGCAAATCAACATTCTTCATCTTTTTTATGACAGGGTGTACGGGCCAACTCCCGAAAACCTCGACTTTTCCACGGGTACATACTACCTCCCATCAGGTATCATGCAACTCTAAACAGTCATTATCATTAAGATCAAAAGCACCTACACCGTAATTAATGATGATACTGTCGTAGAATGACCAATGCCCAACAAAAGCAAATCAGCATAACTAAACATCAGGTGAGGATCATGAAAGAAAACATTAAACATCCATTTTGGCTCAATTATCAGTAAGTAACAAAATCATGCCGCTTATAACTAAAAAGTTCAAACGGAACTGGTATAAGTAACAATACATGTCAAGAAATATCAAACAGATAAAGTAGATCCAATTCATTGCACACCAAGCAACTCAAGATGCATCAAATCTACGAACCTATTACTTACGAACCTAAAAGCTAGTAATTTTAGTTTAGATGTAACCAAATTCAAGCAGAGGTGCTGACTGCTGACACCAAACACATAAGTCCAAAATTATCTCATCAGAGTATCTAAGTAAGAGTTTGAATCCAACCTAAATATCTATGGTTTCCCATTTACATGACACTCCCCTCAACACAGACACAAACACGGACACACAAGGAAAACAGTATGAATTAAAACCATTGCAAGGAAGAAATCAGATCACAGAAAGAATCTCACATGTTACATTCTTTAATATCCTCATTGGTGTGCTTATAAACACAATCCTGTTCACGACACTCTCCATAGAGTCTAAAGAACCTGCAAACGGGCATCCGGGACTTATCATACTGGTGAAGGAAACCACAAGCATCACCCTTCATACACAACGACCGTAGCCAATGCCTACAAACAGTCTGCCTGAAACTTCTACGATTACCAACAAATGAACCATCACCTCCTTGCCCCACACCGCCACCTGGAGGAACTAAGGCAACAGAAGCATTTGGGGCGGGACCGGCGGTGATGTAGCCTGCCGATTGTATGACTGGTACAGATGCAGTTGGGTGTGTTGGCCCTGTATCTAAACCACCTTCAAAATCAAAGTTCAATCCTCCTTCTCCGTCATCCATTTTGAGAAGATTCTTCTCTGTTTGTCAATCAATCTTGATTTCTGGTTGAATTTGGGGTTTATGGAGCCACTAAGGTTTTTCAAGTTTTAACCCAGGGCTTTTGGTTGTTTAGCAGAGAGGGAAAATTGCTTTTGTTTATTATGCATTTGTATAGCATAATTAAAATTGGTGTAATTGTTAGGATAATAATTACACTGTTTAATAATTATATTGACCTGTTTGATTTTCATGATGTAAGTATTACATATGTCTATTAGGATGTGATAATGTAATTACACATGTTGATGCATAATTATAATTGTAAAATTATATTAAATTTTAAAAATAAAAATGAATTATTTAAAATTTATACTAGACAAATTAAAAACTTTATAAATGACGTTAAATTAAATATTCAAGATATATATTATTTTTTGAAAATATATTAATTAATAAACATATATTCTTTAACTTAGATTATGAAAAAATAATTGATTTATATTTTTTGAAATTAATATATTTTAATTGAATTGATCGTAAAAATTTAAAGAATGAAATTTCTACAAACATCGTGAAATACATGTTAATAAAAAAATTAATACATAAATGAAATATTATAAATTATTAAATAATTGACAAAAAGATAATCTATCGAGTTTAATTAAAGAATGACATGCAATCAGTGGCGTAGTCAGAAATTTTACAAAGGGTGTCCAGAAATTACATTAACTAAAAACAAATGACGAATGGGTATACAAAAAATTTTAAAATCAAACTACGTTGTATTAATAATTAAATTTCTTTTATGAACAAATGTATAAATTTTTTTTTTTAGTTAAACTACATAATACTTAAGTTTACTGTGTATATTTAGTTTAATATGATATTATCCGACAGGATTAAAAAAAGAAAATTCAAGTTAGAATAACATCATTTTTATGCTTCGAGCGACAACGACAGTAACAACGAGACATGTAAAATAAAGAGTACAATCAAACATGTTTTTACAAAAGAATTCTATATAGAGCCTTTCTTGCTTTTAGTTGTTTTATATAAAATTTCGGGGTTATTTATTAACTTGAATTAAATTTTAAAAAATAAGTTTATTTTTTTTAAAAAAAGTCAAATCAATTAAAATTTCGATTGGCTTCTAAAAATTTTAATTTATTTTTCTTAAATTTTCAAGCTCTATCTAATTAAGGATTATTTATCAAATAATATTAAATTTTAGTTATTTGTAATAATAGATTATTAAAGTATTATTTATCTTAAATTTTCAAATTGTATCTGATTGAGGATTATTTTATCAAATAATATTAAATTTTAGTTATTTGTAATAATAGATTATTGAAGTATTATTTAGATTTAGAAAGTAACTAAAAAAAGCTCTATTTTAAAATATTAAAAATAGCATAAAGGACAACAAATGTTGTTGATGAGGATTGAATTTGCGATCCCCATCTCCCATAGCACGACTTTAACAGCCCCAAGAAACACTAGGTTATACATGCTTGTTGGGCTTAGGGTGTCCAAAGTACATTAAGTAGTCATTTAAAGTAGCATTTTACTTATATATACGATATAATTTTTCGACGAAGGATGTCCGGTTGGACACCCTGACACCACTGTAGCTTCGCCCCTGCATACAATGTGAATTCAATATTACTTAAACAAATGAAACTGGAAATATAACAGAAGTTATACAAAACAATTAACGTGTTACTCTTATAGCATATTTCAACATAGCATGCATAAATATTATTTATTTTTATTTTTTTCTTAAAAAAGAAAACGTAAGTCTATAACCTTACTTAACAATAAATTCTATTTTAATTTAAAAATTAGAATATTAATAAAATTATATTAATGAGAAAATAAACATGGCATAAAGAAATATATAATACGAAAAAATTGCAAAGAATCACGTAAAGTAAGGTTGAGAACAAGAATAAAATGAAATATAATAATATAAAATAAAAAATTAAACTTTTAAAAAGTTTTAGAATAATAAAAATAAAAAAGAAATTAAAATAATAGAAGTAAAAATATAAAAATAGAAATAAAAAAAAAGTAATCAACTAGTAATTATAACATGTAATTACCAACAATCCACATTCTCTGCCTGTACATTGTAGAGTGTAATTACCTCTGTCAATTACACAAATTACCTGCTGACCAAGTAATTACATGTCCAACCAAACATGATAGACAATGTAATTACACTCAATTACACCAAATCCAATTATCAGAGCGTCCTTCCAAACAGGCTCTAACTAAAGTCAGATAAACCCCCTATTTGCCACATGATATAGCAAATAGTCTAAAAACTCAAGTAGGAACATTGGGTCTTAATAAAAAGTCGAAAGTAATGTTGAAAAGACCTCTAAATTTGACGATAATTTTTAGGTGTATTTCATTCATATTGCTATAAATGTATTTAAGTTTGGTTAGTCAAGTTAGAAGTATTTTTAAGGTTGGTGATTATTTGACGATAAAATTAATAATTCGCACAAAATTTTAGGAATTTTTTAATACTTCTCTTAAGATGAGATTTGAGAAGAAGAAAAAACTATGGGTTACTTCATTGTTTTCAAATTATTTAATACTTCCAATATTTTTAATTTAGACTTTGCACAATGTGATTGAAGAAAATGTTAATTGAACTATTATTTTCTTTATAACTCTAGTATTTAATTAGTTTTCGTGAGTATTTTTGTTTTTGTAGAAATTTGAGTCTAAAACCTTATGAATCATATTGCTGAATTTTGATGTTAATATCTCTTACAATTCTCAACTTCCTTCATTTATCTTCAGTGAAAAATGTCATTAAAATGATTGATAGCATTAAAAAAAGAGAAGCGGTGCAGTAACAATAACTAGTGTCCAGTAACAACTAACAAGTTTAATTTACTAGTTTTTATTGATAGAAATAATTATTTAGCAATTCAAGTATTCAAAGTATTTTTCAATAAGGAACATGAGTTTCCTTGTGTATCAAAGTCATTTTCTTATAACCACCTTGACTTCAGTTTTATAATAACATTTTCTCCAACTAATAATCAAATAAAACTTTCTTCAAAACAACAACATATAAGTTTAAACACAACTTCAAGCTCAGATGGAGATGAACTTGAGAACCTGGCCTTATTACATGGCAAAGAGTATTGGTAAGTAATTTTGTCACTTTCTATACTCAGTACATTAAAACACTCAAGTCAAACTGAAGTGGTATATTTTGTTTTTTTTAAAATAATGAGCTCAACCTCACCCCAAGTGCAGATAGATACTTTTCTGTTCTAGGGCATTTTTTCATTTCCCTGCTAGTAAAGATAAGTTAGTTACAATCAAATATTTGGACCACTGCGTCAAATGATTATACATATAATAAATAGTGATTAGGGGCGAATCATATGAATGAATGGGCATTCTGACATCCAGTTCTTCATGGTCACCAATCAGTACCCAAATCTCTTGTGGTGAAGAGTTTGTCAATGTACAAAATGACAGTATCACACGAGGCGACATAATTTTGCATCTGCGTTCTTGCGGAGTCTTCTGAAATTAACAGAGAGAAACAACAAACTCATCAGAAAAATGAAAAAAAAAACTAGTGGAACAGGTGGGCGGACCTAGTATCCCAGATCTTAGCACATAGACTACAAGGCATTAGATATGATCCGAGCCTCAGACAAGGACGGGTCATGAACTATGAAAATGCCTCAGGCATTGGATATTCTGACCAATAAAAAGGCAACTATCATCTAGGCTGAGATAGAATGAGATGAACAACTATTAACAAGAGCTTGTCAGCATCCAGGTAAATCACTATAAAACGCACAACTTATTCCCTAGACAAAACAAAGTGCAAATTCAGTTCTGACCCCCCTTACCCAACAACTTGGAAGCTAAAACCAAATAAAATAAGTAAAGAAACAAGCAGGATATAAAATTTCAGAGTTGTGTCATGAAGTCCTTCCCAAGTGTGTGATAAGAGAGGCAAACTAAAAAAACTGATATTGTGTTTCGTGTCATAGTATATAGGAGGAAGCTACTACAATCACGATTACAATGTCCTAGAATTTGAGTTCATAATTCATTTTTAGCCCAAAACAAATTGTGTCATTACGAATTTTAACAAATTACTCAACAGATTGGATAAAGCCAAACCAAGTTCACTTCAGAATAAAAAAGTAATGTATCAGAACGACGGATTAGACTCAAAAAGTTACTAGGTGAGTTGTTAGTTGAGTCAGAGGTATAGTAAAGAAGCTGAACTGCACACTCACCATCTTCATTAAGCTTGATCATCAGCTGTTGCCGGGTGGGAAGGGCATACATTCCTGCAGACACAGCTTTCCTGATGGCCCATCCATGGTATGGAGCAAACACTTGTGTATATGCTTTTGATGCTGGATCTTTCAAGGAATTCCCCCTGCCAAAGACAGCAACCAAATTTGAACATCAAATATAAATATTAAAACTAAAAACAAACGTACCCGCTAGAAGAGGTCTGATAAGACTAGTTAGTAACTTATAGCAAACACTTTATCCAAAAAAAAAGTAACTGATAACATATAAATACTACAAATCTCATAGTACTACAACAACATTTCAAGATATTTTCCTACTTCCACACATCTAAAAAGAATGAACAAGCAAGCGAAGTGGTTGAGTCATAACTCATATCCATCTATTGCCAATCCAGACACCAGAAGGACAGGTTCATGTGAATATCACCACCGTGTCAAACAACAATTGACTTGCAGATAATAATAGAACTCCATAAGATTATGCGACTTCCACGCACCTTAAAATTAAGGAAAAAGGATCAAAACTACCCCCTTCAACTTTGGTTTATTAGTTGACTATGACCTTACCGTTAAAATGAAGTTATTCTTACCCTCGCCGTCTACAAACTTATCATTTGTACCCCTTAATTGGATGGAAAGCCCCAAATCAACTAAAATTGCTCTATTTCAATTAAAATGACCCGATTTTTTTGAATCTGAACCCGACCCACTAAATCAAATAAATTCATACCAAATTAAATCCCCAAACCCATCTCTCTAGTCTTATTCATCTCCTTCCTCCATTGAAACAACATATTATTGCTTCCTTGGCAGGAAAACTAGGTATTAATTAGTTCCTTTGGTCTACTATTTCCACTGTGATCTCCAAAGGCCCTCATGCTTCTAGAACCATTACACCAACAAGCTAGCAACTGGTCAAACAACCAGATTTTCCATGTACACCATAGCACCAAAGTCTATGACCCCTTGCCTTCTGGCACACTGATGTATACAAGCTGTCAAATTTAATACACCTTACAGCTTCCACGATCCAATCAAATGTTCCCTTGTTTTCTACTAACACCTCTATTAATAACTACAACGACTTTACCCATTATGTCCGTTGAGCATAACGTTACATGACCAAACAATTTCAAGTAGAGAGAGATATCATAATTAAGATATCTTGTACAGAATGGAATACAGAATCTTTGTCACATTTTGGTCTTGAACACCCAAAAAGATCAAATAAGGAAATCCCCATGAACATGAATTGGAGCATGCCTAAACTCTTGTGGAACACATAACCAGATCTGTCGACTCTCCAATTTCCGTCCTCAATATGTACTAGAGATACCAATCATCTGGACATAAAGAAGGCACTTTATTTTGTATTTTGTAAATTTTAATACCCAAACTTTTCTTTTTAATTCAATATCTTAAGGGCCAAACATATAAAGTTTTCTCATGTAGACACATATAGGACAAAATATCTTCTGATTTCACTCCTTCCAACTCATCATCCAATGAGCAAAGATTACTTTTAATTAGTAACAGGAAAGAAAGACAACGTCCAGGAACCCATACAGTAACAGCCCAGTAACACAATATACTCATTGCTAAGCCCAAAAAGGCATTGCACATGCTGGTTTCAAGTCTTACTCTTGTAGTTCAGGACCTTCAGCTTTCCTTTCTAGTGTGGGATTCTAACACTACCTTTGGGTTAACTCCGACAGCTCGCCAGCGAGAAGCTTGTCGAACCCTCTGTTCCTCCCTCTTCAGTCTTTACCCAACAACTCTGTCAAGGAATATGTTAGTGATGCTGGAAAACCCCATTGTTATGGCATATCTTTTTCTTTGTTATTAATAATATTATTTTCCTTTATTTATAGTTTAGGCTATGGACAAAAAGAAACAATCTTATATATGACACCACAATCTCTTGTTCTATTGCTTTTTTGTACTCCTAGTTTCAAAGCTTATGTTTATAGGTCTATACTACTTTGCAAATAAATGAAACAGCCAAAAATGTTAGTTCTTTTTTTAATTAGCAAACATTGGAAGTTCTGGAGTTCCTCACAATGAAATACTATTTCCAATCTACTCATTTTTGGTTCCTTCTTTCTTTTCATAAAATAAACATCAAAAGTTATAGCTCCTTATCAACAAGAGAAAAAAGAACCGTCAAAAGTTGTAGCTTTTTCTTCACTCTGTTACAACAGATCTGAGACTAGAGCTTTCATGCTATTGGTACTCTTTAGTGAAATGCTGGTTAACTTAGACTTCCATGAGTCTGTAAGCCTGAAGTAGAGGATAAAGCTTAGAACATCAAGCAGTGATGTCGACAAAAAAGATAGGAACACTGAAGTTGGAGGAACTTGCAACTGAATGATCAAATCCATTACATGAGTGATAGGGTCAGTGTTAGTAAAACCAATCGCTTAAAGCAATGAAGCAATGCAAGAGGGACTATCGAGCTTCACACAAATATAAACTTCAAACAATGATGTGCAACACGATCCTAAGGAGGAGCAGTTGATTATGTGAATCTCTCTTTTGAGAAGTTTGATCTATATTGGCATCATTGTAAATTGGATGCAAAAACTAGTTTATTTACTCGTAATTTGATAATTTAAGACTAAATCCATACATGTTTATCTCACTTTATCATTTTAAACTTACTATAATTTGTACGCTTCACTTCAAAGAAACGTATAGTTCACTTCTCGCTTTTCGCCTCAAACCCCATGGAGCTTTTACTTTTTCGCTTTTATATACCGGTAAAGATGAAATCGTGCATCTAAATGATTTCAGAGTTCTACATTTCAAAATAGTAAAACAGAAATTTTATTAATAGAGGGAACAGATAAAAAGCATACTCTGAGGCTATAATCTCCTCGAACAACACCTTAACCATATCCAGCCCACGCTTAACTCTTAACAAGTTCCTTGTATGACTACCTGCCTTTCTCACACAGTTTGCTTGAATATCTTGATCCATCATTGTGTGCAACGTTGTAATAGACTTTGATGCCTCTGCTAGATCATTCACCTGTGGTCACCATTAATAATTGTTTAGTTACTCAATCAACCATATTTTTTATGAAAAATTGCATATACCTTCTACCTAAACACATATATTTGTATGCAAATATTCCACCAAACGCATGCATGATCAAAGGAAAACCTACTATCAGTGGAAGCCAAAGGGCAAAGATTTTTGCTGTAAGCTAAATCCACAGCTGGAAAAGCATCGCAGGTAAGAGGATTAATATACTACTGTATGGATACCAAAAAATATGAGACAACTGATCAAATTAATAAACTTAATATGATCCCCTACAATTCATTAGTCCTTCCAAAAGTATCTGCCCCTCTGCACTTCAAATAATAAATTTGATCAATTTCTCGTTGAAAACTCACACATAACTTGATTCAAAAAAATCAAATATGACCACTGAAAAAACAACACAAAATGTACTATCAAAAGAGTTCCACTTAAATCTTCGAAAAAAGTGTAAAATGAAAAACATATGCTACAATAGAGTAACAGTAGTAGAATATTACCAGCTTCCATACAATTCATGCATAATCAATGTGAACAGTAGTAGTAACATTTACCAGCTTCCATACAATTCATGCATAATCAATGTGATCACAACTCAAAATTCATTTATTAGAACAAAAAGTAATCCTCAATCATAAATCGAATTGGATTGTGAATCGAGGATGATAACCTTAGCAACGTAATCGAGCTCAGCAAACTTGAAGGCGATACCGAGGCAACGGAATAGAGGAGAGACCAAAGTACAAGCGTGAGAGAAAGGAGCTACTTCCATCTTAGCAGCTTCATCTAGGGTTTGAGAATTTAAAGTATTGGCTAGGTCTTTGAAAGCTTCCGCCATTTTCCTAAGAGGCTTTTCCTCAGCTGCGTGATTCGCCATTGAATCAGCACCGTGATGTCGCCGGAGTGTTTTTTTTCGTGGTAATGCCGGTCCGGGCCCAAGATATATTGCGTGAACAAATCTAATTTTGGAATCCCCCTCTCTTCGACTGCACTCAATGATTTTGATTTTTTGTATAACTGAAAATATTTTTTTCAGTTTTTTAATGCAGTTTATCAAGGTTATATATTTTTTAAAATGAAAATGTATTTTTTTTTTTAAAAAAAAATCTTCACTTCTGGAGTAATTTGGTAATTTGATGCTTAAATTTGAAATGAATATTTGTTTATGAATTTCAATTTTAAATTCTAAGTTTGTGATTTTAATATTTAAAAAATATAAATCTTGATTTGAGTTTATATTTTTAAAAGAAAAATATTATTTCTATTTATTTTTTGTGAAAATAGATCCATGTTCTGGCGCGTAAAGATTGTGCATATTATGTAGAATCATATAGGCCCGCCCATGTGACACACCACAAATTAAAATTCTCTTAACTTATTTATTTATTTATTTTCAAATTAGTCTTTTCTTTCATTAAAAGTTGTGATTTTTATGAAAAATTGTGACTTTTACAAAAATTGTGATTTTTTATGAAAAGTTGCGACTTTTACGAAGAGTTGCAACTTTTACGAAGAGTTGCGATTTTTTTGAAGAGTTGCAACTTTAATGTAGAGTTGCAATTTTATATAAAAAAAATTGTGATTTTTATGAAACATTGTGACTTGTCCAAAGAATAGTGATATTTCTGATAAGTACAATAAGCATTTATTCACACTACCATTTATTGTTTATAAATAGAGGAATTTTCTCTCATTTTAACACAACGAAAATTCTGAACTTCTTCTTATTTTTCTACACAAAATTAAATATTTGTGCACTTTGCTCCTGTTGAGTGGCTCACTAACACCATTATTTTTGTATCAACACACTCGCGAATAGAACTGTTCTGTCTTGAGAGGATCTATTCCTTTAAACCTCGGGTCTAGAATGAAATAATTTTCTTAAGGGACAATGTGGCATTAAGTGGGCTCGACTTTTTCCTTTATGTTTCATTTTACTATTAAAGATCATGGTATGTTTTTTATAGTCATTAATTTATGCTTATTTTATTAATTTTTATTTTTGAGTATATATTTTAAAATTTGTTGTTTATGTGTATGCTTTTGATCATTATGTTGAAATAAAAATATGTTAATCAAGAGTTTAATGTAATTATTAGACTATTGGTGTCATGTAGATTAGACTTCTTAAGCTTGTAAAATAAATGACTTTGATCTTTATAGAGTTTTCAGTGGAAGATCCATGGGATGTCCAAGAAGGGACTTTGAGTGTTCAAAAGCTAGGTGAATTCCACACTACCTTGGAGTTTTATTTATTCAACTTTCTATCTTATCGAGATATTCAATCGATTAGTGACATCCAAAAAATAAAGGAATGTAGTGGGATAATAAGTATTGTACTCAACCTTAATCAAACGTTTGAGGTTCAAATGTTGGATTGGAGTCAATAAATTACCCCTCAAAGTAAGATGAATCTATATTAAACAAATATTAAAGAAATAATTATCTCCTTATAAACTTTAGATTAAAAGTCACAAAAAATGAAGTTATAACCATATTGATAGAAACATAAACAACAAAATATGTCTTTTGTCGAGAAAATGATCAAAATGGTCCTCAATATATAAGGGTTAAATTATTTTGGTCCTCTATATATATCATGCTATCTAAATAGTCCTAAATGTATACAAAATCATAATCATTTTAGTATTTAGCCCTAAAACTAACCAAGAAAATTAAAAAATCTGTTAACTTTAACAGTGGATCCTTTGGAATTGAGACCCTTCTTCCTCAATCTGCTCTTTCACCATTACCGTAAGCCCACCCTTTTCCTTAACTTTTTTTTCTCCATTTAAGGTCATGTTCCATATACATTACACCCATTTTTCATCTCCCTTTAAAAATCTATTAACATAAATAAGAAGAAAAATATCAAAGTGGTCTATAATGGATATAGTTATCTTTTCGTTTTAATTTTTTCAAAATTAACAAATTTTTCAAGCATTGTTTCATTTTTAAAATAAAAGGGTAAAAATTGAACACAGATAGGAAATAAACATCTTACAAATGTTCAATTAAAATTTAAAGAAACTTTTGCAAGTATGAGAAGATTTTTGGCAGTGAAAATTGTAAAAGAATTGGTAACAGAAAGAAGAAGAAGGAGAAGACATCCTAGAAAAAGATGATGGAGGAAGAAGGGTTCACCCAAGTGTGGGATCCACTGTTAAGTTTAACAATTTTTTTATTTTTTCTGTTAGTTTTTAGGACTAAAATCAAAATGATACTCTTTGAGTATACATTAAGGACTATCTCAATAACATGAAATATATAAGGGACCAAGATAATTCAACCCCTATACATAAAGGACTATTTTGATCATTTTCTCGTCTTTTGTCTATCAAATTGGAGTCATCGACTGCGTATGATTTTGAATAAGGGACTTGCCAAGACATCATTTAATCCATATTATTTGAGCGACATACGTTATTTCATTAAAATTCAAGAGATGTGTTTTTATATTTTAATAAACTTATAAAGTACACAACTAATTATAAAAGATGTATAATATTTTAATTCTGTATGTAGAGGCCTTGAATAGGAGAAAAACTTTTGCAGTTGATAAATAAAATGTTTGTACCACTTGAAATACAAATATAGACAATGAAACAATTACATATCTTTTCGAAAAACTTTGGTGATGAACAACTAAAGTAATATGAAGAATTAATAACAAAATCTATGAACACTTAGAATCAAATCTTTTTCGTTTTTAGATGGGAAAATGCACAAGTATCCCCCTAGACTATGACCGAAATCCCAGAGACACACCTTAACTATTTTAAGGTCCTCTTACCCCCTGAACTTATTTATTTTGTAATTTTGTGCACCTTTTTGGCTTACATAGCATTCAAATATCTCCCACGCACCTCAATTGCGTAGTAATGCATATTTTTGTTTGGTCTATTAGACAGGTGAGCGTCATGTCCCATATTCATAATTTTTAAGATTTTTTACATAATTCAAAATAAGTGAATTATTAAAAGTTTAAAAAAAATATTAACCTTTTCTCCATATTTATCCTTTATTAACTACTTTAAATTTTGTCAAAAAAATAATATAATGAAGGAATATAACCAAAGAATCATCGCGAAAAAATATTTAATTTATGTCTTAAATATTTTTCTCAAAAAATATCTCAACCAAATTATTAACCAACCAATAAAGAAGTCTTGAATTATGATGGCAAAAGTGATTTGACCTTGTCATTTTCTTACCTTCCCATTCATTCTCAATAATCAGGCAAGACCAATAATCATGTGGAGATATATGCTAACCCACAACAATAATTTAAATATCCCCAATAATTAAACACAATTTACACCAAGTAAGTACAAAATTCTAACAATAAATTATCATGTGGACTCTACTAAGAATTATTAATTGGATAAAATTTAGGTGAGAATGTCAAATAAATTATGAATATGGGACATGAAGCTCACCTGTCTAATAGACCAAACAAAAATATGCATTACTACTTTGTCTCATTGTAAAAAAACAAAAAAATATAATGATTTATATAAATAGTTATTTTGAATTATTTGTTATTTTTTTAAGTTTAAGATGCGATTTTTTTTTTATTTCTTATCTTCAGTAGTAATTATTCTCAATGACTACAAAGATTACAGTAGAATAAATATTTAGTGAAAAAATTATATCTTAAAACATAAATAAAGGTAAAATTAGCAAACAAATTATAATTATTTTTTCTTGAAGTGTATTATAAAAATACCTTAATTTCTCATAGTCGAGTGTTATCTCATCTCTTAACTATTTTATGTCCTATTTTTAGTTAGGTGAATCTTAGATTTTTGCATCGTCTTTTATATAATTTATATATTTGCTTAATTCAATAAACTGAAGGGATAATATAGTTATTAGAACATAATAATTTTTCTTTTGTTGGTGCAAAATGATGCATTTCGAAAAAGATGTCTTGTCGATATGAAATCTACTTGAAATAAAAGATAGTTATCTTATAATTGTGTGTTTTAATTTGATTTTGAATCGAAAATACTTTAATACAATGACAAAATGTCTTTGCCTGAAAGGACAAAAATAAAGGCTGTGATTAATGCTTACCAGCCTTCGAATAAAAACTATCATATTCTTTTGGGGGAAAAAATGAATTATTCTTTATTCTTGTTGTAGTTAAGACACCTTAAAATTATTTATTTAAACGAAACTTAGACATTATGAGTAGTACTATCACATTAGAAATTTGTTTCCGTATGATAAGTTTGTCAAATAAATAGCATAAAAATAAAGATTAAAAAATTAGCACCTGTTGATCCATATTCATGTATCATACTACAAAATTTATATCTCATAAATGAAAAAATAAATAAATCATTAAATAGCTTTGAATTTTAGAAATTCCTTTTTCTCATGAAAAAAAGTAATCATTTATTTTCTCAAATTTATGACAAATAGGACCTTAAGGGACCATTTATCCATTAAAAAAAATTGCGTCGGAAAATTAAAATAATATTTGAAAAATATTTCAATAAGTGTTTGTTCATCACATTGGTTATTTAATTAATTCATGTTCAAATATCTTTTTTTTTAAAAAAAAAAACTAATTTCAAATATTATCATTTTTTTTCAAACTTATGCCTCTTGTTATTTCCTATTCACCATCTCTTTTTTATTGAAAATATTTTCTTATTTTTTATATTTATACGTGGGACACAAACGTGCCACTATTTATAGAGTGAATTGGAATAATGCAAAATTCAATGAATTTATAAATATTGTTTTGTCTATTTTTATTTGTTTATGTTATATTAAAAAAATATTTATTAAAATTCAAGGACACTTTATCATTGTTAGTATTATTCA
The DNA here is from genome assembly GCA_022817965.1 of Solanum lycopersicoides. NCBI lineage: Eukaryota > Viridiplantae > Streptophyta > Magnoliopsida > Solanales > Solanaceae > Solanum > Solanum lycopersicoides. The sequence goes on from CM040619.1 coordinate 64,884,764, forward strand.
TTTTTTAATATTTAGTTGATTTATAAATTATGAGTGATATAATGAACCTATCATTTTATTTAGAGAAAAGGGTCTGATATACTCCTCAACTTTGTCATTTGAAGCTGATATATCACTCGTTATGAAAGTGACTCATATATGCACTTACCCATTATACAAACGACTCATACATATCCCTGCCGTTATAAAATGAGCTCACATATACCCTTAATTTAACGGAAGTTAAAAAAATTAGTTTTAAATTTATATTTTTTAATTTTAATTTTTTTAAAAAAGTTATTTAGGGGTATATATGATTCTTCTATCAAAGTTCAAGGTATATTTTAATTTTTTTCATACATAAATTATTTTTTGACTTCTTTTATTATGATATTATTTGAGTTTATTATTCTTTTTTTTTTCTTTCATTTCTTAGTCTAAAGAAAAAAAATTTAAACTATTTTTTTGTCTATATTGTAATTTATTTTTGTATTCGAAGAAAAAAAATTGGTCATCTACAATAAGTTTTACATGAATATTAGTGAAACATAAATAAATTTGATTATCAAAATAATAATTCTAAATTAGTCATTGAAACAAAAAAAGTAAAATAAATTATGTTTGACGAAGATTAAATTTACTCATATGGGATTACATTTTTTAGAAAAAAATAATAAAAATTAAATTAAAATTATTTTTTTTCATTTCCGTTAGAGGAAAAGGGTATATGTGACCCATTTGTTTATAAGTAGAGGTATATATGACCCACTTTCATAACAAGGGGAATATCAATTTTAAATCACAAAGTTGAGGAGTATATCAGACCCTTTTCTCTTTTATTTATTTCTTCTTAAGAGGTGTGCAAAGCAAAAAAACTTTGATATAACTGCTAAAATCATGTGATTATAATATCACTCAGTCAATTTGTGTTTTTAGCATTTCTTTGCATTTTGCACATAACAAAATTTCAGTATTTCGAATTGTCTTTTTAAAAAATATATTAAACTAGATATGAACAAGTAAACGTGAATGAATGAATCAACGAACCATACACAAGTCGGGTGTTATATAGTAGATCCTCTTTGCCCAATTTTAAACTCATTGGCGTCAAATTTGAAAAATAATATTTTGTCCACATTATTGATTGAGATACAAAATGTTCATGACTTAAAAGTCAATAACGATGATAATTATTATTCAAATCTTTCAATGATGTTCATGACTTATGTCAAAAGTCAATAAAGTTCGTGATTTAAAAGTGAATTTGAGACAATTGTCATTCAATTTTTTCAAAATATATCAACTATTGCAAAGAAAATTTGAAATGATAAAAAAAAGTTGTACTAAATGATTTATTTATCGATGAAAAGTCATCTAATTTTTGGCACAAGAGATTGAAACATGTCTCTGTTGATAAAATTAATTAAGAATTACTGATAAAGTTTCAAAAACTCTTCTTTTCTGACTTCGAAACTTTTGTGGTCTACATAAAAGGTATGCACATCAACAACTACAAGGTCCCAAAAGAATTTCTAAGCTTGAAACAAGCATTATTAATTGTACTTTCCAAAATAGTATGCCAGACAAGTAAAGATAAACGAAGGAAGTATATCGAATTAGAAACACCTAACAAAATAATAAGGTAGAATGAATATTGATGTCAAGAAGCAAGATATCGGTTTTCAACATGTTAGCACTATTGTGATGATTGATGATCCTAAAGATTAATCAACTAATATTTTGAAGGATCACGTAATTCATATGAAGTTTAATAACGATTTATAGACTTGCTTTTTTCTCTAACAATCCTTATTATACGTGAGTTTTGTAGAATTCTTACGTATATGATTAGAGAAATTAAGGATTGTATTGATAAAAATGTTGAGTTACAAGAACCTTGTTGGAATTCTGATACTAAATTTGCCTAAGGAACAAGTATATTCTATATGTTTCTTTGTAGATTACAATAGTTACGTTTTGTGAAGCAAATAAAATAATGACACAATATTTTATCGCGGAAAATCCCAACTCATAAAGGGTAAAAATCACGACCTACGCCTCTGTAGAATTTAACACCACTTCATTAAACTCTGAGCCTCAACAAAAGATTACAAACCTATGTAACCTAAGAAATTATAAACTCTAATTCCTAGCTAAGAAATTATAAACTTTAATTCCTACCTACCCAAGACAAAAAAACTCAGGTTTAAGTCTTCTACCGTCTGTCAAGTTTCTCAAACTTGTTAAATTAATCCTACACACACACTTGATTGTAATCAAAACTCTTAATTACAATCTTACAATTTTTTCCTCACAAACTGGCAACACTCCCTAGTAAATCTCAAAACCCTCTCAAACTCTTGATCGTGTTTTGATCTTCTCTTTATGTAAGTGCACAATTTTCTCCAGCGAAACTATCGCCCTATTTATAGATTTGGACTTGAATCTAGAACCTATTTCAACTAGAAATCCCACTTGTGTTTTGCTTTCTTTTTCTCTTGAAACTTAGAAGCTCACACGTAGGATTCCTACTTCGTATAGAACTCCTAGTTCAACTCGAACTTGTCTTCAGTTTTCTTCCTTGACTTCCCTTTGATTTATTTCTTCTTGAACTCTTTATTTCCTTTTTTAATCATGCTTCCTACTTCTCTTAGGATTTATACCTATGTACATGTTTACACTTTGACTTAATATGCGCTCCCTGTTCTTTGTAGGATTCATTTATAAAAAGAAAACTTTTTGCACTGGTTGCTTGTCGAAAAAACAATCCTTCCACTGCTTAATAACTTATAATTCGCGTGGTTGACGCTCTCCTTATTCCAGTCGGATTCGGTCTAAAAGAAATATTGACGTAACCCGTTTCTTTCATCTGTTCCTCTATTTGTCAATTATCAAAATCTTTCTCATTCTAACAAACCTTATAGGGGGAGACAATTGAGTTCTAAGTGAAGTAAACTTAGAAACCTACTATAATACTATTATAATAATAATAATAATAATAATAATAATAATAATAATAATACACTTATTAATAATTTAATCCTAGTCGTAATATAATCTTAATCGTAATCTAATTCTACTAGATATAATTAGTCTAATCCTAGTGTGACTCTAACTCTACAACAGTGTTGTAAACCCGCCAGTCAACTTCGTCGGATCTGTTCCTTTTACATGTTCCAATCACCAGCTTTCATCATCTTCAACACTTCCCCTCAAGCTAGAGAGCAAAAACTTATTTTATCAATGATTCAGTATGAATGTGATGTCTAGTTGTTGCTTGTGATAGTTCATCTGCAGATTGATACAAGTAGTCCACTAATAAAAACAATTAAGAGCAGCATGATTATTCTTACCACATATTTGACACAACTCAATATTATTCATGTCCTTATTTTCTCTTTAGAAACTTTTTTATTGTTCAGAGAACTTGGTCCATATTGACTATTCTGGGAACCTGATTCCTGTCCAGCAGACTTGAAACTTGTTTCTCTAAAGTTGATGTTGTTATTTTCTCTTTCCCTGTCTTTTGAGCAAATAATACCATGTTATGATTTTGTTGTGGCACCTCTTCTTCCTCTTCCCCCTATATCAAAGCATGCGAGCGCATTAACAAATTAATTAAGGTGGAATATGGTGTCTTACCTAACATGACATTCATAAAGGTCTTGTATTTGAGACCTAAACCTGTAGCAAAATTGATTACTTTGATATCTTCATCCACACGTTTGTGAATGATTGCAAGACCATCACATATGACTTTGAATTCCTTGATGTATTCATCAATATTTTGGGTTCCTACCCTAACACTTAGTAGTTGTTTAAGCTAAAACTTTCTATCTTTTGTTGCTCAAAGATAAGCTTATCCCAAGCATTCACATATCTCTTTGACAGTTGAGCAGCCCACAATTAGGTTGATGTTTTCTTCGATTAAGGAGTTTGAGATTCAACTCCTTACCAACACATATTTCTTTTTGCAATCATCTATAGTGCTAATATCTTTTGCATTCTTCTTAATCGCTACTATTTCGCTAACCGTCTGTCTAGTAAAACAACTGTTTTTACTTGGTTCAATTTCTGTGATGGGATACGTCAGTTTCATCACCTGAATCATTTGGGATATTTATGTCCTCCACATGAGGTAGTTTATTGGTTTAAGTTTAATAGAGCAAGGGGCAAGGGGCAATGAGTTGGTGAAACGAAGAGGTCGACATATTGTTGATAAGATGGTCTATTGTAGTGAACATGCCGTTTTTTTTTTGTTTTTTTTTATCAATACGCAGAGAGTGGAAAAACTTGTATGCTCTGCTACCAAGTAGATTTCTTACGTCTGGGATCAAAGAAATCAAGAATTTTATTGATGAAAAATAAAATTGAGTTACAAGCTCCTTATATATGGAGACAATTGTAGAGTCATACTACAATACTATTACTATTACTCCCTCTGTCCCATTTTATGTGGCAAACACTTGACTCGGCAAGGAGTTTAAGAAATAATGAAGACTTTGAAATATTTATCAAATTGCCCTTAAAAAAAGTAACTCAGTTTTCTCTCTCCTCATAAATGTATTAGAAAATTAAGTGGGACTAAAAAGGGTAAAAGAGAAATTATACGTTTAAATACTTACCATATAAGGAAATGTGACATTCTTTTTGGGACTGACCAAAAAGGAAATGGTGTCACATAAAATGAGACGGAGGGAGTACTATAATAAAAATAATGCGATTATAAATAATTTAATCATAGTCGTAATATAATCCCAATCGTAATCTATTCGACTAGATATAAATAGTCTAATGCTAGTGTGACTCTAACTCTACAGCAATGTTGTAAACACGTCAGTCAATTTTGTTGGATCTGTTCCTTTGACATTTTCCAATCATCAACTTCCTTAATCTTCAACAAGAGCAAATTTTAATTTTCATGTATTATGATGTGATTTATTTAATTAATGAAGTTGATTCTGAATTACTTATATTAATTAAGTTCATTCATAATATTGTTAAACATTTTGTTAAAATACATTATAAACCATAATACATAGAAAGAAGAATTTTAGATAACAACATGACTGTCATGATTCATGTAATAATGTGGGTTATAGTTAAAGTGATTGTTGCATAACAATTTAATCGAGTGTATAAAGTATGTGACCATATTAATATGTTTATTGCTAAAGAATTAGCTATTTATGATACGTGGATCAAGTAATAATGTGAGAAGAACGTCTTCAGATATTTAATGTGGAACCACACTAGTGACGAAATTAAGATTTTTACTAAAGGAATTGGGGGGGGGGGTTATATGCGTGTGTGTGGTGGATATTTTTTTAATTATGCATATTTCAAAGTTCTTTTGACAAAAAGAAACTTTTAATTATAAGTCCTCAAGACAATTATATTTTGTGATAAAGTCCTTAGGGTTAAAGTTCTAGCCTATCTATAAATATGTCTGCGACTGCATCAGTCCGTCACATACAGTGGGCGACATAAACTAAAAAATTCTTAAGATCTTACTTATCATTTCTTGGTACAAATTTGTGTAAGACAGAGACGATTCTCCACAACACTTGAACAATTGTGATTGAAGGTACATTTGTCTTTTTTCTTCGTTGCTTTTGACTATGCATATGTGTTAGAAAATCAACATATGAATGATACAGTTGTATTCTAAAATGATTTAATCTTTTGAACTTGCTACAAAACAGTACTCCATATAGAAAGATCTTTAATCTGTTGAAGACAGAAATATGTATAAAACTTAAATGACATTTATTTCGTACACAAAATTACGTAAAAAGCTAGAAATTGCCGAAGATATATTATTATGCACGATCTAGTCATATATTTTGATGAATGTTTGTTTACTTGCCCTTAATTGCTATTTTACCTTCTATTGCAAATTAAAATTAGACATGAAATTATGTTAATTTGATCTTTAGGACACAATTGAGGTAATTGAGGTTGCAAGTATTAGGGAGAGTTCTATTTTTTAGCCTTTTTTAATTGTCATTTCAAATTTAGCATTATTAGCATAAGGAGTATTTAATACAAAGAATTACAATACTCTATTATTTTAATTCACATCCAAAATAAGAATATGATTAGCTATACATAGACAAACTATTCAAATGACAAAATTGTTCTTTATTCAAAATCACATTTGTTATGCATTTGTGCATTTATAAAGTTATAATTGAAACCATGGATCATTCAATTTAAAATCATATACATATTTGTATCATTGTATGTATCATATATTCCAATTTTAGGCGAATGTACCAAACTCTCAACAAGAATTGCAGGTAGAATGAATAATACTACAATTATTAATTTATGTATTATGTAATTCATAGTTCATAAAGTTTAATTTATGTACCGAAAATTAAGAGATTGAGATACTTTAGACAGAGATAAACACGTACTATATTCTAATGAAAAAAAGTATAAGAGATTGACAATGATAAGTCAGAAGACAAATAAAAATAATACGACTGTAGTCAAGAGAGTAGGAAGGTAGAAGATCAATGAATAGTCCATCTTTGTCTGCTTGAGAATAAACTATGTTGTAGAAAATGGATAATGTAAAAATTTGAATGTTCCCCCGGCATTACATGCTCAGTCACCAGCGTGCAGACAATGGTTGCGGATTTCAGGAAGAAAACAATTCTATTGATATATATATATAATAATAATGTATGTAATTGTAATGTCTTTTTCCCGTTCCATATATTTCTCACCTGTCACCATTCTCATTGGTTCTCTCTCTCCTCTTATCAGCTTCAGTTACATTAACTCTCCCACTCTCTCTCCCACTTTACCTCGCTTTTTCCCACGCTTCGAAAACTCCCATATGGATTCTATACTACTACTATAGTGCCTTTTCGTTTTCTTGCACCAAAAACCCTAAAGAAAAAGGAACAAAAATGGTCTAGGTAGTTGTTGAACTGCTTTTTTGCTATCTTCTTCACCAGATCTAGACTTTAACTAGATAATTGTTCTTGAAGAACTGGTTGCAAATGGATGACTCAGTTTTAAAATCCAATGAAGACTCAGTGGAAGAGAACCAAAGTCCAGAGATAATAGAGAAGCCATCTCCGCTGCAGGATTTTGTTGAACATCCACAAAGTTCAGAGTCACTAAAGCAATCATCAGCAGAGAGTGTGAAAAAATCAAGGACAGTGAGACCAAGTTTAACAACTCAAAATGGGGCAACAAATGCTGTGACTGTGAAGAGGCGAACTGGAATACCAGATGGCACTGATTTTACTCTCAGAGGTGTCAAGTCATCTCTGACAAAATCGACTGTTAGTAGCACTTCACGAATTTCAGGAACAACTCCAGTCACTAGAAGGAGTAGCACTGGCGGTTTGCCTGACAAGCAGCCAATAACAGTAACTAAACGAGCTAGTGGTAGTGTTGCTTCAGGTACAGCTAAAAAGACCAACTCTTTGGCAACAGATCCTATGCGGCGATCGCTTCCCGAAATACGGAAAAGCACATTGCCATCAACCAGTACCAGAACTACTACTCGATCAAGTATTTCAGAGATCAGAAGATCAGTTCCCGTTTCACCCCTTGCAAAGACTCCAAGAGCATCAGTTAGTTCTGATGCAAGCAAACAAGAATCTGTTAAGAAGACCTCAGCTAAATTATCATCGCCATCACTATCTTCTGCAAGGAGGAGTGCGTCTACATCGTTGGAGAGTACTGCTAGTAGTGTCTCAACTAGAAAGTTCTCCACGAGGTTGTCTTCTCCAGCTGCTCAGTCACCTTCTGTTTCCACGAAGGCTGGTTCATTGTCAAAATCGTTCAACAGAAGTAGTAATTCATCAAGCAGGAAGAAAGGGGGGACTCCTGAAGGTCGGGATTCACGTCTTATCATGCTTCCTCAAGTGGAAATCAAAGCTGGTGATGATGTGGTAATAACTTATGTCTCATTTCTTCATGTTGCAAAATTTAATTTAGTTGGTGTTAAATTGAAGATGAGTGAAAACAATAGTTCATTTTACCTCTCCTGAAGGTGGATAAATTAACTTCTCATATAAGCTACTCCGCTAGTATCTTTTTCTTCTAAAGGTGTTCTTACGAACAAACCTCATAGGTTTAAAGCAAAGCATTTAGGTAAGGGTTATGACAAGCATGAAACAATATTATTGAAAGTGCTTAAATTGAGAGCTACTCAGTTCTCAAGCATCAAATCGATGGTTTTAATGCCGATGGTGAGGCATACATCTGTATTCCATTTTTAGAACCTTGGGCTGTGGGTGGACCTTATTAAAAAATGATCCTTGTGCAGTAGCTTCCCATGCATTTACTAATCTTTATATCACATGCTTTATCTAAAGAATTCCAAACCTCCATCTCTATTTAGCTATTACAAAACTTTGGCTCACAAATTCCACTTATCTATATTGATTGGCTCTTCTACCTATCAATATAAATAGAACATGATTTTTGATGCTAAATATGCTTTTGAATTATATGTTTTAAAGGAAAAACTTTAAAGTACATACACAAGTGCACTCTAATTTCAATTGCTTTTGATGGAGTATATATTGAATTTCTTTTGCTTTGAATTATACCACTCACCTAAAAGCTTCTAAACATACAATAAATTCATCTGATACCATTTTTTTTCCAAGGAGAGAAGGTTTTCCTTGATTGTCTTCTATTGACTTTTATGATTGTGGGTCTCTTCCCTTGTGGCAAGTAGTGCTTGATCTATTTGTTTGATCAGCTGTAAACTTGGACTGTATATTTAGTTAAATGCTCTCAAATGTGATGTTTATCTTCTTGTTGATAGAAAAATGCTGGTCAGTCTATCTATTGATGGCATTTCTCTGTCTATCAAAATACTTAGCAATACAAAGTCAACATCACTGTCACATTATAGGTTAAGTAAACAGTATATTCATGCAAGTATATATATTGTGATTTCGGAAAATAACATATATGCAAGAACACTGTGTATGTGCAAAGAGAGGTTATTTGGGTCTTTGTTAATATTTTATGTTTTAGTTGAACTAGCTATCATTGCGAGATTTTTATGCTGGTAAGTGTTCTTCATAATACACGAGCATATTTTGCAGATTTACTAACTAAAATAGTTCAATGCTAATCTTTTAAAGCTGTTTGTGCTTTGTTCAGCATGATTACCTTGAAGGTCCATTTTGTTTATAAAATTTTTGTTTTCCATTTTGCTTCAGTTGAAAGTCTTCTGGTTACGACATAGGATATGTTCCCTATGTTCATTAGATAAAAGGTTTTTTAGTAATCTTACTAACTATTGAACCTTCGTTCCTTTAATTTCATCAAGCGCTTGGATCTGAGGGGCCACAAAATACATAGTCTCAACGATGGTGGGCTGAACTTGTCGCCAACTTTAGAGGTAACTAACATTAGTTCCATTTTATTTTACCTTTATAAGGTAACTAGAATCTAGGTTGCGGACTCTTCACCTTCGATGCCGCACCTCTGTTGCATTCTCCAAGATACTACACTACTTCTGGAGAATCCAACACACACCCATTGACTTTTTTGAAGTGTCCAAGTACCATAGACTTGAATGAACAATGAAACCCATATGGGTCTCCAAGAGTGTCTTCTGTGACAAGATTTGACAACAAAATTGAGATTTCATACAGTATTATGTGGGTATAATAATGGATTATACAAAAAGATATAAACAAAATTTCGTTTTGCAGTTTGTTTACCTCAGGGATAATCTCTTATCAGTGTTGGATGGTATTGAGATACTGACTAGGGTGAAGGTCAGTTTTCTTTGTATATTTCTGTACAGTTAAAAAAGTATATTTCTTCAATTTGAGTTTTGACACTACTTGCGAAGATAATGCAATTGTCTAGTTATTTTCACTCATAGTATATTGATATTTGTTTGTTTAGGTTCTTGATTTGAGCTTCAATGATTTCAAAGGTCCTGGATTTGAACCACTCGAGAATTGCAAAGCCCTTCAGGTCAGCACTTCTCTTGATGTCTTATTTTGTTTCAAAGACTTAAACGGTTACTCTTTCATTGATAAGGCCCTGAAGTAATTTGTTATTCTTTTTCAACTTTTTGACCTTTTAGCAACTTTATCTTGCTGGAAATCAAATTACATCACTCAAAAGCCTTCCAGAGCTTCCCAACTTAGAAGTAAGTCTTTAAACATCTGCCTCACTCCTTGTTCATACTCACAGCAGTTTTCAGTTTTTCAATGCCTACTCTAGGTTATTGTTGTTTTCTTGATTATCAAAGAGAAAAAAAGACCAGCTTATTGTTTTTTTCTATGACTCTTAAATTTCAGTTCCTATCTGTTGCTCAGAATAAGTTAAAATCTCTTTCTATGGCCAGTCAGCCTCGGTTACAGGTTAATCTCTGATTTTTATCTTTTCTTACTTCTTGGTGCTTGTATGGTTAGAACCTATATCACATATATTTTTCCTTTGCAGGTCTTAGCTGCTAGCAAGAACAAAATCTCTACATTGAAAGGATTCACTTATTTACCTTCTCTTGAGGTTAGTAATGAACATCTAGTCAATTTCTGATTATTGTTAAATATGTCTGTAAATGATGACATTATGTTTCTAATTTGGTAAAGGAGTGATATTTATTGTTGTTTGTAAGTAGGTATGTGCACAATGCATGTTCCTGATTAGGCAGACTATTTAAAGGAGTTACAACATTAGAAAGTTTTAAGGGGTCATAACTGGGTAATCCAATTGTCACTGAGTTTAACAGGTAGTTTGAGTAGCAAATTTATGAAAATAAACAGATGGCAACCTGATACACCTCTGTCTCTACTCTTCTTAAATAATCATGAAGGAACTTAGTCAGTGAGTTTCATTTTTTTTTGCTCCTTTCTCATAGAATCATGAAACTTCAAGCGTTAACAGCATAATTTGGTATAAGTGGTACTGGTAATAACGATCCACATAAAAGTTAAAATGGCTGCATAGTCCAATATCATCATAGTATCCAATTCCATTTATCTACTACTATTATCTTTTCTGATTAATCAGAGTTACTCTTATGTCTTGTAGTTTGAATTACTAGATTTTTTATTTCTTATTTGGATCTCGGCATCTACTGAAGAATCAAATCAATGACGGTAAGGCAAAAGATATAGGCATATTTAAAGAACACATAATCACCTGTTTTTCTGTATTTTCCTCGCTTGCCCTTTTTCCTTTTTGCTATGGAAGAGGGGAAGATAGAGCCAACATGGATGAACTATAACAGAAGTGTTTCCCTCTCTGTTCCCAATAAATTTTACTTAAGTTGTCTGAGTCTCTCAGATGCCTCAAAATATTATCTAAAAAACGCTATCTGGTGTTGATGGGCTCTGGATGCAATAACGCCATAAGTATGCTTAATGTTTGCCTAATTCATTCGTGTTAGATTGGTGACTGGTCATACGACAAAATAAAGAGAGATCCTGATTGCTTTAATATGTTCCACTTGTAATTAAAAGTGTTAAACTGAGCTTACAGTAACATTCTCATAAAATGGAAAGGTTACTGCAGCATCACTTATATATTACATAGTATAGCTGAACAGGAAGCTATTTTACTTGTCATCTTCTTTATAAGATAACTTTTTTGGGATCTTGACTTGATTCAGTAAATTCCTGGTACTCACAAAATGATAGAGGACACAGAAAGCTCTCTTCATTTGAGTGCACATGTGAATTAGAAATGTTCTGTATTAATGTGCACATACTATTCCGTATCTTGATTTTTTTTTTATGTCAAATGCTGTATTATATAGTATGCCAAGGATGTTTGTTGAGTTTGCCTGAGTTTTGTTTTTCTTCCACAACAATTTACAGCATTTACGCGTGGAGGAGAATCCTATCCTTAGGCTGCCTCACCTGGAGGCAGCTTCCATTTTGCTTGTCGGTCCTACTTTAAAGAAGTTCAATGATAGAGGTACAATACTTTGGTCAATCCTTGTTTTTCTTGTGGTAGCTGCATCTTATGATTTCTGTTGAATATGAATTCTCATTTCAATCATTTCGTAGTATTGCTTGTTGTTTCCTTCTAAATGAAATTATATGCTTTCAGATCTCTCCCGTGAGGAGATAGCTCTAGCTAAACGTTATCCTTCTCACACTCCTGTGTGCATCAGAGGTGGTTGGGAATTTTGTCGTCCAGAACAAGCAGTTGGTGAGTTTTCGAGGAACTGCTGTTCTTTTATTGTCCGATTCAGTGATAATCTCTGTATGCATATTTTTCACATACAAAAGGTTTCCTAACATCCTTAAGTGGTGTTAGTTGAATGGATACCAGATGTGTAAGATTTGTTTGTTGAACTGGGTGATATGCTGTGTTGTATACACCAAGATGGTTTGGTACATATCCATGCTTAAAGTTAAACTTTGACTAGTTTATTGAGATTGGATTAGCATCTGTGATCTGTTACTGCTAGGAGCTAGTCTTCTTGTGGGATCCAATCTTATTTATGTGAAGACACACAATGTTTCATCAAGTGGCCGTGGAATTATTTTGTTTTTGATTTCTTCTTTTGTTTACATCATTTCATAGTTCTGCTGGTGAGAGGCAAGATAAAGGTGTAAAACAGTCTCGGGAGGAGATATAAACAAAAGTTAGTGGCTATAGGAGAGAGAATCCAACTTTTCTCTTCAACAATAACTTGGAGAATCCAAAGCCTTGAGAGTGTCAATCACTTACTTCTTCACTGCCCTCTTACTTCTTAAGTCTAGAATTTCGTCCTAACTCCTATCTATTTGTGGACTATCCTGGAACCTCCCTCGGTTTACCAAGGAAGCTTACACTAGCTGGATTTTTGGAGAGTTGACCTAACAATCAAGAAGGTCTGGGAAATGATTCCTGCAGTCATCTTTTGAGTTGTGTGGAATGTCAGCAACCTCAGCTGTTTCGATGAGATATCAACTCCAACTCATGCCCTGAAAGCTAGATGCTGAGTTGTTTTGTTTAGCTAGAATTTTCTTACAACTGTTAACAGCATGGGAAGTTTCTTTCACCATCTAATTGTGACAGGATGGAATTTCCTACCAATCTATTCTCCGATTTTTTTTTTTTGTTTTTGTGTGTCTGAGTGTTCGTGTTTGTCTGTCTTTGTGGATTGCTTCTTGGAGCTTGACGAGAATATATGTTGGTGGTGCTTCACTTAGATTGATGGACATTAGTTCAGTGACACAATTATAGTATTTGATGTTTGCAAACAGGAGAATGTGTGGGAATAAGACAAAAAACCTAGCCCTAGAGGGTAACCTCACATGATGTGCTCTCCATAATTTATTTTCATATATAACAGAACAGTGCTAATAGAGCTTGAAGGAATTTGATGACTGATATCAAGAATACAGTGTTAATTTTGTATACTCTTGGAGCATAATGTCAATCACTTGTTGCATAGATGATTGGATGAGATTCTTGTGATGTAACTTTTCTGTTTAGTGCTCTTGTGATCTAGTACTTGTATACTGGGGATATTCCACTTTTTGTTTATTTACAAAAGGGATCTTACACAAATAATTGGTTGATTCACTGTTTACTTTTCCAGCCGGTATACAAAGATAGTACACTAATCCTACATGGTTATACACATGACATATTATACATGAATTATTCATAGATTTTACATCAGCCGACTATTTGTAGTTTAAATGATTGAGTGGACGGCTATTTAGGGTATTTCTTCTTTATACATAAAATACAAGTAGAAATAAAAAAACTGAAGCATTCTTGATGAATGCTTGGTTTCAAACATACTTGCTTAGTTGCATTTCATCTGTGTACAGTTGAGAGTGCGCTAAACCGTATTCGGTTATCATCTTATAATTAGCATATATCATATCATATATTATTATATGTGGGAAGCTCCAAAGTGAAAAGTTGAATTACCAATTTGCCCTTCTACTAAATTAAAATTTGATTAATTATGTGTATGCCAGCTGATTTTCAGTTATAATGCTTTCATCTCTGTAACACTATTTTGTTTTTGGATGACCGTGGTGTCCTGGCTAGCTTGCACACACCTCGACTAATTCATTCTCTAATACTCCTCTCTTCCACAGATTCAACTTTTCGCTTTCTGCTTGAGCAATGGAAGGAACAACTTCCTCAAGGATTCCTACTCAAAGAAGCCTTTATTGACCATCCATTTGAGGAAGATGCTTGCTATTGCCACTTCAATTTTGTTAAGGATGAATCTGAGAGTACTGTTTCAGACATAGACTTGAAATATCAATGGTTTATAGGAGAGAGAACTCCATCAAACTTCATAGAAATACATGGTGCAACGAGGGAGGTAATAGTTTTTAGCTACTCTATTTGAGGTTCTGTGTTTCTATATCCATGAGACATCATTATATGATATTAGTTTTTTATGATCAGTTCTATTGGCCAAAGCATGAAGACATTGGTAGAATCTTGAAAGTTGAGTGTACGCCGAAGCTGGGAGAGACAGAATATCCCACTATTTTTGCAATATCTTCTCCAGTTTCACCTGGTATGCTATTTTTTGTACATAGGAAATAACAAAGTAATGATGACGTGACTTGTGAAAAAAGAAGAGTTAATGATGAAATGACTACTCCATCTTTATCGGAGATATTTGAAATATATGATAGATTGAAAAATGAGTTTGTGTTTGATATGGAACTTTTCTGTCCCAAAAAGAATAAGACGATGATTATTTGGGAAAAGAAACAGTTTTATCTTTGGGTATAGCATTTTCTGTTTTGGTTTCTAAACTATAGAAGATTGTGATTTGTATTACTTTTATGTAGTTTCACTAGATAAATATGTAGAGGTGTTATTTAATAAAAGAAAGAAATTGATATAGATTGTTGGATTCACATTGAGTTTGGATCCTTTGACCCTTCATCAGATCTGTACTCTGTCACTATTTTTGAGACAGTGGGAATAGTTGAATTGCAAATGTATGTTTGAGGAATTTTATTTCAATTTCTGAATTTGCAAATGTATTTGCTTGCTAATTTATGCTATGTCCAATATCACATAGGAAGATTGTTAAGTGCTTGGGCAATGTTAATGAGAATCAAACAGGGATTACTAAGAATCCTACTAGACCTTATGCTTTTTTATCTACTTTGGTCCAACTAACACAACTAGGGGCTGCTAAGGTACTACATTTTGCATGTGTACTATCAGAAAGGGAAAAAAAGAGAAGAAAACAAGAAAAACATCTCATTTGTCAGATTTTAAATCACCTGTTAACTGCAATTGCTTGTCAGAAGAAAATGTGTATATTTCATATTATTACGAACCAAGTCAAATCTCTCAATGCAAAGATAATTTTCTGAATTCTTTTTTATAAGTATAACTAACAGTTAAAAAAATTAAAACATTAGATAAAGAAGGTATATCCAATCCTGTAGATGTATCGAGAAAGATGCATTACCTGTTGCCTCTGTCATCTTCAATGGCTGGTGTTTCTGCTGAAGTCTTTTTATTTGCATGTCTTACTGTTAGTTAATAGTCTCTTGATTTTCTATTGGCTGTCAGTTGTATCATCTTTTCTTCTGTTTCTTGTTCCTTTTCTCATTTTCTATTTTTTTGGTAAAGGAACTGGACATCCGAAAGTGTTGAAGATTGAAGTATGTGGAGATTTATTAGAAGGAAATATAATTCGAGGCCATGCAGAAATCGCATGGTGCGGTGGAACCCCAGGGAGAAGCATTTCAAGGTAAGATGATCATCTTAAATTGCAGTCACAACACACCTCAGATTTTGATAATCTTAATTTTCCCAAAACTTTTCCACCATTGATATAGAGGAGTAACCTTCTGGTTTAACCTTTCAGTTGGTTAAGGAAAACGTGGAGCAGCAATCCAGTGGTCATTGTTGGTGCTGAAGAAGAGGAATATCAGTTGATGCTTGATGATGTTGGTTCGTGTTTGATGTTTATGTATACTCCTATGACAGAGGAAGGTGCCAAAGGAGAACCTCAATATGCTATAACAGATTATGTGAAAGCAGGTATGGAGTTGGGAGTCATTTGTTTTTGGGTCATTAGATTCCAAGAAGGCTGCAATATGACAGGGAATTATTTGATATGGAAGAACTGTTCATTCCTCAAATCAGGAAAAGTAGAAGTTTAACCAATAAATATAGAATATGGTTTACTTCCATGTCAATTATATTAGAGCTTCTCAATGACATTCTACATAGGGTTTTTGCATGTTAAGATGGTAGCTTGATGGGAGAAATAACTTCCTCTTAAATGGAGATATATCATTACTGTGCAGCTTCTAAGTTATGCAAAAAAGAAGCAGTGGCTTCAGGGATTGATATCACCTATTTTCTTGAGCTCATTTTGGTCCATCTTAGAAAGCAGTCTTTTTTGAACTAGTTTTATTGGTAACTGCCTGATGGCAGGATGCGGTCACTAAGTTAGAATTTTCTGTTGCAGCTCCCCCATCAGTGGGTGATGTACAAATTTCTGGAGATGTTGTTGAAGGAAATACCATAAGAGGAATTGGGAGATATTTTGGAGGAAAAGAAGGACCCAGCAAGTTCGAATGGTTGCGTGAGGATAAGCATACAGGGTAAGTTGTCTTGTCCTTCAATTTATGTTACTATCTACAGTCTCTTGTAGTTCGATAATCGCACTATTTTGTTGTAGTCAATTATCTTTTTCAGAATACTTTCTATAGTATTTTGCTATGATTTCTTCACTTCTGTTATTTCTTTTTCAATCTGCTTTGATATGCTTTTCCTTGAGCTGATGGTCTATTGGAAACAATCTCTCTACCTATAAGGTAGGGGTAAGGTTTGCATACACTTTACTCTCCATTCCCCACTTCTGTGTTTGTTGTTGTTTAGTTATTCATGAAGATTACAGTTATTTTGGTTTTTTTTTTGGATTGGTCATGCTTGTCTATTCAAACAGGTGCAAATAACTATCTGGCCTAAATTCTTTTGGGGTATGAACATCTAAGTTTATTGATTATTTATATAGGTCACACATCGTTGTGTAAGGCTTTCCAATGTTGAGTTATATATGTTCCAGTTTCACATTGGTTTTAGAAGGGTTCTGAAAGAGTTCATGAAGGTTTTGGCACCCATTATCTTAAGGTTTTGGGTAGGATGTTCATATTCTTCTCACATGGTATCAGACCAAACTTGATTAATCTTATTCCCACACAAGTAAGTTTCCATTAACTAAAGTACAAATCAGGTTAGCACAGGGTGGTTCTGTGGTTGAGTTATATATGTCCCACATAAGTGTTAATGGGGGCTTCTAAAGCGGTTTATAAAGGTCTTGTGTTACCCTAACATTTCCTTATAGTTTTGAGTCAGATACTCAAAATATATGATAAAGACTAAAGTAGTATTTACTAGTACACCTACCACATAATCTTCAAATCCTGCAATCTATAATAAAACCACATCCATTCAACTGTGATGCACTTGCGTGAACAAAGCCTTTAAATTCCTCTAATTTACGCAATTGTGACTACTAAATGGAAGTGATCAAAACTTCTTGGCGTCTCACCTTGAAAAAGCAGTCGCAAAGCCATTCTTTTTTAAAGTTAAGTAGGCATTACCCTAGCTGGTTTGTATCGTTTCAGATGTGGCTACAACTACAATGTAACTTCGCCAATTCTGGCTCATCCTTAAAAACTTTCTGTCTTGCTTTCTGATGTAATACACTTTTGTGTGATGCACTATTTGTTAGAATCTCACATGATTTAAGTGTGATTTGTAGTCACCATATCTCTTGGAAATCTTACCATTTGTGGTACTTTTTGGGGTGCTTATGTCCATTTTCTTAACATGGTGTCGAAACAAATAGACGTCCAGGGTTCAATTCTCATTGCCAATCTTGATCTTTTTCTTAAAAAGAAGCTTTTCTTTGTGTTTGACCCATCACCAAGAAACATGCCTGCTCGTGATGGAGTCTGGTGAAGACACTAATTAGGATACAACTATATGTTCTATCTTGTAGTTTAAGCTTTTAGGTGAGGTAATCATACACTTTTCAAAATACTGCTATTTCATGTGGTTTGATGTCCGCCATTTCACCTGGTTGATCTTGTTTGATAAGTCTTTTAACTTGCCTTGTATCCTTTTCTTTGGCTTGGGTTGTGAGACAGGGAATTTGTGCTGGTGTCATCTGGTATGAATGAATATACTTTGACAAAAGAGGATGTTGGCTGCTGCTTGGCTTTTGTTTATGTACCCGTGAATTTTCAAGGTGTAATATTTTGTAACTTAATTCTATCTTTTTTAACAGTGCATGAGCGTTGTTACATCTGACTGTGCTTTGCAGGACAGGAAGGGAAATCTGTATCGCTTGTGTCACAGAAAGTTAAGCAAGGTTTGCTATTCTTATGTCTCGTAACTTATCATCCTTAGTTTGTTTCATGTAATGAATCTTTTGTCAGGGAATGAGTTCACATTGAGATACGATACTTTGTCGAATTGGTCAATCTAAGATGGGATGTTTAGGTGTGTCGGTCATAGTTTTTCGTTTAAGGTCAACAATTATACTAGTAATAGAAAAATCTCCTATATAAGAGAAATATACAAAAATTAAGAGTATACAACATAATATGGAGAAATTTTAGATTACAACTGACATAAGTTGTGCCAGACGCTCATATTTTTTTTTGTTGACAAGTGACCCTTTGTTGGTCCACTTCACAAGAAAATTCACTCTTTTCTACTCTCTCCTTCCATTATCTTGTTCTGGTCTTTTCAGCTCCTAAGTCCTACCACCTCCCAGTGCCACATGCTGGTTAGGTTTGCTGAAGCCAATTATACAAGCCATATTTGATAGACCAAAATGCATATGTAACTTCTTTAAAATCTGATATAATTTTGGCTATAAGTTATCAGTATTCTGCATAGTGAAACAAAGTCGGTTTGTGGATCTTATTGTTTTTTTAAAATAAATCTAAATAACTGTTCCAGCTCCTCCTAAAGTGACAAATCTAAAGATAATTGGTGAACTAAAGGAAGGCAGTAAAATAACGGTAACTGGTATCGTTACCGGAGGAATTGAAGGAGCCAGCAGAGTTCAGTGGTTTAAAACAAGTTCATCAACATTTGAGGGTGAGAGCTATCTTGATGCATTGAGTACGTCCAAAATTGCAAAGGTAATAGATATTAAGTTAAGGTTTTAAATATCAGTCCTACGTGTGAGCATCAAATCAATAACCATTACTTAGTCATAGAATGATGTTTGGAATCAGTAAATGTCTGTTTACTACAGGCGTTCCGCATACCTTTAGGAGCTGTTGGTTACTATATTGTTGCAAAATTTACTCCAATGACTCCAGATGGCGAAGCTGGTGAACCAGTCTTTGTCATTTCTGAAAGAGCTGCAGAGAGTAAGTATAATACATTTAAATTTCATCTGTTACTTTGTGCATTTGTTCTTAACTTTGAATAATCAATCAACATGGATGCTTTTTTGCAGCTCTTCCACCTAACCTTAACTTTTTATCTCTGACTGGGGATTACGCCGAAGGTGGAATAATGACCGCATCTTATGGTTATATTGGGGGTCATGAGGGAAAAAGTATTTACAATTGGTATCTTCACGAGGTAGAATGCTGTGTTCTTGTCTCAACATGATTGTAGGCTCTGTATTATCTAGACTCTTTTCAGAATCCTATCCGGACTGTAGAGAGAAAAATAACTGATCATGTTTATACCTACTCTCTTGGATTGGTATGTTATTAGACACCAAATGATGGATGGTGCTGATCTGAGAATAAGTGAATATACTCTGAAGCAGAGTATCCCTTAGTTCAAATGAATTTTAAATTAGATGCTTCAGGATTTCATTAAATTCAAGTAAAAAATGAGGAAGTAAATCTCGGATAATCGTTTATCTATGGGAGTTAGTGATGAACTTTGTCTAAACATGGGATGATTCTCAACTTCCATGAAGAAACAGAATTAAAAAAAAACAAGAAATAAAAGGGAAGAAACATTAAAACTGACTAATCATACGAGGGATGCAGAGCTCTGAGAATGTAAAGTAAAAGCAAAGGGATTCTATTGTTGTTTTGGATACAAGTACAACTGATGCAAAGTCTATTTGAGTCGTATCTTATGAAAGCATATGCTCCACAATTTATGTTGCTGTAATGAAAATATACCTGTTATGAAGAAAAGACCATTTTTGTTTTCGGTATTTGAAGAACTCTTGATACATAATTACATTACATGGGTTATCATTACGTCTTAATTACTGAAACTGTATATGTGTCATGGACTACTTCGTTGGTTTTATACAAATCAAAAGCTAGAGCAAAGAGATTGTCTTTGTGAATACCGTGAGCTCATCCATGCTTATCGTAGTTTCTGAATGTGTAAGGTAGTTATGGCCTTGTGGGGATAGCAGCGTAACTAGCTAGCTAACTGTTCTTAGATTGCATGATAGTTTTATGTTAGCTTTTTCTTAAACTTAATATAACATTCTTTTGTTGCTGTTTTTAGCTATCATTGATCGGCTCTTCTTACTGCAGGTTGAAAATGGCTTAGGTGCTATGATACCCGAGTTTTCCGGTCTTCTTCAATATCGTATTGCCAAAGATGCAATTGGTAAATTCATATCTTTCAAATGTACCCCAGTTCGTGATGATGGGACAGTGGGCGAGCCAAAAACTTGTATAGGACAGGAGCGTGTTCGCCCAGGTAATGATACATTTCCACATGTTGGGACGGATTTTAAGAATTGTTATGAATTTTAGTCTTCTGTAGTTTTCCTAGAGCATACATATTCTTAATGCTTACTGATGGTCTCAGAGCTTGCTACAGTCCAGGTTCTGATATATTTTCTTTTCATAGAACTCCATGAGTTAAGCATAGGCCTAGCTATGATCCCTGTATACATCACTTCATGGATGCCATTAAATTTAATTTTCTGGTGTTCCTCACAAAAACACATAATAGAATTATAGGGTTTATGTAAAACAATCTCAGATTGTGATGAAGTGTACTTTTAACCTTTCTTGGAAAAGTGGGACCAGATTCTTCTTGAAAGAAGCTATGAACATGACCTTCTATTGTACTATTGGAGTTTAGTAATCATTTGTTACTTAACTGCTATCTGATGAAATTCAGGTTCTGCTGTTATCACCTGGTTTTAAGAAGAGAGCTAGACAGCTTCTTTTGTTATACTTAGCAAAGTCTGTATCCTCTTTTCAAAGCCTTATTGCATTTTTTTTCTTTTCCAACAAGCACGACACACATTTAAATACTCTGACACTGTTCAAGGTTCACTAGAGTAATATGGTTGCAGAAATCTCATGCTTCTTTTTGATGGACTTGGATTTCATCAATTAGTTGTCACCTAATATTTTCTGTGTTACTCATAAAAAAGTTTCTTATTTTGATGTTGCATGGTCTAGGAACTCCAAGATTGCTTTCTCTACGAATAGCCGGAACTGCAGTTGAAGGCACCACACTAAGAATTGAGAAGAAATACTGGGGTGGTGAAGAGGGAAATTCAATTTACCGCTGGTTCCGGGTATTTAAATGCGTTTTTAAATGCTTAATCCTCTTTACAAGCAAATAAGCTGACTAGTATGAATGTTACTGTGCAGACTAGTGCAAGTGGAACAAACGTAGAAGTCAATGATGAGATGACATCCTCATACAAGCTGTCTATTCATGATATAGGATATTTTATATCCGTATCATGTGAACCTGTTCGAAATGATTGGGCTCGTGGTCCTATTGTTATCTCGGAACAAGTTGGACCTATTGTTCCAGGTATTACCAAATGAATCTCTGCATATGAATAGGTCTACATGAATTATTATTAGTTTTTCAACTTCTGAATTTGTTGCTTGGAAGTTAATAAGATTACTTTCTTTTTTTCATATAACAAGATTAATCAGTTTGCTAGTTATTTAGGACAGAATGCAACCATGCTGATTGCCTTATTTTTTAATTTCAAAAATGATACTTAGATATGAGTTATATCTAAAACCCTTTACTACAGGGCCACCGACTTGCCATTCACTTGAATTTCAAGGATCTTTGGTTGAAGGAGAACGTGTGAGCTTTGTTGCGTCTTATAGTGGAGGGTACGGTTACATTTTAAAATCATCCATCTAGAACTTGAGTCTCTGAATTCGTTTTAGTTTGTTCTGAAGTTGAAAGTGTTCATGCACAGGGAGAAGGGAGAATGCGTACATGAATGGTTCAGACTGAATCATGATGGTGGCAAAGACAAAATAAGCTGTGATGGTAGGGACATATATTGTCATAGTTTATTATAACGGTGCAAAACTTGTCGAGTAAATCAGTTTTGTTGGCAGAGTTTCTGGATTTGACTCTTGAGGATGTCAGTAATTGTATAGAGCTTATTTATACTCCCATCCGCAAAGATACATTAAAAGGAAGCTGTAGGAGCATATTGTCTTGCCCAGTCGCTCCTGGTATGTCATTTGCT
The DNA here is from genome assembly GCA_022817965.1 of Solanum lycopersicoides. Taxonomy (NCBI): domain Eukaryota; kingdom Viridiplantae; phylum Streptophyta; class Magnoliopsida; order Solanales; family Solanaceae; genus Solanum; species Solanum lycopersicoides. Next base: position 64,907,169 of record CM040619.1, read on the forward strand.
CTTGCGTAATCTTTTGTTAGAAAAGGCACTTTCAGTGCCAATCATATTTGTAGCATAATTAGAAATTAATTATTTCATGTAGTAGCGAGTGAGATTTTTCTTTGCAACACTTGGGTATGCAAATGCGTGAAAAATAACGCGAAAGCATCAGCCTTGGTGCTGTTTAGGTTTCCCAACAAAAATTTAAAGTGTACTTTGAAAGTTCAGGTTTTGATGTATGCCTCTGTTCTACTATTCTGATCACAAGTCTCTACTTCCATGATCGTTCTGCCACTAAGGACTTGACAATAATTTTTATCAAGTTCTTCAGACATTTGAATTCCGCTTCTTTTTGTTCTCTGCAATCAATCACATGAATTGATTCTGTTTTGGTGAAGCCTGAGCAGGATATTTTGGCCAAATAACATATCTTTGATTATTCATGATCCCGGAATGTGATTAGCAGATTAGCTAGAATATGAACTTCCTCAGATGTTCCAATTTTCAACAGCTTTTTATTTTCACGAACTTTTAACAGTTTATGTGCACTATTTTCTTGTGTTGCTCCATGCAGTAAACCGCCATAATTACACTGTTTGACTTTGTGCTTTTTATTCTGCTGTTAAATCATTCATATGAAGTACTTCTACCTTATATTGACCTTGCATTGAGATAGGGGACCCAATTGGTGTTGAATTGTCAATTCCTAAATGCTGCGAGGGCGAGACAATAGTTCCCAATCAGAGATACTTTGGAGGGAAAGAAGGTGATAGTGAATATGTTTGGTATCGGAGTAAGAATAAGCTTCATGAATCTGCTCTGCTGAACTTGCCTAGCGTTACAGAGGATGTACATAATTGTGCAAGGACTTTGTAAGTCTTCTTAAGAGTAATAATTACTAACTTTGACTACTTGTTGAAATAAACTCAAAAGAACACATCTCATGTTTGTTTATTCTGTGAGTAATCCTTTTTGAATATGTATTTACCAGATCATATACGCCATCGCTTGAAGATGTGGGAGAATATTTGTCATTATATTGGTTGCCAATTCGCATCGATGGCAAATCTGGGAACCCATTAGCATCAGTCTGCGAGTCTCCAGTCTCCCCAGGTAGACCTTGATTCCTACTCCTGATTAGATATATGTCTCCCTTCCCCATCACTGATTACAACCTAATATCTTGAAGTGTTTTTTTTAATTTGTGATTAGGTAAATAATTTTATTAACATTTGGAGGGAAACCCCATATACAATCCATATACCAAAAGAAGAGAACCTACACCAAAATATGGTTCTCCACAAAAGAGATCCAATCCTCTATACAAATTGGTACCTCATTCGTTTTTACAAAATCAAGTCCACCACTTCAAAAACTTTCCATTTTAAATTCTTTTAGTATGAGATAGTATATTCTGTTTCAGAGATTTCAATTAAGGGTGCTGGACTCGTACCTGATATTCAATCTAAAAAGGAAAGAATGCCATATAAAATGGAACATAGGGAGTATTTGCTTATTTTGAAGTGTTGTACTGAAGGTGTCTTGTGAAATATGTGGCAGCTTCTCCAGTAGTTTCTAATGTTCATGCAAAGGAGCTCTCATCCAGTAGTTACCTTGGGGAAGGAGAATATTTTGGTGGTCATGAAGGAACAAGCTTGTTTAGCTGGTACAGAGAAACTGATGAGGGAACAATCACTCTCATCAATGGAGCATGTTCTAAAACTTATGAAGTTGTAGATGAAGATTACAGTTGTCGTTTACTTTTTGGGTAACAGCTTCTCTAACTTTTGGACTGGATTTTGAAGTGTTTTATTGTAAGATACAGGGGCATAGTAGTTGATGCTTATATATGCAGATGAATTTCTAGTCTTCTGCAGGAGTGTTTCTTCTGTTTTTTCTTTTCTGAATAATCTTGTTAAAGAAAAAATGAAATAAACAAATGCCTTAAAAGAAGAGGTGCATGTATATTATCTTTTTCTTTCTAAAACATGTTACCAAAATTTGCAGATATACGCCCGTTCGTTCAGATTCAATTATTGGTGAACATCAGTTATCCGAGCCAACTCATGTGATTCTCCCAGGTACTTGTCTTATTATAGCATAAGGTAGTCGTCTATATTAGGCCATCATGTAGAGGTCCTTATGAATGGGTTGGTTTTGTACTAGTTTGAGATAGACACTGCCACTTTTCAACTTCGCACAATTAACTGTTTTGGTGCCATTGTGACATTACGACAAATTTTAGAAGTAACTGAGAATCCCTCTTGTACATTGTTGGTTAATCAAGTCTCTTCTCAGTGGTGGTGAAGCCACGTGGTTACCATTAGGTGCCCAAGAACTCACATTTTCCAATTTAAACTTTAGATTTTATTATAGGTAACTAGGTAATTAGTGAAAAGATGGATATATAAATTAGTGAGCACCCATGATCATCAATCGACAAATGGTGCAGTGGTTGACAGACAGAAGTAGGAGGTGCAACTATCTCTGCATTCAGGGTCCACTCTTGTTTGATGAACTTTTTTTATGATTAGATCTTCTTTTATAGCCCTTTTCTTCATTCATGGCTGATTCTTCTCTTCCTTTTCTTATATATTTCTTTTTGCCTCTCCTTTTTTCCCCCTTCTTTCACCACAGAGTGATGAAATCTGGGTTTTCCTTTCCTTTTTCTTTTTCCTTTTACAAACACAAAGACACACTAGTCACCAAGTGAGGATGTCTAAAGGCTAGACCAGTAAAGCGGAAAATCTATCTACTTGCAAAGTCTATCATCGCAGACAATTGTGAATACAATGACATGAGTATCGCGAATACCATATAAGGAGACAACAACAGTTCCCTGAATCAACGTGGGACAATCTAACAGAAAAGAAGAGTTTTTCAATCTTCTACTACAATTCCAACAGTTCAACCTTTTGATTATCTGTCAAATGTTTAACTCAGCAAATATTCCTTAGTGGTTTTGCTTCTCTGTAGAGCATTCTTCATTTAGAATTTTTCCATTCACTATCTAGAATACTGTCTTTTTCAATAATTGTGAAAAGTTTACTAAGGTCATTTTCTGACAGTGACGCTATGTCCACAGATATTCCAAGAATTGAGACTCTGGCTCTTACTGGGAAGGCTGTTGAAGGAGATATACTAACTGCTCTTGAAATTATTCCAAAGAGTGAAATTCAAGAGCGTGTATGGGCAAAGTATAGGAAGGATATCAAATATACTTGGTACTTCTTTGTTTTCATCATTTGATATGCTGGGAATCAACTGTTTTTCCTTAATGGCTGATTATCCTTTACTAGATATTATTTCATGTCAAGTTAGACAGTGATAATATAGAGATGATTTCTCTTGCCACACTTGCTACTTTTTCTATATTCGGAGAAAAAGGAACCAAAAACTGCTCTAATATCTGGATATATGGAAGCACATATAGTTGGTGTTATCTTGATGTGATTTACTTCTTGACCCTTATGTATAATTTACTGCATCCAAGATCGCAAACTGCAATTGAGTGATCTAGCATAATCCAAAGACTGCATTACTTCTTAAGGTTCTATTCTAGAGTATATTGAGAAGCTTCTGATATTTTATTGGCTGCTGCAGGTTCATTTCGACTGAAACAGGAAATAATAAGTCCTTTGAGCCATTACCATCACAACGTTCTTGCTCATACAGGTTACGATTTGAGGACATAGGTCGCTCTCTTAGATGTGAATGCATCGTGTCTGATGTTTTTGGAAGGTCAAGTGATCCTGTGTATGCTGAAACTCCTTCAGTTTCACCAGGTCTTGTAGCTCTAAATTCTAATCTTGTTTCCACTTGTATATACTTAAAGATAACCATAATTGTGAGATGGGTATTGTTGCCGTGTGTGGAGTGTCCCGTACTGACATTCCTCTCTTGACATGAATTTGTAGCAGATTGTATTTTGGGTTCCCTTTGTTTCTTTCTTTTATTTTAAAATTTGGTTGTGGTCGGTGTTTGTATTAGGTGTATGGTCAAAGAAGTGCAGTCACTCATTGTCACTATGTATTGTCTTTGGTTAGTTTGAGAAGAGGAAAAGTGGGCAAGTAAAAGTGGAAGGTCATGATTTTCATCCCTCTATGATTTAGACAAAAAGGAGGAAGTACATCCTTTTCTTTAAACTTCCTTCCCACTCCAAACAACCAAAACGTAAATGATCCATGCTTTATCCAATGAATGTAAGGAAATCAATGAGTTGGTCTACTTTTTACCCTTCTCTTCCCTTTTGTGTAAGCCAAGCACACTGTTCGATTTTGGATTGGTTACATTTCTTGCCAGCATTCCATTTTCTACAAGGCTTGAGTGCTTCTCACAGTTAGTTTAATATGCTTGGGAAAGTCCTCCGAAAGTATCAGCAAATTATGATTGATTTCTTATTTGTTTCACTCTGTTAAGAGGAAATTTGTTAATGCCTAAGGCAGAGCCTAAAATTGACATGCCATTTTAGTAATCTTCTGCAGCTTTCTTGTATGCCATTATTAATATTGGATACTATCGTTTGTGCTGCTGGCTGCTGGCTGCTGGAGTCTTTTTGATTATTGCCCAGATACTTCAACTTAGTTTTAGCTCATTGAATTTCTTTCATTCCTTTTACTTATATATTTCTGGATAAGTAAAATTTCGCCTAATTGGGCCAACATTAAATTTGCTGTTGTCCTTTACTTGATACTTCCCCCCTTGTGACCTGCTCATCCTTGTATGTGTTTCACTCCCCTCTGCAGGCCAAGCATATTCTTCCTTGTTGACGTCTTAGCTTTAATATATCTTGAAATAATTCTTATATTTCTTTTGACAAATTGAATAACCTAACTTGTTCCCTGGCATATCAATCATGTGTCCTGTTGGGTAATTCTAATAGTTTTATATAATTCTTATTATAGAAGTTTATTTATGAATCTTCTTTTCTCAGGTATCCCTCGGATGGATAAGCTGGACATTGAAGGTAGAGGTTTTCACACCAATCTGTATGCTGTTCGTGGCGTTTATAGTGGCGGAAAGGAGGGCAAAAGTAAAATTCAGTGGCTTAGATCTATGGTTGGAAGTCCTGACCTCATCTCCATTCCTGGTATGCTAAAAAAATGTTCCATCTGATTTTGGTTTCTTAGCTCATTTCCATTACTGTGTAGGACCTAACTTTGGTTGATGCCAGCTATGCAAAACCTTACTTCGTTTAAAAAAATGATTAGAGTGACTGAAACTGTGATTCTCATGATAGATAGTGTGTGAACAAGGAGATTTTCCTTGGTGCAGGATGTTTTACAACATGTCTTCTTTTTACTCAGTTGTGTCCAAACAGAACTAATAAAAAGAAAAAGTTTTACTGTATTAAGAGTAAAGGGAGAAGCAAGTTGTTCAGATGCAAATATTTAATGTTTCAACAGCAAGGTTCCTCTGATCCTTACTATGATCTGAAGTGTAAAGGGAACTAAAATTTTACACCTTCCCAATGACATCTCGCTGGAGCTCTGTAAATTTGAGCTTTTTATAACTCTTAAGGTATTCGATGGAGGTTCATCTTTTATATCTGTTTGTTTCCAAGTATAATTCCCCATTGATCACCCAATAAGAACAAGAAAAAGCATAATGAAGGGGGTTGATAACATATTATATTTTTTTTGAATGGATAACTTTGTATATTTCTCACTAACAGTACTGAAAACCATATATACAAATTTTACTTCAAAATCCTGCTAACTCCTACCTAAATTGAATCTAGAACATCAATTATGGAAATAGTGTCATTTGAATATATTTGATTACACCAAAAACATAGTAATAAAAGGCAGTTTAGCATAATCTTTTGCATACTATTCTCTATGCTATCAAAACATCTAGGATTCCTTTCCTTCCAAATTGTCCACCATATACAAGCAGGGACAATTCTCCATCTATCTCTGTTTTTTGCTTCGGTAATCTTTCCAGGCATAGCCCATGAGATGCCTTTGAGATTTAAGAAAATCCTCCATAGCTGTCCAGTGACTTTGCAATGAAGAAATAGATGATTAACTGTCTCAGCCTTTTCTCCACACACACAAAAAAAAACACCTAGGACAACGTGGTATCCCTCTCCTCATCAGATTGTCTTGGGTGAGAGTTGCTTCCTTGTCTAGCAACCAGATAAAGCAGGCCACCTTGTGTGGAATTTTGTTTTTCCAGATGCCTTTCCATGGCCAGTTGCTTATGCATTGAGGTGTTTGATTCATCCACCTATAAGCGTTACTTACTTTGAACTGGCCCTTCTTATTATCTTTCCACCATAAGGTATCTTGACCTACCTCCAGTCCATTGAATTGTTAGATGGTATTTAAGAAATCTGCAACTCTTTGGATCTCCCATGGGTTGAATTCCATCCATGGGGTGTCCAAAATTCTACAATAGACTGTTGTTGGTGAGAGACTAATGCATGAATATGTGGGAACAAATTTTCCAGTCTTCCTGACTCATGTCATTCATCTTTCCAAAAATCGGTTTTAGCCCTGTTTGCAACTTTAATCTTAATTTTGGTTTTGAATTTACTCCATAATGTTCTGATAGACCTCCATAAACTAACTCCATAGGGTTTTGTTATTTCTATTGTCATCCAGTGGTCTTCCTCTTCATACTTAGCATAAATAACATTCCTCCATACGGTCTGGTTCTCATTGCTATACTTCCATAGCCACTTCATTCTAAGTGCCTTGCTTTGGAATTTCAAGTTCTTGATTCCCAATTCCTCTTGTCTTGTCCCAGTTAGCACTGCTTTCCATTTGACCAGATTATAACCCTTCCTTTCGTTGTTTCCTTGCCAGAGAAACTTCCTCCTCACCTTGTCTAATCTATTAATAACCCCGTCTGGAATGGGGAAAATAGACATCATGTAGGTTGGGAGTGAATCAAGGACTGAGTTGATGAGAGTTAGTCTGCCTCCCCTGGAGAGATACTGAGGCTTCCATCTTGCCAATTTCTTTTCACACCTTTCAATACACTATTCCATATTTCAGTTGATTGTGATTTTGCTCCCAGAGGCATCCCTAGATAGATGGTGGGTAGATTTCCCAGTTCCCCACCTAGGATTGCATTCAAAATCCCCGTGTTTTGCACCTCATTAATAGGATATAGGAAATTTCTCCTACAATTAATTTGCAACCCAGAAATCCCTTCAAGAAGTACCAAAATCACCCTCAAGGTCCTGAGTTGATCCTCTTCAGCATCACATAATATCAGAGTATCATCAGCATATTGCAAGTGAGTTATCTCCAGATTCCTTTCTCATACCCCTTGATCTTCCTAGACAGTTTCTCTTTTCAGTGATGAATCTGACCACATTAAAATCCCCACACATCCAAATCCGAATCTGTAGAATCTATTGGGGATACTCCCCAAGGACCTTCCATCAGACCCCTTATTGCCCCTATCTCCTCCCATACTAATCTTCTTTCTATGTAACAATTAGGAGTATATACCACAGTGATACGACGAGAAGTCTTGCAATTGTGCCTCAAATTTGCAGGTTAATGAGTAAGCACCTATTTCCAAGATTTCTCCCTCCATGTTCTGCTATTCCATAGCAATAGTATACCCCCTCTAGTGCCACTAGCTTCTAAGCAAGCAAACTTAACCCATCTTCCTCCCCAGATTTGTTTCACCTCCTCAAATAAATTCCCCTCCAGGTAAGTTTCGTGCAGACAAATAATATCTGCATTCCATTCTATCAGTAAACTCTTAACGAATCTCCCTTTATCCCTATTGTTCAACCCCCTAATATTCCATGAGACAAGTTTGAATTTCATCAATTACTGTTTGTTTCACTTCTCCCCTTGCTCCTATTCCCGTTGTTTTTGAATTTGACATCAAAAGACAAAGGACTCTTCAGCTCCTGAGTGCCTCTAATGCTTGTCTTCTTACAGAAATTCACATCCTCAATTCTTCTTGCTTGTCGAGAACTATCCACCTGTAGTAGTAGTTCTAGAGCTTCTTCTTCATGTCCTTAATAGTCTGCTCCAAGCACTTTGCCCAGTTTAATCATATTCTGCTTCACCCACAGTGATGTTTCCCTTTCCTTGCATATTATCAATTGTTGTTGCTGGACTTGCAGAAGTTCCACCTCCGCAATATCCAATTTCCCTACTATAGCAAGTGAGTTTCTCTCCCCAACCTCAATTAATCTATTTTTGATATTATCAGTCTCTTTCTCCCCCCACTTCTACTGTTACTTTTTTTTTTTTTTTTTTTTTAGAAATGGTAACTTGTATTATAAACACAGGAATACTTATAATTAGAAATACAAAAGTGTTGTTGTTTTCCTATGAACTCATTAAGGATTCTAAGATACTAGGGATATCCTCATTTTTCATGAGGATATTCATGTTTACACCAAAAATAGAAAAGAGTTAAACATTTAGCTTCATCTTCTCCATAGAGCAGCTCTTGTTCTCAAAACATCTCTGATTCCTTTCCAGCCAAATAGTCCACCAAATGCAGGCTGGGACAATCTTCCATCTCTCCCTGTGCCCTGACTGATTTCCATCCGGATTCCAACATGCCAAAGCTTCCTTTATGTTTCCTGGCATAGACCATCTGATGCCCCTTGTATTGATGAAAATTTGCCAAAGTTCCACTGTATCCTTACAATGTAAAAAGAGATGATTTATTGTCTGTCTCACATTCACAAAAAAACAACATCTGGAGCACAAACCGAGGCCCTTCTTGAGAACAACCTGTTTTGCTAAGAGCCAAGTAAAACAGGCCACCTTGAAGGGCACCTTAACTTTCCAGACCGATTCCCATGGTCAGTAGCTTGGTTGAGTGTGTGTCCTTTGTGAGTTTCTGTAAGCTGTTCCAACTGGGAATCTCCCCTGTGTATCTGGAGCCCATGACAGTTTGTCTTCACTGTTACTCAGTTCCTTGCATCATTACAGGATATTTAGAAATTCAACCATTTTATTCACCTCCCAATCATTAACGATCTTATGAACCTTAAATTTCAACCTTGAGCATCTCTCATTTCTTTGACAATGGCTACTTTCTGTAGACTCAAGCTGAATAGGTCAGGGAAACTAGCTTTAAGTGAAGCTTGTCCCACCCAAACTTCCTCCCAAAATAGAGTTTTTCCACCATCTCCTATCTTAATTGTGCACTTGTTTATAAGTTTTGACCATAAATTCCTGATTGTCCTCCACACTCCGGTGCCATATGGTTGTGTTGCTATGTTGCTCATCCACCTTGTTTCCATTCCATATCTAGCCTTAATGGTATCTTTCCACATCGATTGTTCTGTGATGCAAATCTCCACAGCCATTTCATTAGCAAGCTGTGGTTTTGTATTTTCAGATTCCTTGTTCCTAGTCCCCCTTCATTCTTGCTGACTAAAACTTCATTCCACTTGACCAAGTGAAACTTGTGCTTATTCGGATCGCAGTTTCCTTGCCAAAGAAAATTTCTTCTAATGGCATCTAATCTGTCTCCTACACTTGCTGGCATAGGGTACACATCAAGTAGGTAGCAAAGCATCAAGAACACTGTTGATGAGAGTAGCTCTGCCACCCAGGGATAAATACTGACATTTCCAATTGGCAAGCTTCTTCTCGCATTTCTCCAGTACATTGTTCCATATGCCTTTTGATTTGCTCTTATCTCCTAGAGGCATTCCCAAATATACTTCTCTTATCTACTCTTATTTCTCTCTACATGTCTTCTTTGGACACGTTCGTTGTCTCCCTCTCCTCGATTATCAATCGCTTTCTAATCTGCATGGTTGTTGGCTCTGTTCCCGGGAGATATTGAACTTCTGGAGTTTCAATAGAGATGTCTGTATTCTGTTCCAACCCATTGCTATTGCTTAAGTTATTAATAATGACTAAGCTTGAGAAATCAGGCCCATCTTTTCTTGAAAATATGGGCTCAAGAAGTTGGCCCAATTTTTCAATTTCATTTAAAGTGGTCACATGCTTCTTATGTGCTCCTCTTTTACACACTGTGGCAGCTTTTGAATTGACCCCTTCCTTATAGTCTGTTGCTGGTTGATCCCTAGAAAAGTGGGATTCTGTACTAGAATAGTCTATTATCCTCTGTATATCTGGATTAACTGGGTCCTTGTCTATCTTTTCTTCTTCAGCAACTCTTCTATCCATTTCTGGTGACATTTCAAATCTGATTTTGCTTTCCAACCATATTGGAAAATAGTACTTAACACCATTTCTGGATATTGCCACTTCTTTTGGTATCTTCCTCCCGTCATTGGAAACCAAGATTCTAGCCCATTTCATGTGGTTCTTCAGCTCTGTTTCTTCTTCAGTGGCCTCCCATCCCCCACATATGTTTCCAATTTCTTGGATGACTTTTTGTGACCATAGATGCAAAGGGATTCCAACAATTCTGATCTTCCGGTGGAAATCGTACTATTAGGTACACACCCTACCATTAAGTTCCAGCACTCCAAGCTGAAAGTTTGATTCTTCCAATTCCACTTCCCTTGTAATGTTTGCTCAGCCATATGCTTGTTGTAGAATTCAAAGAGAAACTTATCACCTCATGGGTGTTGTTTGGACTATGCCTAACATAATCACCCACCTTCTATACAGTTGGGAAGAGGTAGGTGGGGGAGCTTCAGACAGAGATATATGGAAGATTGTCCCAAATTGTATCTGGTGGACAGTCTGGAGAGAGAGATGCTAGATGTTTTCAGAGCAAAAGTTGTGATTTTCAGAAGATCAAATTGAATTGTATCAGATGTACTTAGAGGATACTGAGTCAATTATTGAGATCCTTGGCTCTATTTAGAATTTAGATTCAGATATCCTGTTTAATTGATAAGTAATAATTATGGTTTTCAGTACAACCCAATGTACTGTTTTTTGTCAATACATACGAATGTTACCTTTCTCAAAAAGAGAAACCTATCACCATATATTTCATAAATGATCACCCCGAAAGCCTTCTTCTAGAGCATAGTCGACCATCTTCTTATCTCTGTCAAGGATGGTTTTTCTTTACTCCTTCCTTCCAGTTGCCCTACCAGACACCTCTTCGATAGTCCAATATCCTGGCTATCTTAATGGCATCTCAACTTCAATGTTTCCCTCCTTATTTGTGATGTCTGCATCTCGTAGATTTTTGGACTGCCATTTACTATCACGTACAACCCTCACATTTGTGTAGTTTGGATTAATAACTCTCGGCGGGCCGACAACTTCCATCCTTTTAGCACATTTACTGAAATTCTCAATCTTAAATGGAATGTCTAACAATCCAGCATTAATGGCTAACTCTGGGATAACTAGGACAGATCTCCCCCCATTATTAATAGTTACAATGCTTATAAATCTCCCATGTTCATTGTACTTTCTTGTTCAGAAATGCTCAACCCCTTTCTCAACATTTTTCCACCTTCTCATCATCTTCTTATTGTCGCTGGAAGCTTCTCTAAGAATGGCACAGATCCACTCCATAATTTTGCGGCTAATGGAGGATCTCCTCATCATCTTACGACTTCTTTCTACTCATTCATACCACTCTGCATTCTCCGATTTCCATCTTGTAACATCAAACAACTTGAATCCCGCATCGAAATAGATCCTGTTTTCTCCCATTGCTGGATGAAACTACTAGAGTGAAGAAGAGGTAAAGAGTGAGCTATCACGTAAGGTGATAACTCAGGTTAGATGAGAAAATAAGGCGGAGAACTCCGGCAGAAACCTACTCAAAGAGAGATCACTCCTCTCCTAGGAAGTAGGAGAGTGTTTTTGGAGAATGTGCCTGAGAGCATCTCTCATTTTTTACCTAACAAATTATATTTGATTTAGTATTTTGCTGTATTATTTATGAGGTCCACTGCATTTGTTTCACTTGCGGCAGAGTTTACTGAGAAAGTAAGCATCAGAAGAGGGTAACACGAAAATAGCTCACATCTATTGGACAGAATTCAAAGATTCAAACTATCTACTCCCTCCGTTCCAAAAAGAGTGACCTGGTTTGACTTGACACGAAGTTTTAGAAAATAATGAAGACTTTTGAATCTTGTGGTCCTAAATTAAAGTTATGTCAAATGAACTAAATTGCCCTTCAATCTTGTGGCTTTAAACATGCCACGTGGCAAGCTGAAGTAAAATGTTACCAAAAAAGGAAAGAGGTTATTCTTTTTGAAACAGACTAAAAAGGAAAGGAGGTCATTCTTTTTTAAACGGAGGGAGTATCTATTAGAGAGGGTAACAAGAATATAGATATGTAGTAGACAAGATTCAAACTACCAATCTATTAGGGAGCGTTTGGTTACGGTATAACTTACATTTTATTCATGTATAAAACAATGTATTAAGTTATACTATGTCTGGTAGAAATTATTGTTTAGGTAGAAAAGTCAACATATACCATGTTTGGTTGTATTTTTATAGTCCTACATAATTAATACCAACATAACTTATGAGGGAATCTATGTATAAAGTTATGTAGGGTAGAAGGTGGAATAAGTTATGTGGGTATTAGTTATACATGTATTAAAGTGATAAATTACATGTTTACTCTATTAATTTATTTTATTGTTTTAATTGGAAACTTTATTGTTTTTCTATATATAAGTTTGTTATTTTTATTTCTTTTTTATATTTAGATCTTTTTTTTCTTCTTTTAATTGGAAACTTTATTGTTTTATATCAACATGTGTTGTTTTTATTTCTTATTATATATAAATTATTTTCATTTCTCTTTATATACTTACCGTTTTGATTGATTTATGTAAATATAAATATTTTTTTAATATTAGAAATTGATTTTATATTTTTTAACGGTACATATGTTAATCAAATATTAACATTATATATTATCAATATCTTTCACATTTTATTAGCATGTATTATTGTTTTGTAAATAATATATATTAATAATTTACAACAAGTTTAATATTCAATAGTTAACAATTCATGCATTTTAATCTCTAAACCCTGCATAACTAATTCCTGCATAACTAAACCCTGCATAGCTAATACCTGCATAACTAAACCCTGCATAGCTAATACCTACATAACTAAACCTTGCATAGCTAATACCTGCATAACTCTAACCAGTAACCAAACAGCCCCTTAGACTATTACCTTGTCGCCTTTCAAACAATTAAACCTTTGGTGTAGGAAACTGTTGTTTCAAAACCAAATAATGGGTGAACCAGTTCTTGAACATTTATATGTTTTGTCCTTTATATTTGGAAATCTCATCTATGCATAGCACCATGAAAAATTGATAGGAACTTTCTAAAAGAAGATGGTTTTGTTGCAGGGGAGACAGGAAGAATGTATGAAGCTAATGTTGATGACGTGGGTTATAGGCTGGTCGTGATATATACACCAGTAAGAGAAGACGGAGTTGAGGGGCATCCTGTTTCTGCTTCTACAGATCCAATTGCAATTGGTAATAATCGTGTCGAACATTCATACAGTAATTTTATGATGAGTTATTTTTTATTGATCGTTAATTTTATAAGGAATTCTTTTATTAGCTGATTTCAGTTTCTTTGGCTTTTTTTGTTGATAAAGGTAACATCAGTTTTTTTGACTTTTAGAGTGCAATTATCATTCCTGTATCTTTCCATCTATTTCTGTGTCTTGAATATAATTCTAATTAGCATTAGTTTATGATGATGGGTGATAGCTGTAAATACTTGACTTTCCCAATCACATAAGTAACATTTTTCTTGCTGAACCTGGGCAAGCTTGTTAATCAAATACTCTTCTCCCATTGAAGTACATGAAATCTGGCAGATTCTCTTTGTTCTGTTGGCACATATTGAACATATACTTTAGGTGTAAGAAATATTATTTTGTAAAAACAGGTAGGATTATATGGTAGTACTGAAACTTTGACTTTATAAGGATCCACTAAGTTCTCCAAGAAGTGAAAATAACTCATCAAATGTCTTTTTGGTACTGTTGCACCAGTCCTGGATAAGTGAATCTTCGGACACTTTGGTGTATTAGCATGTAAATCACTATACTGACTCTTCCGTTCACTTTTTGTTCCATAGAAGCCATCTTGATATTAAGCAGTCCACCATTCATTCTTGTAGTTTAAGTTTCTAAATTGGCAGTATTATCAATATAACCTTGATCATTCTCATCAAGTTTAACTCTAGTGTCTGGGTGGACATTGGTAAAATCAAAACCTATAGAACAATGGAGGGAAGAAAAATATTTCAACGGAAAATGAAATTATTTGTTTGCTCTTTTGGTTATTATCTTAATGATTTTGGGCTACCTCTACATATGTATCTTACTGAGATACTTTTTCTTTCACATTGGTGTCTTTGATTCTTCTTATTCAACTGTTCATGTTTGGCTTTATTCTCCTTTTCCTCATTGCAGAGCCTGATGTTCTTAAAGAAGTAAAGCAGAAGCTTGAGACTGGTTCCGTAAAGTTTGAGGTGATACATCTCTTGAAATAATTTCCCAGATCTTGTTGTGTGTGATGACTTCTTTTTCACCTTTTGAACTTCCCTACAACACCTTGTTTTAACATAAATCCATATGAATCGTTTGAAAGTTTGGGATTTAATTTAATGAAAGTTGTTTGTGGTTCACCAGATATCACACTATAGTTAAAAGTCTTAAAATAGGTATTAATCATTCTATAAAAGTAAATGAAAGTCTCCTTGGGAGTAGCTTCAGCCTTTAGATATGGTAAAATTAATTATTTAACAGTGCATGTTAAGCTTGTATTCTAAAATTGGTATTGTAAAATATCTCTGCTCTCTAACATAAAACAAAAACCACAAGGGAAATTGATAAAAGAAGGGCGGGGGTTGTGATAAAGCCTGTATAATGTCATTAAAGGATGTTTAAGTTGCTAAAGATGAATGTAATCATCAAAATTCAAACATCTGCTTGCGAGCAAAGGGCTTCAAGTTCCCGAATCAAATATGCTGTAGATTGTCCAAAGCAATGATATTATATGATGAAAATTTTGTAATTGCTTGAGCCTATCTAGTTTTTCACTAAGGCATTGAAGTGGAGACGCTCTGTCTGTTTGTTTTAGCACCTTTTCAATTAAAAAATGATTGGCTCACATCTTGCATTAGGCTGCATCTCTGGAATTTAAATTAGTTTGGTATCACATCTCATCATCAGTTGTTTATGTTTGCAGCAATATATATATGAATATATAGGTGTTAACATAAATTACTTGATGTCATTAATGCAGGCCTTGTGTGACAAGGATCAATCTACAAAGAAAGTTAGTATCTTTTAATTCATTATTCAATTTCAGTTTCCAAATCATATGTAAGAAAGATGAGGGATAAACTAATTATACTTGCAACTTTGCAGGTTCCAGGTATGGGGAATCTTGAAAGAAGAATTCTGGAAGTCAACAAAAAGAGGGTAAAGGTGGTGAAGCCTGGTTCTAAGACTTCTTTTCCCACAACTGAGGTTCGAGGAACATATGCCCCTCCATTCCACGTAAGTAAATCTATATCTGACTTCCAATTTCTGTTTGAAATATAGGTTTGGACATATGCCTCCGAAGGTATTACTGAAATTAGTAAATTGATGAAACAATAAAGAAAATGTAGAGGAAGAAGATGACTTAATTAAAATTTGAGTAACAACTTGTATTTACAAAGAGATATGAGCCTAGTATATATACTAATTACATTTTCACTAACCGACTTCTCTTGATCTCAACAAGCTAACTAACTATAAGCTTTTGACTTGTAACAAAGTGTTAAGTAGTTGAAGCTTCTATTGAACTAGTTACAATTAGCCTCTTAATATTTATATCTCAACAACTTCCTCAACCCATTTCTCTACCACTTTTTCATGATAGTAGAATTGTTCGAGAATCACATATGTTACCTAGCCCTACTATCCTCTATAGATGCTAGGCTCAGACTTCACTCAAAATATGGCTTGAGCATAAGCATGGTATGATTATGTGAAGAAGGGAGCTAGTAGAGATGATTTTGGAGTGTGGGAAACAATTTTTTGTTGATATGTGTTCTCATACAACGTTGGAGTGGCAAGACACTACAAACTAACTAAACCGCAGTAGGATATTCTCTTGGATGCTATACCTTCACTATTGCTCATTCAGACTTGTGGTTACTTGATTCATGAATCCTAAATATCCATACTAGAGTGGTAAAATCAGTCTGCCTGTTAAGTCCACGGGCTGTGGAATTTTACAGGCTTGGGCAGATCTAGAATGTTTGAGGTGCCTCTGGGTTTTCCCTGAACGTTTCCTCTGGCATCAAGCTTTTGTACCCTAGTGGATTGAGAACACATGCACTTGTAGATGTTTTTTTTTTTTTTTTCAACTTTTCGCCATAAACAATTACTCTATTAGATGTTATCCATAGTATTTTATGAGAGTCTTATGTGTGTAACTGATGCTGCATGGTTCTCCTATAAAAAAACAGAGAACTGATGAGCATAGCCTGGATTTATCTAATTGGGCACTAACATCACTGTTGAAGAGGCTCACATCCTGCATTCAGAAGACCTTAGATATATGCTGTTCTCATTAGAAAGATTATGTGCTATAAGCCATTCAGTGGTAAAGGTTCAGATAGCACTCAAGAGTATGATCTAGTTAGGTCACTGTAGTGGGTGCAAACCTTGAAGAGTAAAGTTCAAATTCCAGTAGAGATGAAAAGCACTAGGTTTTATCTTCACATCTGCTCGAGTCTTGAATAGTGTACGAAGTTATCCGACACCTGTGTTGGTGACTAGTAGAATAATTCATGATGCGCAAAAGATGGTCATAAGACCACCAGTACCAAAAAAGCAAGTAAAAGGTTCATATGCTAGTTCAATAAATGACAGTTCGGTTTGTTTCCAATCTAGAAGCATGTACTCAAATAGGTTGTTTTAGGAAATTTAAGGCATAATGGTCGGAGTTTAAGATTAACTCTTCATCCATGCCATTGTACAGGTGGAGCTGTTCCGAAATGATCAACACCGCCTGAGGATTGTGGTGGACAGTGAGAGTGAAGTGGATTTGCTGGTACAGACTCGGCACCTCCGTGATATCGTCGTCCTTGTCATCCGAGGTCTTGCACAGAGGTTTAACAGCACCTCACTCAATTCCCTTCTCAAGATAGAGAATTAGCATCATATCATGTTCCTTGACTTGTACATTAGTTGGTCTTTTTCTGTCTCTAACTCCAGTAGTTTGGTGTTGGTTTTTTGTTTCTGTTTTCTGGTGAGGTATTGAGTTTCATCTGGCTATGCATTTTGCTTCTTCCATTTGTTTCTTATTATGCCTATGTAAGTCAGCTTGGTATTGTCTATGTAAATGCGACATACCCTTGTGCATGAAAATACAAAGAAATTGTGTGATATTTCACCAAAAAGTTGTCATTTCTTTATATTGAACGTTCAACTTCAGCATTACTAGCAAGATGTGTCTTGTGTGCAATGTACAATACATGACAATGTGATTATGGAAAACTTTACTAGCTTTTGCACTCCGCGAATCGTAACGGATAATTATTAATCACATATTAAAGTGATCGTGTATACTCCCTCCGTCCCATATTAGTTGCTAATCTTACTAAAAATTGTTGTCGATCTTACTAAATCAAGGAAACAATTAACTTTTTCCTATATTACTCTTGCAATTAATTGTTTTATTGAAAGTAAAATTTTTAAGAAAGTTTCTTAGGTGAATTAGTAAAATTATCTTTATGATTTCTTAATATGCGTGTAAAAAGAAAAGTGATAAAATTCAGTTCAAACTTCCAACGTATTATACATTTAATTAATTAAGGTTTCAACTTTCAAAATTTGTAGATTTATTCTTCGTATTACTATAAAGGAAATAGAAGTAAAATTCTAGTAAGATCTTAGGATATAGAAGCAAGATCACAAAATATTGTTTTAATAGCAACAGTTTGAAACGTTTACACTTCAAGCAAGTTATATTCAAGAATAATAATTAATTCTAATAATTAAGAAAAAACATACATATCCTTGGAAGATTTTTTTTTCTAAAAGAGTTTGTACTTTCTCTATCCATAATTGTTTGACAGGTATATTAAAAATAGATGTTCAAGATTAATTGTCAATCTAAACAATCAAGAAATAATTAGTCATTTTTTTTCAATTTTGCCCTTAATAATTACTCCATTTTATTCAATTGAAAAGTTATGTAGACTTTTGATATTCTTGATATAGTAGGGTTATATTAATCAAATAACACATTGTATTAAATTTTCCTTGAGGAGAATGCATGACTTTACTCTAAAAAATAATTGTGGACGGAGGGAGTATTAAATAAGAAGTTTAAAAAAGGGCAAATTTTTAGTTTGGGTTAGTAGAGAAACAAATTTGATAATTTCTCACTAAAGAATGATATGATACCTAACAAAAGTTATAATATTTCTGATAAAACACGATAAATATTTGTGCATGCTATCCTTTGTTATATATAAATAGAGGTATTCCTTTCATTTTAAAATAACGAAAACTATAAACCTCCTCCTCCTCTTCTTCTTCACAAATATTTATTAGTGTACTTTGTTCATGTTGAGTGACTCACTTACATCATTGCTTATGTTACAAATCTTGATATGTATTTTTACGATCATTAATTTATACTTCTATATTTAAGGATAAATGATAAGATGTAATAAATTTAATTTTCTTTTACATTATTAATGTTTGTTACCATCTAATTTTATATGTGATAATATAGTGTTTTAATTTTAATGACCTATAGGTTTCAAATATTATTTTATAAATTTGGTGATACTAAATTTCAGCGCGGATCGCGGCTAATTTCACTAGTTCATTAATATTTTATTTTATTTTGAAGAACAAACTTTTTTTTTTACGAAATCATAGTGCTATAAATATATATAATCAAATATCCTTAATACGTAGGGTTTTAACAACCTGAGGAAGATTAGACGGTTTGTTACCATCTAATTTTATATGTAAGATAATATAGTGTTTTAATTTTAATGACCTATAGGTTTTAAATATTATTTTATAAATTTGGTGATACTAAATTTCAGCGCGGATCGCGGCTAATTTTACTAGTTCATTAATAATTTTTTATTATTTTTTGAAGAACAAACTTTTATTTTTACAAAATCATAGTGCTATAAATATATATAATCAAATATCCTTAATACGTAGGGTTTTAACAACCTGAGGAAGATTAGACGATCACCATATTGAGTCCAGGTTTTGTCATTATCTCTTCTTTTCTTCATAAATTTATCTTGTTTGAATGTATTTTATTATTAATCAGCTTGATTTATCGGTGAATTCTGAAATATATTGATAAATAGGTCTTAAGTATCCTCAACATTGCATGATTAATCGTATACATTGTAAGTGGAGAGTTGTTTATTTATAAATTAAACATTGTTCTATGTGATCGACAAAGAAACAGTAGGTGATTCTTTTCATCTGTTTAGCCTGAGTGAACAGAGTTACGTTGTACCTCGTTATTTCTTTTTACTAAAATTAAAGCTTAAAGACTCATTTAAGGGGAGATGTAGACACGTCTCGAACCCAAGACCTCTGTTTGTAGAATTAAGTTTGATATGATATTCAAAGGAAATATTGGTACTTAAATGGTTAGATAACAAATCATATAAAGCAAACTAATTTTGATTAAGACATTAGTTTTATTCATAATTTGCAGGACAAAATGATTAATAGCAATAATGAAAATGTTGATCAAAGGCATAGTACTCTGACGAAGAGGGGCTGTGGATACAGCAAAAATGATTTTTTGCCAGAGGAATCGTTTACGAGCTGGGGAAGTTATGCTCAGGCATTACGTGAGACAAAAACAAGGCTTAAAAACCGCGTATTGTCTCGTTCTTCGGACCAATCAGAGCTCCATAAAATACGCGATTGCAGCCAGCATCAGATGAAGAAATCGTTGAACTGGTTTGATTTGATTTGGCTTGGTATTGGTGCAGTTATGGGTGCTGGTGTTTTTGTACTAACTG
Source organism: Solanum lycopersicoides (assembly GCA_022817965.1). Classification (NCBI taxonomy): domain Eukaryota; kingdom Viridiplantae; phylum Streptophyta; class Magnoliopsida; order Solanales; family Solanaceae; genus Solanum; species Solanum lycopersicoides. The sequence continues at coordinate 64,927,102 of CM040619.1, forward strand.
GTGAAGCTACTAAAAGCTTAGCTGGCCCTGCTGTTTTACTGTCTTATGCTATATCAGGCCTCTCTGCTTTGCTTTCAGTGTTGTGTTATACAGAATTCTCAGTTGAACTCCCTGTTGCTGGTGGATCATTTGCATATCTGAGAGTGGAACTTGGCGATTTTGTCGCTTTCATTGCTGCAGGGAACATTCTGTTTGAGTACGTCGTGGTTGGAGCTAGTGTAGCGCGATCCTGGACTTCCTATTTCGCGACTCTATGTAATTACCAGCCTGATGATTTCCGTATCAATGTCTCGAGTCTTGCTGAGGGTTACAACCACTTAGATCCTGTAGCAGTTATTGTCACACTGCTCATTTGTGCATGTGCTTGCGTGAGCATGAAAGGATCCTCGCGGTTCAACTCCATTTTGACCATACTACATGTTGCTGTTATGGTTTTTGTACTTGTTGTTGGCCTTACTCAGGCTAATGTCGCTAACTTTTCACCCTTTGCACCTTTTGGTGCCCGTGGCGTCCTGAAAGCATCAGCTATGCTCTTCTTTGCTTATGTTGGATTTGATGGTATCACAACTCTAGGGGAAGAGATCAAGAATCCAGGTAAGCAGATCGAGCCGGAAATACTGAAAGTTCTATACTTGTATATAGTATCGTAAACACCCTTAAACAAAATTCCTTGCTTCGCTATTGCAGGTAGGGATATTCCTGTGGGACTTATAGGTTCTATGGTGGTGGTCATCATAACATATTGCCTTCTAGCCGCAACGTTGTGCCTTATGCAACCTTTTAATCAAGTGGATGTTAATGCCCCTTTTACCGTTGCCTTTCAAGCTGTAGGGATGAATTGGGCAAAGTACATAGTTGCATTTGGGGCATTGAAAGGGATGACAACAGTTTTGCTGGCCAATATTATTACTCAAGCTAGGTATTTTACGCACATTGCAAGAACTCATATGGCCCCTCCATTTTTTTCTGTAATCAATGAAAAGACAGGGACCCCTGTCACTGCTACAGTTGTAATGACTGTCGCGAATTGCATAATAGCCTTCTTCACAAGTCTTGACATATTGGCAAACCTTGTTTCAATTGCCACGTTGTTCGTGTACTCACTGGTTCCCGTAGCACTCTTAGTGAGACGTTACTACGTGTCAGGGGAAACACCGGACAAGGATAGGAACAAACTCATCATGTTCTTGGTTTTGATCATATTGTCCTCAATTGGATCGGGTGTTTTCTGGGCAATCAGTGAGCACACTTGGTTAGGGTGCATAATTTGCGCTGGAGTCTGGTTTTTCACCACGTTGGGGCTAAATTTAACACTCAAGGAAGCGCGACAGCCTAAGGTGTGGGGAACACCATTGATACCATGGCTTCCATCTGCTAGTATAGCTATTAATGTGTTCATCATGGGCTCGATTGATGGTGCATCGTTCGTGAGATTTTCAGTTTGCACCGCGATTTTGCTCATTTACTACTTGCTTGTAGGATTGCATGCTACCTATGATGGAGCCAAGGAAATTGAGAGCAAAGGTACAAATACTACTGACATTGAAGCCAGTGCAAGGACAAATGCCAATGAGTAGCTTATAATTAGGAATAAAAGATAGTGGTAGGTTGATTTTGCAAGTATTTATGGCTGTGTGAAATACTAACTTTAGTTTACTAACCTTTTAGTTTAATTGTTAGATTTATCAAAGCTAGGACAAGCTTACTTACCATTTATTTCAAGTTACCAATAATTGTCCCATTTATTTTTAGGGATTCAGTAGGAAAGGATTCTGAGGTTCGAACACAAAAGTCCACTAGTCGAGATGAATTAGTTAGTGATGGAAGTAATTACCACAAATTAAGAACAAAGGATGTACTTGCCCCTGTCCCCATTGAACACACGCTTGGCTCCTTGTGGAGTATAGCTTACATCCAAAACATCTGATTGAGAAACGAGATAATATCTATGAAACTCCGGCTTAAAGGAAAGCCTGCCAAGCCGTAGGGTTGACTCGGAGATCTAGGTGGCTTAGTAATGCATGAAGGAAAACTCTTCAAGATTTATATTTATGTCATCAGACTTGATCGAGTCTACAAAACTTTAATTTGTTTTTCTTATTGCATCCCCACGTCAAAAAAAATTAGTGTACTATGTATAGGTGAAATTTTATTTTATTATATATATATTTTTATAAATGGCTACATCTCCTATACATGATAGAGATAACTTTTTTAAAATTGAAAATCACTATCCCAAATATTTTACAGCACATATTATTTGTTTCACGGACACATCAGTGTCCATCTTAACAAAATATTGTTGTGTGATACATACGGGCCATCATATCAAATTTGAAACAATATAAGGTGTTAATTACAGTTTAATTATCAAAAATGTAAGTCAGGTATACGAATAAAGTTTCATACATAATAATAATATGAAAATAAAAATAAAAATTATATATAAGGTGTAGAAATACTCTAGATATGTGTCTAAAATTTGATAGGCAAAAATTGCACGATAACGCTTGTGTGGGGTGTATATATATATCTAGTATTGTATGCAACTATGCATAGTTGAGTGATGGAAAAAGAAGTGTCAATAATAATTCATTAACTTATAATATGACATAATTGATTAAAAACGGGCAATCTTAATAACTCAGTTAGATGATTATATATCTAAACTTTTACTTTATTGTTCGATGTGTCCCAAGAGTTTGGTGCTATGATTTTGCTTCCGATAACCATTAAAGTTCTTTCAATTAATTAAGCTTATATAACCTTTATATTTTAATCACACTACGATGGATGCATATGGCATGAAATTGTCTCTAAACGCGTTAACTTAATTTGTCAAAGGAGCTTCAACGCCTACTGTATTACATGTATGGCAAAGGGATCTCTTAAGTGCAAGATCCTCACTACTCATTACATGTACACACCATGAGTTTGAAAATGAGCAAGTGTAGTACTACACAAGACAAGGATATGAACAAACTCATCCTGTTCTTGGTTTTGATCTCACTATCCTCGATTGGATCGAGTGTTTCCTGAGCAATCAGTGAGAACACTTTGATCGTTGGAGTCTGGTATTTCGTCACATTTGGGCTAAATTTAACACTCAAGGAAACGCGAACGCCTAAGGTATGGGGATTACCATTGATGCCTTGGCTTCCATCTGCTAGTATAGTTATTAATGTGTTCATCATGAGCTCGATTAAGTAACTTTGTTTTCTATCCTTTTAGTTTTAGTGTAACAAATGCTTGACCTCATTTAGCAATCCCTCCTCTGGCCGTTACATGTTTTTGTTCTTTTCATTGGTATATCTCAATACAAGACAAGCGCATAAGAGAATATAAAATCAGAATCAAGCTATCGCGCAATCTAAGTAACCTTCCCATCTCCTTTATAATCCAAAGTGGCATATGCCAGAAGGGTACAAAGCCATCGTAAGATAGTCTGCACAATGTTTAATAGTAGTACAATGCAGCAACTTTTACTTGTCTACTTTAGAAACAGACTCTGTACAAACGGACTAACATCATATGCATATATCAAGACAAATAAAATAGGAGTACTAGCTAGGAACGTAACATTGTACTATAATTTAGACACAACTAATTCAGTTACCAGGAGCAATAGGAACATCTTTGCTAACAACCACATTAGAAGTAGTACCCTTTCCTTCTTCAATATTGTTCTTCCACCCTTTGCTCTTTTCAAATTCCTTTGCTGTGTCATAAGAAGCATGTAGCCCGAAAAACAAGTAATACGCCAAAAGAAAACCTGTCCAGCCAGCAAATCTGATGAATGAATCTTTATCTATCGAGCCTAGTAGGAAGATGTTGATAGCTATTGATAATGATGGCAACCAAGGCACAAGAGGCACACCCCAAAGCTTAGGATTACGAGCCTGAGGAATGAAAATACAAATTCCTGCTGTTGCTGAAAACCATATAGGCACAGTGAAGCAGTATGCAATCCATCCTTTCTCGCTAAGTCCCCAGTAAGCAGCTGTGGCGATTGAGGACCCGAGGATGAGCAATATGCATATAATTAGCTTGTCGCGGTTTGCGTTTGTGGTCACACCACTCACATAGTAACGACGAACGAGGAGAGCTAGGGCCACGAGCATGAAGATGAAAAGGGTGGAGATTGACAAGAGATTGGAGAGAATTTCGAGCTTTGTGAAGAAGGCGATGATTGCAGTAGCAGACATCATGACCGCAGTGGCATTGACGGGAGTCCCTGTTTTTTCATCAACATAGGAAAACCACGGAGGCATCATGTGAGTCCGCGCAATGTGAGTGAGATAACGAGCCTGACCAACCGCGCCTACAAGCAACACTGAGGTCATTCCTTTCAACGCACCTGCAATTAGTGGCAAAGTCAGAAATTTCGCTAAGTGTAATATTTGATCTATGTAGACTGTAAATGTAGCTCTGCCCTTACCTGCAGCCACAATGTATTGTGCCCAACTCCATCCAACGGCTTTGAACGCCACAGAAAACGGAGCATTAGGATCAATGCTCTGATAAGGCTGCATAAGACAGAGTGTTATAGCCAATAAACAGTACACAGTAGTGGTGATCACCATAGATCCAACTAGGCCAATGGGGATATCTCGAGCGGGATCCTTAGTTTCCTCAGCCATAGTAGAAACAGCATCAAAACCAACATAAGCAAAGAACAACACCGCAGAAGCTTTGAAAATGCCACGAACACCAAATGGCGTAAAGGGGGTGTAGTTCTTGGTATCTGCCTTGATTAGGCCACAGATGATGATGAAAACAATCACCACAATGTGAATGATCGAGGCAACATAGTTGAGACGAGAAGAGCCTTTCGTACTACGAATGGCAATGATGCAGATGATGAAGCAGACCGCAACAGCGATTGGGTCAAGTTGGTTGTAGCCCTTGGCTAAACCATGAGCCGTGATGAGGAATTTTTCAGGCTTAAAGTTCAACAAAGTTGCAAAGTATGAGGTCCATGAACGAGCCACTGCAGCACCACCAATCACATATTCAAGAAGTATGTTTCCAGCAGCAATGAAGGCCACAAAGTCACCAAGCTCCACCCTCAAGTAGGCAAATGAACCACCTAAAGTAATCATTTTAAAACTTAGTACATACTCCTTAATAAAAACTCCATCAACATTGTTGAAATTATAATTAAGTAAATAAAAGTGTGATGTCTATGTATTTTAAAAGTTTAAGCTTTCCAAATACATATACACATACACTTAAACAAACATTAATTTGCAGTTGCTGAATATAATTTCAACTTATCAAGCATATTCAACGAGTTGATCTGATGAAGGTTTCAGTTTAAACCCCACTGTTCATGTAGTTATAATAATAATTAGCATGCATGTTAGCTAATGTTTTAATGAACAGAGTAGATGAGATTATACAATATTAATAAGACGTATTGAATGATTGCCAGCGATAAAACAATGAAATATAGTACAAAATGATTTATTTTGTCGATCATAATGCAGTATCTACATTTTACAATTAGTTCGAAATAATTCAGGACAATAGTAAATTTATAAATTACAGATTAAATTATACCAAAAAAACAAAATTGACATTGAATGGGCGTGTGCACTGGGAATATAAATGTGTCAAAAGGGTAAAAAAAAATCAAGAGGTCTAACAGTATAGGATTTTATACTAGAAGATAATAACTGATTGACGTCTCTATCTTTTTCTACTTAAATATTAGGTTTTCGTATACGTTTTAATTTGTGACATGCACCTAACTTACTCACGACACATTACATGATGTGTTTTACCACTAAAGCAAATTACATGATGTGTTTTTACCACTAAAGCAAATGCTTCAAAATTTCAATCTCATGCTTCCCAAAGTAAACAATATTCCACTTTGTTTTATCCTATGGTCGTCCCACTAAAAGGAGGAAAATCAACGAAAATCTGTATGAACTATGACCTAATTGTAAAATGACGTTATTCCATTGCAAGATGTATCTTTTACAAGAATTAATATATGAAAAAATTATAACTTTATGAATAGTTAGATTTTAAATTTAAAAATATCAAACTAATTTAATTTTAAAGAATAATTCTCATAAAGTAAAATGTAACGAGAGATCCTAAAAGTCCAAAAATGCAGCCGAAATATTACGTTAGCCTTGCGTTTCCAACCTGGAATGTTGAATCTTCAACCCTGGCCCCAGTATCCACTGCCATAACTGCTTAATGGGGACTGCAGAGAGACTCAAATTTCTATTTTGCTGGCGCTGACTTTAGAAAATGAGAATCACAATTTCACAACTTTTGGACAATTCCACGACTTTTGGTTCATTACATTTTCATATTGGGCTGTACACAACTCACACGGTTATAGTGGTTGATTTAAAGACAAGTTATGATGAATATTAAAAATATCAATATCAATACTACAGACGTTATAATCAAAAAAATGTATTATGATTTTTGGGGTACTAAAATTTTATCTTAGGATTATCTCTTTTAACCCATTACACCAAACGTGCCCACTTCATTTGGAAATGGAAGAAATATCCAAACTTAATAGCTTCGTGACAACATACCCCTATTAAGTTAATGCCTTAGCTACAATTCACTAATTGTTTGATTAGAAATTAGTTATTTTTAGATTAATTAATTTAGAATTAGCTACTTTGGATAATTTATCTACCATGTGTATTAAATAGCTTATCACACCGCAATAATATAAATGATGGAATACGTTATCTAATATGATAATCAAACAAGACACTATAATTTTATTCTAGATAAATTTTTTTTCATAACTAATTACTTGTATCCCTCAAACCAACTGAACCGATCCCTAAGTATCAGCAACATGGTGGCCTGCAGAGAGCGACTGAGCGTGGGATAATTTAATTAAGAGATGTAGATATTTTATTAATTATTTACTCCTACTTATTAGGATCCACTGTTTCAACTCGGTCAACTAAATAATAAACTTCAAACATTTTTAAAATATGAAATGCAAATTATTGACAAATGCATGTGTACGCTAGCTAGCTGTTAATTTACTATTATTTTCATTTATACAACAACAAAACACTCTTAATCCAAACTTTCTTTTATATTAATACCATCCCTTGCTAACGTAGAAGAAGACACACACAAATACAGTCAAAAATAAAAATAAAAAATCATGTTATAAACGTATAATGCCTTTAGTTTTCAAACAGTTGTCACTATCATTCAAGTCCCGTTAGTCCAACGGAGTACTTTCCCTAATATTTTCAAAATTCAACTTTTCGTCGTAATAATATCAATTTAAAATCAAAACTTTATCTTGACAACAAATTTACCTGCTCATGAAAAGTGATTTTGAGAAAATAGATCAATTTATATGTACGTGTAAAATTTACTATATCATCGTGCCTTATTCTCTAAGTTACTATATATCCCACAAGTGGAAAATTCTTACCAGAAGGTAACTTGATCAGCAAAACCAACTTGTTCTTAATTAGAGGTCTCGTGTTTTGAGAATCAAAATATTTTAAAGGTCTAAAGCAGGTACTGAGTTTGAAATCAAGGGTTTAAAAAAATTCAAATTAATCGAGATTTCAAAACATACCTGCAACAGGGATCTCAACGGCAAACTCAGTGTAGCAGAAGACAGAGAGCAAGGCGGAGACGCCGGAAACTGCATACGACAGTACAACAGCAGGGCCAGCGTCCTGGCTCGCTTCAAGCCCCGTCAGTACGAAGATTCCTGCTCCAATTACCGCTCCCATCCCAAACCATATTAGGTCCCACCATGTCAATGTCTTCTTCATTTCATGGTGACTCCGTGACTTCGCCTCCAGCTCTGCTTCATCATTCGATCGCGTCAACGCCCGTTCAATTAATCTCGTCGGAGTTTGCCTCAGCGCATTCGCGTAATTTCCCCAGCTCTTGAACGATTCCTCCGGCAGAAAATCGTCTTTTGTGCACACACAATTTCTTCGCCTGATTCCTCCTCCTGATTCCGGTACTTCACTTTCTATCCCCATGTTTTTTTCACTTACTGCATAATTTTGAATATTACAAAAACTAATTAGTAGTACTTCATAAAAACTGATTACATTACAAGCCGTAACAATCCACAATTTTGAATTTATAAGTTCTAGATTCTACAAAAAAAAAAAAAAAAAAACAGTCACATTAATTTTTTCCATAAATTATTTATACATATTAGGTAGATTTTTAACAGAATTCTGCCAAACTCATAAATAGTGTTTGGTACTCCTGGATCCCTAACAAAGACTACTATGTATTCAGAGACGAAAAATCCGAGACATGTGATTAAAGAAACAATTTCACTAAGATGTTTTCCCGAGAAAATCTGTGTGAATGGAGGAAGACTTTAACTATGAGTAATAATTTTAAACTTACTCCATAACTCATAAAACAAGGGAAAAGAATGATATCTCTGATCCAAAAATATGCAAAACAAAACAAAAGTACCTAATTGGTTTCCCTGAATAATTGAAGAAATGAGAATAGAAGGAAGATGAAATGTATACCTGGTGATTAATTAGCAATGGATTTAGTTGAAAGCTTGAAGAGAGACACTGGTAAATGCAATGTATGTAGACTATACACTATATATAAAGAGGTATTTATGTGTGTGTGAAGAAGATCTTCTTGATTCTGCCGTATATGGGAAGAAACTAAGTATGTATATTTATGGAAATATATGAGTAGGTGTTAGCTGTAAAATTTGGTATCCAAATTTCAAATTTTGATTTTAAATCAGGGTTTGTTTTCAAGTTTATAATAGCATGTAAAAATAAATAAATGGATATGAGTATTTATTAACGTGGTGTCTTGGATACTTTGATACTTTTGTTTATGGAGTATGATTAGTTCATTTGGTAAAGATTGTATGAGTTTTGATAGTTTTCATAAATTGTAAGGCGTTTATATTTACGAGAGAAAATACAATGTTCAAATAAAATTTCACTTTAACTTAACATAATTTTGAATTACTGATTTAAAATCATGTCCAAATGAGACCTTATAGAGCCACAATATGGGTTTATTTGGTATGGAATAAAATATTTTCTGAAAGTAGGAAAAACAAGTTGCATAATTGACATTCTGTATAGAGCCACACTATGGGTGTATTTGGTATGGAAGAAAATATTTCCAGAAAGTAGGAAAAACAAGATGCATAAGTGACATTCCAAGTTTATTGTTTCCTCCCAGCTCACCCAACCCTCACTCCCTTGACCATCCTAATCCCCCGAACCACCACTCCTCATTCCTATCCGACATCCGTCTCCATAACATTTTATTAGATAATATATAAATATTTTTGGATAATATTTTCTTACTTACTTACCAAACACTAAAAAAAATAAGGAACCACTAGAGGAAAATCATCGTGAAAAAATATTTTCCTTCCTACCAAACATACTCATATATTAATAAAAAGTTAGATCAAATAAAAGTGTATAAAATAATAAAAACACAAATATTTGATATGCAAAAAAGAAAGAGAATCTATCATTGAAATACTTATGCTTGTCTAGTCAGTTGGAATAACATGTATCATTGACTTCCATGTTTGCACCCTCTTTGTTAGTTGTTACATTTAGACGCAAATTGAGATCTTTTCCTATTACGTATTTTGTAGTTTTTAAATTATAAGAATATATTACCTTATCAATTCAACTGTGTTGACCATTTATTTCCTTCTAATGTTAAAAAATATACAACTCACTGTTAATAAAGGTTTATTTAATCCTACTTGGTTCAAAAAAGGAACAAAAGCATCCTTGTAGCATTTGACCTTTCCACACAAATGTGGACTTCAGCTTGTTGATAAGATCATGAAAACAATTACACTGTCAACTTCTTAATTCTGACTTTCCATAAAATCATAAGATTGATGATATTTTGATACATTTCACGTATTTTTAATTTAAAACGACAAAATTTAAGTTTTTTTACTTTCTTAAATCTCGTGTCAAATCAAAACTAGACAAATATGTTTGAAACACAGGGAGTATTGGATATGGGATGAGAAATATATTGTCTAAGCAAATAGTCCACTTGAGATCTCAACGATAACAAAATTTTGGTCCAGAGTGCCCCTTAATATAAAGAATTATACAATTGTATACCCCTCTTGGTTGTGAAGGGCAGTAAAAAAAAAGGAAAATGTGAAGGCAAATAAATTGGGAGTTCTTAGCTAAAGCAACAAAATTATACAAGTACATGAACAAGAACTACGTGAATAAAGTGACAACATCTTTATGATATCCACGAACGATCAAAAGTCTAGGTATATTTTCAACCAGCAGATCCATGTATTCCATGTAGAAGGTTGCAGGATGATTGAGAGGTGGAGGAGGTAAGCTTACGAGCACGACGGAAGCCATTCTCGAGTATTTCTGTACCATTAAGTTCAGCTTTAGAGTGGTGTAAAGGAATTTCTCTACTTGTTGCTCTTCAACAAACACAGGTTTTCCATCAGCCATCAACGGAGTCCGGTCTCTCTGTGCTTGCTCTTTCATTTCTTCCATGTAACTAGCAACTCTCCGTCGTGCAGCACTGAATGCTTCAACAGATTCTTGCTGCTCCCCTTCGGCTTCCCATGACTTCATTGAAATGACAATAACTTCAGCTTGCATCCGGAGGTCATAAAGAAACTTCTTTACATCAGCCTTCAATCCCTCTGCATCAGAATCTTCCTCTGCAATGCAGAACACCTGTATCTTACAGCCCTCGAAGCTATCTTTTGTAAGGAGGAGCTGCGAGAGTAGAAGCATAAGACCACCATCTCTCACAATCCAGTATAAATCGATGGTACCATACTGTCTTTGATACTCATTTGGCCATTCATCGAGACCCTTGACAATGACAACAGCCTTGTTCGCAACAATGCAATCATTAATTATTCCAACAAAGGTAGCAGGAATATCAGTCAAATTTTCACGTCGCCAAATCTCAGGGTACCGCATAACGATTATATTTGGTTTGAGATTTCCGAGACCCATAGTCTGAACAATGCCTCTAAAGCCTTCAGACATGCTTGGGGCAACAACAATCTCAGCTACACCTTCACATTGCTTGTAGTCGATATAGGTACTTAGTTCCTTGCAAGCGTCCTTAGCATCCTCAGCACGTTCATGGTAGTCTCCATCAATAATAGAGACAAAGATGGACATTCCCCTGCCTTTTTTCTTCATGCAGTTGGCAAAGTCGGCAAGCTTTGGATGGCAAGGCACATTTTCTGGCAGCTTGCCCCACGGACGACAAAATATAAGTGGGATAGGATACCAGTTTTTCGGATGTACCTGGTTTGCTGCATACGCAATTGAATGTTTAAATAGGATCATGCAAATATAAAATCTAACATATTTAACCAAGAAAAGAAATTCCTGAATGATAAAGTTGCAATGTCTTCACTTTCTGTTTTGTACAATTAATAACTTAATGCATTAAAGTACTCAAGGAAAGTATGTGGACTTCTGGTGATGCAGTCTATTCCAATAACCATACAAAAAGTGAAGTAAAAAAGAAGATTTGCCATTTAAAGTCTGTACCGATTATACTCTTTTATTTTTTAATCAAATAATAGCCAATATATTCATACACATTCCTTTCCATTTTTAATCAAATAATAGCCAATATATTCACACACATTCCTCATGCATTTTTCATTGATGTTGATATGGATAATCAAAAAAGGATGCACACTTTATGTGATTAACTTATCTACATAATGGATGTTTGTGAACACATGCAGAAGCTTTTTAAAATATGAGCCGGAGGTATCTACTATCTAACAGGAACACTTTATCATGTATTTAGGTGCTCAATTGGAACATGTCATTGTTCGAGTGTCTAAATGATATTTATTAGCAGATTCAAGGGATTGTCGATGTACTTAGCCTAAAACTTATATTATATCACATTCAGCTAATCAATCTTAGAAGTTCATTTGCACGCTACATAGCAGTAGGACCGACCAAGCAGTGTTTACGTGAAGAACAAAAATGGCTCAAGAATAACTTAAACAGACACTTGAATATTTTTAAAGGTGCTAATTCATTAATTTCATAGACAGAAATTGTATGATGCCAAAATCCATGATTCAGAATTCTACAGGGAGTAACCAATAAATAAGCCATGTCTGTACATATAACATAAAAGTCATCTAATCTTCACGCTGCTAATTAGCTAACAAGACTTCATTCAATCACACAACGAACAAGAACCAGAGCAGAAACAGATAAGTAACAGATCACCATCTCCAAAATAGATATATCATTGGTATATTATAGTATAAGTGGTCCCCGAGCCAGAATTATGATTCACAAATTTAGGCCTCCAACTCTTTTGTACCTCAGCTAAAGATGAATATAATGTTAGCTAAACCACAGGTACTAATTATTTACTTTAGCAACATTACTTACAATAATACCCCTTCTTGCTCTAATATACATGAGGCTCCTTTCCTTACTTTTCAGCAAAAACTATACCAAAAAAAAAAGACATTTATGCTCTTGTTTAATCACTAATATTTCTTTTTTCCTGTTATTGTAGCATCGCTCATTTTCTTGTTCAAATTACGAGCTATATTATTTCTGAAACCTCTCAGAGCTTTTCTAGCAGAAAGTACAGTTTTCCTAGAATGTTTTCTGGGTGAAAGATTATTGTAACCAAATAAAGAAATGTTAAATGGAGTTACCACTTGATTGAAAAATATAATTTCCACAATATAAATTCTATTCTTTTGGTTTAGCCGGTGGTGACAAAAGGGATGTTTTATTTTTGTTTCTTTTTCTAAGTTTCTGTACCTCCACACAATAGGTAATGCAAGTTTGTTTTTTTTGAGAAAGGTAACATTAGGTAATGCAAGTTAATTATAATATGAACCAGGGAAATTGGGATTTTACTTTTATTTTTGGATTTTTGTTAGAGAGGAATAACCACTAAAAAGTAAGTGACCCAAGGTCACGCAGTTTCAGATTTTTGACTCATAAGCTAAGTACTCTCTCTGCACTATTGACTTTGCACAATTCTTAAGAAACTATAAATAGAAGAGTAATTTTACCATACTGCCCTTTAAATATAATAAATACAATGTCTTAAAAAATGTAATAGGGAAATGACTATAATTAATGATAAGGGTAAAATAGGAACTAAGTGTAAAATTATCCATTGATTTCATAAAGTTGGCAAGTATTGTTGGACATCCTAAAATAGTATAGTGGACAACTATTGTTGGACAGAGGGAGTATATGAAAAACCATAATTGCCCTAACTCTATCAACAATTAAATGAGAGGTGGTGAGAGTTTCACTCAATCTAAGCTTTTGTATTTACCTCACTCAATCTTACCCAAACATAGAAGACACGACAGGGGAGGAAACAGGGAGTTCTGAGAAAACAAGAAAAGAGCATTACAAAAGAATCCGAGCTGTGTAAATTATACAAAGATACTCATACATACCTCCCAAAGATCGCAAACTGCGAAGAGCAAGCTGAAAATACGCACTCTTAAAACCGTCACCCCAGTCTCCTGCTTTCCCCTTTATACTAACGTAATAATATATGAGGCTTGCTAGGGCAAGTGATACAATAGTGAATGCCCAGGAAATCAAAAACATGGTCACTGTAAATGAAAAGTAGAAAAGAAAACAAATCAGATGAGTGAAAACATTGATTTCAAGGTATGGTGACTACATCTATTGTTTGTCCTATAGCCTACTCTAGCCAACTTCACAACAAAAAGTGCAAATATAGGATAAATCATAGGAAAGCAAACTAGAGTGTCTTTACTATTTGAATCAATTTTAGGATTGGGTAGCAGGGGTGCAAAGTCAAGTTTAGCAAATGAAGGTCACAACATGATGAAGATTTGACAATCTGGGAAGTGCCACTCAACAGAATGAAGTATCTTCTCCTGGCAAGGATTTACCCAAGCAAGAATGACATATCCATATTCAATACATAATAAATTCTGTTGAAGCCAGCCCACATGCTACAGTATATAAGGCAGAAAGGGAGAGCAACAAGGTCATTTCACAAGGTTCTCAAACAAAAAGGATGAGCAGAACTCTGGACATATCACACATGAAAAATAGAAGAGAAAAGGATAGAATAAACACCACAAAATAAAAGAAGTAGTAAAGGAAGGAAGAGCTATGAGGATATAAATAAGATCCCTGTCTAATTTATTTGGATCATGAAAATGACCTACTTGCAGGAAAAACAAGTATGGAATGACAACATAGGGACATTGATTTTGGGTATGTATCCAGAAAAAAGAAGGGGGGGTTGAAAAAACATGAACATTTCAGCTGATCATAAAATGCTAAGATGGAAAAAAAATTGCCAAGAGAAACTTATAAAAAATTGTTTGAAACTTATAAATTGAGATAATCCATAATCTTCGACAGTAAATAGCTTAGAGTTATACTTTCTTCATAATATCTAAGTCAAAGGGGTCAAGCAGACCAAAACTCTTATAGAAATCCTTTGGAGGCCCTTACACAGTCAATGAAATCCCCATTAGGATTAATGATTTAGTTGTTTCCATCTATATAATCCATAATTAAGAAAATATAACAATTGTACAACAGCTGTAGCTAAGAGGATACCTATACAAAGTAATGCTCCAACAAGAGAGAGGCTCCAGTGGTGAAATTTCCACCGAGGTCGCCAGCTGGGAGCATCTAACAGATCCAGAAGGAAGCAGGATAAGTTCACGCCAGCATAGCATACGAGGTAAAACATTGTTGTAGTAGGTGAGACAAGATCTAGATTCCCGATTACAACACAACCAATGCAGATGATGGCAGTGAAGAGAGTAGCCACATGAGGCTCATGTCCATCTGCCACTTTAAAATAGTTAAGAACAGGTAGAATTTCATCATTTGCAATTGCTGCAAGGAGACGTGGAGCACCAGTAAGGCTTTGAAGGGCTGCCCCCAAGGTTGAGAGGATTATACCAACATAAACAATAGCTGGAAATGGCCAGGCAACTGTAGCAGATAATAACCTGCACAAATAGTTTTAGTAATGCAGTGAATACCAATTTAAGCTTTATTGATCAGTGAACTAAATACCATTAAGCATCCTTAAATAATCAGTTAGATGCAGTTTCAGGTAGAATGTCATCATTTGCAACTGCTGTGTAAAGGGAAATAACCTTTACCTTTCCTTTTTTTAACTTCCTCACCTGAGGAAAGGATCAAAATAGTCCATTTTCTTTGGGTTAAGGCTCAAAGTGATCCTTGAGTTTTCACATGGAGCACTAATGGTCCCTCATGTTTGCAATATTGGTGCACTTTTGGTCCTCCTCCAAAATTTACCTAGTTTTTAGCATTGATTTTATCCATATGAAAGAATGTGAGAAGAAAAACACTTTGTTTTGTTTAGTAGAAATCGTATAGCCGGTAAAGTCGAGAGGTTTATCATGATAATTTTACGTGCAATTGTACAATTTTTTCTTTTCCTACAAAGTCATATGTTAAGATGTTTTTAGTTTAGTTGCAGTAAAATTTCTAGTGAATAGAACAAGGTGTTTTTCTTATCACCTTCTCTCTGTTAGAGTTATTATTTCTATTATATATATAAAAAGACGATTGGACATTCATTATATAAAATTTTGGACAAAATTAATGTTAAAAAATAGACAAAATTTTAGGGTAGGACCAAAAGTGCACCAATATTGAAAACATGAGGGACTATTAGTGTTCCATGTGAAAATTCAAGGATCACTTTGAGCCTTAACCCAAAGGTGAGGGACTATTTTGAGTCTTTCCTCTCCTCACCTCATACCTTCCTCTTTTTCCTTCCCAAAAAATGGAGAGACTATAGAGAGGTGTTCCTCTTAAAAATATCTCATATCAAGCGCTAAACCAAGTTTAGAACTTCTAAAAGAAATAAAGTGTCTTAGTATTTTGATGATTCCACTTTAGAAGAAGAGGTGTCTTAAGACTTTTAACCTACTCCCCGCCAGGCCAGCCCTACTGAATTTAGAAATATAAAGTTAGAAATTGCACTACATGGAGTGACATGGCTAAAGAGGACCCAGGATCCATATGGTGATCTCAACTTGCTTGGAATTGACTTAGAGTTGTTGTTACTATATCTTTCTCCACCAATTATACCCAACACTCATTTTAAATAACCACATCACTCAGAACTGCAATGTGAAGATAGGAACAAGGACAGCACCAGAAGTATGATAATGTATCATAAAGTACTTCATAAGTTCATATTACCTATCAGTCAAAAGCTTATCTCTAGTTGCAACAGCTCCAAATAGTAGCACGGAAACCAGATATAAAATGGTGGTAGTCAAAGTTGCAGCTAAGGTCCCAACAGGAATTGCACGTTGAGTGTCCTTTAGAGATGCCGAACGGTTTGAACCTGCCATGATCCCAGTTACAGCAGGGAAGAAGAGACCTACCAATGCACTAACATGGAGAAGGAAATAAATGTTAAGTCTTGGTTTGAATTGCTTTCAGTATGCACATTGAAGTAAACGGCAGAAAGAAGAACCAATAACTAATCCTAGCAAAAAGATAGTACAAAATGAAGGAACCAACAAAAATAATTGTATGACTTACTTAAAATTCCAGTATATGTTGCCATTGGGATCTGGAATTCCAGCATTATTAGTCATCTGATAAGCAGACCCCCAGTTGTTTTTGAAAGATTCCAAACTCAACCCTGTGATCCCGACTGTACCATGCATAGCAACAGAGTAAAAAGGTGGTGGCACATGAGAAATGACAACCATGAGTATTAAAACTTCAGGGAGAACAGACATACGTAACACTTTTGCAAATACCTCTGGGATTGACTATATGAATCTTCTATATCCATCAATAAAGTGATAATTCACAAAAATTAAATCATCTTTACTTCACACTAGTCCTCGAGATATCATGACACAGGAACCCATCTTTACTTTACTCTATACTACTTTTGGGCAACTTTCTCTAGTTTTTTCGTAGTAGTTTTACGATTTTGATGTTATTTGGTTGCCTTTCCAAGTTAGCTTTATTTTGCCTGGATTCATAGTTCTTCAGAATCATTATTCTTATTAGCAAAACCAGTAATTAATTGGTATTCTACAGCTTATTATCAATAATATGTAGCCCTTGACTTCCATATATGGCTTCAAAGATGCAATTTATTCAAAGGAAAGAAACAACAATGTTTGACTTTATTATACTCCATGATGACCTCAAGCTAATAAAATTAACTAGATCGGTGTACGAACCACTGAAGGCTCATCACTATTCACTAAAGCAACATAAAACAGTGAAAATACACAAGGTTGAGATATCAAATTGGGATCAAGATTAAAAACCATTTCAATAATACCAATACACTATAGACTCCACTAACAGAGCGAAAGCTGATGAATGTAGTGTTTGACTAGGCAAGAAATTTAAGAAAGAAAGTAAAACTTTTGTCACATACCCAAAGTACTTGAAAATTCATGGTCTTGAACATGTTAGGACAATTTTCTCACTATAAGAGAACGTAATTAATAGTAAAATAGGAAGTTTAAAGTTACAGAGTTTCCAAACCGAGAAAGTTGTTATTCTTTCTGAAACAAATTAAAAAATGAAAGAGTCACCTAAAATGAAACATGAGGGAGTATGCAGGGGAAGTGTATAGCACACAAGAAAAAAACACAGTTTTATAAAACCTCTCAAGGAAGACAGAAAAAGAGTAAGACACAAAAGAATAAGAATAAGGCATAGACAACACAAACCTGCTGGACGATCATGCCTCGCAGAAAAGATGCCGAAAAATATGCAAAGCAATGAGAATAAAACAGGGACAAGAAATGCAGGTGCAACGCGATTGATCATTTTTACTCCACCAAACACGACAAAGCAGAGAAGAATAGATACAACAATCCCATAAATTTGCAGGTCATGCAAACTTGGACTTGTAATGGGCTCTGCAATATCTGTGCCATTAACTCGTGTGATAGTTTCTGCATTGATGACAAATGAAGTTCAGATATACAAATGAATTTGAAAATAATACAGTACTATCCATCAAAAATCAACAATAAGTTACTTGTATCAATGTTATGATAAAGCCAGGGAGGATATCAGATGGTTTTACCGTAGAAGTACGGACAACACCAAGCCATTTTTCTAAATCATAAAAGTTCAATCTCATTTAAGGAATACCTCTAAAGATGCCCGCACTTGGTACAGCATTTAGAAAAGTCTCTACGGCTCCCAGTACATACCTAACCGGCAGGAACATATAAGAGCAGGCATCAACACATATTCTTTTTGTAGATAGTTTGAAATGATGAAAGCAACTTAACCTACTTGGCACACACACACACACACACACCAGCTAAGTTAGTAGTTCATACAAAAATATAACGCCAGATGTATACTCACATTGCACCAGCAATTGCATTCCCAAGGAAAAAACAGAGCCCAATGCTGACACCAACTTCTGGACCCAATGCACGACCAATGAGATAGTAAGGGCCACCACCCTAGATTGGAGAAAACAAATCTAGGATATCACTTAACAAATAAGCTACAAGGAGATCGTTGAAACACATAGTTAAGTAATTAAAAGTATGCTCTCTCTAACGGGTTAAGCTTTTAAATAAGATGGAATGGCAGACACAGAACTCATCCATATTATTGTCTAGCTAATGCTGGGCAACAGAGATACACATATCAATGCAAGCTTGTTTTTCTGGGAACCGACATTAAAAATCTATCCTTTTAATCTGCACAGAAGTTGTATCTGATGATTTCTTTTGCCCACCTTCATGGCACCGTTGCTTGCAATAGCACTTAATGATATTGTGGTCAGGAATGTACATGATCCACAGAACACAACCAGCAACAATGACTCGCCAATGCCCGCCATACCAACAATCCTGCAGTATGCACAAAACAAACCAACGCAAATAGAGTGGTTATTTGAGTTGGAGCGAAAAAGGATATCATCAAACTAACAGTAGTAGATCATAGGTAGTGGGAGCATTTGTTCTTTGTTCCCTTCTCCTGTTGCTTTTCACTTCCTCATCTTACCTGAAGATAACTTTTCTCCCCTTCTATCTCTACTCATTATAATTAATTTCTATATTAGGAAATGTCAAAGGTCGGGGAAAGGAGCAGATCAGTTTGAGTACTTCATGATACCAGTATAACCACGCCTTTCTGGAGTAACGAGAATAGCTGATTGGTACTATAGTAATGTAGACTAAATTGCTTGAACATCACCCACCAAACTTCCATATAGTAAGAGAAACCAGCAAGATGCAAGTATTACATGCAAAATGTGTAATATTGAAACTGAAAAGCAGGTTCACCATAGTCCTTGAGGTGCCAGTTGAATACAGAACCGGTCCACTTTTTTTTGAAGATTAGAAATGTTGTGTTCTTCAGCATTGGGAAGAACTGGTCCACTTTTATTAAGGCATGATACTTTAACCAAAAATGATTTTGATAGAAATCACATGATACATTAGATAGTAAGCAAACTTACCACGAAAATCTAATGTAGTAGATGATCCCCAAAATATTTTGCAAGCATGGCATAAACACTCCCATCAGCGTGCCAGATTTATCAGCAGTTGGCTTCAAAATTATTTCACATATAGAGATGTTAAAAATGCACTCAAGAGCTTCTTTAAGCAACCCATCAATACAAAATTAACTGTCCAGGTACGTCCAAGCATTGTCAAAGTCTATTTTCAAATGTTGACGCTCAAGATAAAAAGAACATGTGAAGTTTTACATAAGACAAATTGACAGCATAGGAGATAACAAAGTGAAAATTAAATGAAGATTGAACAAGAAACTGCAGATATATACAACTCTATATTGCATGGTGTTCAGTATTTTGCAGCAAAAAGTCCATAAGTAAACATCAGCAGAAGAAGCTAGAATCGGAGGGAAACACGCAAGAGAGAGGATAACCTATAAGCTATAACAATGTTCAAATTTTGTGTTTCACTATAGTAGGATGCAAAGATTTCCATTTCAGAACCAAAAAAAAAATTAACAGATATCAAAGCAAGCTAGTAAAAGCAGCAAAAGAAGCTAGGATTTGCCAGGGATCAAAAAATATAACTATGTACAGGGTAAAATGTGAATCTTCATGCATTCCCTCAATTTTTCCTCCTGTCTCACTTCTTTCTCACATGATATCAAAGTCTTTCTAAGAAACTACTCCTTGTGCATTCACCAACAACGTCCGGGGAAAGAAGCATTGGGACGTGTATTACTTGTGACTGTTACATCTGTTCGAGTCTTTCTTGAATTCTGCAAGGGCTTGAATTACCAATACCACAACAAGGCCACAAATCCTCGTGTGAGCACAACATAAGAAGAATCTCGTCATCTGAATCAGGAAACACCTCTTCCTGTGAGTTCTAAGTTCAAGCCATTTTTTCTATTTCTTGATAGTGTGGTTGAGAGGCTTACGACCCTCCCCAATCAATTTTTTTATTTTTTAGGACAAGAAACCTATGATGTTTTGATCACTTAGAATTTTAAAAACAATACTATAATTACTTTTAGAAACAAATGTGAGTGATAATAAGAGATGGTTAGCTAAATCAAAGATGCCTTTAGGGGCCTTGTTGTCATTAAAGTGATGTATGATATAACACTCATATTGTTACTCATTTATGAATATTCTATTATTCTCTTCTGATTACCAACAACTTCATCTTTGCAATAAAATCTAAATCCTCAGCTTGTTTATTTAGGAAAAATGGTGTCCGCGGATGAAGCATGCCAACACAATGATCAAGCGTCAATGAAACCATGAATAGATCAACAAATTCACAGCTATATTTTCTCCGTGTAAACAAACATCTGACAGTCACTCTTGTTTTCTTTGCAAGAGAATGAAAAGTGCAACTAATAAATTAGCTGCATATCTAAAGCTCATCAACAAGTACCACATCTATCCTCTCTTATTGGAAACAAACATGTGAATCACACTTCCTCTTCTTTACAAGATAAAGAATAATGCAACAACATAGTTATCAACATATCTAAAGCTGGAATAATCTTTAGGAAGTCAGTGTGAGACAAATGGCTGATTGATAGAGGGATGACAAAAAAGAACTAACCAGTAGCTACGTATTTAAATCTAGAATGGTTTTAAGGAAGTTCAGCGTGAGCCAACAATAGCTGATGGAGGATAGAGGAGATTCACCAAGCATCAGCATTCAAGCACCTATGCAATAAAGCAGTAAACCAAAGAAGCTAGAATTACCTACGAATAACCTCCTCAGTTAAGGTCGCATAAAGCACCAAAGAAGCAATAAAAGGTTCTGCGAAAACCATTGGGAGATCAAAATAAAATTCCCCATACAGAATTAAACACCATATGAATATTTTTTCATGAGCTGACTAAAATCCTTTCTAATAAGGATAAAACCAATTACTTGAATTACAACTGAACTCCTAAGACAAATAGGACTACAGATATCCGGGGAAACAAAAGATAGATATCCCGGGAAACAGAAGATCACTTACCTAAGATAAATTCTCCACAGAATTGTAGAAAAAATGAAAAAATTAGCGAAGTACTGCTCACCTAAACCACTTAAACAATTAATCTAAACGTAGGAACAGCTAAACTAAAGATATCCTGTTTCTTTTCTCCACTTGTTTCCCATATTACTGGAAAAGATCCTAGCTATCATAACGAACCAGCTTCTTCGTTTTTTTAAAAACGGTAACTTTGTATTATATCAGGGATCAAAAGAACCAGCTTTTAAAGTTTAAATTACCTCCAATATGTTCTTTTTTATATCAGGACATCTAAATTACCTCCAATGTTTCTTCCTTTTTTTTGATAAGGAAGTTTAAATTACCTCCAATATGTTCATAAATCAATAAGAAGAAAATTCTCTCATAAGAAAATGGGAGTAATTGTATGTTAACACTTTTATGAAAGAATGAATATGGAATGGTGTGATTTAAAGTTGATAATTATATAGTGACACTCTAAGTAGAAAACCTATGTATTACCATACTCTTGTCTCCCTATAACCTCCATTTTACAGCCATAGTATAGCCTACTGTCCATTACTATTTATTCAGAAAAGGAAAGTCCCCACCTTTTACCCTTAGGTATAGGCATAGGAGATGAAAATGAATCCACGGGAATCAAGAAAGTGAATTCTACTTCAGGACTTTTATGAACATGATACAGTCTTAATTGTGCATGGCAGAGAAAGCTTCAGGGAAATCAAAACAATGCTCAACAAATTAGTTCAAGTACCTTAGGTTGCTCAAGCGTGAGAGTTATATCCTCGCCATCTCTTGGACTAGACGGTGCAGGAATTTGATCCCCTGTCATACTGGAACAACAAGATTGATAAGAACATTATTAAACCACAAAAATCGAGAGAAAACTGAAGTTAGAAAGTAGTTGTTAAGGACATTTTTGCTTTTTGACAAGTAAGCAATTTTATTTTATCCAAAAAGCAAACAAGAGGTGAAGAATACTGTAGTACAAAATCCAGTCTACCACAAAACAAAAGCGGAGCTTTGGCAACCAAAAAAAACTCTAAACCATATACATCCAGAATGTAAAACCAAAACGACCATAAAAAGAACATTTGTATCAAACTCTACCAGTTGACTCTGCTTTTCCATTAGGATTGATTCCTGTCCGTCCAAATTACCTAAAGCAAGCAAGCTTGGATGGTAAACCATAGTCTACTGTCTTTTTAGTTTATTTTCCACACAGTAGGCTCCATAGCTTTTTCTTAACTAGGGTGCGATCAGACACCATTCTTGGCCAGGATAACTATCTACATTATATTTGATCTCATCATCCTAATCAACAGAAAATAAGAGCCTGCTAAGTCTTGAAACCACCCTGTCCCCTTTGGAACATCTGGCATTCATTCCCTTCCACAATACCCAACAAACACAACCGTGCACTGTGTTCCAAACCTTCCTAGATGATATTCTAATCCCCCCAACACCCAGCTGGTAAATAGCTCCCTTACTGTGCATGCCATATCAAAAGGTATCCTGAATATATTACGATATAGTGATGGTATCTGATTGCCACTAGGCATTTAAGAAGAGGGGGGTTACAGTTTGCTTCCTCACTGCTGCACAGGAGATACCTACTATAACAACAACAACAACATATACCCAGTGTAATCCAACAAGTGGGCTCTGAGGATGGTAATGTGTACGCAGCCTTTCCCCAACCTTGTGAAGGTAAAGAAACACCTACTGCATATAAATAACCCTCCTTTCGAAAAGTTGTGTTGAGTGACGCATGAACCGTTTGTAACCAGCCAAGTTCGGTAATAAGTTGTTTGGGTGTATTTGCCACCATGAACTATTATTTGAGTAGATCAGCATGCATTGTCTGAGTTTTGACACTTGTTGAGAATAAACCTCATTTGCAAGTGCAATTTTAAAACCTGTTGAGCTCCGAGTTAGCTATACACTGCATATGCTTTGATAAATTGTTGTATTCATGTTTTGTTTGTTTTGTGAAACTGGTAAATTGTATTCCTAGCATTAAGGGTACTAAAAAGTAACAAAGTTCCTAACAAATCTACAAGTTGATCTATGTCCTCTATACACTGCTCTTTGCACCCAAAAATTAGAGATACAATGCATTTCCATTAACTTTTTGAATGGAATTAGATATTGACTGATCTCAGTACGTTCAGAAACCCCAAAAAATTCTGCATTCTAAATTTATTTTAGTAACAAAATTTCTTCTTCTTTCAGACCAATTGAATCTAAATTCATTGCCTTCTAAAATCTCGCATGATTTCACCTAGGGAAAGAACATTCTCCTCTCCATCTTGAGTCTTGACAATAAAATGAATAACAGGAAATATGAGTAAGAACACAAAAATTTACCCTACCAAAATATGTACAAGAACGTGATTGAAAACTATTGATGTACATTTCTAGTTGCTTTGTAGCTAGACAAAATACTTTGTACATCAAAAATTTAACCTTCAAATGAGGAGACTCAAATAATCACTTAAAGAAAGATCCGCAGATAAAGTTTTGAAAGCAGATAGACGAAATTTGGAGGGAACACTTGTTGAGAGGGAAGCATGCTGGACAAACGGAGATGCTAGCCGGAAGCACTAATAAGTAGATTCTAGATAGACGGAAGAGCTTTTCTTCTTGACTTTGATTTGCATCACCCACCAGAAAACTTAAAATCTACACCAATGATGTCAAAATGCAACTATCTCAAGAAAGGTATTAAGTAAAAAAAATGACGAGAGCAAAAACGAGTTTCCTGAAATATATCATACCAGCAAATAGAAGTTTGGGGAAAATAAAACAAAAGAGACATAGAATTTGTACCTCTTACCTCTTGAGACCTAGAATATTTACTAGAGAATCAAACCCAAATAATTCCAGTTTGGATTCTCTTTGAGGACCATTGCTACTATGATTGGATAATGACTCGTCTCTTTCTTCAGATGCCATATTTGGATGGACACCTACTTTGACTTTCCTGAAAAATGGTGTAATCAGAATAATTGTTGAAATGATTTTCCAGAGAAAAGAAAGAGACAAAACAAAATTCTTGTCTAGATATCTGCAAACCCTTTAATATTAAGAAAATGGTGGACATGCAGATGTACCCAATTTTGGCATATTTAACTATCCAGAGTATTGGAGCATGTGAGAAAGCAGTTGAGCACCATGGGCGGATGTATAGTATTAGCTACTGGTTCAGCCGAACCAGTAGTATTGGCTCAAACCATGTACATGAACAAAGAAATTCACTAAATGTGTACAAATATTAAATTTTTAACCATGTCGGGGGGTCAGTGGCATTTCAAACCCATAAAATTAAAATTCTTGGTTCGTCCCTGTTTCGTTTTTTCTTTTTCTTTTTTCTGGTAAAGGAGCAGAGAATATCTAAAACATTAACTTGTAAACTTGTAGAGAAAGCTATCAAACATCCAAAAGTATATCCATAGGCAAGCTCTGACATATTCTTAACCCTAAGTGATAACGTTCAAGCAATCGAAGAAAGTAAGCATTTCCATTAAGAGAGTGCCAAAGAGTTAAAATGTGAGTTATCAAATGGAAGCTAATGGGTCTAGTTTACCATGAAGCTTTTTTGTTTCGCATTCCCAGAGAGCACCAGCATCTACTTTACAATGCACAAATGAAGCAAATCTGAACTAGTATATTTAGTTGATAAAAACCTGATAGATCAATGTCACTATTTCCAATTGAGCCAATACTCTTTGCATATGGTGTACAATTTGGAGAGAGAGGAATCCAAGATGTTTCGAGGGCAAGAGCAGTTCAATACAGAAGACCAGGACTTCCTACATTTCTCTTTTTTATTTTTGGTGTAAAGAACAGTTAGTAGATGATGCAGAATCATTACTAGACTTTTTGGCCTCTTTGTATGTTTTTGTCCGGGGCTGTATTTGTAGATATGATATACCAGCCCTTTTGGGGTGTTGATGAATATAACATGTTGCCAATTTCAAAAAAAAAAATGCTCTTTGTATATATTAATGCAACTTTTTATAAGTAAAACTAATGAAATATTTTAACATACCCAAAATTTAAATAGAGATACTTAATATTTCAAATTCCTCAAAGTTTATTAGGAGAATTGACTTTGAGTCAAATTGTTGATCTTTTATGCCCTTGAAGTTTCAAAACATAAGTGAGAGGATGGATGAGAAAACAGTTCCACAACATTTTGAAGTAATTATACTAATATGAAAGCACAGTCATAGATTTCAGTAGTATTCCACTGACCCATTTACCTACAATACAATGTCCAAACCATGGCAAAGACAAACTATGTACATTGAGGATGTGCTCGGTACAGACGAAAATATTTTCCAATTTTCCTATGTTTGGTTGGTTGGTATTTTTGAAAACATTTTCTTTATAAAAACAAAATCCTAAAAATGAGGAAAATGACTTTCCCAATGAAAGTATGAAAAACAAGTTCCACAAGATTGTGTCCTTCTCAGCTTCCAACTCACCTCATCTTCACCCCTTCCCCATAGCTCCCATCCCCATCCATCACTCTCCAACCCCTTAACCCAAATCCATATAGTATTTGCCTAGATAATAATGTTTTTAAGATAATACTTTTTGCTTACATATATAATACAAAAAAAAAAAATAGTCCTAGAAAATATTTTTCATGAAAAACATTTTCTTTCGTAACTAACAACAAAATAAAAATCAACAGACTTGATAAATGGAAGAAATGTTGACCCAAATTCACATGTAGAAGTAAGCTCACACGAAATTTAACAGCTCTTCCTAGTGTTTTATCAATCCTTATGGCCTCTATAATTGCTCTTAAGTTCATAAATGGTTAAAAATCAAACGAAGTAAAAATTCCATAATTCAGCGCCATCAAATCCCAGAGCTATTAGTATACTACTAGTCAATACTAGTCAAAACGAGAGAAAAATAGAGAAAGAGAGAATACTTGAGATCGTGATTGGGGAGAGCAGAGGAAGATCCGGGACGAACAGAAGACATCTCAATAACAGCACTATCATTGTCATGAGCCACCACTGGACTGTATTTTCGTCCAATAACTGAAGGGAACTCATTTTCCTCCGCAATCTCAATCTCTTCTCCACCTTCCATTGCCTCCCAAATTCGAAGCAGTCAAGTCTGAACTACCCAAACCAGAAAGTGTAAAACGCGAGAAAAGGGGTTTTTAAGCTGCGATTCAGTGCAGAAAATGGAAATGAGGAGAAAGAGATCTGACAATTCATGATTTATTTATATGTAGAGAGATAAAAAGGGTGACTGAGAAGACACAAGTTGGGAGAGGAGACTAAAATTGAAACGGAGGGAAAATATGAGGGCTTTTTTTGACGAAGTCATAACTGTTTGGACCAAAATGGAAGGTACGAAGACTTCGAGGGGGAAATGGGAGAGAAAAAAACTTGTCACTCGTTGACTATTTCGTTTGACCATGGTTTTTATTTGAAATGAAATGACATCTTTGACTTTATTTGTTTGGTATTTGGGTTTAACATAGGGTGTGTTTGGTATGGAGGAAAATGTTTTCCATGGAAAATGTTTTATTAGAAAATGTTTTTTGGAAAACAAGTAGATTTTGGACTTATTTTCTCATCTTTGGTTGGTGACTAGAAAATATTTTCCGGAAATAATTTTTAGTGTTTGATTTATGAATGAAAAATATTTGTGAGAGACATCTTTTATTTTACTAGAATAAAAAATAATTTATGAAATTGAAAATATTTTTTAAAAATAAAATTATTACTTTTTTGGAGTGGTGGTGGGGTGGAGGTAGTGGGTGGGGGTAAGGGGTAGGGGTAGGGGTAGGGGGGGTAGGAGTGAAAAAATAAAAATTTGAAGTTGATAGTATTTTTAGAAAACAAAATTATTTTTTTTAGGAGTGGGGGGTGGGTAGGAGTATAAAAATAAAAATTTGAAGTTGAAAATATTTAAAAAAAGCAAAATTATTTTTTTGGGGAGGGGTTTGGTGGGAGTGGGGGCCGGCCGGTGGGGTGGTGGTTCAGGGATCGGGTGAAAAAATAAAATTTTGAAATTGAAAATATTTTTTTAAAAATAATGTTTTTCAAAAAAAAAAAAATTGAAATTGGGGAGAGTTTTGGAAAATGTTTTCCTTAATTTTTGAAGGGAAGTCATTTTCCTTAATTTTGAGGAAAATGAGTTGATTTGGAAAACATTTTCCAAAACTTTTGTCCCAAGCAAACATGGAAAAATTGGAAAACATTTTCCAGAAAATGTTTTCCTTCATACCAAACACACTCATAATCTTGTAAATTTAATGTACATTTGATTTGCTAGTATGTGTTTCATGTTTGGCCATAGAATTTCATATTTTTTTTTAATTTTATTTGATATAAAAATTGAGTTGTGTTTGTTTTTTTATAAAGAATAATTTAAATATTTTATATTTTTATGTATTTGAATATGATTTTAAAAGTAAAAAAGTAATAATTAATTTTTAAATTGCTTTTCAAAACTAAACTGCATTTTCAGAATGGGTTGAAATTTCTACATTTAAACACTGAAAAAAAATTATAAAAAAATAATTTTTTAAATTGTATTTGATAGCTATTATAAATATGACTAAATTTAAATTTATGAATAAAAGAATTTAGACTATTTCTCGCTTTGTGCGTGTCCACCCTGATTTTTCTTGTTTTTCTTTTCCTTCCTTGTTAAGCTTTCCTCATTTGTTTAGTAGTAGTATATCCAGGGGCGGACCCACGTTAACACCCTCGATAAAAAAATACACTGTGTATCTAAGGTGAATTTTTTGAATTTGTATTGATATATATATTTTGAACACCCTAAATCACAAATGGATGAGATAGCCCAGCGGTAGTTGAGCTCAAAGTTATGTGTGACATTCAGGGTTCAAATCCCTGCATTGGCGTTTTATTTTTACATTTTTGGTTTCAGTTTTTTTTTTTTTTAATTTAGATGTTTATACTTTTATTTTCCGAACCTCCTCAACAAAAATCCTAGGTCCGCCATTGAGTATATCATTTATCAAAGTTGCATCAAAAGCCAAATAGTTTTAAGTTTTTATCTCTTGAACATTGATTGGACCTCAATTGAGTTTTGACCATCTAGAAATTCACAAGATAATTTTTTACTTACTTTCTAAGTTTTGCACGGAACATTAAAGAAATTGTGACAATAGAAAATAAGCTCGAAACTCATCTTATTTTTAGATAATTTTATGCGTGTTATTATGTTAATAAATAACATGCAAAAATATAGAGAGAGAGAGAATTTTTACCCTCGCCCGAGCAGCCTTCAAGTAATATTATTTTATACTTTTCCCTATGAGTTTTCATCCCTTTTGCTTTCTAGATAACTTGAATTTGTAACCTTCAAATTAAAAGTGGGGAGTGTTTACCATCCGAGCAACTTCCTCTTATCACTTTCAAATAATTTTAATCACCATTTTAAGAGAGTGCAAATATATTGAAGACAACCATATCAAAATAACTAAATCCAATTTGTAACTCTTCAAACTTAATCATAACTAAATAAAAATAGTGGGAAAAAATATTTTATTTGTAGTAAAAGGAAGAACAAAAATAGATAATCACACTTTGATTTGATTTTGCACTGTAGCAAATTGTTTGTCAGTGATCTCTTCCTCAAATACTCGATCGCTCCCAGATCTCACTCGCCACCCTCGCTTCTATCGCTTATACAAATAGATTCAAAACATATAAATTGTGTTTCTGTTTATATAAAGCAAGAGAAAATTGTATATATATATGCGAATACATATATTTTCGTCCTATACGTGTATAATTATACAATACAATTATTGTCTGTCCAAATTTCTTTTGTCTTGCTCTCTTTCTCGTTTTATACATACACAAATTATTAGAGCTGTCAATATGGGCTAGTCCACCCCATCCGTGCTAGCCCATACAAGCTTCGACATTTTACGGGCCAGGCCGAGCTAGCCAATTTTTTGTGTGGGCTAGAAAAACGATCGGCTTAACCCACAAGTACGCGGGCTACAGGCTTGCCGGGTCAGCCCATTTTTTTAAAAATTATATTATTTTAGTATTATGAAATTAAATGATAAGCTATAATTTAAAATTATTATCATAAATATCAACAAAAATAATATTACATGATGTTAATGTTACTACTTTTTAATCAAATCCACAAATAAAATTATCATTATAATATTTATTAAGTTTTTTTCAAGTAAAAGTATTAATATCTAAATAGAAATATCAACTTAATTGTTTTGAGTTTGGACTCTCTTTAAATTTTAAATTTTAATAATATATTATATTTTTTAATTAATTTTTGTTGGCCCACGGGTCGGCCGTACCGGTATTTCTCAAGCCCCACAAATCAGCAGGCTTACTCAGGCCGGGTTAAAATCCTTTAATCAAATGGACTCCAAAAATCATAGTCCAGCCCTATTAAATATCGGTTTAGGACAGGCAGACCCAACAAACCTAGCCAATATTGACGGCTCTACAAATTATACAATTGATTTGTATACAACTATTTTTTTTTGTATATGTATAGCGAAATATACATATTTATATTTGCCGTGAAGCGCAATTATGTAAACTTTGTTATAACATACATGAATTTTGTGTTTGCTATATGTGAAAGTTGTTCTTAAATTTATATAAAAGATGAACAAAAAATAAATACACATATCTATAAATTGTCATATAAAATGCATAACTTGTCCAACTCTATATAAATATAATTATCTATTTATAAACAATAAAAATTAAAAAGATATGCTCCCTTTGTTTTTTTTGTAGTTGTCACAATTAGGGGTGTGCAAAAAACGAACCGAAAAAAATATTATTGGGTTGTTGTTATTGGGTAATTAGGTTTTTAATGGGTTTATAAAAAAAGTTATTGGGTTATTAGTTCGATATCGAGTTTTACTATTGGGTTATTGGGTAAACCGATGACCCAATAAGATAATAATATTTACTATTTTACCCTCCCTAATAATTTAATATATAACTAGACACTATATCTGTATCAAATTATTAATATTCTATCTACTTCACACTAGGCCGCTTTACTAGTTTTTATTGTTTACTAAAAACCTAAAAGCTAATGTAAGATTTCGTAATTGTATCTTTTGATTTTAGTTTTAGTTTTAGTCTTGTTGGACTAGTTGATTTTAGTTTTAGTTTGTAATTGTAGGTTGTAGCATTTGCAAGTTTGTAAAGGTCTGTAATTTGATTAACATAAAAAGTTTCATATTATGTTTTGGCGGTGAAATATAATTATAACCTTCGTATTATATTTAGATAAGTAAGAAGTACAGATATTTTTCTTATTGGGTAAATCGAAAATCAAATTGATAACTATAAAAAATTGATAAATCGAAAACCGATAAATAATATCTTATTGGTTTGTTATCGGGTTAGCTTATTTAAAAACCAAAAACCGATAAATCGAACCGATAATACATAAAATCGAACCGAACCGACCGATGCACACCCCTAGTCACAATTTTCTTTTTAAAATTTTTCAAACAGTAAAAATTATATTAAATATTTTATAATGTATTTTTATCATATTATTATGCAGAAAATTAAAACTTATAACATTTTTCGTATATTTAAATTTTTAATTTAAAATATTAAATTAATATAATATATTTTATCTTTTAAAATTAATTAAATTAACAATTAAAAAAGAACGAGACTAAATAGCAAATAAGATAAGTTTAAAGGCATGCGGAAAAAAAAAACAAATTAAATTAAATTAAATTAAAACAAGAGCGCATTCACCGCACGTATCAAAATAAAGAACCACTTCTCCTTTTGGCGCCCTAAATTTCGACGGCGAGCACTCTATTCCTCCGACTTAACTCCGGTGACCGTGCTTTTTTCAAAAAATCAAACTTAAAGGAGTGAGATTACAGAAATTCTTGCAGAAAATGAATCTCAATAGTGGCCGGGATGACTACAAGATCCTTCAAATAGTAGATGCCAGGGCTGCACTTGGCCAGAAAGTTAATCTCATCGGCGTCGTTATCGAAACCGGTCTTCCCAAGAAATCCAGGGGCACGGGTAATTTCTTCTTCTCAAATACTCTTTTCCTTACATTTTATGCAACGTCTCCCTTATTTCTACCTGTTTTAAATAGTTGAATGATCTTTAATATTTGACTATGAGATCCTTCGGGGGTGGCCCAGTGGTTTGAGCTTGGGACTTCCATGTTGGAGGTCTCAAGTTCGAAACCCCTTGCCAGCGAAAGCAAGGGGTTTGCCTTTTGGGTCGAGCTAGTCGCACCAGGCTTGCCTAGTGCGGATTACCTCTCCTATGTGGTTTGCGAGCTATTGCATAGAAGCGGAGTTTTTACGCTGTGCGCACCCAAAGGATAGCTCCTGCGGGTTTTCCTTGTCATAAAAAAAAATAAAAAATAAAAAAATTTGACTATGAGTATTTAGGAGTGTAATTGTTTACATGCACTTTCTGATTCCACATTTAGTTGAAAAATAAAAATAAATTCAACGACGAATTCGACTTGAAAGTTGAGGGCATTTTTTAAGTTTCACTAGTTTGTATCTCGAAGCTAGTCACTCATTTGACATCAACATTTGTTCAAGGTGCATTGAGCTGTTGAACATGATGTAAAACGAATCCCCAACTCGGGAACAATGTCAACTTGTTTAGAACCAGAAAAGGCCCTCACAGGAACACATCTGCTAATTGGTCTTTAGTTGGGACAATAGAAAGAGAAATAAGACCATCAAATAACTTTCTTGGGAAAAAATGACAATCCAGCTCAATATACTAGTCACCTTTGTGAAAGATAGTTTTAGCAACGTGGATACAACTTGATTGTCACAATAGGCAGCAGTCAAAGTAAGAGAGGTAATAGAAAATTCCACAAACAATTGAACGACAAAGAGTCCAAGACAGCTCTGCAACTACTTTTGGAAGGATCTGCACTCACTAAGGCTAAGGAGTAGTAGCTTTTTTCCTTGATTTCCATTTTGCCAAGCATGTCAGAACAACCAGTGACATTCTCCTTTGAATCTGGGTAAGTTTCCCAATCGCCATTACAGAAGGTTTGAAGAGAAAGAGAAAGATCATTTGAAATGAACAAGCCTAGGCAGACAAATGATTTCAGATACCAAAGGTGGGAAATGCTTCTTTGAAGGTGAGAAAACATGGGAGTGTGCATGAATGACTTAGCAGCTAACCTGCTAAGATAAGTCAGGTTGCTCGGCTAATTTTTTGTCGATTGTAGGATCTGATCGTAAACTTCCATCAGGTGCAGTACACTCAATTGCGGGTCCAAAGGGATATTGGCTGAAGGAAAATCTGAACAATGAAATTTATCCAATATTCCAAGAGTGAATTTTCTATGGCTGATCAGAATACATTAGCCAGTGTCTAAGACTTCCAAATACAGGAAGTAGTCAAAGACCCTTATTCATTGATTTTAAAAGTGGGATCCACAAAAATGCTTCAGCTTAGTGATCCGAAGCATGAGGTCTAGTCACCAGAACAATATCTGCATATAGGCATGAAAATGCAAAGGTCATTATCCTTATTAAAGAATAAAGAATGTTCATCCTGAGAGTGCTGCAATCCTCTAGAATGTAAGATTACTCAAAGCTTGGTATACAATTGGTTGAATTCCTATTTTAGACCATTAAGTGATTTCCTCACATGCAGACACTGAGGCTAAGAGAAGACACTATAGACCCTGAGGGATCTTTGTATAGATCTCCCCTTTTCAGCATCATAGAAGAAAGCGTTGTTCACATCTGGTTGGTATATATTCCACCACTTCTTCGCTGTTATATATAAACCACATAATGGTTGTTATCTAACTATTGGAGAACAAGTTTTAGTATAGTCTATACCCTCTTCACCAAGGTTTTCAAAAAGATCAAATAAATAGACTATACCCTCTTGATAAAAAAAGAAGGAGAAGGTATAGTCTATACCTTCTCTTTGACTATTCCCTATAATCTCCAGCTTTGCTTTATATCTTTCAAGTCCCAATAACCAATGTCAAATTCCACTAGGTTCCTAGTGTATTGGAGAGGATATAGTCATTATAATTAACTTGTTAGAATGTCCACATTAGTTGAGAAAATGGGTTGTTATCCTACAAGTAAATAAAAGTCTACCCTTTGTAACAATTTAAGTGTTCAGATGAGATGGTTACCAATACAATAGTACAAATGGGAAAGACTCGGATTGGTCAGATGACTCCAACGCACACAGCTCTCTTGCAAATCCTAGATCAGGTTGATCAATTGAATGCTTAAGTGAATAAAATCTGAGCAAGAATCAAGGAAATGTAAGGGCTATAGCAGCCAAAAAGAAAGCAATTGTGAAGAGTCCCAAGTAGGAGCTTTAAGGGAAAGGTGGTCTCTTTGATATGGACAATCCTCATCTCTTGAGTTAGCTGTTGGAATTGAGTTAGACCCAAAACCCATTTCTTTACATGGTATCGGGGCAAGACTTATCCCAATTCTTGTTTTCCAGTGTTGTTGCCCCATATTTAATTGCTCACGCTCTAGATATCCAACCATAGGTGTGAGGGGAAGGGTGTGTAAAGAGTCCCACATCGGTGCTTTAAGAGATGAGTGATCTACTTAATATTGTTTGGACATTTCTTACCTCTAAAACTAGCTTTGAGTTAAGTTAGGCCGAAGATCCATTTTCTTACGGAGATTAACAAAACCAATATGAGTGGCTAATTGAGCAGGAATGATGACTTCATCAAGGCAAATCATTAGCTACAAATATTTGTTGCTCAACTTTTTATGCATACCACAAGCACTTGTGTTAGTGCATTATAACAACAACATACCGAGTGTGATCCCACAAGTCGGGTTTTGGGAGGGTAGTGTGTATGCAAACCTTACCCCTACCTTGTGTGAGGTAGAAGGTTCTTTCTGATAGATCATCAGCTCAAGGAAAGTGTTTTAAAAAACAGGTTTGATAAATACAAGTGCATTGAGTTGTTGAATGCCATATGTTGTACTCATCACATTTTGGGATATGGAGTAGTTAATATCTCAAACCGTTTTTTTCCACCAACATTGTGTGGAATGAACATTTTGGGCTTGATTTTGGCGTCTTTTGTTTGTATTTTTGTAGATGTCTTTTGCTCCATTAGGATCATTGATGAGTCCTACCCAAGCCCAGGGATTGCAGTTAATTTTTTTGCCGAAACTATGGATAAGCTTCCTGAAGTGCTGACTGTTGGTGATATAATTCAGATCTCTCAAGTTGTGGTAACTAATTTTGCTCCAATATTTGCTTGTTGCCTTTTGGGTAAAAGATTCTTGAACATTTTTTCATGTGATGGAATTGTTGAAATTATAGATAAGAGTAACTAAATCCTGAAAATAAATGTTGAAATGGGCTGAATTTTCTTTTGAAAACTATGCACCATATTCAACAAGGTGTAAATATGGAGTTACAATTGGCATTACCTAGAATTCTTGGCTTTTTAAAGGGTGCACTCCTTTCCCAAACCAAATTTTGGAAGGACTTCCAATAGCGTGAGTACTTCCAATGGACCAGTTCATGATATTTTTACTAAATAGAAGACTTGATTTCCCCAGCGGTTGATATATTTTAGCATCCTTCACAATTCAACGATCCTCCTGTAGACAGAAGCAGCTCACCAGAGATTTTGTTGTTTCTTTTATATGGGATCTGATTTACCTACATTATGATTAGGACGGGCCGCCTTTGCAGTTAATCAGCTACTTGGAAGAGTGTTCTTATCCTCTGTTTTTTTACAAGGGGAAATGTGTTCTTTTCCTCTTAAGGGGAAAAGTGCTTGTTGCTTCTAAAAATTTATTAGAATAGATTGACTACTTCTTGTTCCGCAGCCCTTCATCCTCTAGACTCTGTTATATTTGAACTACTTATGAATCTACTATAGATCATGGGCAAAGGCCAAGTGGAAACAAATAAAAGTCAATTTCTCAAGGAAATAGATAAGCATTAATTGGATTGGCCAACAAACTGAATGCATGATCTTGTCCTGATTGAGTGAACTTTTATTGTTCTTAAGTATTATTTTCTGGAAGTAAAAAATATTGTGTCTATCCTTACAAGTGGTATTCTTCGGCTTGCAGATGAAAACTCATGGACCCGATATTTATGCTTTGTTCAACAAGAAGTTCTCTTCATTTGCAATATTTGACGGAAAGAATGATTCAAATTTCCTCCCTTATCAATGTTCTCCTAAGTACCATGCTAGAGAGCAAGACAAGAAATTTATACTGGGTTTGATGAAGTGGTTGGTTGATCACAAGATTGATACAGGTACTCGCAAGTCGCATCACTAGTGCCAACTGCTGAGTGATGCTTATAATAGAATTCTGAGCTAAAAGTACATAATAATTAATTATTTAGCTTCTGAAGGTTGCATAAAAGAATGTATCCAACATTGGTGATTCTATTTAGGTGTACATTTCCATTATGGATATACGGGTACATATAATATAGTGCATATTTGGTGTAGTTTGAAAGAATTTTCATGAAGAACCCTTGTCACACTTGTTTGACACAGACGTGTCAAGACAAAGAATGGATCCATATAGCATAGGATGGGGCAGCTAACTTTTCTTCCTGTGAAAGGTGTTTGAGATATGTGTGTGCACATGTACCTGTAGCTATATCTAGTTGTTTTAGCTTCTCACATAATCTTAGTTAATTGTAACTCTATCCTTCTTTGAACATCAGTTTTTCTTTCAATTGATCCACTAACAAAATCCCTTCCCAGATGCCATTTGTATTCTGGTAGTGCTTTTCCTTTTTCTTTGGTAAATTAATTTATTTTGTTGTTTGAATTTTCTGCAACCTCCCTCAGAATATGCTCACAATTTTCTTGGTACTCAGTAGATGCTTCATTTTCTTGATAGGTTTGACTGATTTACATTCATTGAAAGAGATCAGAGAAGGAGAACGTTTCAACTTGATCTGCAAGGTACTTTCTTTTAATAAGTGATCTGCAAGATAGTTGTGTCTTGAAATAACTGTTCTTAAATGTATCTTGAATATATTGGCAAGCACAGTATGCGCTACATCTTCTTAGGTACTGACACAACATTCAAAATCACTAACACTTCCATTGCAAATTACACTGGCATATGCCAGATTGTTCACGTATGTGAAGTTGAAAAAAACAAGTGGATGCTTCTCGTATGGGATGGCATGGATACTCCACCGGTCACTATCAAAACAAAGTGAGTGTTCCCTACTTTCTAATCAGGCTTCGAACTAGGGGCACAATAGTAATTTAATAGACAAATTTTAATTCCCCCCCTTCCCCCTTGATATGAGATGCTTGTGCAGGAAGGAGTAATTGATGATCTTCCCTGGATTTCTGACTTAGTTAAATGGCCACTTTGTGCTTGCGATGTGTGATTACTGGGCACTTCTGTTAGAATGATATTTCTTTTATCTGCTGTCACCAATGAACTAAAATTAAGTATGTGCTAGTGGAAACTATATCTATTTAATGCAAAACTACATATTTTTTTGGTAATTAAATACTCCTCCGTTTCAAAATGAATGACCTCCTTTCCTTTTTAGTCAGTTTCAAAAAGGACCTCTTTTGGTAACATTTTAATTTCAGTTTTTCACGTGGCATGTTTAAGGCCACAACATTAAAGGGCAATTTTGTACATTTGACATAACTTTAATTTAGGACCACAAAATTCAAAAGTCTTCTTTATTTTCTTAAACTCCGTGCCAATTCAAACTAGACCATTCTTTGTGAAACGGAGGGAGTACTAGATTTATATCATAGTTCAATGATGTTCTCTCTCAAAATAATGGTAAATTCGTTGAACAACAAGCTCAGAATTGGGGTTAAGAACAAGATATGCTTTGAGAGGAGGGGAAGACTGCAGATTGCTAGAGTCAAAAACAAATGTATCAATAGCTTGTTCTCTTGGTGTTATAGCAGTACTCTAGATAGGATGGACCAATATTTGAACTTTTTGGATTTTCTTTTTGTCGGGGTAGGGGGATGTAGTATGACTGTGGAGATGTTGTAGCTTTATCAAAAGAATTGGCCTTAAGAGCATAATTCAATAGGCCGAAGCTCTTTGATAATATTTCAAACATTAACGGCCAAACTTGTTTGCTTCCTGGTCTTAATGAGTTTCACCAAATTTCCTAGATAACTAAGATTTGTATTACTTAAATTAGAAGGTCCAAGAAAGATAAAGCCTCAAATGGCCCCTACAATATCTGCCTTCTTCCAATACATATAAAGATATAATCAAACCTCTGTTGAACTAATATTTACTTCAGAGAGGTAAACTGCATACCTGCTTGCCTGCTTCTTTGCAAAAAGCTTTTTCATATGTTATAAATGATTTGGTACCTGATCCTAATATGTTGTGGCCAATTGTTTTGTTATTACAGGCTAGAAGAAGAAATGGAAAACCCACTTCCATTGCAGCCTGTGGCCTTCACTTTGCAAAGAGATATTCTCTGTACCTTGCCACCTCTTGGAACTGTCTTGTGGGTAGCCGTTGATCGTTGCAACGAGAAACTTGGCTTTAACTTTCTGAAGAGCAATCGGTGGGTGAAACTTATTAACATTAGATGTGAACTTCATGCAGCATTGTGGCATGCTGTCCTAATGCCCTTTACTAAGGTTTGCTACTTATCTGATGAAGATGACATCGTTTTACAGCGCATGAGGTATTTCTTCTTCCAGTTTTAATACATAGATGGTACAATCTTGAGTGGAATTTTCTTAAAGAAAAATAATGTAGGTGTGAAACTCCTATCAGAAAAGAAAAAAGAAAAAAAATAAACAATTGCGTGAAACTCAATTGCATAATAAATGATGGTCATCATTTTTATTTGACAAGCATGTCATACATAGCCCATGACTTCATAACATGGATGCTCATGCCCACCACAATTATCAGTTCCATATCTACTCTTGGAAGCAAGGTGTTTTGTAACAATCTATTATAATACCATGCCCTCTGAATTTACCTCAATTGTTTGCAATTCCCTGATAGCCAGTACGATGAGCGTCGTAAATCCAAATTGGGATGGATGCCTTTGTCAAGCTTTCCTTGGCCATCTGACATAACAGGTTTTGCCTTGTATGCTCAAGCAATGTTTTTGATGCTTTAATAACACATTCTAACATTTCTTTTATTTCCTAAATTCTCAGAGACCGACTACCCTAATGTACCTTTTGTCTCCTTGATGAGAGCTCTGGCTAATCCAAAGGTATCTCAACCACTTTACTGGGCCGCTATTTCCTTCTTTTGCGCTCTCAGTATTCCAAGTATTGAAGATATATTAACACTATCTTTAACAATTTAATTATTGGACGTTGCAAAAAAAAACTTGCATCTTTTTGATTTTTTATTACACATTGGCATCCTAATGCGTTATGTGCTTTCAGTTGATCCTGGCTAGGCTGGAAGAGTGTAGTGATAGCGGAAGTAGTTTTTTCTTTGAACCATTTTTTTCCCCGATGTTGCAAACTACCTTACATCTTCACACTCAAACATTTAACATTTCATTTGATTTATAATTGATGCTGAAATGGCTAAAAATCCTATTAAAATGGCAATGCATGATATGCTTTGATCTCTTTAAAGTATCAGTTGACAGTTTATATCAACTGGGTGAATCTTCTGGATACTTGGCAGCGTTAAAGAGTAGAGAAAATGTTAGCAGTCAATTTTATGTTATTCCTTCCTGATTATTCTATTGATCTGGATGACTTCTCTTTGTGAAGTTGCTTCTTATGGAAATATATTTTCTTCGGTCTTAAATAAGAATAATAAGTTTCATTTCTCCTGCTGATTATACTGTATCTGTATTCCACTAGTGATAGTGGAAAAGGAGCGCACGGGAATAATATGTGGGGAAAATTGATGCTTGATGTAGTGCAAGTTTGTTTTTCAGTTTCATCATAGAAGCTATAGAGTTAGGATGATTCTAATAACATTCTTTTTCTTTTGTGCTACATATATGTGATATATGACTTCACACTTTTTATCACTTAACATCATTGAGCTTATTGTATGGCTTTTTAACTGTTGTATTTCCTTTTCTTACTGATTTTGATATGTTTTACTTGAGCTTTGAGAGTCTTTTGGAAACAACCTCTACCTTCACAAGGTAGGGGTAAGGCTGCATTACACATCACCCTCCCAAAACCAACTTGTGGGATTACACTGGGTATGTTGTTGTTTGTTGTTGTACGTCATTGAGCTTATTGCTTGCAGGTCATAGGTAAATTCCACTGTGTAGTTCGAGTGGTAGCGGCATTTCCTTGGCTAGCTGAAGATTTCCGTTCCCCTTCAGGGGTTTATAGGATCAGGTTGACCCTAGAGGATCCAACTGCAAGAATCCATGCATATCTGTATAAAGAGGATGCGGTAATAATTGTTTGTGTACTTAAAATCTTTTATCAATCTTTATCGAGTATACTGCAGCACATTAATAGCCATTTAGGGACTGTGTTTCATGACATAGCTCAGTATAAATATGTTTCCTGGACTTGGATATCAGTATTTTATGTATGGTTTTATGTATTTGTGAGGATGTATATGACATACCTATACTCATACTCAACTGTTCGGCTTTGTTATCTTGAAGCAAAATGAAGCTTCCTGTGTCATAGTTGTTGATATGGTACAAACAACTATTTACTTGCCAAATCATCCACCAATTGATTTGGGAAATGATGAGATTGTGGCCCTTGAAGATTATGGATGGCAGGCCTCGATGTGCTACATAAAGATGATGTTATAATATCTGTTGGTTTATATTATTGCATAAAATTTGCTATGCATGCTTTAATTGTTTGAGCTACTAACTTGTCGATCTTGGTTTTGACGTGATACTACTATACTTGCAGGTAATGTTTTTTGACGGCTACCCCTCTGTTTATACATTAACAAAAAGGAGGAATTTGTTGCTTGGAACTTCTGAAGGCGATGATGATAGTGAAATGAATGATCATTTTAGAAATCCACCCTGGATCATGTGTTGCTTAAAGTCTTACCATATCGATGACAATGATGTCTGGGGAAGTAGGAACTTTCGAATTTTTGCTACCACTCTGAAAGCATAGGAGATCGTCCATTCTGTATGCCTACAGTGCTTTCAATTAATGTTATGCAGTTTGGCCTTCTGCAAATGTACCTAGGCAGTTGCTAGCAAGTAGCTTAGAATGACCATAACCTATTTTCTTTTGCTTCTGTAAATGTAATAGTCGTTACACACAATAGCTTTGCTTTCATATAGTAAAAGAAGAATGATACTCCCTGTCATGTCTAAACTTTCTTCACTGTCGTTTCTTTTATTTCCTTTTGGTATCATATAAAACGTCTGCGAGAACCATCCATGTGGGAGTTGAGGCTACATGACATTCCCTCAAATCACTTGGCTGAGACAGTTAGTGAAGCTTTTTAGAAATAGAACGTCGTGAACAATGAAAGAAAGTATCAAGTAGTTTACTGAGGAAATTACGAGATACATAGAAAATATACTCGGCTGCAGACTACCATCAGATGGTTCGAATTTACTGTGTCAAGTGTTTAGAAACCAATGATTTGTTCGTCTATTTAAGTAAACAGAATAGCACAAGTGCTGCCAGATCTATCACTACAAAAGCAACATGGCTACAAAAATTATTCTCCTCTCAATGGTCTGAAACTACGTCCAAAATCACTGGACTAATATTCTAAGTACAGACTGAACAGGTAAATTGGAAGTTAATCATTTCTAACTTTCACAATTGAAGAAAAGATTCAGATTTGCACCAAACGAAATCAGCTGAAGTTCAGTATAGAAACACGAAACAATAAACGATCTCTTGATAGTAGTTGGTTGCATTGACATCTCTTACAAGTCATTGTGGTACTTTCAATATCCCAAGCAACTTAAGCAATCTAGAAAAATATTTTTATCTTTAAATTGTGCAATAAAGAGCTGCATCAACATTCAACCTAATCATTCAGAGTAAATTACGAAGATTAACGGAAGTAACATGACCACAGCCACTTTGTCACCACAAAGGTGTACTAAAATCTGAAAATTTAAGCATTTGATAGCAATAGGATGTGTCAAAATCCACTTCGGGAAAACAGAGTATTAATTAAACAAAACACAAGGAACAGGTTCAAACACTAAAACAATATAGAGATCTCATTTAAAGACAAAATGCTCATTCATCCTCCTGGCTGTGCAACCTAGCAAGCTTGTTTGTTATGACAACATCAAGTTGGGCAGCTCGCTCGACAATCTCTTTCCTCTTCCTAGTGGAAACATTGTGTGCGATTTCTGCACAGTAAGTTCTGGCAAGGAAAGAAAAACATGTTGGATGACAAGACAATAGATAAATTAAACTCATAGTCATAGTACAAATCAGGTGACTATTAAGTGAGCTTATCAAATTACCTGTTGTGCATCATTAGAATCTCGAGCTCACTAGCATTATGCACAACAAACTTCTTGAAGCCATTGGGAAGATAGTGGCGAGTCTTCTTGTCTGACCCGTATCCAATGTTGGGCATCAAAACACATCCCTTGAACTTTCTCCTCACTCTAGAATCAATACCCTTGGGTCTGCGCCAGCTTTCCTATTATAAAAAAATTGAATGTTCAGGTCCAATTAATAAGCTTGCTCAGTCCAAATACATAACTGAAGAACCAAAGACTACAAGAAACACCACATGAATTCACATGATTCAGTAGGGAAACTATAGGTAACAATATAGAAACTCAATAAGTTGAGAAAAACAATACAGTTCTTCATTTCTTTTTTCTAGAGAATAGAAAAGCAAAAAATTAATGTTGAACCCAATTAGTAGAGGAAAAGGTCACAGTTCTTCCTCAAATTAGAGCCGAGTATTCTTCTCCATTGACAGTGGCATTCAAGAACAAGCACAACTGCCACAAGCCCACAACAACACACTATACAGCCTGATATCACTTCACAGTCCAAACACCCCAAGACATACATCTATTAACGAGCAGTTGCTGAATACTAAAAGGTCTTATTTGGATGAATGGTGCTACAAGATAATAACAGAATGATAATAAACTCAAACAAACAAAAGATAAAGAAAAGGATGCCTATGTGATACTAAAAGGAGGATTTTTATCTGATTGGATGAACCGTAAATAAGGTATTTGCAGAACACTTGCAGTACACCGAACCATCTGCAATTTAGCTATCAAATGTAGTCATATTCGCCACAGAATATGAGCTAAGAATTCCAAGCAGCAAGAGATAAAAGAACAGTGAAGGCATGATAAGAAATGCAAGAGAGAATAAGGTAACTGCGTTACTGAATTAACACACTCCGGCACACACAAATTCTTAGAAGGGTCAATTCAACAGAATATAGTTAAATCGGGAAGCAAAAAGGAAAAATCACACCAAACACTTCACACTTATTCTATATAGATTCAACAAAGAGGGATTTGGGAAGCCGCAAGAGCCGAATAATAAACTCATGTAGATTCAACATTTCAAACAATAAATTTCAAGCAAAAGATTATACCTTGACAGTGATTCTTCGGTCACTCTGAGGTCTAATGAACCTCTTCACTCTCTTCTTCACGACCTTCTTGTTAAGCAGAGGCACGGCCATTGTTGTTGTTCTACCTTACCTTACCTTCTGCAAAAATATACGTAATACATTAGATGCAAAATTTACAAAGATGAATGAAGAAGACAACCTCTGGAAGAGAGAATACTCACTGTAACTAGGGTTTCTGCTGAGCCGCTAACTCCTTGCTAGAGAGGCTTGTTAATGGAGAGTAGTAGAACTATATACGAAAAAAGTTGGGGCTAATAACTAGGGTTTTCAGATGTGAAAGCCCAAAAGGCTGTTATTCGATGGGCCGTATATTTTCAAATGAAACTGAGGCCCACTGTAAGCCCATGAATAAAATGGAATGTGGTTTAATGTGTTTTCTTTTACTTTATGAATAACTACGTAAAGCGCGGACATAAATAATAATTGCATTAAATTTGTAAATAATTTTTTATTAATACCCATACACTAAATAATAGAAAAATAGGTTCTTAAAAAATATTAGCAATATTTCGACATGAATTTGATTATTTGTCATTATCACATAATTCAAAAATCTCTAATGAATGAATTATTCACATATAACTAATCATTGGTTCTAATGAATGAATTATTCATGATATATATACAAAGACTTTTCGTAATAAGAAGAAACATTTAAGTTGCATAGATTATACAATTGTGATGTATGTCCAAGGAGAAAATTCAAAAAATTGTTAACATATTCAAAAATAAATAAATTATGCTTACACATGAAAGCAATTATAACTTTTGAACTTGCATAATGAATTTCTTCATTTGATAAATGAGAAATTTCATATCTATGTGGGGAAAAAAAAATAGTATGTAAGCTAATATATAGTACTTTTAGGTTATATAATTTAATATAGAATATAGAAATATAAATTTTTGAAACTGAGTACAATAATTACTTGCTACACAATAAATGTACGTACTATATGTGATATGTTCAATATAACCGGAGAAAATAACTTTGCAGAAACATAAAAAAATAAAATTTAAAACATGTACTCAAAAACAACAATTAATATCATAAGCATAAATTAATGAGTGTAAAATAATATACCAGGATACATATAAATAACATGAAATATAAAGGAAAAAATCGAGTCCACTGAACACACAATATCTCCTTAAGAAAACTATTCCCCTCGAGTACAGGAGGTTTAAGGAATTAAATCCTCTCATGATTGAACGATTTTATTCACCAATTTATTGATAAAAAACAGTGGTGTTAGTAAGTCACTCAAAAGGAGCAAAGTACAAAAATATTTAATTTTGCGGAAGTAGAAGAAGAAGATTAGAATTTCTGTTGTTCTAAAATGAGAGAAAATTCTTCAATTTATAGACAACAAAGAGTAATGTGAATGAATGTTTACTGTGTCTTAACAAAAAGGTTACAACTATTTAGAAAAGTTATAACACTTCGGAAAGTTGACAACCTTTCATAAAAGACGCAAACTTTTCATAAAGTCGCAACTCTTCATTAAAGTCGCAACTTTTCATTAAAGTCGCAACTTTTCATAAAAGTCACAGTTTTTTATAAAAGTCACAACTTTTCATAAAAGTTACAACTTTTGATAAAAGTCCCAACTTTTGATAAAAGTTACAACTTTTGATAAAAGTTACAACTTTTGATAAAAGTCGCAATTCTTTATTAAAGTCGCAACTTTTCCGTAAAAGTCACATATTTTCATGAAAGATGAAGGTTAGTTTTGAAAATATATAAATTTAAAAGGAAATTCTTGCTTGTATTGGTGCCACATAGGTGGGTATAGGGTTCTCTTTCATATAAATATATGATATTAAAACAATACTCAAAAAAAAAATTAAAAAAAAAACATAAAGGATATTATAATAAATTTTAGTTTCTTTTAATCTTAT
This sequence comes from Solanum lycopersicoides, assembly GCA_022817965.1. Taxonomy (NCBI): domain Eukaryota; kingdom Viridiplantae; phylum Streptophyta; class Magnoliopsida; order Solanales; family Solanaceae; genus Solanum; species Solanum lycopersicoides. Next base: position 64,972,099 of record CM040619.1, read on the forward strand.
CACTCTGTGTAAATTTAAAAGTTGAATCTTGAAAAACTTGTCATTCATCAACCAATTAGATCAAATACAATAAATTTTAATTGCACCTGATTATATTTCTCAAAATATCGAAATAACAACACTAGACTCTTGACTCATTAGTAAATGAACTACTAATTGTTAAGCCATATGAACAATATGTGTTATGTTAAATCGAGATTTTTTTTTGATATCATACGGGAGATGTAACTTTTTACTACGGGGCTTAAGGTCATATTGAGTTTGTGGACAATAAAAGGAAAATAGAGTTTGTCGATAATCAATAACGATCGGCTATACAAAATTTGAATGAAGACAACTATGTTTCAATCCAACAAGAGATTTAATTATTAGGAAGAATAGCCAATTTAGCTTCTTGAACTTGGCACAATCTAAATCTCTCCATATAAAATCCTCGGTCTGGTGATGCAACATAATTTTTTTCTTTTGTAAGGAAAGAGATTGTAGTTGGGTTCAAATAGATCGGTGAAAAACGAGTAGGCAAGCATGCAGGTTGTACCAATCAGCTTTGAATTGTCGAGTAAAGATTAACCGAACGATCTTTCATGGTAGACAAGGCTAGTTAAGATTGAGATGCCCGCCTTTTGGTCTGGTGCTGCAGTTTTCTCTTTCTGTTGGAAAACTAGTTTCGGTTCTGACAAAACATCATGAGGGAGTGCTACTACTTACTTAATTCATCAATTTCCATCTATGAAAGGGATCCAATTTAGTATCTTCGTACGAATTCTAGTTGTCAACGAAGATCTTAGTCCCTTTCCTTGTTGTTCTCCTGTAAAATGAACAAAAAAAATAGTCTTTGAATGAGAACAGAATGTAGGAATAAAGCTATCATGTAGATATAAATAAATGTATTAAAAACACAAATATATCCATTAAAGACGAGTAAGCCACAACATCACCTATAATGAGTGCCAACTGTAATGTCCATAAATATTTTATGAACTTTAATGCAGTGAAATGAATTTTAAAGTTATTTCTTAGACATATATATTCTTATGTTAGTGAGACATATTCTTCTAGGTTACACAGATTGAGAACTAAAATTGAGATTTCATAAGAAATTGTGTGAATGACGACAAGTCGAAATAATGAAAGGTCATTTTACGACTGTTTTGAAGTGATATAACACTAAAAAATTTTGTTTATAAATTTGCTAAATTAGATATTATATTGGAGTGGAAAATAAGCATGAAGTAAATGAATATGTCAATAATTCATCATGCCATAATGTTAAGGGAAACATTGTTCTCAACCATTTACGAGAAATTTTCATTTTTACATATAAGAGATCTAAAAGGTATGCAAATTATAAAAGGGCATGAGATTTAATTTTGTCCAACGAATTTGTTGGATTGAGTCTAGCTGAGAACTAGCTTTTAAGTGACGATCTCACCAAAAGAAACCATCCTACAAATCAGGTGACTATTAAGTGAGCTTATCAAATTACCTGTTGTGCATCATTAGAATCTCGAGCTCACTAGCATTATGCACAACAAACTTCTTGAAGCCATTGGGAAGATAGTGGCGAGTCTTCTTGTCTGACCCGTATCCAATGTTGGGCATCAAAACACATCCCTTGAACTTTCTCCTCACTCTAGAATCAATACCCTTGGGTCTGCGCCAGCTTTCCTATTATAAAAAATTGAATGTTCAGGTCCAATTAATAAGCTTGCTCAGTCCAAATACATAACTGAAGAACCAAAGACTACAAGAAACACCACATGAATTCACATGATTCAGTAGGGAAACTATAGGTAACAATATAGAAACTCAATAAGTTGAGAAAAACAATACAGTTCTTCATTTCTTTTTTCTAGAGAATAGAAAAGCAAAAAATTAATGTTGAACCCAATTAGTAGAGGAAAAGGTCACAGTTCTTCCTCAAATTAGAGCCGAGTATTCTTCTCCATTGACAGTGGCATTCAAGAACAAGCACAACTGCCACAAGCCCACAACAACACACTATACAGCCTGATATCACTTCACAGTCCAAACACCCCAAGACATACATCTATTAACGAGCAGTTGCTGAATACTAAAAGGTCTTATTTGGATGAATGGTGCTACAAGATAATAACAGAATGATAATAAACTCAAACAAACAAAAGATAAAGAAAAGGATGCCTATGTGATACTAAAAGGAGGATTTTTATCTGATTGGATGAACCGTAAATAAGGTATTTGCAGAACACTTGCAGTACACCGAACCATCTGCAATTTAGCTATCAAATGTAGTCATATTCGCCACAGAATATGAGCTAAGAATTCCAAGCAGCAAGAGATAAAAGAACAGTGAAGGCATGATAAGAAATGCAAGAGAGAATAAGGTAACTGCGTTACTGAATTAACACACTCCGGCACACACAAATTCTTAGAAGGGTCAATTCAACAGAATATAGTTAAATCGGGAAGCAAAAAGGAAAAATCACACCAAACACTTCACACTTATTCTATATAGATTCAACAAAGAGGGATTTGGGAAGCCGCAAGAGCCGAATAATAAACTCATGTAGATTCAACATTTCAAACAATAAATTTCAAGCAAAAGATTATACCTTGACAGTGATTCTTCGGTCACTCTGAGGTCTAATGAACCTCTTCACTCTCTTCTTCACGACCTTCTTGTTAAGCAGAGGCACGGCCATTGTTGTTGTTCTACCTTACCTTACCTTCTGCAAAAATATACGTAATACATTAGATGCAAAATTTACAAAGATGAATGAAGAAGACAACCTCTGGAAGAGAGAATACTCACTGTAACTAGGGTTTCTGCTGAGCCGCTAACTCCTTGCTAGAGAGGCTTGTTAATGGAGAGTAGTAGAACTATATACGAAAAAAGTTGGGGCTAATAACTAGGGTTTTCAGATGTGAAAGCCCAAAAGGCTGTTATTCGATGGGCCGTATATTTTCAAATGAAACTGAGGCCCACTGTAAGCCCATGAATAAAATGGAATGTGGTTTAATGTGTTTTCTTTTACTTTATGAATAACTACGTAAAGCGCGGACATAAATAATAATTGCATTAAATTTGTAAATAATTTTTTATTAATACCCATACACTAAATAATAGAAAAATAGGTTCTTAAAAAATATTAGCAATATTTCGACATGAATTTGATTATTTGTCATTATCACATAATTCAAAAATCTCTAATGAATGAATTATTCACATATAACTAATCATTGGTTCTAATGAATGAATTATTCATGATATATATACAAAGACTTTTCGTAATAAGAAGAAACATTTAAGTTGCATAGATTATACAATTGTGATGTATGTCCAAGGAGAAAATTCAAAAAATTGTTAACATATTCAAAAATAAATAAATTATGCTTACACATGAAAGCAATTATAACTTTTGAACTTGCATAATGAATTTCTTCATTTGATAAATGAGAAATTTCATATCTATGTGGGGAAAAAAAAATAGTATGTAAGCTAATATATAGTACTTTTAGGTTATATAATTTAATATAGAATATAGAAATATAAATTTTTGAAACTGAGTACAATAATTACTTGCTACACAATAAATGTACGTACTATATGTGATATGTTCAATATAACCGGAGAAAATAACTTTGCAGAAACATAAAAAAATAAAATTTAAAACATGTACTCAAAAACAACAATTAATATCATAAGCATAAATTAATGAGTGTAAAATAATATACCAGGATACATATAAATAACATGAAATATAAAGGAAAAAATCGAGTCCACTGAACACACAATATCTCCTTAAGAAAACTATTCCCCTCGAGTACAGGAGGTTTAAGGAATTAAATCCTCTCATGATTGAACGATTTTATTCACCAATTTATTGATAAAAAACAGTGGTGTTAGTAAGTCACTCAAAAGGAGCAAAGTACAAAAATATTTAATTTTGCGGAAGTAGAAGAAGAAGATTAGAATTTCTGTTGTTCTAAAATGAGAGAAAATTCTTCAATTTATAGACAACAAAGAGTAATGTGAATGAATGTTTACTGTGTCTTAACAAAAAGGTTACAACTATTTAGAAAAGTTATAACACTTCGGAAAGTTGACAACCTTTCATAAAAGACGCAAACTTTTCATAAAGTCGCAACTCTTCATTAAAGTCGCAACTTTTCATTAAAGTCGCAACTTTTCATAAAAGTCACAGTTTTTTATAAAAGTCACAACTTTTCATAAAAGTTACAACTTTTGATAAAAGTCCCAACTTTTGATAAAAGTTACAACTTTTGATAAAAGTTACAACTTTTGATAAAAGTCGCAATTCTTTATTAAAGTCGCAACTTTTCCGTAAAAGTCACATATTTTCATGAAAGATGAAGGTTAGTTTTGAAAATATATAAATTTAAAAGGAAATTCTTGCTTGTATTGGTGCCACATAGGTGGGTATAGGGTTCTCTTTCATATAAATATATGATATTAAAACAATACTCAAAAAAAAAATTAAAAAAAAACATAAAGGATATTATAATAAATTTTAGTTTCTTTTAATCTTATCACTCTGTGTAAATTTAAAAGTTGAATCTTGAAAAACTTGTCATTCATCAACCAATTAGATCAAATACAATAAATTTTAATTGCACCTGATTATATTTCTCAAAATATCGAAATAACAACACTAGACTCTTGACTCATTAGTAAATGAACTACTAATTGTTAAGCCATATGAACAATATGTGTTATGTTAAATCGAGATTTTTTTTTGATATCATACGGGAGATGTAACTTTTTACTACGGGGCTTAAGGTCATATTGAGTTTGTGGACAATAAAAGGAAAATAGAGTTTGTCGATAATCAATAACGATCGGCTATACAAAATTTGAATGAAGACAACTATGTTTCAATCCAACAAGAGATTTAATTATTAGGAAGAATAGCCAATTTAGCTTCTTGAACTTGGCACAATCTAAATCTCTCCATATAAAATCCTCGGTCTGGTGATGCAACATAATTTTTTTCTTTTGTAAGGAAAGAGATTGTAGTTGGGTTCAAATAGATCGGTGAAAAACGAGTAGGCAAGCATGCAGGTTGTACCAATCAGCTTTGAATTGTCGAGTAAAGATTAACCGAACGATCTTTCATGGTAGACAAGGCTAGTTAAGATTGAGATGCCCGCCTTTTGGTCTGGTGCTGCAGTTTTCTCTTTCTGTTGGAAAACTAGTTTCGGTTCTGACAAAACATCATGAGGGAGTGCTACTACTTACTTAATTCATCAATTTCCATCTATGAAAGGGATCCAATTTAGTATCTTCGTACGAATTCTAGTTGTCAACGAAGATCTTAGTCCCTTTCCTTGTTGTTCTCCTGTAAAATGAACAAAAAAAATAGTCTTTGAATGAGAACAGAATGTAGGAATAAAGCTATCATGTAGATATAAATAAATGTATTAAAAACACAAATATATCCATTAAAGACGAGTAAGCCACAACATCACCTATAATGAGTGCCAACTGTAATGTCCATAAATATTTTATGAACTTTAATGCAGTGAAATGAATTTTAAAGTTATTTCTTAGACATATATATTCTTATGTTAGTGAGACATATTCTTCTAGGTTACACAGATTGAGAACTAAAATTGAGATTTCATAAGAAATTGTGTGAATGACGACAAGTCGAAATAATGAAAGGTCATTTTACGACTGTTTTGAAGTGATATAACACTAAAAAATTTTGTTTATAAATTTGCTAAATTAGATATTATATTGGAGTGGAAAATAAGCATGAAGTAAATGAATATGTCAATAATTCATCATGCCATAATGTTAAGGGAAACATTGTTCTCAACCATTTACGAGAAATTTTCATTTTTACATATAAGAGATCTAAAAGGTATGCAAATTATAAAAGGGCATGAGATTTAATTTTGTCCAACGAATTTGTTGGATTGAGTCTAGCTGAGAACTAGCTTTTAAGTGACGATCTCACCAAAAGAAACCATCCTCATCATCTCTCCAGCAAGGTAATTGAAGTCGTCATACTCCAACTCAGGATAAATATAGTCAAAGTCACTGTAATTATAATAGTTTGAGAGACTATGGTCAAATTCATCATTGGCAGGGTTGTAATCACAAATTTGAGCACTTGATTCATAACCACGCGTGCAATCACGATGGCACTTCAGATCTATAATCTTTTGTCGACATCTCGTTCTAACATCCTCTTCAAGATCAATGCTATAGCAATGGCGCAAGTCAAGTAATTCAAGCAAGGGACAACCATCAATGATGGCACACAGACCTTCATTTGTCATGGTATTCCTCAAAAGTGCAAGGTGTCACAATTCAGGCATATTTAATGCAATAGCATGAGCTTGATCATCAACATTGATCTGTAATCTTCTAAATCTTGTCAATCCTTCTCTAAATCCATAGACGTTCAATGTAAATGACTTCACTGAGAGCAAGAACGACCAATAACTTCAATATCCATTATACTAATAGAAGTAAAATATATGTGTAACTCCTCCAACAACAGGAAATTCTTAGCTACTGCAACTAAATTTCTCTTACAAATATTATCACAAACGACAAGTCGTAGATGACTTCGTTGATTTGATTTGTTCAGCAGTGCATAAGATTAGATTAAAAAACATGAAAATACAACAAACTTACTTTTGAGAAGAGTGAAAATTCCCATAGAGCTTAGAGCTAAATTAGTTAGAAAGCATACACACAGAGTAAATTGACAACACAAAGATAAGAGATCTAAAGTAATATAAAAGTCTGAACATGACAAATGACACCCAAAAGTAAACAACACGGACTGAAGAGAAAGTCATGCACTTGAAGCAAGAATAAAGAAATGGATTTATTGATTGTATTCTAGCACCCGTATCCGCACTTAGATCCATACCCTGTAAAATTTGTGTGATGAAGAATCTAACCTTTAGATCTACATCCGAATCGAAAATTCACACCCGAGGCTGAGCAACATAACTTGCATCATATTCGTATGAAGAAATACATCAATTACTTGGATTTTTTTTTTGTAAGGAGTGGTAACAAAAGCTTACAGCAAAAACAACATTATAATCTTCTCTCCCTTGAAATGGGACAAGAAATGAGAGTGAAGCGGTGTAATTTTCTTACCACTAGACCGAGGGCAAACTAAGGAAGGGGAGTGAAATTGATCTAAGATTTTTAATCCTCTGGTAAAGCAAGTTCATCAAGATAAGACTAGCCTTACAAAGTGTTGCAGATAAGCCACTGATCCCTCCCCACCCCCTCAAAAATATGAAAAATCTAATAAATCAACTATGCTCAACAAAAAATTATGGTGTCGGATTTACATGAATCCGTTGTATAGCTTCCAACCCATTTTTCCATTTCATTCCAATACCAGGGGTCTCCATAACTAGTGACTCTTTAAATCACACACTTATCCCTACAAACATACAAGTATCTGATTAAAATAAAAGGACTTCTTAGAGACACCAAATTGTAAATAATTTAAAATTTTTGACAAAAGACTGTTGTATTCCTTAGCAATAAGGGATGATGACCACCTTCAACAAAAAAAATTACAAAAAAGAGAAAATAGAGTCAAAATTTACAGAGCTCCTAAGAAACTGACAAATTCATATTTTTCTCTATACAGTTCTCCTTACACCAACTAACAGTATGACTAAGGAGTGTGAATATAACAATAATAACTTAGTCCTAATTCCAATTAGTTGGTTTCCTTATATGAAAATTCGGCTCCCATGTCATTGTCCTTAGATAAATTTGCATATACTACAAGAAATTGTTGGTCTTTTTATACTCATTTTTGTGTAATCGGCATATATGAAGGTTACACAAAACATGACTAAACCACCTAAACTGATTTTTTTTTGTATTTATGTATGATACGTGCACCCTTAGTCGAATATGTCTAATTTTTTTTTATTCCATGTTAGCATCTGCATTTCCACCAACAAGATCTTAATATATTGAAATTTTGAGGTCCAAAATTCATTTTCAGATGCATTTTTTAATAGAGAGGATGGATACATTGCTTCTTGCAATAGCAGAACCTTAACTTATCTTAATTTTATGCTTAGTTATAACTCTTATTATAGAATAGGAGTTCTCCATTTCAATCCTATTCTAATTATATATGAGAAAGTTTCATCAATCATGATATCCTAAAAGTCTGAGATTATATGTGAGAATTATCTACATTTGCTTGTTACTCTTGCATTTATTTCAAATCTATTTCTGAAAAATAATTTTCTTGACCGGGGGTCTATTAGAATCAAGTTCTCTACCCCATAATGGTAGAGGTAAAGACTGTGTACCCCTTGTGGGAATATATTCAGTATGTTGTTGTTATCTACATTTAGCCAGCAAATTCATGTATTTAATCTCATTTCAAATATATTCTTCATGAGGCTATAATTAGGATACATACATTTGTCTTATCACTACCTATACTATATTTTTTAGTCTTTTAAAGCATCTTGATAGTCAAATCAGTTGATTTTGCGACTTTCTGCACTGGTGATAACAAAATATGAGGAGATATTTATACTTTTATGCGTAATAAGAATTGAGGAATAAAAAATTTATTTTATATAAAAATATTAAGTGAAATTAGGATTCCAACACCTTTTAATATATCGTGAAAAATAAAAATAATTTCTCTACCCTTATGTTTTTGTATTGGTAATTAATTAATTTGCCATTCAATTAATTCTAATTTCTTACTAATTATGAAATATATCGATAGTTCATGTAGTTATAAAATATAATGACAATTTATTTTAAAAGATCGCAAAAAATATTTATTTCATGCTTAAGAGAAATATAATATATTCATATACAAGAGAAATACAATGTATCTATGTCATTGCATATTCATATAAATTAGAAAAAATACATAAAGTGACATTTGAAGTTGTCCCGAATTTTTAGAAAAACACCTTGACTATGCAGAGTCCTATTACCCCCCTAAACTATTCCGAACATATATTATTACATCATTTTGGATCAATTCCAGATTTTAAATGGCAAGTGTAATCACACACCAATCATTGTGTGACACGTGTTAATTCAATTTGAAATATATTTTTTTTTCATTTTAAGTTTTTCTTTATTTCTTTCTCTTACTTTTTGACTTATTTTAGTTTTATTATTTTTATTTTTATTTCATTTCAATTTTTAGTTCATCTTCCACCCCAACTTTCAAGCTCCCTCCATTTTCTATCTTTATTTCTTCTTCTTCACCTCTTATCCTCACCTAACCCCACAACCATATCAAGTTGAGCCCCTTCATTTTCTTTCTCTTTTCTTCTTCTTATTTGGTCAAATTTCTTACTTTCCAAAATTATACTACTTTTTAGATTTTGTTGAGTTATTGATAACAAAACTAATTATTTTTTTAAGAAAGATCAAAATTTTGAAGTTATCATCATTTAATTTATCTCATTTTCATATAAATTCAAAACTAGAAATGATAATTTTGAAAACATAAGAATTCTCCGAAAATTGAAAAAGTTTAATTAGAATTTAGATAAAAAACTAAATAATGTCCACTAATCATCTTGAAATCTAATGAGTTTATCACATTGTTCAAAATGTATTAAAATGTCTAGATATAATTTTAAAATTGAAGAGAGTTAAACTAATAGTAGAATAAAAGAGAGACGGAGTTGTGGTAAAAAGTCACATTGAAAGTGATAAGTTAATGAAGATGACAATGAATTTTTGAAGAAAGAAAAAGAAAAAAATAATAAGGAGAAAAATTTAAAATAATAAGAAAAATAAAAATATATATTTTATAGTAAAATTCTGTAAAAATAAAATTACATTCGTTTTTTTAGTTTGTTCACGGTCTTTAAGAGAGTGTATACACTCTCCATGCCAGGTGGACAAAAAATGATGTAATAATATCAGTTCAATATTGTTTAGGGGGAGGGGGGAAGGGGGAGAATAGGACACTTGCATAGTTTAGGTGTCTTTTTAAAAATTCGGGACAACTTCATGTGTCACTTTATGTCTTTTCTCTATAAATTATAATATTGGTATTTTGTGAGATATTCGTTTACGTTGAAAATATTTTAAATGAAAAACATTTTTCTTCATACCGAACACAATATCCATAGAAGCTATATTTGTTCGATAGAAAGACCGATTTCCACGACACAACTTACTTGGGCCCAAAACAAATTGATAGTATTTAAGAGATTTTATCTTCATTTCGCTAGGGCTTAACACACACATCTCGCCGGTAGCTATTCAACCACAAAATCACCAAATTGGTTTGTTTTTTCTCTCTGTTAATTTATCTCTGTTAAAGAAATTATCTCTTAGTTCCGATGATATGAAAAGTTTGATATGTCTATTCATTTTCCTCTTTATAAAAAAAACTTCAATCTCAAATGAGTGCTATGCAAAGTCAGTAGAACAGAAATGCTGAACATAGTAGTAAGTTACATTAGGCACAAAACAAACACTTTGTAGACATAAAAATGCACAACTATGCCTTTAATAGAAATAAATATAGTGTTTAACGAATAATCAAACAGAACCTAAAACAAAACATGAAATATGCATCGTAAACTCTCACGTCAATTCAATCACCATAGTAAATTATTGCCTGCATAACAAAATAGAATGTTATACTTTGTTTTCAAGCTAGAAATAAGGAGATACATCCTATAAGGTGTATTTGCTACCAAATTCAAACTCTCATTACATAGCTTAAACATCGTTATTTTAGATAAATATAGAGGCTATATTTGTTGGGTCGCATAAATAAAGTTACTCAGCCTGTGTAATTTGTTCGATGAATAAGGCCCATATTCTAGGTGGTTATTAGACCGCCCAATATGCTATAGGCCCAAAACAAATTGGGCGCATGAGATATGTACTAGAGTATCTAGCAATTGTATCTAAATCTCGTTAGGGTTGAAGACACACACCTCTCGCCGGTAGACGTCACTCGCGGCAGAATCAGTCGGAAAGCCTCAAAATGGTTACTTTTCTCTCTCTGTTATTTTCAATTTTGTTTAGCTTGTTATTTGTTGCCTGATAGATCAGTTGTATATTAGTCTTCATGGCTTTTGTTCCAGGTCTACACTGTACTGTATCAGTTATACCTTTGCTAATTGCTTGCTATATGATATCTAAGACTATATTCTTGGTTGTTCCTTTCGATTTACGCGCTCAAATGTATGTGTTGATCCTGATTAATTTTAGGGCTCGTATGTGGAAATAATCAATTGCATTAGTTACTTTCGCCACTAAATATTAATGTATACAGTTTTTTTAAATGTATTTTGCTGTCATTGTGATTGCTGATGCACTCTGTGTTGTACATATCCTACTTGATTATTTTACTGAGTACAACATTTGAATAGATTTTATGATTCTACAGATGAGGCTACTTTAAAAAGTTAAATTTGTTACAAAATAAGATTATTAAATAATTAGTAAAGACATAGTGAGAAAATAAATAAATTAGACCAAATTGGTCGTTACACAAAGTGAGACAGATCCCTAACTGTTGATTTAATGATAACTTAAGGTTTGGACAGTGGAATTGTGTAGTATAGTTCAAGTTATTTACTCGATGTATTGAATAATTGTTCGTACCTTTGTGAAAAAACAAGCTTCTACCGTTGTTTGACATGGACAGATTTTAATGAAAAACTGTGGAATAGCTCCCCTTTTTAGTGTTGGTAAATTGACTTATGTTCTTTCAGCTTTCATTTATATAAGTGGTAAGATTTTTGCACTTAGGCTTTGGAAACATCATACTAAAGTGAATTGTGTAACTTCTTGTCCATATATAGGCAAGAGGGTTGAAGAAACATTTGAAGAGGCTCAATGCGCCTAAGCATTGGATGCTTGATAAACTTGGAGGTGCTTTTGTAAGTGACATGTCTTTCCCTTGAGTCTTTTTTTTAATAGTACTCTTACTTCCCTGCTTCTTGACTTTACTGCTCTCTTTGGTCTCTACTGCAGGCTCCCAAGCCTTCTTCTGGTCCACATAAATCAAGGGAATGTTTGCCATTGGTTATTATCCTCAGGAACAGGTTGAAATATGCATTGACATACCGTGAGGTCATTTCTATCTTGATGCAACGCCAAGTTATGGTTGATGGGAAAATTAGGACAGATAAGACGTACCCTGCTGGTTTCATGGGTAAGAACACCTCCATTGGATTGTTTTTTCATTTCAAAACCTTTAGATTATAGTTTCCTTATATCTGTACTGTCTAGGTTTTGTTCATTCCCAGACGATAGTAATAATACTGATTCATCTATATACGCATGCTTTCACAGTTTCAAAGACAATTGTTGATCTGTGTACAAAATTTTTCATTAAAATTCATGTTGAGAGTCTCTTTTATTTCCTTTTTTCTTGTTTCTATGTTTGTTGAATCCCTTTACAAATTGGTAATGCTCACATTTTCTTCATATAGACGTTGTTACGATTCCAAAGACAAATGAGAGTTTCAGACTTCTTTATGACACTAAGGGTCGATTCCGTCTCCACTCACTCAGAGACGAGGAAGCCAAGGTTTGATTTTCATATTTTTGAATTTTTGTGTTGACGGTACTGAGTAGATAATTGTAAATGTTTTGCTCATCTGATCCTGTTCCTGTTTTTTTTTGGTTTCCTTTTGATGCTGTGCTGTTGGAGTAGTCACATTGTTTTCTGCTCTTTGCAGTTCAAACTTTGCAAGGTTCGATCAGTGCAGTTTGGACAGAAGGGAATCCCATATCTCAACACTTACGATGGAAGAACAATCGCTACCCTGATCCCCTCATCAAGGCCAATGACACCATCAAGCTTGACTTGGATTCCAATAAGATTGTTGACTTCATCAAATTTGATGTTGGTAATGTGGTCATGGTGACTGGTGGTAGAAACAGGGGGCGTGTTGGGATTCTTAAGAATAGAGAGAAGCACAAGGGTAGCTTTGAGACAGTTCACATTCAGGATTCCCTGGGTCATGAGTTTGCTACCCGTTTGGGAAATGTGTTCACTCTTGGTAAAGGTAGTAAGCCATGGGTGTCTCTACCTAAGGGTAAAGGTATCAAGTTATCTATCATTGAAGAGGCTCGCAAGAGGATGGCTGCTCAATCAGCTACAACTGCTTAAAAATCATAGGTTGAACTTGAGATGAATTTAATAGGTTGGACCATATTTCTCTTTGTTTAGAGGGATGCCATTTTTATTTTTTGTGTTGCATTTTGACATCTGTGTACTCGTTACTGCTTTACATACCTTTTTTTTTGTCAGGAAAAAAGAAAGACTGAGTTTTGATCAATCAGTTGCCTTTTATGTGATAGTATTTTATTGCAACAGAGCTTAATGACCTTGTCCATGAGTTTATTCACTTATTTCAAAATGAGTTTTTGCTTGTAATATTTTCTAATACAACGTGGAGTTGGATTCAAATTTGGTATATACTAAACCTGATTCCTCATTTTATTTGCACTAACTTCGAATTAAGTTGGCTGTTTTGTACTGCAAATAGTATAATATAACACAACTGTCTAATTTGATAAATTTTCGTTTATCCCTTTTCTAATGATCTTTTATTTTGATTTAATTGTGTTTATTTGTAAGAGTTATTTCATTAGAGTTAAAATGAGAATTTTAGTCATAAATCATTCAGCATATCACTTAACTGAGCGAGTGCAATCAAGTTTTAATGACACTTGATATTGGTTCACATAATCCATCCGTTTTACTGCGTAAGGGAAGGGAAAGTTGGAATAAAACATCCTCACCAATAAGATGAAAGTTTTCCATTGTCTAGATGCAATTAGTGTTCTAGTGACAACTCTTTTAAGACAAAAGATCTACTAAAATTATGTACTTCATAAAAGTGATTTAAATCTGCTAATTAAGTGCCTAAATCCATTTTATGTATAAGTATTAGATTGAATACAAAGTTTAAAGAAATTATCAATGAAAATTGATGATATGAAATATTTTACATGACTATTCATTTTCCATTTTATACAAAAGAACTTCAATTTTAAGTGGGTGCTTTGCAAATAGTTAGTACAGTAAAAATGCTGAACATTGTAGTAAGTTATGTTAGGCACAAATCAACACTTAGTAGACATTAAAATGCACATCTTGGTACGCCTTAGTTGTAATAAACATAGTGTTTAACGAAAGAACAAATAGTAAATTGTTGCCTGTATAACAAATTAGAATGTTTTACTTGGTTTTCAAGCTAGAAATAAAGAGATACATCCTATTAGGTGTATTTGCTACCAAATTCAAACTCTCATTATATAGCTTAAACATGTTATTTCAGATAAATATAGAGACTATGTTTGTTGGATCGCATAAACGTTACTCAGCCCGTTTAATTCGTTCGATCAATAAGGCCCAACATGCTTTAGGCCCAAAACTAATTTTCCCTAGATTTAAGAGAATGTATCTTCATCTCGTTAGGGTTTAAAACACACACCTCTCGCCGGTAGCCATCACTCGCGGCAGCTAATCTGTCGGAAAACCGCCAAAATGGTTAGTTTTCTCTCTCTGTTAATTCATCTCGTCAATGTTGTTTAGGTTATTGTTTGTTGCCTGATAGATTAGTTGTATTTTAGTTTTAATGGCTTTTGTTCCAGGTCTAGACTGTACTGTATCAGTTATACCTTTTCTAATTGTTTGCTATTTGCGTAATGCATCTACGATTATATTCTTCGTTGTTCCTTTCGATTTATGCACTCAAATGTATGTGTTGATCCTGATTAATTTTAGGGCTCGTATGTGGAAATAATCGATTGCATTAGTTACTGTCTCCACTAGATATTAGTGTATACAGTTTTATTATAAATTGTATTTTATGATTGCTGTTGCACTCTGTGTTTTAGTGTATCCTACTTGATTGTTTTAATTAATACAACATTTGGATAGATTTTATGATTCTACAGATAGACCTAAGTTAGTTTTAATACAAAATAATATTTCTAAATAATTAGTAAAAACAGAAAATAAATTAATCAGACCAAATTGGTCACTCACACAAACACAAAGTGAGACCGAAACCTAACGGTTGATCTAATGATAGCATAATATTTGGACAAGGAAATTGTGTAGTATAATTCAAGATGCTTATTCTATGTCTTTACCTTTGTTAAAGAACATGCTTTAAGCTTTGTTTGACATAGATAGACTTTAAAAAAAGCTGTGGAATAGCACCCCTTTTGATTTTTGATAAATTGACTTTTGTTCTTTCAGCTTACATTTAAATAAGTGGTAAGATTTTTGGATTTCCTCTTTGGAAACATCATACTAAAGTGAATTTCGTTAATTCTTCTCTATATATAGGCAAGAGGGTTGAAGAAACATTTAAAGAGGCTCAATGCGCCTAAGCATTGGATGCTTGATAAACTTGGAGGTGCTTTTGTAAGTTACATGTCTTTCCCTCAAGTCTTTTTTTTGATAGTACTACTTAGTTTCCTGGTTCTTGACTTCACTGTTCTCTTTGGTCTTTACTGCAGGCTCCCAAGCCTTCTTCTGGTCCACATAAATCAAGGGAATGTTTGCCATTGGTTATTATCCTCAGGAACAGGTTGAAATATGCTTTGACATACCGTGAGGTCATTTCTATCTTGATGCAACGACAAGTTATGGTTGATGGGAAAGTTAGGACAGATAAGACTTACCCTGCTGGTTTCATGGGTAAGAACACCGACATTAGATTGTTTTTTCATTTCATAACCTTTAGATTTTTATTCTCCTTATTTCTGTACTGCATTGGTTTGTTATCTTACTGATTCATCTATATACAAATGCTTTCACAATTCCGAAGACAATTGTTGATCGGAGTGTCTACAAGTTTTTTCATCAAAAATCATTTTGTCTCATGTCCTGTTTTCTTCTTTTTTTCTTGTTGCTATGTTTGTTGAATTCCTTGACAAATTGGTAATGCAGTTATTTTCTTTTTGTAGATGTTGTTACTATTCCAAAGACAAATGAGAGTTTCCGACTTCTTTATGACACTAAGGGTCGATTCCGTCTCCACTCCCTCAGAGATGAGGAAGCCAAGGTTTGAATCTGTTTCCTGCTTCTTCTTTATTCCGGTTTGCTTTGAATGCTGTGCTATTAAGTAGTGACCTTGTTTTCTGCTCTTTGCAGTTCAAACTTTGTAAGGTTCGATCAGTGCAGTTTGGACAGAAGGGGATCCCATATCTCAACACTTATGATGGAAGAACAATCCGCTACCCCGATCCCCTCATCAAGCCTAATGACACCATCAAGCTTGACTTAGATTCCAACAAGATTGTTGACTTCATCAAATTTGATGTTGGAAATGTGGTCATGGTTACTGGTGGTAGAAACAGGGGACGTGTTGGTATTCTTAAGAACAGGGAGAAGCACAAGGGTAGCTTTGAGACAGTTCACATTCAGGATTCCCTGGGTCATGAGTTTGCTACTCGTCTGGGCAATGTGTTCACTCTTGGCAAGGGTAGTAAGCCATGGGTGTCTCTACCTAAGGGTAAAGGTATCAAGTTATCTATCATTGAAGAGGCTCGCAAGAGGATGGCTGCTCAATCAGCTACAACTGCTTAAAAATGATAGGTTGAACTTGAGATGAATTTAATAGGTTGGACCATATTTCTCTTTGTTTAGAGGGATGCCATTGTTATTTTTGTGTGTTCCATTTCAATATCTGTGTACTCTGTACTGTTTTACATACATTTTTTGTCAGGAAAAAAGAAAGACCGAGTTAGACTGAGTTGAGATCAATCAGTTGCCTTCTATGTGGTCGTATTTTATTGCGACAGAGTTGAAGGACCTTGTCCATGAGTTTATTAACTTATTTCAAAATGAGTTTTTTGGTTGCAATATTTTTAAACCGACCTGGATTCAAAATTTGGTACACTGCACTAAAGCTGATTCCTAATTTTATTTTCATTAACTTCCAATTAAGTTAGCTATTTTGTCCTGCAAATAGTATAATCAAACACCACTGTCTAATTTGATAAATTTTCGTTCATTTCTTTTCTAATGATTTCTTTTCTAATGATTTCTTTTTGATTTAATTGCGTTAATTTGTATGTGTTATTTCATTAGAGTTAAAATGAGAAGTTTAGTAAAAAATTATTCAGCATATCACTTAAATGACAGAGTGCAGTCAAGTATTATGACACTTGATATTGGTTCACATAATCCCTCCTTTTTATTACAGAAGGAAGGGAAAGTGGGAGTAACACATCCTCACCAACAAGATGATCTTTAAGACAAAAGATCTACTAAAACTATTTAGTTCAGAAGAGTGATTTATTTCGGATAATTTAAGTGCCCAAATCCAGTTTATGTATAGGTATTAGATCGAATACAAAGTTTAAAGAAATTATCTCTGAAAATTGATGATATGAAATGTTTGACATGTCTATTCACTTTTCATTTTATACAAAAGAACTTCAATATTAAGAGGGTGCTTTGCAAATAGTCAGTACGATAAAAATGCTGAAGATTGTAATAAGTTATATTAAGCACAAATCAACACTTGGTAGACATTAAAATGCACATTTAGGTACGCCTTAATAGAAACATAGTATTTAACGAAAGAACAAATAAAACCTAAAACAAAATATGAAATACACACAGTAAACTCTCTTGTCAATTCCATCGCAATAGTAAATTATTGCCTGCGTAACGAAATAGAATATCATACTTTGTTTTCAAGCTAGAAATAAGGAGATACATCTTATTAGGTGTATTTGCAACCAAATTCAAATTTCCATTTCATAGCTTAAGTATCGTCATTTTAGATAAATATAGAGGGCTATGTTAGTTGGGTCGCATAAACATGGTTACTCAGCCCGTGTAATTTGTTCGATAAATAAGGCCCATATTCTTGCCCAAAACAAATTGGGCGCATGAGATATGTACTATAGTATCTAACAGATAGTATCTTCATCTCGTTAGGGTTGAAGACACACACCTCTCGCCGGTAGACGTCACTCCCGGCAGCTAATCTGTCGGAAAACCGCCAAAATGGTTAGTTTTCTCTCTCTGTTAATTCATCTCGTCAATGTTGTTTAGCTTGTTATTTGTTGCCTGATAGATCAGTTGTATTTTATTCTTCACGCCTTTTATTCCAGGTCTACACTGTTTTGTATCAGTTATAGTTTGCTATATGTGTAATACATCTAATATTATATTCTTCGTTGTTCCGTTCGATTTATGCGCTCAAATATATGTGTTTGATCTCAAGTGGCCCTTGTTAATTTTAGGGCTCGTATGTGTAAATAATCAATTGCATTAGTTACTATCACAACTAGATATTAATCTGCAGTTTTTTTTAATTGTATTTTTCTGTTGCACTCTGTGTACTGTACTTGATTGTTTTAATGAATACAACATTTGGATAAATTTTATGGTTATTCTGATATAGCTAAAAAAAGATTACTAAATAATTTGTGAATACATAGTGAGAAAATAAATAAATCAGACAAAATGGTCGTTACACAAAGTGGACTGATACCTAACTGTTATTTTAATGATAGCTTTAGAGTTGGACAATGAAATTGTGTAGTATAGTTCTAGTTATTTACTCTATGTATTGAAAATTATGTACCTTTGTGAAAGAACATGCTTCTAGCTTTGTTTGACATGCATAGATTTTTAAAAACCCTGTGGAATAGCTTCCCTTTTTATTTTTGGTCAATTGACTTGTGATATTTCAGCTTTCATTTATATAAGTTGTAAGATTCTTGCATTTAGGCTTTGGAAACATCATACTAATGTGAATTTTGTGATTTCTTGTCTAAATATAGGCAAGAGGGTTGAAGAAACATTTAAAGAGGCTCAATGCGCCTAAGCATTGGATGCTTGATAAACTGGGAGGTGCTTTTGTAAGTGGCATGTCTTTCCCTCAAGTCTTTTTTTGAATATTATTACTTAGTATCCTGCTTCTTGACTTTACTGTTCTCTTTGGTCTTTACTGCAGGCTCCCAAGCCTTCTTCTGGTCCACATAAATCAAGGGAATGTTTGCCATTGGTTATTATCCTCAGGAACAGGTTGAAATATGCTTTGACATACCGTGAGGTCATTTCTATCTTGATGCAACGACAAGTTATGGTTGATGGGAAAGTTAGGACAGATAAGACTTACCCTGCTGGTTTCATGGGTAAGAACACCGACATTAGATAGTTTTTTCATTTCATAACCTTTAGATTTTTATTCTCCTTATTTCTGTACTGCATGGGTTTGTTATCTTACTGATTCATCTATATACGCATGCTTTCACGATTCCGAAGACAATTGTTGATCAGAGTGTCAACAAGTTTTTTCATCAAAAATCATTTTGTCTCGTGCCCTGTTTTCTTCTTTTTTTCTTGTTGCTATGTTTGTTGAATTCCTTTACAAAGTGGTAATGCAGTTATTTTCTTTTTGTAGATGTTGTTACTATTCCAAAGACAAATGAGAGTTTCCGACTTCTTTATGACACTAAGGGTCGGTTCCGTCTCCACTCCCTCAGAGATGAGGAAGCCAAGGTTTGAATCTGTTTCCTGCTTCTTCTTTATTCCGGTTTGCTTTGAATGCTGTGCTATTAAGTAGTGACCTTGTTTTCTGCTCTTTGCAGTTCAAACTTTGTAAGGTTCGATCAGTGCAGTTTGGACAGAAGGGGATCCCATATCTCAACACTTATGATGGAAGAACAATCCGCTACCCCGATCCCCTCATCAAGCCTAATGACACCATCAAGCTTGACTTAGATTCCAACAAGATTGTTGACTTCATCAAATTTGATGTTGGAAATGTGGTCATGGTTACTGGTGGTAGAAACAGGGGACGTGTTGGTATTCTTAAGAACAGGGAGAAGCACAAGGGTAGCTTTGAGACAGTTCACATTCAGGATTCCCTGGGGCATGAGTTTGCTACCCGTTTGGGAAATGTGTTCACTCTTGGTAAAGGCAGTAAGCCATGGGTGTCTCTACCTAAGGGTAAAGGTATCAAGTTATCTATCATTGAAGAGGCTCGCAAAAGGATGGCTGCTCAATCAGCTACAACTGCTTAAAAATGATAGGTTGAACTTGAGATGAATTTAATAGGTTGGGCCATATTTCTCTTTGTTTAGAGGGATGCCATTCTTATTTTGTGTATTGCATTTCAACATCTGTGCACTCGGTATTGTTATACATACCTTTTTTTGTCAGGAAAAAACAGACTGAGTTGAGATCAATCAGTTGCCTTCTATGTGGTCGTATTTTATTGCGACAGAGTTGAAGGACCTTGTCCATGAGTTTATTATCTTATTTCAAAATGAGTTTTTGGTTGTAATTATCTTCAAATCCAACCTGCTGTTGGATTCCAAAGTTGGTATAGTTCTCTAAACCTGATTCCTAATTTCATTTTCATAAACTTCAAATGATGTGGGTTCTTTTGTCCTGCAAATAGTACAATCAAACATAATTGTCTAATTATATATATTTTCGGAATCTCTTTCAAGATGTTTTCTGAGTTTGATGTAATTTTGTTTGAGTTATGTCATTAGAGTTAAAATGAGAAGTTTAGTCATTGATTATATAGCAGATGACTCAACTGAGTGAGAACAATGAAGGATTAATAACACTTGATATTGGTTCATATAGTCTTATCTTTTGTACTACAAAATGTAAGAAATAAGAATCATATCCGCACCAACATTATGAAATGAAAGTTATCTTGCGGGCAAATTATTGTCCAGATGCAATTAGTCTTCTAGTGACAACTCTTTTAAGGTAAATGATCAACTAAAACTATTTAGTAATACAGAGTTTAAAGAAAATATCTCTGAAAATCGATGATATGATAAGGTTGACATGTCTATTCATTTTCCATTTTATACAAAAGAACTTCAATATCAAGTGGGTGCTTTGCAAATGCTTTGTACAACAAAAATGCTGAGCATGTAGTAAGGTATATTAGGCACAGATGATCACTTGGTAGAGACATAAAAATGCACAACAACCAGGTCCGACTTAGTAGAAATAAACATGGTGTTTAACGAAAGAACAAATAGAACCTAAAACAGAATACAAAATATGCACGGTATGTAAGACATTACAGAGTAATGACGCAGCGAAAATATAGTGTGATCGACATACCTCCAGCCATTGTTAGCGATATAGTTGTAGCCTACAATTCACCTTTGAACCAAATGATATATTTATAACCGTTCTTGATGGAAGAACGGTTAAGACGTTATGAAAAGTTACCAACCACTAGAGTAGCAGGATAGTGGATCCATGTAGTGGGATAATGGATAGTTAACTGTTATCCCATTAGTGGGATAATGGGTAATTAACCACCTTTATAATGAATCCATGTAGGGAGATAATAGGTAGTTAACCATTTTCCCATTAATGAGATAATGGATAATTAACCATCTTCCCATTTGTGAAATAATTGATACATATAGTGGGATAATGGGTTCATGAAGTGAGATAATGGACCAATGTAATACGGACCATATCAGCATTAACAAAAATGCTAAGAAAATAGAATGTTAATTTGGTTTTCAAGCTAGAAATAAGGAGATACATCTTAGCAGGTGTATTTGCTAGCAAATTCAAACTTCCATTTCATAACTTAAACATCGTTATTTCAGATAAATATAGAGGCTATGTTTATTGGGTCGCATAATTGTTCGATAAATAAGCACATATTCTAGGTGGTTAGATGGCCCAATATGCTATAGGCCCAAAACAAATTGGGCGCATGAGGTATGTAATATAGTATTTAAGAGATTGTATCTACATCTCGTTAGGGTTTAAGGACACACCTCTCGCCGGTAGCCGTAACTCGCCGCAGTTTATCAGTCGGAAAACCGCCAA
Organism: Solanum lycopersicoides; assembly: GCA_022817965.1. Lineage (NCBI taxonomy): Eukaryota > Viridiplantae > Streptophyta > Magnoliopsida > Solanales > Solanaceae > Solanum > Solanum lycopersicoides. Next base: position 64,993,926 of record CM040619.1, read on the forward strand.
AATGGTAAGTTTTCTCTCTATGTTAGTTCATCTCGTCAATGTTGTTCAGATTGTTATTTGTTGCCTGATAGATCAGTTGTATTTTAGTCTTCATGGCTTTTGTTCCAGGTCTAGACTGTACTGTATCAGTTATACCTTTGCTAATTGCTTGCTATATGTGTAATTCATCTAATATTATATTCTTGGCTGTTCCTTTCGATTTATGCGCTGAAATGTTCTTGTTGATCTCAAGTTGTGCTGGTTAATTTTAGGGCTCGTATGTGTAAATAATCAATGCTATTACATATTAGTGTATAGAGTTTTTTTAGTTGTATTTTGCTGTCATTCTGATTGCTGTTGCACTCTGTGTTGTCCTGTATCATGAATTCAACATTTGGAAAGATTTTATGGTTCTACAGACAGAGCTACTTTAAAAAGTTAATTTTAGTACAAAATAAAATTACTAAATAATTAGTAAAGACATGCTGAGAAAATAAATAAATAAGATCAAATTGGTCGTTACACAAAGTGATACCAATACATAACTGTTCATTTAATGATAGCTTTAGATTTGGACAGTGAAATTGTGTAATATTGTTCAAGTTGTTTACTAGACGTATTAAATTTTTTTTTCTTTACGCTTGTGAAAGAACATGCTTCTAGCGTTGTTTGACATGAATAGATTATAATAAAAAGCTGTGGAATAGCTCCATTTTTCTTTTTGGTAAATTGACTTTTGTTCTTTCAGCTTTCATTTATATAAGTGGTAATATTTTTGCATTTAGGCTTTTGGAAACATCATACTAAAGTGAATTGTGTAACTTCTTGTCCATATATAGGCAAGAGGGTTGAAGAAACATTTGAAGAGGCTCAATGCGCCTAAGCATTGGATGCTTGATAAACTTGGAGGTGCTTTTGTAAGTGACATGTCTTTCCCTCGAGTCTTTTTTTTAATAGTACTCTTACTTCCCTGCTTCTTGACTTTACTGCTCTCTTTGGTCTCTTACTGCAGGCTCCCAAGCCTTCTTCTGGTCCACATAAATCAAGGGAATGTTTGCCATTGGTTATTATCCTCAGGAACAGGTTGAAATATGCTTTGACATACCGTGAGGTCATTTCTATCTTGATGCAACGCCAAGTTATGGTTGATGGGAAAGTTAGAACAGATAAGACTTACCCTGCTGGTTTCATGGGTAAGAACACCTCCATTACAGTGTTTTTCATTTCAAAACCTTTAGATTTATGTTCTCCTTATTTCTGTACTGTCTAGGCTTGCGGTCTTACTGATTCATCGATATACACATGCTTTCACAGATCCAAAGACAATTGTTGATGAGAGTGTCTTCAAGCTTTTTTATCAAAAATTATTTTGTCTCGGTGTCCTTTTTCTTATTTTTCTCTTGTTGCTATGTTCGTTGAATTCCTTGAGACATTGGTAATGCTGTTATTTTCTTTGTGTAGATGTTGTTACTATTCCGAAGACGAATGAGAGCTTCCGACTTCTTTATGACACTAAGGGTCGGTTCCGCCTCCACTCACTCAGAGATGAGGAAGCTAAGGTTTTGAACCTGTTTCCTGCTTCTTCTTTGTTCCAGTTTGCTTTGGCTGTGCTGCTAAGTAGTGACCTTGTTTTCTGTTTTTTGCAGTTCAAACTTTGCAAGGTTCGATCAGTGCAGTTTGGACAGAAGGGTATCCCATATCTCAACACATATGATGGAAGAACAATCCGCTACCCCGATCCCCTCATCAAGACCAATGACACCATCAAGCTGGACTTAGATTCCAATAAGATTGTTGACTTCATTAAATTTGATGTTGGTAATGTGGTTATGGTGACTGGTGGTAGAAACAGGGGGCGTGTTGGAATTCTTAAGAATAGAGAGAAGCACAAGGGTAGCTTTGAGACAGTTCACATTCAGGATTCCCTGGGTCATGAGTTTGCTACCCGTTTGGGAAATGTGTTCACTCTTGGTAAAGGTAGTAAGCCATGGGTGTCTCTACCTAAGGGTAAAGGTATCAAGTTATCTATCATTGAAGAGGCTCGCAAGAGGATGGCTGCTCAGTCAGCTACAACTGCTTAATTATCATAGTTTGAACTTGAGATTAATTTAATAGATTGGGCCATTTTTCTTTGTTTAGAGGGATGCCATTCTTATTTTATTTGTTGCATTTCAACATCTGTGTACTTGGTACTGTTTTACGTACCTTTTTTTGTCAGGAAAAAAGAGACTGAGTTGAGATCAATCAGTTGCCTTTAGGTAATATTATTCGACACAGTTTAAGGACCTTGTCCATGAGTTTATTCACTAATTTCAAAATGAGTTTTTGGTTGTAATATCTTTAAATTCAACCTGGTGTTGGATTCCAAATTTGGTATAGTTTAATCAAACATAATTGTCTAATTATATATATTTTTGGAATCTCTTTCAAGATGTTTTCTGATTTTGATGTAATCTTGTTTGAGTTATGTCATTAGAGTTAAAATGAGAAGTTCAGTAATTGATTATATAGCAGATGACTCAACTGAGTGAGAACAATGAAGGATTAATAACACTTGATATTGGTTCATATAGTCCATCTTTTGTATTACAATGTAAGAAATAAGAATCATATCCTCACCTACGTGATGAAATGAAAGTTATCGTGTGGGTAAATGATGATATGAAAGTTATCGTGTGGGTAAATGATGATATGAAAGTTATCGTGCGGGCAAATTATTGTCCACATGCAATTAGTCTTTCTAGTGACAACTCTTTAAGGCAAACGATCCACTAAAACTATTTAGTTCATAAATAGTTATTTTATTTCTGTTAATGTAAGTGCCTAAAGCCATTTTATCTATAGGTATTTTGAATATAAAGTAAAAAAGAAATTATCTCTGAAAATCGATGGTATGATATGTTTGACATTTCTATTCATATTCCATTTTATACAAAAGAACTTCAATATCAAGCGGGTGCCTTGCAAATAGTTAGTACAACAAAAATGTTGAGCATGAGCATGTAGTAAGTTACATTAGGCACAAATCATCACTTAGTAGACATAAAATTACACAACCAGGTACGACTTAGTAGAAATAAATATGGTATTTAACAAAAGAGCAGATAAAATCTAAAACAGAATACGAAATATGCATTGTAAATTCTCATATCAATTCAATCACAATGGTAAATTATTGCCTGCATAACAAAATAGAATGTCATACTTTTGGTTTTCAAGCTAGAAATAAGGAGATACATCTTAGAGCATGTTTGGATGGTCTTAAAAACTGGTCAAACTGACTTAAAAATTAGATTTTGACTTATTAAAGTGTTTGATAATATCAAAATGACTTATTTTCATTCAAAAATTACTTATTTTAAGCCAAAAGCAAAAAAGTAGGTGAGGGGTGTTTGTTTTTTCCAACTTAAAAACTTTTTATGTTGACCAAGTATATTATCTTTTTGCCCTTAATTCTTTTTTTAATTATTATATATTATTTTTATTATTATTATTATTATTATTATTATATTTATTATTATTATATATATATTATTATATTTATTATTATTATTATTATCATTGTTATTATTATTATTATTGTTATTATTATTATTATTATTAAGTTGCGCATACAAAATTAACTTAAATAATAAATTTATATTCCTGTTATAAATAATTTGTGATGATAAAGAAATATGTGAATGATATGAAATATTATTACTTATGGATGTAAAATGTAAATTAATTTTTTTCAAGTATAAAAACCTTAAATTAATCAACTTTTTATCATATTAACAACTTTAAGGGTATTTCAGACATTTTAATAAAAAAAAGTGTTTACCAACACTTATTTGCCAAACATATGAACAACTTTTTTTTCAACTGCACCACTTTTATCCAAACACATAACTACTTATTTTAAAAATGAGTTTCATCACTTTCAAAAGTACTTTTTAAAAGTTACATTTCTTAAGCCAATACAAACGGACTCTTAGAGCTCCTTTAGATGGGCTTAAAAAATAACTTTTAAAAAGTACTTTTGAAAGTGCTAGAACTTATTTTTAAAATAAGTAGTTATGTGTTTGGATAAAAGTGCTGAAGTTAAAAAAAGAGTTGTTGATGTGTTTTGCAAATAAGTGCTGGTAAACACTTTTTTTAATCAAAATGTCTGAAATACCCTTAAAAGATGTTAACATGATAAAAATTGATTAATTTAATAATAATAATAATAAATAATATATAATAATAATAAATCATAATAATAATAATAAAATAATATAAAAATAATAATAATAATAATAATTATAATAATAATATAATAATAATATATAATATATAGAGGCTATGTTCGTTGGGCCGCATAATTGTTCGATAATTAAGGCCCATATTCTAGGTGGTTAGATGGCCCAATATGCTATAGGCCCAAAACAAATTGGGCGCATGAGGTATGTAATATAGTATTTAAGAGAATTGTATCTTCAACTCTTTAGGGTTTAAGGGACACACCTCTCGCCGCAGCCGTCACTCGCCGCACCTAATCAGTCGGAAAACCGCCAAAATGGTTAGTTTTCTATTTCTGTTAATTCATCTCGTCAATTTTGTTTAGCTTGTTATTTGTTGCCTGATAGATCAGTTGTATTTTAGTCTTCATGGCTTTTGTTACAGGTATACACTGTACTGTATCAGTTATACCTTTGCTAATTGCTTGCTATATGTGTAATTCATCTAATATTGTATTCTTGGCTGTTCCTTTCGATTTATGAGCTGAAATGTTCTTGTTAATCTCAAGTGGTGCTGGTTAATTTAGGGCTCGTATGTGTAAATAATCAATTGCATTAGTTACTGTCGCCAGTAGATATAAGTATATACAGCTTCTTTAGTTGTATTTTGCTGCCATTTTGTTTGCTGTTTCACTCTGTGTTGTCCTGTATCGTACTGTTTTAATGAATTCAACATTTGGAAAGATTTTATGGTTCTACAGATAGAGCTACTTTAAAAAGTTAATTTTAGTACAAAACAATATTACTAAATAATTAGTAAAGACATAGTGAGAATAAACAAATCAGACCAAATTGGTCGTTACACAAAATGAGACCCATACGTAACCGTTCATTTAATGATAGCTTAAGATTTGGACAGTGAAAGTGTGTAATATATTTCAAGTTGTTTACTAGACGTATTGAAAAGTTGTTCTTTACGCTTGTGAAAGAACATGCTTCTAGCGTTGTTTGACATGGATAGATTATAATAAAAAGCTGTGGAATAGCTCCCCTTTTTCTTTTTGGTAAATTGACTTTTGTTCTTTCAGCTTTCATTTATATAAGTGGTAATATTTTTGCATTTAGGCTTTTGGAAACATCATACTAAAGTGAATTGTGTAACTTCTTGTCCATATATAGGCAAGAGGGTTGAAGAAACATTTGAAGAGGCTCAATGCGCCTAAGCATTGGATGCTTGATAAACTTGGAGGTGCTTTTGTAAGTGACATGTCTTCCCCTCGAGTCTTTTTTTTAATAGTACTCTTAGTTCCCTGCTTCTTGACTTTACTGCTCTCTTTGGTCTCTTACTGCAGGCTCCCAAGCCTTCTTCTGGTCCACATAAATCAAGGGAATGTTTGCCATTGGTTATTATCCTCAGGAACAGGTTGAAATATGCTTTGACATACCGTGAGGTCATTTCTATCTTGATGCAACGCCAAGTTATGGTTGATGGGAAAGTTAGAACAGATAAGACTTACCCTGCTGGTTTCATGGGTAAGAACACCGACATTAGATTTTTTTTCATTTCATAACCCTTAGATTTTTATTCTCCTTATTTCTGTACTGCATAGGTTTGTAGTCTTACTGATTCATCTATATACACATGCTTTCACTGTTCCCAAGACAATTGTTGATCAGAGTGTCTACAAGTTTTTTTCTTGTTGCTATGTTTGTTGAATTCCTTGACAAATTGGTAATGTTGTTGTTTACTTTTGTAGATGTTGTTACTATTCCAAAGACAAATGAGAGTTTCCGACTTCTTTATGACACTAAGGGTCGGTTCCGTCTCCACTCACTCAGAGATGAGGAAGCCAAGGTTTGAATCTGTTTCCTGCTTCTTCTTTATTCCGGTTTGCTTTGGATGCTGTGCTGTTAAAGTAGTGACACTGTTTCTGCTCTCTGCAGTTCAAACTTTGTAAGGTTCGATCAGTGCAGTTTGGACAGAAGGGGATCCCATATCTCAACACTTATGATGGAAGAACAATCCGCTACCCCGATCCCCTCATCAAGCCTAATGACACCATCAAGCTTGACTTAGATTCCAACAAGATTGTTGACTTCATCAAATTTGATGTTGGAAATGTGGTCATGGTTACTGGTGGTAGAAACAGGGGACGTGTTGGTATTCTTAAGAACAGGGAGAAGCACAAGGGTAGCTTTGAGACAGTTCACATTCAGGATTCCCTGGGGCATGAGTTTGCTACTCGTCTGGGCAATGTGTTCACTCTTGGCAAGGGTAGTAAGCCATGGGTGTCTCTACCTAAGGGTAAAGGTATCAAGTTATCGATCATTGAAGAGGCTCGCAAAAGGATGGCTGCTCAATCAGCTACAGCTGCTTAAAAAGTCTAGGTTGAACTTATGATAAATTTAACAGGTTGGGCCATGTTTCTCACTGTTTAGAGATACCAATCTTGTTTTGTATGTTGAATTTTAACAATTTTGTATTCGGTACCGCTTAACTTTGTTTTGTTGGGAAAATAGGTTGACTGAGTTTAAGATCATTCATTTGCTTTTTATGTGATAGTGTTTTGTTGGTCGCTTAGTTTAAGTGCCTTGGCCATGGGATCATTAATTTATTTCTGATGAATTTTAAATATAGCGCTCTCATAAATTTTAATAAAGCACAACTGCATCTATACTCACATCCACATCAACAATGTGCGAACTTTTCTATGTAAATTTTTTTTGTCTTCTGATGATAAATTTTCAAGGCAAAAGATCACCTAAACATTCATGAGAACTTCATTAATCTCGAATATATAGTGATTTTATTTCTGCTACTGTGAGTGTCCAAATCCATTTTATTTTAAAGGTGATTTGATAGGATATACCTATTGTTGAAAATGATGATACTGATAAGTTTCACATGTCTACGTTTTCTTTTGTTACAAAAAGGAACTTTACAGTCAACTAAAATGCTAAACGTTGTAGTAAGATTTATTTAGACACAATCCAGCACTTAGTAGACATAAACATGCATAACTAGGTACGCCTTTGTAGAAATAAACATGGTATTAAACGAAAGAGTGAACAAAACCTAACACAGAAATTGAAACATGCAATGTAAACTCTCACGTCAATTCCAACATTATAGTATATTGTTGCCTGCATAGCACAATAGAATGTTATAAAACAAAACATGTCAGTATCCATTTGAATACTCTAGTTAACAAGAGGAGTGTTGAGCTTTTTCTTGACAATTTGGCCATTGACTTCTGAAATTAGTGAAACTTCTTGATATGAGTGACTTTCCACTTATCTCTGCTCTGCAATTTATGCGCGAAAAGAGGGACGTGCCCATAAGGGTGAGATCATCAAGGCTAGTAAGGTGATTGAAGCCATCTGGTAAGTTAGTTAGCCTTGGACAATTAGCTATCAGAAGAAACTGAATTTCTGGCATAGAACCCTTCTCAATAGGCATCCAACTAGTCCAATTTTCCATGCCAAGAATCCTAAGTAGTTTAAGCTTAGGAAATCCTCCTGGAGGGATGTTAACGATGCTGTTTACGTAAGCTGAAGATGCTAATGTCAGAATAGCTAGGCTTGGAAGCTTTCCAAGTATAGGAAATGGATCTTCTGTTAGAAGTTCTTGAAAAGGTACAATGAGTGAAGGCAACTAAGAGAATCGAACCATCCTGGCAGTTTTTTCATATGGATTTGGAGTTTGAGTTTCTCCAAGTGCTTAGTGGACTTTGTGAGAGATTCCATTTGTATGTTTTGCTCAAATGGACTCTCACTTAACACTGTTAAGGACCTCAACTTGTTCATCCTTTCTAATGATTGGCAAAAATCTCCGCTGTTGGCTTGTGTCATTTTCCCTATGTAAACTTTCCTCAAGCTTGTTAGACTTCTAAGTAGTTTTACTAAGTCTTCATCTGATTCAATTCCAGATAGTGTTTGTAACTTCACGAAGTCTTTTCCCCCACTAGCCATCTTCACAAATCCATTTTCCCTGTCGCGGAAACTTGACAGGAGAAGATGTCTTAGGTGTTGCATCTCATTGATTCCAGCAGGCAAATGTTTAACTTCCGTGTTCCTCACATCCAATGTCTGTAGATTCCTCAAATTCTTCACTGATTTTGGAAGTTCGTTTATCAAAGTCCCTCTTAAATCTAAGTACCGGAGATGAATCAAATTACCAATCTCATTTGGTAGTTTTTCTAGAGGAGCATATTGTAAATCTAGAACTCTTACCAATCTGAGCTGCCTTAGCAGTTTTTGTAGAGCAGAAAATGACAATTCATTTACTCTAAAAAAGAGAAGGGATCTCAGATTCAACTTACTGATGTCTGAGGGGATACTATCTGCATCTTCATAGATTGCAAGTCTCCTTTGTCTCTCTTGAATGGTCTTGTCGATTTCTTCTATGATGGATCCAAATTTCTCTACGTGTAGCATTTGATTGGCCACATCACGAACTAGATCATGCAGCTTGCACGCTTTCACCACATCTCGAGCATGTATAGTGACTGCTTGAATCATACTCCTGTCAGTAAGCTGCACAAAGTAATGGTTCGCGACCTCTTCCTCTGTTCTCTGAGCAGTTCCTTCAACAAACCCCTCGGCCACCCACATTCGGATCAGCCTTTTCCTCCCAATCTCATAGTCCTCAGGGAACAAACCGAGATAAAGGAAACAATACTTAAGGTAAAATGGAAGGTGATTATAGCTGAACAACAAGGTCTTGTTTAGACGCCCAATGTCTCGGTTATGATCCCAATCTAAGGTATCGAGAACAGATTGCCACACACGAGTATTTCTTCCCTTAAACGACAATAAGCCTCCGATGGCTACAATTGCAAGAGGCAAACCTCCACATTTTCTCACTATGGCCTCTGCGAATTCCTTCAAGTCATCAGGACAAGTTCCCTGAGATGATCGAAACGCCTTCTTGCAAAAGATTCTCCAAGCTAATTCATAAGGAAGGGGTTGGAGATCATAGATGTGGAAATTATCCTCAAGAGGGGATGCTATACCGCGAAGTCTTGTTGTAATTATGATTCTCCCTTTTGTTCGCGGAAATGCATGTTTAAGCTCTTCCCATAGGTTATCATCCCATATATCATCAAGAACTAGCAAGTAGTCATTGATCCTCTCCAGTAACCATCCCTCATCCATGGCACCCATTACATCCAGAGCTGGCTCTCCTCTACTAGCTATGAATCCAAAGAGGATGTGTTTCAAGACATCCTTTAAATTACAAGATTGTGACACGAAAACCCAAGAATGACAATCAAACAACGCTTTTGACTTCTTGAAAACTTCTTTCACAAGAGTAGTTTTGCCCAAACCCCCCATACCAAACACTGAAATCGCGAGGAAATTCTTCACATTCCCTTCTAATACGAGTTTCATTAGCTGTTCAACATCATGTTCAATTCCCACAATATCGTCTTCTCGAACAAAAGGGGATGCTGCACCAGGCCCTCTAGAGGACATCCCACCAGTGCCTCTATAGCTACTAACTGCTAATGCATCTTCACACATCATTAAACCATTGACAACATATCTATCTTTTCTTTCTTTGACTTCAATGACTTGTTTCTTGAGTTTTCTGATATGAGAGCCAATTTGATACCTTATTTTAAAGTACTTAAAGAAGTATAAGCTATTCCAATGAGCAGTAGCCATTTGAGAAAATCATCAATAACATCTTCAGCATTAAAAGCCAAAATTCTTACCTCTTTTACCCAACCAGCCACAGTTTCATCTCTCTGTTGCCTCTTGTCTGCATCTTTTAGAAAAGCTACCATGGCTTCAAACTCTCTCTTCATCCACTCAATTTCATGTTGCACACCTGATAGAACATTTCCTTCTTGTATTAACTGATACCCTAGCCTTCTCAGAAAGAATATATTTGCAGCTTCAGCCATGTCTCTAGACTTGCTTTCACCTTTGAGATCAGATTGATCCAAGTCAACTTCTCTATTTTCAATGTTGATTTTGAGGTATTTTTGTTCTTGTTGTCCTTTTGGACAGATAAAATAATTAGAAGAATAAGTGTGGCATCTATTTGTCAAAGTGAACTACTTTTCTTTTAGTGTGTGTGGATGTGGAGAGGGGGTGGGTAGTAAGGAAACAACAAAGAAATACCGTTTTTCGCTCATAGAAAAAGGCCTAAAATAGCCCTTAAACTATTGAAATTGGTACAAAGATATCATCCGTTGACCTATTGACTCCATAATATCACAAAAATCTTTAAACTATTGAAATTCGTATAAAGGTATCCTCCATTACCGGTTGGCTCCATAAGATCCCAACGTCAATCTTTATGGACCTATAATGTCCTTATTGCATATGGCCTAATATAGAAAGAATTCTCATTTAATACATGACCCCCGTGATTCATTGGGAATTTGATCCCATTTTTATTTATTTTTTTGGTTTTCCACCCAGTATCGATATTGCATTAGAGTCCAACTAATTCGGATTTGCATCAAGTAGGGCCCTATTTGGGGGTACCACTCCCTACCACCCATCTACTCCTCCTTTTGGATTCACTATACAGAAGGTAGCTTAAAAGCTACTACATCCTCTGAAACATAAGTACCAAAAATACTCTATTCTTCAACTTGAAACAACTACAAGACATTGGAGTTGATATTAAATAGAAGATGATATCTGCTTTCTAATTTCTGGTTAATACACCAACCGTGTCTTCAAAAGTTCACATTGTGTGCTGGATACAAGCTACTACATTAGCATTCTCCATTTTTCATTTGCTTTACAGGATAATCCAATTACATCCACAGAAATATACCCAAAGCTTTCTATAAAAAATCTACTCTTCTGGGGTGAAGATCTTCAGCAGATGCTGCTTAAGAGTCACAGCAGCATCGACAAACAACCGTTTTGCAGTTAGTTGGCCTTGTTGCCAGATCTTATCAATCATCCAATATATGTTCATTGACTTCATCATAGGGAAAGATGCTGCTGCTGTAATCAACAGAGCTTTGTTGATGGGGATGAAAATAATTTGCTCATCCTGCAAGGTAGAAACAAATTCTCTCTCATTGATGAAACAACTTGGACCATCTAGCAAAAAAGTAACGAAAACATGCATCTGAGGGTCTCTTGCATAGTCATGTACATATATGATCATAATTGGCTCATGTAGTGATGCATCAACATGGAATTTCTTTTGGCTTACAAACTTATTTTTGTTGATTTAGATGGCATGAATGGCCAATAATCAGGTCAAATCACAAGATTGTGTGAAAGCACAGAGTTCAAGGGGTGTTCTTATTGCAAAGTTGCATTACAAGTTATGGGATTTCACAATTATTTTTTTGTGTGATGCCTCATCAAGTCGAAACAAAGGTTATTTGAATGTATGTACAGTACATGCACAGAACACAGATGCATTTCACCTAAAGAAGTTTATGTCAAGCACCTCTGTTCCATTTTCCAGACGAAGGAGCTCACCTTGATAGCCTGGGGCATCCATCAGCCTCACTCATCCTCGTCAAAGTCCATAAGGAAGTCTGTTAAATTTTCAGAATCGTCTACAGCTTCCTCCAGAGACATGTCTTTCTTTTTGGGTTTACCCTGCAAGGTCATGAAGTGCATGCTGTTGTGAAACTCCAAATACAACTTACATTAAGAAGAAGACAATTGGGTTAAACTTCCGCCACCATTTTTAAATTTATTTCTTCATGAATTTCTCAGAGGAGAAAGAAGGGAGGATAGGGAGGTGGGTCTGAAGGAGTGGCTCATCCTATTGTATAAAATTTGTATTCCACTATCTCTACGCACAGAGGGAAATTTCCTTAGTGGAATGATTTGCTACAAACTAGAGGGGTCAAATGGGCGGGTTGGGCTGAGTTTGAGGATGTTAAAATGGGTTGAGTTAATAAATGGGCGGTCCATTGACCCGCTTAAATGTTGTTTGGGCTGAAATGCACTAAAAATCGGGTTATGAACCAACCTGCTCTATGCTTACTAAGTTTTAAATTCAAAGTTTGTTTCTTATAATTTGTTTGAGTACTTAATAAAAAAATTTCCCTTATATTATGACTATAAAAAACATATAAAATAAAAAAAGAATGTTTTTTTATATTTAAACGACATGTCTCATGCTGCATATCACCCCAATTTTAAAATAGGCTGAACTAAGTGAGTCAAAATGAGCCCAGCTAATCAAATTAACAGGTCATTAATCCACCAAACATATATGGCTTGGCCGGGTCATGAATATTTGGGCTGATTTTGCCACCCCTACTACAAACATGTAGCAAAGGACATATAGAACGAAAAAACAGCAGTTTTAGACTTTTAGGCAAGTCTAGACATCAAGTAAAACCAGATTGTTAACCAAATATATAGCATAGCAGTATATAACAAAACCACTAAATCAATCATCCTTTCAAAAGTTTTAACAAATTGAGCCATAAGATCAGAAAGGAAACCAATAATCAATGATCAGTAGAAAGGAAATTACCTTTGATTTGCTAAGCTCGGGATTACTTTTCAAAACACTCCAATTGCGTGTAATTTTCTCATCCTCCTCTTCAGCCTCACTTCCTTCTTCTTCATCCTGAACCACCAAGAGAAGTTACTTAACATAAAACTAAGGATTAACATACAAGGTCAACATAGCAAATTAGATATTTAGAAGTTCAGGATGAAGCAAAACAAAGTTCATCAAACATCAAAATTAGAATAAAGTAAGAATAAGAATGATCTCACATCATTTTCACCAATGTCAACAGCTCTTGCCATAGCTTCATCAATTTCTGCCACCTGTTGCAGAGAAGAAAGTACTTATACTGAATAGATTCAAAGAAAAGGAGACTGGGTACTAATGGTAAGCAATATGATTGTTGATGATTGTAAGATTATTTGATGCATATGAAAAGAGTGAAGAATGAAGTAGACAACAGTATGCTAGAGCTAATTTTTTTCAATTTTATGTGAAACTTGAAAGCTAACTGCAACATATTTATGCCTGGGATCTAGAGTAGTTTTGCTTGTACACCCTAAAAAGTAAATTTTTTCAAGAGAGGTAGGTGTATTATAAGATATCACTCCAAGAAGGTGCAATTAAAAGTATTTACAATCAACCCAGAGAGTGTATCCCTTCCTATTCTTAAAGAGAATCTATGAATTCTATCACTGCTTCAACATCATTTGCATCTATCATTTCTCTCTCCTTAAAAAGTAAATTCTATAAACAACAAATAGATAAACTATTTGATTGAAGCTTTTTACATGTATAAAATTCGTTAGCAGCAATGCAATAAAACAACAAATGCAACTGCAAGGAATAGTAATTTTTACACAAAACTCAGAGAATGAAACGAAGTATTGTAAATACCTATGAAAAGTTATTACCTCAATTTCTTCCGTCTTCTCTTTCGCCAGAATTTTCTCTAGCTCCTCTCTTGATATTATTTTGCCATGCTGATAACAAAATGTTCCGACAAAACCCCGAACACAAATCAGTAAATGATAGGCTGATAAAACATAATCACTAAAACAGGTATATAAACTCTATACACAGCCGATAACAACTATACTTGTAGCCTTTTGTTTTTTCAGTTAACATGACAGCTAAAGAAGTATGCTACAACATATTTACCATACAAACAGTTATCTTCTCCAATCACCAAACCTAATCTAGAATTCTTTTGATTAGAATCATCACATTCACAAAGCTAAGTAAAGTCAAATCTTCATCAAGTGGCCTATCAGCAAAATTTGGCTTGACTTAACTGGAACTTCCATCTCAATTCTCTTTGACTTACCTTCATCTTCATAATCTACTAGACCTTTTGCCTAATTTAAACCTTTCCTGACCTCCAAAAGTAAAAATAACACATTTAGAAGAGATGTTATTCATATTCCTCATTAGCCATATACACCTAGTTGTTTGCCCATAACAATTTGACAAATTGCATATCCCTCAAGTCTCAATTAATCAACTAAGCATTGATACCAAATTAGTTGGAATCAGCTGAATGAATCCTCTATATGTCCCCGAGGGGATTACTAAGCAGTTGACATATAGAAATAACAACTTCAAGATTCTAACTACAACATTCAGTGTGAACCCATCTGCCCCAAACTTGGTGGTTGTAGCAGGCTTCTCGTGAATTAGTTGATGCGCACACAAAATGGCCCAAAAACCGTCATCATTTATAAATTCATTTGCATTTATTCCACTCTATCTGCATCCATTGCCTCATCTTTTAACACAATTTTAAGGGTTCTCTAATACCAGCCTATTTCTCAGTCTTAGCTCTAAAGGATTTATAAATCTCTCATTAGAATAAGCATTGGATCTCATGTTAGTGGCACACCAACAACGAATGCCTAATATCAACAAGAAAGTATAGCCTACATAGATAGATCCTTTGCTTCCATTGTATTCATGATAAATCACATTGACTCTGATTAGATTAGGATAACCATCAAGTTTTCTGGAAACATTAGTTAATATCTATTCAGCTAGTTGAGAGATTGAGCCTCAGTATCTTTACAAAGTAAAGAATGCAACATCTCATATGTAGGCAAAGAGCATAAACAGAATTAGCACAGTATCTCCATTTCCATTTGCTTAAACATGAAATCCATCACTAATTCTGTAGCTTTTGATAATAAACAGTGCATGTAATAGCACTTGGCAATTAATTTGAAGTGCATATGTGAAAAGGGAGGTCAGAAATAAGGTCAACAAAGTTAACTAGGCAGCAAGACCATGTAGGGTATTGAATAGCAAGTTGCTTAACCAAACCTCTTTCAAATAGGCCAACATATTTGGTGTTGGTTCATGGAAGTCTGGACCCCTGAAATCAATCACTTCATCTGGATCTTGAATGTAATTAATGGTCGGGTAAACTGGATCTCCACCCCAAACTGCACAAAAAGAAAAGTTAAAAGCAAATTGTTGATTTCCAGTCAAAAATGGAAAAAGAAAACCTGAACAAATCAGAACAAAACACTAATAATTTCCAATCATTCTGATCAGACAGGATAAAGAGATAGGTACTTTTTTTACCTCAATCATTTCAGGCTATGTTTAGATATTTTTGTTCAAAAAAATAATTTGAAAGTACTTTTGATGGCAATTTCCTGAAATAATCAAGCTAAAGATCCCTATAACTACCCAATAATAAATCATTGTCCCCCAACTTCCAATCACCTTCACTTCTAAACCAGCTGCGTACACAGATACTCACAAGTCACAAGAAAAAGCAGGAAAAGTTATGAAGTATAGTTCAGCTAAAGGGAAGGGAGATACTTTGTTTTATTTGATCCTCCCGCATTCTCATGGCCAACGGGTCACGAGGAATACGCATATCAGTTCCCATCATTATGCGGTATTCACGATCTGTTTGATAAGAGAACATTTCAATGAGTTGAGTGTTCTCATCTTCACTAGTCTCTTCAAAATGCTTTTGAATGGCATCTCGAGAAGTATCTCTTTTCCAAGCTTTGACCCACTCTGAGTAGTATGCAATAGGACCAATCTTTTCCATTTTTTCTTTTTCAGCCTGTAGCCTGCATTGCTCACTTATTAGTTCTTAGTTCCAATAGAAAGTGTCAGTACCTAAAAGGAATTGGACTTCTTGTCACAACACTTGCCATAAAAAGAGCTTGTTAATACTTCCTCCGTCTTTAATTATTTATTCATTTCTCTTTTTTAGTTATTTTTAATTATTTGTTCCTTTTTAGTTATTCTTAAAAAATAGTATCCCTTTTGTCTATTATACCCTCAATTAACTGTAGCAGATATCCTGTCTTTTTTTCATGATTACAAAGTATCATATTTTAACATATAAATATAACGAACTTCATATTTTCAAGATTTAAAAAAAAAAAAATTGTAAAAAAGTAAATGATCCAAAGGAATTTGAAGGAATATGACTGTGAAACTTATGTATTTCGTACAGTTGGATTCTTGATTATCCAAATAAACAGATTCAATCCAAACAAAACGGCCTAAGAGTATCTAGTGGTTCATCTTGAACTGGAAAACTAGATTGCCAAGTCATTTAGCAACTCAAAGATCTGTCAATTAGGGAACAATACAAGGGACAAGTTTCAGAAAATATAAAATCAAAACGGATCTCCAAGGCAATGACCTAATGGTTAAGGCATGGGAGTAACAACCTGAAGATCCCAAGTTCAAATCCTAACCACACACTTGGTGTAATCCCCTTCGTTCTAACCTTAGTGAACAAGATTACCTAGGCGACATGTGCATGTAGGCTGATAGTAGGCCAGCATAGTTGAGATGCGTGCAAAGTGCCCCCCCCCCCACGGATATAAAGATAATACAGGTAAAAAATAAACAAAAATAAAATAGAAGTCAAGACTTAACTTCCCATCGAAAACCAGCTCCAGAGAGCTTGCAGAACCAATAGCTTTTGAAAGCAGTAGATAAAGGCAAAAGGTAAGAGAGAGGACATGGAGTTGATCATCAATCTAACTGAAGTTTGACAATTTATTCCTGTTAATGCTATTTATAATATACATTACCACTATGAAAACAGAAAAGACACAATACTTGTTGCTTGACTCTTTGTAATAAGTACCATAATAAGCTTCCCAAGAATGAACTAGTACAACAGTGTACAAGCACATAATAAGACATTAAGGCAATGGAATATACTTATCTTATACTTCCTCTAAATTTGCCTATCCTTTCTTTGCAAGGTTCCTTGTAGCCTATAGTTTATGATATGCATTCATGACAGACGAAGGGCTTATGAATAAGCATAATACCAAACGAGTGAGGTCCATCTTTTAACATTTCAGTGCAAGGGAAAAAGGAAGAGACTATAACTTGTAGAATAGAACATGTGATGCAACATTATTAAAAAAGTTGCTGATTCTACCTCTCCTCCTTATATAAATGTCTCCTTGCTCTATAGAGCGCAGTCTCTGTCAATGTAGGATGCTCACCATAGAGCTTTACTTGTCCTGTCTCTGCCATAGCTTTAAGAAACACCTGTTCCAGGGAAAATAATAATAATCTCTAAGTCAGAATGTTAGTGATTATATTAGTTTGAATCTGCTTGAGAACCAAGGGAGGTTTAAAGTGGTTAGAAATGTATTATTAATATTCACCGCGTCTCTACTGAAGATATCATTTTATCCACTTTAGATTTGTTTTTATCTATTTTACAATGTGGCATCGAGCAAGCAACTAGCATGAGCAGCATTGACATCCAATCTTGATTTAGCACAATTAAATTACACTGATTACACACTTAAACAATTTATACTTCTTAGTAGTACTTATTTTCAGTACTGACCGTTTCAACATCAGGGCGCCGCCTCTGCCACCTAGACCATTGCTCCTTTTCAGGCTTTCTCCAATTCCACCATAGTTCTTCACTAGTAAGTGGCTTCTCTATTTCCTTCTTTACCTTTGGATCAATAAATGGGTGGGGCCGTCCATGTCTTTTATCCAGCTCATAGCCTGTCAGCTCCTCTTCATCTTGTTCAGGCTGATAAATGACATACTCTGAGGAAAGATCCTTTGGCTCTTCTGGTACATTATCTGGAGTCTCCAGAGGATCATCAGAAATTACATTGAGTTCTGAAGGCTGGGAAGTGGAAGCAGATGCCTTGTACTTCTTTCTTCTACTTCCAGGAGTTTTTCCATAAGATGGAGTTCCAGTTGAAATACCATCTGGTTCAGGAGCCCTGGCGGCCTGAACTCGACTAGCTGTGCCTTCTGGCCAGTACTCCTTCCCAGGAATACTAGCGCGAGCTCCAGATGCTGGTTCAAGTTGCCCAGAAGTGGAGTCCATATAACTGTGATAAGGGAAACGCTCGACAGAAACCTGCTCAAAAGAGCCCTGATTCTTTTCCTTGTTCTCACACTTTATACAAGGAGCTAAAGGAGCCTTTTGAAATGGACTACTGGAGACAAATTTGAGCTTCCATATTGAAACAGGAGTAGTACCTGTAAACAATGTCTGGGTGGTTCCCAGCACAATGCATACTCCTATTAATGAAAACTTTTTAAAATGATGAGAAACATTGCTACAATATAGATCACCTTCCTTTGAGCATGCATGTTGAACATATTGCCAGACTGTACTTTATAATGTTAAACAAGAGATGCTTAAACATAAGATAAGACAGGAATGGCAAATTTGTGAATAATTTCTGCCAGAAATTTAAACCTTCTGCCTTCCCCAATTACTACATGAATTTCACCGTCACAGAGAGCAACATGTGCTAGTGTTCAATGCAGATGCATATGTATATATAGTTCAGCAAATGAAGAAGTAAACATAGGCAGGTAAACATGGTGTGCATGTGGAGGGATAAGAAAGAGAGTCAGATATTAGGTGAGCACACAGATTAATTGTATAAAGGAAATTTGATGACATAGTACTGAATGTCAAAATCAGAAACAATTTACTACCATGAAACTACAAATAACTCCTAAAATCTAACCAAACTCTCTTTGCCATTGAAGTAAAACATTTCCTTCAAACAGCTTTCCCTGATCATCAGCTCTAACACTCTAGAATAGGTTAACCATATCCTCAAGCATATAATACCCTTGCACATTAGGATCGATGCATCAAACTCCCAAAAATATCCCTCTATCTCTTGAATAGAATTGAATATATAAACCATTTTAATCTCTTCTAGACCCTTATAGCTCAACCAAACCACTCCCCAACCCAAACCATTGATTCCTCTCAAAGATACAAAAAGTCACATATAAACCTAAAATCAACAATTTGAACTCTTAGAGACGAACAATTTTGTAAAAGTGTTCCTTTTACTTATCATCTAACAATAAAAGGTAACCAATAGAGAGTATAAGATTCTACTTTCAGTGGTGATTAACAAACATAATGAATTTTTGGAGTTCATAATAATCTAAAAACACCTTCCGATAGGGGCAGCAAATACTAGGCAAAAATCCATCAGTAGAGGCTACAATTCTCAGTCCTCTATCTGCAATTAACCAAAAAAAAAAACAATTTTACAAAGCAAGAAGAATTTTTTTAAGAAAATCAAAGCTGCAACAAGTAAAACACAGTTACCTTGATACAAGGAAGTTGATAATACAGAAGCCATTGCTGAAATTGGCAACTCGAAATTGCTATAAATAACTCCTCTTATCCTTTGTCCTTTGCTTGGGTTTTAGGAGGGGCTTTACTTAGGATAATGTGACCCTGAACCGTCCTACAAATTTGGACCGGCTTTCCAGACCGGCCTAGTCAACAATTTTCGCTTTGATTTCCACCGGTTTAAATTATTGGAAAACGAGAGAATTATCAAAAGCACTTCTAAATTTGACATAAATTATTAGTTTTATATTTGTACTATTGACTGTCTTAAAAACACTCATTTACTTGACAAATTGAAGTTCAATACACCCTCGATCTTGCAAGATTAGTGAAATACATCTCTAAATTGAGAGAAGTGTTGACAACACCTATAAACTTGACGAGAATTTAAATGTGTATTTCACTAATCTTACAAGATCGGAGGTGTATTTAGCATCAATTAGTCAAGTAGAGGGGTGTTTTTAAGATTGTCAATAATTTCGAAATGAAACTAATAATCTGCTCCAAATTTAAGAATGTTTTTGATACTTATCTCTCGAAAATAAACTAATATTTGTACAATTTATTGCGACGGTTCTAGATGTATTTTTTTTTCTATATTATTTCTTAGGAATAAAATTAAGTGAAGTAATCTTATAGCTAATTTTTCAAAGAGTAAATGAGATCTTTTGGGATGAATAATTTTGTATGTGATTTTTATATAGAACTCGTAATTCTTTTACTTTGATTTTGTATGAATAAGAGAATTGATATTTTAATTTTAAAAAAAATAATTTGAGGATGTATTGTTTGATGAACTTTTATTTTAAGCATATTATTTTAGCTCATTTCGTGTCCCTTCCTTCTTTGTGTACCAAAATATGTATTTGAAAATGAAGATATTTTGGAATAAATATTTTTTCACATGATTTTGTATGAATAAATTCGAATCTCTTTTGTTTTGTTTTTAAATGAATAAGAGAATTTATGTTTTAATTAAATGATCATAATTTTTTAAAAATAATCCTTTTGATGCACTTTCAATCTAAGCATATTATTTTAGTTTGCTTTCTACCATCTTCTTGTTTGCATACCTTAGAATGCCTGGAAGAATATGCAGTCTTTCATTTAAAGAATCAACTAATTCACATTCATTTTATTTATCCACCTGATGAATATAAGGTTACATAAATGTTTGTGAAATTTAATCATCATAATTTATAGCATTCTAATTAAAGGCAATCAATATGGAGATGAACTCTTAGTATATCATTTCAAATTAAAATACTAGAACTAGGTTAATGAAATAGTATCATATGTAAATTTGAAGGAGCAAGAACAAGTAATGTTGGCATTGCCAGAGGAAAAGCTTCATATATAGCGTTAAGGACAAACATAACTGTGAAGGCCCCAACCCAAAATTATGGCAGTGGGGAGGCTCAGCTCAATATCAAATCTCTGTATATTTCTTCATGGTACAAGGCGGACAGGCACGAATCCTATACAATGACTAGTACACAGTATATAAATCCGGATGTACAAATCCATGGCGATGGCCAATGTTCCATGTTAAATCATATGTTAAACTAAAACAGCCATCTGAACAGATACAACAACACACCTTCATTTCTTCGCGTAAGATCTCAAGGTAGGAAGAAGATGATGCAATTCAAATTGAGCGTCCATCAAGCAGTGAAAAATGGTCATATCACTCTAGAAGTTGCAGCAATGGGCCTTACCCTTGAGCAAATTGTTCCACAGACAGAACATCTGTCGTGGAGACTGATAATGAGCCGTGAAATAGTCTTCCATACACCCATATTGACAGAACTTCCAGTTGTGAGAGTACTGTACAGGAGTTGAACTGTTGTAACTCTCAACCCACATACCCATGCTCACATCCTCCATTTTGAAAATCTGTCAATTTGATGAGGGAATGCGTATTTCAGGAGTCTACACTTTGAACAGGTTTATGATTAAGAAGAAACGAAAGAAATAAACTGTTACAAACCCGCAAGCTTTGGTTCCGAT
Organism: Solanum lycopersicoides; assembly: GCA_022817965.1. Lineage (NCBI taxonomy): Eukaryota > Viridiplantae > Streptophyta > Magnoliopsida > Solanales > Solanaceae > Solanum > Solanum lycopersicoides. The sequence goes on from CM040619.1 coordinate 65,015,203, forward strand.
ATTGAGAAATGATATGTTTGGCAATATCACTTGTAATTATATATCCTGGTCCATTAGCATAAGGGGGGTATACATCTTCTGGCCACTCCTGTTGCACAAGTCAATGTTTTCAAATTAGCTTTAGTGTCTATAAGAAATCAACAAACAGTAGCCATGATTTTGAATATATACTCTATTATCATATAAATCTCTGTACCTCAAAAGTTACGGCCCATTTTCCTGTTCGAAGTGGTCTATGCAAGAGATTAAGATTGCCCATGTAAAGAGATCGTCTAGGAGGGACACGTTGAATTTCTCTAAGGACTGCATCTATCCTAATGAAAGTATCATCGTCACATTTCATGATATATGCAGCTGTCACATTCTGAACCTGCAACAGATATTGTGGGCCATGTCGATAGAAATTAGGACACAACTAAGCAGTCTAGAAAAGTAGAGGAAGATGGAGCAAAGTGCAGAACTCACCCCATACTTGCAGATGGCAATAGTTTTAAGAACCACTAGCTCGTATCTATCGATAAAGGGGACAATCACAATGTCCCCAAAGTAATCTGCTTCCTTCTTCAATATAGCATTTAACTCCTTTCGTGGATTCTACACAGTTAAATGTTAATACATAAGTACATTTGTTGAGGTTGAATTCCAAACTGGCTATTGGCAGAGATAATAGCGTAAGTTCGACAAACAAATAAGTTGGTGAAGGAAGCCTAAAGAGCGGTGTTTGCAAAACAGCATAAAGTAGTACTGAGGACAATAGCACAACCTTTTTCCTGTTCATAGATTTTCTCCTTTACCTGAAAGCAACACTACTTTCGTTTGACCATCATTTATATATGAGATATTCAAATGAAAGCGCCTCAGAAATCCTAGGATAGAAATGGCAAGACTGCTTCCAGGTGAACAGTATGGCAAGTTAATACCTCCCAAAAGATGATAAACTATGTAATGTAACAAGCATGCAGTGTGCTCCAGGGATAGCCATGAAGATTGAAGGATCTTCCAAGTAGGTAAATACAAACGGGTGATTGTATTGACATATATCATCCAGCTACTAATGAATACAATAGTTGTGCCAGAGTTTACGACAAAATATGCTATTCGCAACATGAGATTTTGTAGTATTTTTATTGGAAAAAAATTGAATATAGTTCTTACAGAATAGCCACATTATACAATCAAGCTCTTTATTTTTTGAGAAGATACATTCAAGCTCTTTATTGACACGGCGCCAAATTTTAGGGTTCCCTAACTGTATTTTTAGAAGTGGAGTAATTGACACTAGACACACAACACATTGATCATTCTCTTGGTTTCTGTCTGCATACATTTTAATCTTTGTTTAGTTTTGAAATTTGGGGGCTTCTAGCTGCATGAAACATCAAGAGTGTTTTTAGTCAATGTCTCAATGATGATGAGAAACTCCTTATATTCCAAAGAAGTTTAATGAGCAGTTGGAGGCTTGGAGCATGGAAGAGAGAAAGACAGAGAGAGAGGAAAATGAAATCAGAAAGTTCCCATAAGGAAACAGCAAATTCTTTTTAGTATTTTTCTTTCGATAAGGTGAACTGGTGAAGTGCAAATTCTTTCAGGATCTGGGCACACCCTTATCTAATTTCCTTTGAATGATGGAAATCACAACTTTAACTTCATCTGGAACATGGTAGGAGAGTTTATTGGCCCAACCAGATTAGAAGTAATGACCCTCCTGTCGATATAAGATACAGATAGCATACCCATGGCCATCACCTCTATTTTACTCAACTTATATTGAACTGTCCCCAGGTTATTTGACAACATAAGACATTTCCCACATCCCAGGCAACAGTGATACCAGTTTTGCTATGGTTTTCATTTATTATCCATTATCATTCTCTTCAGTAATGATTTATGAATTGAGCTTTGGCATCAAGCTTCATGTCTCATTAGATTAGCGCATTGCTGGTCTATTTTTTTTCTTTTCACTATCTAATTCAATAGCCACATGATGTATACGCACACAAACACAATGTATGTGTATGTATTTACTATACATCTTTGCTATGATAATATCAAAACTTTTTGATAAAGGAAAAAAGAATAAATGCATTAATAAAGCAGTTCAAAGAAACATCTTTTTTAAAAAAAAAAAAGAAAAAAGAAAAAAAGAAGATGTTTCATGACCTATCATTTGACAATCTCCTTAATCACCTCATGTCAGAGTTGCACCTCATTGGAGGGGCTTGAAATATTGTGATTACAAGGAATATGACTGCATCTGGGGTGCAAACATATTTGGATGCACAAAGTTAACATGCATCTATTTTTACTCTCCAAATGAATATTTGGGTGAGGGATGCAACTTACCAAAGCAACAAAGAAGCGGACTGCTACATCTGAGGATTTGATTGCTGAAGCCTGCATCCATGTTTTCCTGATTGCCATACGCTCAGCAAAGTGATTGGTTGCAGAAAGCACCCCAATGAAAAGTTGAATGCGATTCTGGGGTAAAGGAAGAGATTTCCACTTCTCTGAGAAATCCAACACTCTTTGGGGAGAAAAACTTGGATGAGAGGTTGGAAGAGATGTAGCATAAACCGAATGTATATCTACATCACCTCTGATTGCCAACCCTGTAGCATCTTCCAGTGTGAAGCCCTGAGAGAATAGAGAACATCTGACTATGGCTTACTAGTATGGTAATAACAAATGTGAGGAAACTGAAACATTAATTCCGGAAAATCTGGTGATCATATTGATTGCAACAATTACAAATCCGTGAATCTGGTGAAGGGGTTCAGAAAAGGGATAAAACACTACGATAATATTATGTTATCCATTTTTTTTTGTGTGTAGTAATATTTGTGTGGGCAAAAGATCTGAATAGTAGCTTGATTTCCAATGTGCCCTTTTTGAGAAAAAGGTATTCCAGTGGTTGAATAGTGTGATTGCCTGGCACAGCAGTCTAAAATGTGCTTACTCTAAAGTCAATTCCAAGAAGAACATCTTAAAAACACTCTCCTACAATAGTTACTTGCTCAGTCATGGGAAAAGCAGAACACTTGCATGTCTACAGAGAAAACAATCAAAATTATTTGGAAGAGATCAAGTAGCTTACAGTTCGATATGGAAATGAAGTCACATGCCGGCCACCAACATTGATATGGTAGCCATCAATACCAGCACGAATAGTTAGAATAAACATCCTACCCTCCACAAATGGGAAAGGCCATGTCACCTCTGGCTTCTTTGCACGTCCAATGAATCGATCAAACCATGAGAATATTTTCGACTCTCGAGTATCAACAATGTCATTCCGCATCCACTTCTCACATCTCAAATATCCATCAACTGCATGAAAGTAAATTCAATATTTTATGGTATTTGATTTATATAAAGCTGTTAATCAAGAATCCCACAACTAAAACTTCTTAGGCACAAGGCTTATCAAAAAAAAAAAAGTTTGAATAAATTGTAAAAGAGGTTTATTATCACTCTACAATGGAACTACACATAATTAAGTGAAAACCATCAGTTAAGATATAAATGAAAAACAAATTTGACAAGAGCTAAGTGATAATACTAGAATGGAAAAAGGTGAGGAAGAGATAAGTAAAGAGAGGACTATCAGTCTATCACAAAGTCTTCAAAATGAGAGTGACAACAATCAAAAGAAAAGGAGAGTCAAGTATGAAAAACAATGTTTGTGAAAAGAGTCCTTGTTTATACTCTAACCAACTCACTCTTCTTGTTTTAGTGTTAATTCTTCTTTGTTAAATGGAGTTAATTCCAAACAACACCATCCATCTGTTGACAAGAGCTTCAAAGTGTAGGATAATCCATTGTTTTAGATGGAGGATCAAGTGTTATAGCTAATTATTATATTTATCCCAGCACCGCCTCTATATAACTCCTTTAGTAGTCTTGTTGATCCTAATGAGACCTCTATCGGTCATCTCATGTTGCACTGTAAATTGATTATACAAATATGAGGATATTCATCAACCTAAGGGATGTGGAGTATGCCAAGGAACATAGTGGATGTTCTAGCATTCGGGAACAGAGAAGGTATTAACTCAATACATAAAGAGAAATGAATGGTTGTCCCAGCTGGCATAAAAACAACATACCCCGTGTAATCACACAAGTGGGGTCTGGGGAAGGTAGTGTGTACGCAGATCGTACCCCTGCCTTTGGAAGGTACAGATGTTTCCAGCTTGCATATATGGTGGACAATTTGGGAAGGGAGAAACCAGATGCTATGAAGATAAAGTTTGTCACATCCAGAAGATAAAAATGAAGTGTTTAGTCCTTTTTTATTTTTGGTGTAAAGGAGTATGCTTAGAAGATCATAAATTGATTTTTGATGTTTCAGATTCCTATCTGTATTTTGTTAATTTTCTCAGTAATTATGGATGGTTATACAGATTTTGTGTAGTCTATACATCAATATGCATATATGTTACCTTTCTATAAAACATGACACGTTTAACCCAAGAAAACTCATGACAAAGTCACCTTTGATCCCCGTTTTGAGTGGTATGATTTTGAAAGATTAGGTTATTTTAGGGCAAAATACATAGACAGATACTCAAACTTGGCTCCAAATATCAGTTTGACCCTTAAACTTACCAAATGACCAACTAGACATTGTTGTGTCTCGTGCACACCCGACGTTGACATGGCAAAAGTTTTGCGTTTCACCCAAATTTGAGTGCAATAACCTTCACGTACTGTGTTTTAATTCTTTTTTGTTTTTCAAAATTCTGTGGGTCCCACATTCTCACCCTTTTCCCCACACCTCTTCAATCCTCCATTCACCATTTTTGGGACAATACAAACACAGACCCACAAGAGAACCACCACATCACTCTTGTCCTCCTTAAACCACCCTTTCAACTTGCTCTCTCCAACATCCTTCCACCATGGATGCCACAAAACCTACAAAATTTTCTCACTGATTTCCCCAGCTTCTCCCAAAATACAGTACACTTAAGAGCCACCAACAATTAGCAGTAGGGTGCTAATATCCAAAGCACCATGTTTGTTTGTTAAGTATATGCATTTAGTGTTTTGTTGCTATAATGGTCCATATGTTTTCTTCTACGATGACGACTCGTCCATGTATGCCAAAGGAGTATTTGCGAACAAGAGAGCCAAATAGGTTAGATGGATGCATGAACTATCTTGTGTTGACCTTGCCAAATTGGTGACTGCATCATGTTTGTACTGTCTACTTATCGATTCTTTTTATGTGGTTTTGTAGGACAAGATTTGAGGATGAATATTCTTTTGGGGGGGAGTGATAGCATGATGTGGTTTCTTTAACGCCTGGCTATGGTCGCAACAGACATTGTACCTACAGAACATTGGAAGATATGGGAAATTCTAACTGAAGGTTTAGGTCCGACTTTAGTAGAATTGAAGGGTGAATCATTTCAGGAGTAAGTGTGATCGCATGACATGGCCTTGATGGGAAACATTAAGGCCAATACTAGATGGAAAATTTGTTAAGGTTGTGCAACGACACATGCTATTACCAGCCACACACACCTAAGTCCCAATCTGGAAACTCACTGGATCAAGCTTTAGCCTAGTTTGTGACTACACAACTAGTTTGTGCAACCGCCCACGCCCCAGTCCATCAAATTCTTACTCCTTCTTAGTTTAAGGATAATTCCATGTATATTTTGAATGGGCTTGCATATCTGGGGGACCTAGGCTATAAGTAGCACATACGTATCTTCGAAATAGAGGCTGAGGTAATCTATAAGTCACATACATACGCTTGATGCCATTTATAATACTACTTGATCAAAAAAGAAATAGAGACTGATGATATTTTGAAGAGCATTGTGCTTGTGAGGTAGGATGTACCACTATGTTCTTGAGGAACACGAACACCAATGGCTGCCATGAAGTGGATAATTCTCTATGTTTTGACAATACTTTATTTTCTTGGTCTGATAAGTCTAATAGGGTTTTACTCTTTCACTTGGGGTTCAATACCTTTGATTGCATTGCTTGGTGAATGGGTGTTTCAAGTTAGATTTCCTTTCCTATTTCTTCGCCATTTATTGGATCTATCAAGGATCATTGTTTCCTATATTGTTTCTGATAGAATTCATTAGTCCTCCATATTTTCTTTGTTTCTTCTTCTCTAAGTTGTTCAGTTTTCAAGAGATTTAACAAAGAAAAAAACAAAGCGACAATTTCACTTTTCCAGATAGTTGTGTGTGATTTTTTAAGCCAACTTTAAGCACATTGGTTGTCAAAGAACTTCACCTATATATCCTAGAATTCTGTTCATTATCAAAAATATCATTTCCCTTTGTCGTTTCATTACCCCCTACCCCAACCCACAAAACTCCCACAAAGGAATAGCTTATAAAACAGAGAGACCAAAATCAGACAAGAAAAAAACAGAAAGTGTCTTACCAAGCATGTCATCATCATACTTTGAAGGCAAACCATCACACCTATGAGCTGTTCCCCATTGCATTCTATAGCAAGTATTGTGTTCGATCACTGGTCGACGGCTCCAATCTCCTCTTATTCTAGGATTCAGATGCAAAATCTTTGGTGGATCCTCACCAACCACAGATTTTAAACCTTGTAATTCAATCATAAATTGGGAAACCAAAACTAATGCATCAGCAGCCCTTATTTTGGCAAGCTGTGGTACATACTCATGATGAGCATAACGAGGAGTACCAATAAGTGTTATAGAAGAACCTGCTGCAAGCCCACATGGTAGGAACATCATATGATCTGTTTTAGCAATTTGTGCTCCACTACTTGAAACCCATGAAGGACATGATTCAGGCTTTCCCTCAAGTATGGAATTCATCTCAATCCCTTTCTCCTCATATTTATCCAATTCTTCCCAAGCTTTCGAGCCTAGAGTCCAAGCTTCATCTGCCATACTATCCAAAATAGACAGATTCCGCTCCATATTCTGCCGTTTCAAAATAGCTGCAGTAATTCGACCATAGTGAAGCTTAGGAGGCTTTTTATGGGGAGAAGCTTCATCTTCATTATCCTCTTCTTGTGGTTTCACTTGAGAATATTCCCTTACACTATTATGAAACACAGAAATGGATTCTCCACTATCATCCTCCACATCTAGAGCTACATCAGCATCATCACCACTCAAAACTGTCGCGCTCTCAAGAAACTCCGGAAACTTCACACAGATAAGAACCAAGTAAAATGCAGCTAAACCCAGCAAAACATAAGACAATTTAAACCTCCTCACACTGGAAGCCTCATTTTTCAACCTTTTCATCATTATATATATACCAAACTAATAAGCACAGAAACAAACCCCTATAACCCCCACCACTTCATCATCTCTGGTAAGTAACCACAACAACATCAAATACTTAAGACCAAATGTCAGTAACACCAAGCTCTCAATGAGTAAACACAACAAATCATAAATGCAATACTGAAAACCGAAACCCACCTAGCTAATGATCGATCAAACAAGTTACCTGACCTCAATTGCCCAGCATTGCACCATAAAATCCTGGAGAAATTGGCAAAGCCAGAGCTGCAGAATGCCCTATAAATGGCTGGAAAAAAAAAAACCAATCTTTAGGTACGAGGGATAGGGAGAAAAACCCTAGTAACGTAGATTTTGGGTACACGATGAAGCAGCAGTTGACAGAGAGAAGAAAGAGCAAGTCTTGTTAAGAACAAATCAGAATAGTAAACTTCCCCAAAATATACGGGGAAAATTGGCTGGGATTTTTGTCCTTTAAAACCTTGCCTAAATTAACGAAAATTAATTAGTGACGATCCACTACGGACCCAAATTCCCATGTGTTCCATCATGGGGTTTTATTTCTTAACTATCTTCAATCCAAACATCAAATTCGATTTAATCAACTCTAATTAATTACATTAAATTTTACACTAAAAAAATATTTATCTCTCTTTTCATTATTTATTACTATTTCTTATCTCATAAAATAATTTTTTTCTAAAACAGTCACCATATAAGATTCATATTATTTCCTTTTATAATCGTTTAACATATAATTATTTTGTAACATAATTTTTTAAATAATATAAGTTGCTAGCAAATATTATATATTATACATAATAATGGATGATACTAATAAGAGTGAAATCATTAATAAAATACAATTAAATAAACATTACATAAGTAGCGGAGTTAGGAATTTAATAAAGGGTGTCCAGAAATAACAAGTTAATGGTGTCCAAAATATGTTATTTAATCATTTCATATATTATTTTACTTATATATATGGTATTTTTTTCTGACGAAGGGTGTCCAATTACCACTATGTGGTTACGCCACTGCATTACATAGTTGAAAAAATATTTTAAATTATACATAATTATTCAATTTTCAAGATCACTACGGTTCTTCCATAAATACTCTATTAATGCATTATGTAGTTAGAAATGAGTTGTTTTGTCCTTTATTTTTTTATATCGAGTTAGAATTGAAATTGATAACTTTCATCTATTGTCATTTTTACGGTCGGAGTTGAAACTTCCGACACATCTTGAATTGGTGCATTAAGATCACACTCATTCTCAATTTGTATTATTTGTTTGAAAATTTATACGTTTGCATTTTTAATTTTTGTGAAGGTTAATTGTAGCTTATATAATTTATAGTAATTAACATAAATTTTTTTTTTAAAATCACATATAGAAAAAACTAATCTATAAAAAAACAAAATTTTATAAAATATTAAAAAAAAAAACTACACAAGAATAACTAATCTCATAGGATATTAACGTGAATTGGTACATTTAAGCTATTTCGGTAACAACATAAATTATTTCATTTCCACTGTTCAAATCCACTTTTGACCCTTTACTGATAATTATAAACCGCTATTAATATTTTGACCAAAAGCAAAAACCTTTCTTTATATTTTTAGTCAAAAGTCACTAAAGTTATATTATGAAAAACTTAGACAAAACTTTTCTATCAATTATACATTATTTTATTTTCTGTTAACTAAACATCTAAGAAATTGTATAAAATTGAACTTAACTGCAACATATAGTTGTGTAGTAGTGCAGTAACCATGTGCACAGTGCACAATCCAGAACAACTTGAGCTGGACATTAATTTTTTAAAAATTTGTTTTATTATAGGAGGTTGACGATCGAATCTTCACTAAAATCATCAAAATTTAAATAACCATTCAACCGATTTATCAAGATCCTCAACGAGCAATTCATTGTTTTCAAACTTCTTTATCATAAGCTTCTCAATTTTCAGGGCTTGAATCTGATACGTAAGATTAAACCATGCCATCACACCCCAACTACCCCACATGTTTGATCTCAATTCCCTTTTTACCTTTGTGTATCGTTGATTGCATTGATTAATTCCTAGCTTCATCTCTAGTAACAATATTCAACTAATTGGCTATTGTAGGCATTAATCAAGATCATACATTAATTTGAACAAAGATGCTACCTATGACAATTGAGTTGTTATCAAAGTCAATGGTGATCTTTGAGGAAGATGAACAATTGCTAATGGAGAATATTCTTGATGGAACAGATCAACTAGGCGTTATCGCCATTGTTGGCATGCCAGGACATGGTAAGACAACTCTTGCCAAAAAGTTATATCATCACGAAAACATAGTCAATCGATTTGATGTTCGTTCATGGTGTACTTGTGTCTCTAAAGTATATGACAAGAGAAAAATATTGCTTGAACTATTAGGCTATGAGTATGAACGCCGCGTTGAAGTTGAGATGAGTGAAGAGGAATTAATCCAACAAGTACAAATGTGTTTTGAGAAAAGGAGATATTTCATAGTTATAGATGATGTATGGAGCACTGATATATATGATGAGTTAGTAAGTTTTTTCCCAAATAACAACAGCAGGAGTAGAATTGTCATAACTACCAGGCTTGATGAACTGGTTGATTCATCTGTAAATTACTCGTTTTGCTATACTCATCGTCTTTCCTTTATCGCGGAAGATAAAAGTTGGTTGCTACTAAGGAACATAGTTTTTAAGCAAGAAAATAGCTGTTGTTTTCGAGAACTTGAGGAAATAGGGAAGCAAATAGCGAAAAGTTGTGCAGGGCTGCCTCTAGCAGTTGTATTAATAGGGGGTCTTCTTGCAAGATTGGATAAGAAAAAATGCATTTGGACTAAAGTGGCTCAATGGCTAAACGCAAGTGCAAAAGTTGCTGGTGAGGCTGAGTGGTACATGGACATAATAGAGTTAAGTTACAAGCATTTGCCAAGTTATTTGAAGCCGTGTTTTCGTTACTTTGGTATGTTTCTTGAGGATGAGGAAGTTTCAGTTAAGAAGTTGATGAGAATATGGTCTGCAGAAGGTTTTGTACAGAGTGATGAGGTGAGGAGTGCAGAGATTGTTGCGATGGACTATTTGATTGATCTAATCACAAGCAATCTTGTTGTGGTTGCGGAGAGATTTCCACTTGGTGATATGAAGTCAGTTTGTCTTCATGATTTGGTGCAAGATTTTTGCTTGAATAAAGCTAAAGAAGAGAACTTTTTGCTGAAAGTTGATAGGTAAGAACTAAGAAGTGTTCTTTCATTTATTTGTCGTTATAAAACTTTTGTAACGCTCAGTTTTGTGAGGAAGTTGTGACAGAGTTTTATCACAAATAGTGTTTTTTCTTGTAGTGATATGTATATATTATGTCTAGTATCTCATTGTTCTTCATTTTCTTTCAGATCTCATGCTTTGGATCCTGCTACTTCTAATTCAGCTAGTGATGTACAACGGTTCCTGGTTTGCTCGAAAATGCAGCACTTCATCAAGTGGCTGCATCCGACCCAACGTGTCCATACTTTGAGGTTACATGCCCACAACATTAATGAATTTTACAATATAACTGACGGTGAAACGAACAAATTCATCCTACCAAGTGGAGTATTCAGTTCAGACTTGTTCAAATTATCACTTACAGTACTTGACTTAAGGAACATTGTGATCGATGCTTCAGCTCTGGAGGACATAACATCCTTGATTCACTTGAGGTACTTGTCAATTTTCGGAAATTTTAGTGAAATTCCACCAGCCATATCGAAGCTTACAAATCTGGAAACGTTTGTTGCAAGACCGAAAAATGGTACCTTAACTCTTCCAGGGTCTATCTGGAACATGATAAACTTAAAGCACGTGGATATAAGCGAAGCAATGATACATTTCAACAGTACTGTTGAGGCTGAAAAAGAGGGTGTTTTCGAGTTAGAGAAATTAGAAAGCTTTTCGAAAGTAGTCATAGTGAATGGAGATGATATATGTGAAATGTGCAACAAAGCACCAAACTTAGTACAACTTGAACTTATTGTGGAGCAATGGGACAATTTGTTTAGCTCTCTCAACTGTTTGATATATCTCGAAACACTTAGTATCTATCATCGTAGCGATTTTCCAATGACTGGAATTAACATGATGTTCCCTCAATGCCTAAAAGAGTTGACTCTGTCTAGTTGTGGTTTCTCATGGGATGAAATTTCAACAATTGCCACATTACACAACTTGGAAGTGCTTAATATACTTCTTTCTGCCTTCACTGGGAAAAAATGGACAGTTGGTGTTGGTGGTTTCCTTAACCTTAGGCTATTGAAGTTAGAACATAGTTCTATCAAACATTGGAACATATTTGTTGATTCATTCCCCTGTCTCGAGCAATTGGTGTTGCGTTGGTGTGGTAAACTTGAGGAGATCCCCGCGAGTTTTGGGAGCATGCCCTCGTTGCAGAAGATTGAGGCGCGGGCTTGTTGTCCCTCAGCCAGGAAATCTGCTGTGAATATCAGGAACATGCAGAGGGATGACATGAAAAATTCAGACTTCAAAGTCATCATATATTTAGAGTAGAGTTTAGTTTCTTCTCTTTATTTTCATTTTTCTATTCCAAAGCTATAAAGGAATTAGATCAGTTTTCAATCATTCATAACTATTCCAATGTTTAGCTAGTATTAGCTATCTCGGGTCGTTGAAGTCTAGATCGACTAGAGCTAGTTGGTTTAATTTAGTAGGCAATTGAGTTTTGTTGGGTAACAAAGTTGTTACGGTGAAAGGGAAGGGATTAAAAGTTTAATTCATGGAGATTTGTAATCTAAACCTTTGCTACTTTATAGTTTTTTTTTTAGTTTCAATTATCTACTTTCCGTACAGTCAATGAACGCATCGCATACATTCTAACAATAATTGTCTTCTCCACCATCCTTGGACGATTATAGTCCCTCCCTGATCATGCAATATGTAGTAGTAAACGCTAACGATAAAAAAAATGATTATAGGTGTGATCAAATTTGAATTTAACGATACGATTAACATATAGTACTTTAGTACATAATAATTCATGAACATTATTATAAGCAGTACATCAAACTGAATGGTAAAAAAAAAAAAAAAGAGCAATTAAAAGAAAACAAATGTTTATTCAGTAAGGTATATAATTGATTAGGAATAAGCATCATTTATTTATTTATTTGTTAATTAATTTATTTATTTACTCTTTGTTTATTATGTTTCTTGGCTTTCCTTTTAACCTCCTTTATATCTTCCTTGAGAGATATAACAACACACTTAAATTTGTCGAATTTAGTGCCAATTTTAAGAAGTTGTGCGTCTTTTACTTTGCCTGGTCTTTTAAAATCTTCTTTAATTTGTTTGAATTCTTTCCAATAATTTATGGCTTCTTCTTCATTTCTACTGCTCCCAAGTGAGATGTATATTATAGCCTGAAAAGAAAAACAACAATCTCAAAATAGTCGGATTGATCAGAATTTGAAGTTTATGATTCACTCTAAATTTGTTATGTATAATAATAACTCATGTGTTGTACGTGTATTCTATGTTAATTAGTACATATTTTTAAATATAATAGAGAAGAGAACGAAGTGAGAATTTCAAAAAATGACCAAGTAAAATAAGTCGTATAGTATAAAAACCAAGTCTGAAGATTGAAAATGCATTCAATGATCAACTAAGAACAAAATTTTATAAAGAATAAAACAAAGGTTTAAAAAATTAATATAAAACGAATATAGTTTTATTGCATGTCTTATGATGTTTTAATTGATGTGAGGGCTAAAATTTTCACATAAAAATTTCAAAAGAATACAATATCTACTATTTACATAAAATAATTATATTTATAAAGAATAAAGTTACCTTATAAAGTGGACGCCTTGCATCGGTAATTAATTTTTCGTCTAAACATTTGCAACGTAGGGCTTTATTGTATTCTCCCTAGAAAAATAATAAGGACAATCAAAGTTAGTACTATACAATAAAATGAAGAGTTTAATTAAATTTAAATTAACCTTTAAGTGAAAATTATTATTAATGAAATAATTAACCTGGTAAATAAGTGTTTCCACAAGTTGCATTTCAAACTCATAAGCTTTATGTGGTTCAGCTTTTCTTATTGCATTCTCTAATTTCCTCACTGCTTGGCTTTCTTTTCCACTCATTTCCATCTTTGCAATACACCTCTATTATACACATAAAACACAAGAAAATAGTCTTTTCTCCTCTTTTTTTAGGTATAAAATGAAAGATCTCTAGTAAAAAAAATAATCATAAAACTAAGATCGAATTCATAAATTGATTTCTAAATTTGTTGGGTTTTTTCCTTCAGGTGTTTTAACTACGCCATTTTCCTATTGAATCATTGAACCGTCCATAATTTGTTCCTTTTAACCACTGTTGGCTTATTTTGATCAGTTTTTCTATTGTAAATGACTTCAATTGTGTTCGTATTGTAATGATTTTGATTGAAGGAATGAAGACAAATTGTGTGTTAGTCTCATTTGTTTTCTAATGTGTTCAAATGATTTTAAGTAAAACACAATTATTCTCGAACAGTTTCACTATCAATTGGACTAATGAGTACTGGAACAACATATGTAACCTCTATCAATACCCCTCACAAAATCTGGTTCCACATCAGCCAACGGTATTTCAAAAGGAACAAATTATGGGTGGTTCAATGATTCAATAGGAAAATAACATAGTTAAGATACCTGAGAGGAAAAATCCAACAAGTTTAGAAATCTGTTTGTGTATTTGGCGTAAAACTAATGAAAAAATATGGGTCATGATTCATGCATGACATATTTTGTATCAAATAATATCAACTTATCATATTTTAAAATATATTCATATAAGTGTCATAAAATAATAAGGGTGAAGAAATGAGACTTAACCATCCAGAGTAAATATGTGTCTAAAGTCAAAGGATAAGAGCAAATAAGTAAAACGAAACCCCTATTCTGATAGTACAAAAACAAATATAACTATTTTTTCCGAAAATAACAATAACGCGTATTACTTACTTGTAGTTTCTTGAAATTGGGTTGCTTCTCATTGAGCAAAGCATCAAGATCTGTCTCAGCTGAATTCAATGATATAAAATCAGCCTTAGCTTTATGATAATCAATTAACCTTTTTAGAGCCAATTCACCTCCATGTAAAAGTCCAATTGACATTGATCTTGTTAATACTTTTTTCATTTTTTTATTTTTTCTCTTCTTCCATAAACGACCTGAAAAAAATATTAATATATAACACACAAATAATAACATTAAAATTGTTATTAACAAACATTCATCGTGAGCTATGACTTCGATTGATTTTGTTTTCACTAAATCAATGAAATCTGATGTTTGTTGTATTGAATTCATTAGAAAATGATCGCTCATCATATTTGCTAAAATTTGTGTGACTTTTTATTTTTTTGTGATTAATTAATTGTGTTATGAATAAATAAAAATAGTGAGGAAAAGATTCATATATATTTAATTTGGGATTTTTTTTTAACTTTAGCATCTTTGATGTCTTGGGGAAGTGTTTGTTCTTCACTTGATTGTAAAGAAAATTATTGGATGCTTTAGTGTTTGGTATAGAAAAATGTTATTCTAATTTCTAAAATTTTTTTTTTTCTTGTTTGGTTGATCGTCAAAGTTTGTGAAAAATATTTTAACTGGAAAAAGAGTTCTTTAAAAATGAGGAAATAATATTTCCCCAACCTTCAAAACAAGCCACCTACACCCCACACCTCTATTCAGGGGAGGACCCACGTTGGGTCCAGGGTTCACTCAAACTTTTTCGGTAAAAAAATTACACGATATATATAAGATATGTTTTCTATATTTTGTAGATATATATATATATATATATTTGAACCCCTTAATAACAAAGAAAATCTGATGGTTCAGTGTCGTTGAAATTGAGTTTCACATCAACAATTCAATTCCCCAAAAAACGTGCTAAAAGTGTTGTTTTAACCAAAAAATTCAAGGTTCTCATTTCTTAGACTTGTTTATACGTTTTCGTTTTTAGTTTCAGTTTCTCTTTTTGTAATTTTCAGTTCTGTTTTCAACTTTTGTTTAGTTTTTTCTAAAAAAATTATAAAAAATGTGTTAAGAATGTTGTTTTAACCCAAAAGGATTTAAGGGTCCCATTTCTATAGACTTGTTTGTACATTCACACTTTTATTTTTCAAACCCCTTGAACGAAAATCCTAAATTCAACACTACCTCTATTACTATTTTTCTAGATTATATATATAAAAAAATTGAAATGATATTGTTTGCTTTCTTGATGAACATTCAAAAATAAATAAGAAAATTACTTATGCTCCCAAAAAATATTTTTTTCCATTCGTGGAAAATATTTATTTGTTCGTACCAAACACATCCTTATTGTTGTGGCAAGTTTACTTGGGTTGGGCTTTTATGCATGCTCAATGGACACTTTATTATGTTTGGGCTGACGTATAATCAACTCATTAAGCGGATAAAGTAAAGAATTGATTCAGATTTAGGGGTCGAGTGGATTTTAAATAAATAAATTTCTAAATATTAATTTTAATTTTTGAAATATATTTTTTTCAATTTGCAAGTGCCACATCATTAAATATGTATAAAAAATTATATTTTTGACTAAAACGAACTTCCCTACAAAACATAAAATATGATTAAACATGGAATTAATTTTTTTATAAAATAGTGAACATAAAATATGATTAAACATGAAATCTAATTTAAATGAAATTATCTTTTTTTATATATAAAATAGCGAAAGTGAATGAAAAGGTAAAAGCATGATTTTGGATGTTTTTAAAAATTTAAATACAATTTCAAGTAGTATTTAAAACTTTTGTGAGTAAACAGTGATTTTCAGATAAAGTCTATTTAAAAAATAAAAAATAAAAAAATGTAAAGAATCCTCATGGCCAATATTAAATTGACAAGAGTATTTCAATATCTTTTCTTTCAATTTCATTACCTAATTTGACATAGACTTAAAGTGAAGAAAACAAGAAAAAGGTA
Source organism: Solanum lycopersicoides (assembly GCA_022817965.1). Classification (NCBI taxonomy): domain Eukaryota; kingdom Viridiplantae; phylum Streptophyta; class Magnoliopsida; order Solanales; family Solanaceae; genus Solanum; species Solanum lycopersicoides. The sequence goes on from CM040619.1 coordinate 65,031,513, forward strand.
ATAAATATTGCCGTAGAATAATTTATAGAACAGAAATGACTGCACCACTTTTTTTGTTTCATTTTTAAGAATTTGGGAAGAAATGAAAAAACAAATATGTTCTTTTTTTTCTTTGCACGAGTTGATTGAAATCTATAATCATTTTATAGATAATTTTTTATTTATTTTTATTTCTGTTCGAAATTATTAAAAGGAATCTCTTTCCAGACATTTGTCGTTCTTTATTTTTTTTTCTCATCAGTATAATTTTCTCATATTATCACATTGAAGTTCAAATAAATCATGAAATTGTGTTAAATAAAAATTCATATAGTTAATATATATTATTCTTGATTATGCCTTGCGCCATTTTCTCAAAGGAATTGAATCCTCTTGTAAAGCACATTATTTTGACTTGTATTAATTGATGATACGAATTAAGAGCACCTTAGTGTCAATCATGTTTTGTTCGAATTTAAATCGTGACAAAGATAATTAGATAATTGTCATATCACCACTAATTACAAGTAAAATCATGTATGCACGAGTGCGTAAATATATATTTTTAAAAGTACTCAATGTTATAATTATGTCTGGACATGATTAAGTTTTGATGTTGATAGAAATCAAGTTCGTACACATTGGATTCATGCATTTCATTGGTTTAAAATGAGTACTTATTAATATCTTTGATACCAATTTCTTCAATTAGAGGGTCCACATGTTGGGTTATTAGCCTATTTTACAAGACCTTAAGATATGTTATTTTTCTTTTTATTGTTTTTTTTTTTTTGTCTTTAAGAACCATTAAACATCTCATTAGATGTATATTTGAATACAAAAGTTTGGCACAACTTTAATTGTTGTTTTAAAATGTTTTTCAGAATATATTGGCCAAACATAAATTGTTTTTCATAAAAAAATTGAAAAATATTTTTTGAAATAAATTGATCTTAGAATTTTGACTAAATAAATATACATTGTTTAAAATATAGTATCTTAATTGGAGAATGGACTAAAATATCGCTAAACTATGAGATTTGATATAATATTGATTCTCGTCAATCTACCGAGCTAAAATGCCTTAACTTAAATTTGTTGTTATTTATAACGGTTCATATATTCATTAGGTAAATGAGGATAATATTATTGTACCAAATGTCATAGTTCATAGTTGAGAGTATTTTAGGCTATTCTTTGTTAAATAGTTTGAAGTTTTGATTTTCGTTTCGCCATTTTGGAAGTAGATTTTCAAAAAAGAATTGAAAATATTTGATTGTTCATGAAATTTGGTCATTTTTTTATAAAATAATCGTTAATTATCTGAATAAAATTTCACGTCCACTCATAAAATTTTAAATTTCTTTCAAAGTAAAATATTCAAACACGACTTCAAATTTCAAAAAACTATTTTATTACAAACTTCAAAAACTCATTTTTTTCAAATTTCACCTAACAATTTATAAGCAAACACTAGCTTAATACATGACCTCATATAACTGGCCTAATTTTTAATTCCCACAGTGAATTGAAAATAAATAAAAAATAAGTTAAGGCATTCCTCTATTTTTTGTGTATATAAAAATAGATTGTGTTTTGATTCTTCAAAAAAATAATATACTTGAATATAATAGTGTGCGAATGTCAAATGTGTGATGTCAATTTAACTTGGTGCCTACATAATAATCTGAAAATCCACAAAATGAATTAATTAACTTGATAAGCCCTTCATAATTTTATCGAAAATATATCTTCTGTAGATAGAAAAGAGTTGAGGTTATGTATTAGGGGTAGAAAGTTAGTAAGGGTAGAGCGTTGTGGATATTAGTTATATCTCTGTATTCTAGTCATATATCATATGTTTATTGTGTTTTGATTATCACATTATTTTATTGATATTATTATTTGTTGGGTAAATTACAAAAATCACATATTTTTAAAGTAAAAACTACAATCTATCCCTTAAAAGTTTATAATTATAGAAATCCCTCAAACTGATACAATAATATATGCACTGATACATTAAAAAAAGGGCCGGATACATAAATGGCCAAAAAATCAAAGCGCTGATACATTCAAAAGAGGGTCGGATATATGCACTGATACATTAAAAAGAGGGTCGGCGATACATGCGAGATACATTAAAAAGAGGATATACGTTAATGGCCAAAAAATCAAAACGTTGATACATTAAAAAGAAGCACAGATACATCCATTGATATATTAAAAAGAGGGTCGGATACATTAATGACATTTTCGACTTAAGAGAAAAATGAGAAATTTTGAAGATTTGTAAAACTTATAGGGGATAATGATAATAAGTAAACTAAAATGTAGGATTTATATAATTAATTCTTTTTTTTTTGTAGACTTTACACTATTTTCTTAGCAATATATTGTACACTGCTCTCTTTATTGTTTTTTCCAATATTTAGATTTGATACTTTTGAATCGAGAGTCTTTTAAAAATAAACTGACGTGACATATATTTTACTGAATATATTATTGATTATTGGCGTTGTTGTAAAGTTGATAAGTCCAAAATGAGAAGTTAATAGATGTGATAGGTACAATCAGCAAAGCATATATATTTAAATTGAAGGGTTCTTAATTGTGTGACAAAAATTACTATCACATCAGAAGTGACATGAAATAGAAAATTCTTATAAATTAAACCAAATGGTAAAGGAATAATATATAGCACAACATAATGAGTATAAGAATGTCATCAAGATTTAGTGGATCTCTTGAGAAACATTTGTGTTCTTTAACATAAATAATAATATTAGAATATTAAGAGACAAAAAGAAAAGAATATTTTACTAGACAAGGCTATGTTCAAGCATGAATTAGCTACAGCATTTGGTTTGTATCCTATTTCAATGACTAAGATCAATAAAGTTGTATATTTCGATATTTGTTTATGTATCATAAAAAAAAATATTATATACAAAGGATCAAGAAAGAGCAAAGTAAGAATAGAATTCAAAATTATTGTGTTAAAGAACTCCTCAATATTACTATACTATAAGTCTTAACTGATCGAGTATAGAAAATTAAAAATAAATGTATATAAAAGATGATTTTTTTGACTAATAAAGGCAAACATTTATCGAATTCCTAACCTGCAAAGTATATTCTACAAAAGCAAAATCAGAGAGTAGTTCACGCTAAATGCTATTAATAAAATTAAATAATGAATTTAATGTGCTCAAAGATTGTTAATGTTTAACTAACGGTAAATTAAGAACTAAATAATAAAGGGATAGTTATATAGAATGACAAACTAAAAATATAAAATAAATACAGTAGCTATCGTTTGATTTATTTGTGTTCCATAACAAAATATTTGTTAGTTCTTCTATCCCTCATATTCTCGCTCGCCACTCTCCATTCGCTCGCCTCTCTTGTTTCATACAATAGAATTGTATAAATTTGTGTTTCTAATTGTATAAAGCGAGAGAAAATTATATATACACATGCAAATACATATATCTCCGTCTTATACACTTATAATTATACAATAAAAGTACTTTTCTGCCCAAGTCTCTTTTGTCTTTCTCTCTTTCTCATTTTAAACAAATTCAAATTGTATATAATCGTCCTATACACTTATAATTATACACTTCGATTCAATTGTATATTTCCTCCCTAAGTCTTTTTTGCCTTTCTCCCATTCTCGTTTTATACAAATCCAAATTGTATATAATCGTCCTATACACTTATAATTATACACTTCGATTCAATTGTATATTCCCTGCCTAAGTCTCTTTTGCCTTTCTCCCTTTCTCGTTTTATACAAATCCAAATTGTATATAATCGTCCTATACACTTATAATTATACAATTCGTTTTATATATTTCGTTTTATACACTTCGTTTTATACAATTCTCTGCCCAAGTCTCTTTCTCTTTCTCGTTTTATACAATTCGCTTTAATTGTATGTGTATAGTGAATTATACATATATATGTTTGCTATGGAGCGCAATTATGCAACTTTGCTATAACATACAAATATGAATTCTATGTTTGCTTATATGTGAAAGTTGTCCATAATAAATTATGTCTTAATTTTTTAAATTGAACTTTAGCAAAAATGAACATCTGTTTCTAGTATTATATAATCAAATAAAAGTGAACGGAGGGGAGAATATCAGATTAATACTCTATTCCGAAATTTGCTTTTATTGACCAACTAAGTGTGTAATTACTAACGAATAATCATTTAAATCCATACCAAGCACGTCGCACAAGTTTTTTTCTTCATTCATTTTTTGATATTTTCATTGGAGTCCGACTAATTCAGATTTATGTCGAATAGAACCCAATTCGAGAGATAACACTCTCTATCAATGATTTTTCCATACTCCAAGCTCAAATAACTCGAAACCTCTAGTCAAGAAAAAAACAACTCCATACACTACACCATCAATAAGTTAACTATTTGATACAAAAACTTATTTATTACTCTATCATGTTAGCTAGCATATAGCTATTGATGCATTATATATTAATTGCAATTATTTGCAAATGCATAGTAAAAATTAGGTTAATTTCCATTTGTATAAAAGATATGACAAGACAGTTTATTGCATGTGAATCGTGTATACATTGACAACACAACAAACTCATATAATTCAATCAAATTTCAATGTACGCCGCAAGAGAAAAGACATTCAATTATCGAAGGAAAAAATTATTCATTTAAAAAGAAATATATTAGTAAAATCATTAAAAACACCATAGGGCAAGAATAAGAGGGTATTTGAATTGACTTAAAAGTTGATCAACCTACTTTTGAGTTTTGAGTCAGTTTGTAACTTCTGAAAGTGTTTGACAAATATAAAAAATAATTTAAAATAAGTCAAAAATGACTTAAAATAAGTAGGAAAGTTTTTGGCAAGATAAAAATGACTTGAAACAAGTCAAAAACCAAATAGATTCCACCCCCACCCCCCATCCTCCCCCTACTTTTTATTTTGACTTAAAAACTTTTTTTATAAGTTAATCCAAACAGGCTCTAAGGTTCATCAACGTATCAATATAAAAGTTTGAAAAAAATAATACTCCAGTAATTATAACATTAGTCTAGAATATGTGATTAGGATAAGACTTTAAATGAAACATCATTTACATGTTAGAACCAAGAATGGATCTAAAGTATGACGAATGTTCGAGTATTCATTGACCCTAATATATAGATTTATTTACATAGAAATTTCTTTATAATGTCGTCACTAAAATGAGCTTGGTCTGCGTAATCAATATTCAATTCAATAAAATATATACCTTATTTAACTAAACAATTAAAATGGAACAATAAATTAATGTTTGACTAGACAATACAACTTGAACTCCAATTGCTAATTGGACCGGCCACTTTGATAAGATAGTCAATTGCTTGTTGCTGGTTGAAACCATAAAATTTGATACAGCTGTATCTCATTTATCATAAATATTTTTTTGGATATTGATGATCTAATGAGGTTCTTGAGTCGAGTAGTTTATCAGAAATAGTCTCTATTTTTTCCAAACATCACTTATGACATTTCAATGTTTAATGTGTTATTAAATCATTTAATATATAGTTAGGGAATTCTACTTTATTTTACGTGAACATATTTGATTTGATACAATATTTAAGAAATACATAATCTTTAGAAATTCATTGCATTTAATATAGAATATATATACTCAAAGTAATTTAAGATGTTATGAATTAGCTATGAAGTTTGTTGATAATTCCTAGCTACTTTGTCGCTAAATAGGTTCTAGCTAATTAGATTTTCATATAATCAATTGCTAATTCATAGCTAAAAAATTAACATGATTTTTTTGCTATTTAGCTACAAAATTTATCCGTGACTAATTAGTTGTTTACTTGTACTTGGTGTTTCTAAACCAAACTAAAAATAAATAAAAAAAATAGTATGATACTGGATTAAATGGAGTTTATATAATTGTGCTTTCTTAAGTTGGAGACAAATATGATCAGGTTAAAGATTACAGTTTGTTGAGTTAGTCATTTTAATTATAATTGACACCCATTAATACATCCAAATGAATTGACCATGAAGTGATATTCTTTTCAAAACTCAAGAGATTTTTGGAACAAGTTTAATTTTGAAGATTTCAACTTGACAAATTGTTTGACCTAATGAAGGTTATATTGACCACATAAATGTGAACTTATCTGCTAATTATATTTTGAGTGGAGACACAATAAGGATATTTATATAAAGATGTTTTTGGAAAGTGTCAAAATATAAGTTTATAACGTAACGTTTTAGGTAACTTATAAACGTATTGAATTTTTTTTACTGAAATTCTACGACAGTGTGTTAATTAATTATTTTTTTGTGTTTAAATTGTATACATTATTAGTATAGAAAAAATTACATTGTCACGTCATCATAAAAAGACGTTCACAAATAATTAAAACTTTTATGTTAATTAACACTGTTAAATTGTGTTCCTGTTTTTGTATAAAGCGAGAAAAAAATATATATCTTCTTCCTATACACTTATAATTATACAATATACAAACATTTTACTTCGATTCAATTGTATGCAAAGCAAATTTTATACAGATATTGCAGCAAAATAGGTCAGCGAATTATACAATTGTGCATTATACAATTGCAGTGAAACAGGCCAAAGAATTATACAATTGCAGCGAATTATACAATTTAGGCCAGCGAATCATACAATCGTATATGTATAGCGAGGCCAGCGAATTATACAATTTAGGCCAGCGAATTATATAATTGTATATGTATAGCGAATTATACAGTTATATGTTTGCTATGGAGCGCAATTATGCAAACTTTGCTATAACATACAAATACGAATTTTTTGTTTACTATATATGAAAGTTGCCCTTTAAAAAATTAATATTAAGAAGAATGTGTCATAGTCTCGCATCATATTTACGATTCAATAAATACTTGTTTATTTTACTTCTTAGTTTATTTTGTAGATACAATTTTTTATTAACATTCTACTTTTTCAACTTCATAGGATATGTTCATATGTACTGGACATAAAATAAAATTTGCGTTTTACAATCAATAATTGTGAGAATTCGAGTCCAACATGTAAATGATATATTTTTAAAATCCAATGCACCAATAGAGTATAACCCTAAAAACATGCACCAAAATAGATGGTGAATGGTTCAATATCAGACGAACTATGAAATCTCTTAATATGTCTGAAATAAAAGTAATGGAGTTTACAGAATTTTTGACCAAACAAAACTATTATATAAAGTAATTTACTGAAATAATACATTTTTTTAAAATTTTACAAAACTAATATAAACGTATTTCACAGTAACGTTTTAAGGTATATTTCGTTTTTTAAAAGCTAACAACATTAGGTTGATATACGTTACTGTAAGTAACGTTTTACTCCTAAACCGTTATTTTGAGTACCGTTTTACTCCTAAGACGTTACTGTGAGTAACGTATATCAATCTAACGCCGTCAGCTTTTAAAAAATAAAATATAGCCTAAAATGTTACTGTGAAATACGTTTATACTAGTTTTGTAAAATTTTAAAAAAACGTATTATTTTGATAAATTACTTTATATAATGACTTAATTTGATCAAAACCTCAAGTTTACAAGACCTATTTTCGATTGTCTGTTGCACTTTGCCTAACTTTGGGCAAACCATGTCCATATACTAAGATGCAATTATTGCAAGTGTGTCTTGACAAAATGAGTTGATTCTATATATGGCTTAGAATATAAAAGTAACAAATTTTAGCTTGTTCCCAAAATTACAAATTGAATGTCATTTCTTAAAAAGTATGTCAAGATGATCATGTTCACTTTTTGAAATGGAATATTTCATTACTTTATACACGCAAAGATAATTTGCCCCACATTCCAATAATTCCAAAAACAAATAGACTATAAAAAAAATAAAAATCTACATAAACTTTAATTCAATTAACAGATTTCACATTTTGCCTAACATTAAACAAATAATCTGTTTGGTGCATGTTTTTAGGGACATGTTTTTCGGATCGGAAAAAAATATGCATGTTAGTAAACAGTTATAATATCACATTAGTTAAGTTATGTCATTAAATATACAATTGAGATGTTAATCGTAGACATTGAAATTTTAAGGGACTCTACAAGATGTGTTCAATTCGAGTTGGGACTCTACAAATTGTGTTTAACTCAAACTATGATTCCCGGAGGCTACTGATCAACCCTAAACCCTAGTTTATGTCTATAAAAAGGGCACTAAATTCTCTTAACAAACATCTCAAAAATTTCATAAAGAGATCAAGATTTTGAATACTTTACAATGATGGATTATTCATATAGATAGGTCTAATCTAAATCATCCTAGTTCGAGAAATACACCATGACTTTCGAATCAATGGATAAATCTTAGGAGAGTAGAATTAAGGAATCAACGGTAAGTAATTCAAGCAAAATGAATTGGAAATAATAGTTTACTTTTCTTTATATTTTAAAAAGTAAAAAGGGTTAGAAACATATTTAAAGTAGGGAAAAGGGTTTGATATACCCCTCAACTTTGTCTTTTAGAGCTAATATACTCTCTGTCATGAAAGTGACCTATATATATATACCCCTAATGTTATACAAATGGCTCACATATACGCTTTTTATCTAACGAAGCGAAAAGAATAATTTTATTAAACTATATTTTTGAATTGTTTTTAATCCATATATGGGATAGTTGATCTTCCTCACACGTATTCTGTGTTTTTTAGATTAAAACTATCATGTATTTATAATTTCTATCTAAACGATTACCATTTATGTTATTTATGAAAACGCACCTCAACTAGATCAATTGTTCTCTTCCTACTTGAAAAATCATTATTGTTCAAATAGAAAAAGTGAACAACTGACACTTAAAAGACTTGGAATTTGTTTTGATAAATATTTGTGATAGTTCACCTAATACCATCATCTATTGGAATCTCTATCCTCTGATTCAAATTCAAAAAATTGAATTACTTCAGGTGTGTCGATTACCTTTAACTCTATTTAAAAAGACTTGAAAAGTGGTTTATGATTACTCTTTTCATTCATTTTTATTTGTACGTTTCAAATTTTGTATGCCTCGTAAGAAATACTAATGAGTAATATAAGTTTTTTTTTCCATAATATCTATATGAACTAATGCATAATCTTAGATTTTTTTTAATATAATTTTAAAAATAAGTAGTTAATGTTAAGAATGAAATATGAAAACAATAACATACTTTTTTCTCTTGATATATTAAAAATAACAAATAAAAATAAATATTTATTTTTTGTCGAATAAAACAAGTAAAAATAAACGGATAAGTATCTCTCAACAGTAGCAAGTTGCTTAATGGCAATAGAATATTTTGTCAGAGACACAACATGGATTGAGATAGTTAAACTAGAGTTGGATGGTCAATCCAAACTCTGTTGAAAACGACTTTCCCTTATATACATTGTTATTTACTACTATTATTTGTGACCTTTTACAATGCCTAATAAGAGACCACTATTATTTAAATTCGATAATATGGATGTCATTTTCATTAAAAGGAAAAAAAAAAAAAAGACAAGTATATATTGAGAAACTTAAGAAGAGAGGAGTGAAAGAAGAGCTAGCATGTTATGGACCATTTGGGATCACAATCAAGAACAGAATTTCCTTTCAATTATTTAGTCCTAAGGTCTACTTAGAAAGATATGTCATTCGAGTCAGAATTTGAACATTACGTGTTTTGACTGTATCTTTGAACTTATAGTTCATTTTACGTATCAGGTTCATAATTAAATACTTGTATATTATACAAATACATCCTCTAAGTAAAAGTTGAGTTCATTCAAACACAAACATATGATAATTGTGTTGATAAGAGGCAATAAATATCTAATGAAATAGTTTAAATGCGGTTCGTCGCGCCTATTTATTTTTTTCTAAATATGAGTTCAAATCATCTAGTTTGTAGACTATAGCATGTGCATTTTTAATGTCTAGCGTAATAGGTCACAGAAGCAATGAGATCAGACCATAAATTTACAACCCTCACCCCATCTGATAATATTCACAATTTAGGGGTCACATAAAAAATTAAATGAAAATTCCACAACTTTTTTCCAACAAGTATATACAAATTGATGACATAATGATGATAACATTGCATTTATATCACAAGGATAGTTCGTTACAAATTAAGCACAAAAAGTAAAAGTTAGGTGATGACATAAAACCATAAACCTCAAAAAGGATACAAAATAAAACAAAACAAAAATATTTGATAGCAGATTTACTCAGATAGTAAACACCTTGTCCAAGTCATTAACGACCTAATTCTTTTTTTCATTTTCCAAGTAAGGAAAGTGGTGTCAAATTCCTAAGTAATATAAATTTCCTAAATTGGGTTATATTTGACAATATATTGTCATGATTGGGCATTCTTTTCAAAGAGAGACAGCCTATTATCACCAAGCCTTGTCTTGTAAGCTGACATCTTGTATTCAGACCATGTGAACTCATTGTATAAAATATGTTCATTAGGTTCCTCCATTAAACATGATAAAGGTGCTATCTTTTCACACAATGGTGGCCCTCCAAAGTAAATCATTGATACCCTGGCTTTTAAACTGTCCGCGATCACTCTGTGCCTCACACTCATAAACCTTCCGTTACTCATCGCCTGCCATCCACAAACGACAAAACGTTACACTATTAGTACGTATATTACATATGTATATGTTATTGTACGATAACTTAACCTGACGTATTAAAGTACATTGAAACTTAAACTAAAAGGAATCAAGAAATATAAATAAGATGCATTTCTAAACTAAAAGGAATGAACTACTAAGTGGGAATCGAATCCAGATTCAGGTAGTCAATCAACTGAGCTACTAAGATTTCTCGTAATTACTTAATTACCTGCAATGAGTCACCAACATTGATGAAAAAAGAGTAGGGATCAGGTGGGACTGGAATCCATGTCCCATCTTTCAAAGAGATTTGGAGGCCACTTGTGTTATTAGACCTTCCAACTGATATTACTTGTGGGTCTGTGTGTTCACCAAAACCAATTAAATTTCTACCACTCAATGCTTGAAGCAACTCTGGGCATGGTGGATAGTGATTTAGCCTAAAACATGAGTCACTTTTTTCATCACTTAGCATCCTACTTAGTACATTCTTTGGTTCTATTTTCAACCCTTCTGCTATCATTTCTAGCACCATACATCCCATATTTCTCATTGCACTTATATACTCTTTCACAAGTCCCCTGCAAAAAAAAAATAAAAAAAAATTAATTAATAGCAAAATATAAAAGTATATCTTTTGTCTGTGACGGCTTTAAAAGATATTTACACAATCAGATCATTATGACGTCACTACTCACTAGTGGTAAAGTCAAGAGCACAAGGGGTTCTTTTTTTCTTATATATCTATGCAACATGTTAAATAGACTTTTTCGTATTTTTACTTTTTTATATTTTAAATTTTTTTAGTGAAAATTCTGACTGAATAAAAGAGGTGCAAGGAACTGATCATGGCCAGATAATTACTCTCTCCGTTTCACAAAGAATTATCTGGTTTGACTTGACACAGAGTTTAAGTAAATAAAGAAGAATTTTGAATCTTGTGGTCCTAAATTAAAGTTACGTCAAATGTAAAAAATTGTCTTTTAATCTTGTGGCATTAAACATGCCACGTGAAAAGATAAAGTTAAAATGTTACAAAAAAAGAAGAAGAAGAAAGAGGTCATTTTTTTCAAACAGACTAAAAAATAAAGCATGTCATTTTTTTTTAAACAGAGAAAGTATATTATATGACAAATGTCGACTTTCATTGGCATCCACGTATGTTTAGTGAAAATTCTGACTGCGTGTCTGGCTTCGAGAAGAAAAGAAGATAACTTTGGAACAAAATTGTTAGTACTTACCAAAAGAGAAGGGAATTTCCAGGAATAGTGATGGATTTGTTGTGATTGAGTTCAGGATTAGTTGTGAAGAGTAAATACTCAACCCAACCAACATCACCTTTAGAGCCAATTGTTTTGTTACCATAGCCAAAAGGGTTAGCAGGGCCAGCTTTATCTTTTTCAATTTGGGACAAGTTGAAGAATTTGATAGATTCATTTTCTAATTTTGTAATTGTTTCAATAGAGATACCATGATTCACCACCTTAAAGAATCCAAATTCTTGACAAGCTTTTATAATAAGGTTGTTGGCTTCAGGGTCTAATAAGTCTATTACTGGAATAATATTACCAGTGTGAACATGATCATTAGTTGTGTTGTTATGTTTGCATGTTTTAATGTGTGAAAAGTTTTCTACAAGTGGTTGAGACAAAACAACCATAGTTGTTTGTTGGAAAAAAAGAAGAAAGAAGATTTTTTGGTTGGATATGATGGATTTTGAGTAATGGTATGGTGGGGATTGGTGGAGTTTAAATAAGGCTAGCTAATGCATGAGAACAGAGTTATTTGAAAATATGTAGGAGATGCCATAGGTTATTTTTCGTTTTTCGAGAGTCGAACAGTTTGAGTTTGATCAGAAATTTAAGTATAAAATTTACAAAAATTTTGAAATGATATTTATATATTTATAAACTATATAAATTGATAATTCAACAGATATATGAAAAATTTACAAAATAAAAAATAGACTTGTTTGAATTTCGAAATATGAAAAGTGTCACATAAATTGATAGAGTATATATAGATTATTTACTTGGATACTTTCTCTATTGAGGGTGGACTTTAAATTACTATATATTCTCTCTGTCTCAATTCATGTGAGTTAGTTTGACTTAACGTGGAGTTTAAGAAAAAGAAAGTCTTTCAAAACTTGCGGTCTAAGATAAGTCATACTCCTTCCGTCTCATTTTATGTGATATTTTTTGCATTTCGAGATTCAAATAAATCTATCTTTGACAGCAACTTTTTCATAGATCCTTTTAACAATTATCAATTATTGTGACTTATAGTTTTATTTACGTAGTTTACAAATATATAAATTTCATTTCAGAAAATTTCATACGCAAATGTCCGGTCAAAGTTAAACTGTTTGACTCTCCAAAAACAAAAAGTGTCAAATAAAATGGGACAAAGAAAGTAGTTATTTGTGTAACTATAAATCATTTTATTAAAAATTAAATAGACATTTTAAAGTTCAATGATTTCTAAAAATATAAATATGATATTTCTTTTAGACTAACTAAAAAGAAAAGTGATCGTATAAACTGAAACAAAAAAATTATTTATTACATTTTTGTTAATATTGTTTGTGTTTCATTACATATGTCTTAGTTTGACTATAAATTTTAACTTTGACTAAATGTCGAAATTAAAATTTCTATTAAAGTAAAATGTGAAGAAGTAGAATATATAAATAGTGTTAAAGGACTTGGCACATACATTGAATCATAAAAACTGACCTATAATTTTTTCGGCGTAAGAAGGGTGTTAATTTATTCTCTTTTGACAAATATAGTTATTTTTGAATCTTAAGCTAAATGATTTTTTATTTGTATTAAGAAAGAGAAAGTAAAATAGATAAATTGAAATAGAAAAAAATATATGTATATTTTAAAAGAATTTATAAGTGAAATACGAGTGCTATACATAAAGAAAATTGAAAATGGAAGAAAGAAAAGTAAAAGGTTATTGAATTATGTCACATCCGACTATAAAAAAAAGTTTAATTAAAGAATATTGCTGTTTATTACTCGTTTTATCATGGGTAGTTTTTATATTATTCTTTAGAAAATAATTGCTTAAAAAATTATTTAAATATTAAATTATTATAATTTTTCGAAATTGAATTAGAAGTGGTTATAAAGAAATTCAATTAAACAATATTGCTACTTTTAGTGTCCGTTTGGTTTCATTTTGTTATGTATTATTTACTCCAAAAAATTATTTAAAATAAAATCATTATAATTTTTCAAAGTTGAACTAGAAGTTGAATTATGAAATTTTTATAAGATTTGAAAATTTTCAAAAAATTAACTCCAAGTTTTATTCATATCCTATCCTAACTCTAATTTTCAAAGAAGTATATTCATTTCATATTAGTCACAAAAATTCAACATTAACTACAAATTTTATTCATATTCGATCTCAACTCCAATTTCAAATGTCATTTTCAACTTGTTAACAAATATATGTTGTTAAAACAATTATATTTTTTTATGTCTAAACATGCACTAAGTTAATCGTTCAAAAGTAATATTCTTCCTAAATACCAAAGTATTATGAAGTATGAAAAAAGTACAGTGGGAAACAAAATATACTAAAGAGCCCGTTTGGATCGGCTTGAAAAAAAATAACTTCTAATTTAAAAGTAAAAAGTCAAACTGAAATGACTCGTAAGTTGTAAGTAAAAAATAAAAGTAGAGAGAGACCTACTTTTGATTTCTGACTTATTTCAAGATATTTTTATCTTGTCAAATACTTTTATAATTTATTTTAAATCATTTTAAATTTATTTTAAGTTAATTTTTATATTTTTAAAACTCCTAAAAATTAAAAATTAATTTAAAAATAGATTTAACCGATTTTTAAGTTAATTCAAACGAACGGTGAAGCTTGATGTTCTTGTTGACGTGTCAATATAAAAGGACAGATCTGACTTTATTTATTTATCAACATCACAAACTAAAAATAGCACTAAAAATATTCTTTGTTGGCTAGAGCTTCTATATGACATGTCAAATTTAATCGAATATTTAAAAAGGTAATTTAAATGAACGAATGAAAATCAATCATACCCCAAGTTTATTTCACAAATCTGATACTCTTTTCAACTTTTACTTATCAATATTATCATAAAATAATAATAGTTAGTTTGATCGTTAAACTATGTGGAAAGATAGACTTTTCACCTTTCGGTTCAAAGCTAATTTGTTTGAAAAACATGTTGATTGGGAATAAATTAATTAGATGCGATACACTTAAATAAATAAATTAATTGTAAATGTTTTGATATAGTTAAAAAAGAAAGATAAAATATATCGTATATAAGTTAAAACATAATATGAAAATTTTAATTTAAAGTAGAAATATTGTGAAATGTGTAGACCGTAGAGTAATGTACTAATGTAGTATCTAGTTATGTTAAATTATTAATATATACTTCCTGTGTTACAATTTATGTGGCATTTTTCGTTGTTTCGAGAGTTAAACTGTTTAAATTCGATCGCGAATTTGCGCATTAAATCTTCAAACTTTTTAAAATGAAATTTATATATTTATAAAGTACGTAAAAAGTACTATAAGTCGCAATAATTGACAATTCAGAATAATAAAAAGATATATGAAAAAATCACGGTCAAAGATAAACTTGTTTGAATCTTGAAATCCGAAAAGTGCCACATAGAATGAGATGGATGAAATAGAATTAATGACGGGTAAAATAATAAATTATTATTTTCTTAATGTGTTATCGATTTATATAATAACCTAATACTAAAAACCAAAATTGAATCGATAATTCAATAATTCTTTTTTATAAAATTATTAAAAACATGTTAACCCAATAATACAAATAGCAATAACTCAATTTCTTCGATTGGATTTTTGCACGACCGAAAGTAATTCTAAGTGAAAAGTTTAAACTAAGTTCAAGAAAAAAGGTTGAAATAGTTTGATTCCCATCTCTGTATACAATAAGGAATCCTAGAAAAACAATGTGTTATCCTTTCATACCAATAGAACAATATTGGAAAATGAATCTTAGTATCAATTTTAAAGTATACTCTATTAATTATACTGATTCTTTATTTATTTAATTTGATGTAATCATTCGATGTATTAAGTCAGATTCACAAAAGCATCAAAGATTTAAACCCCAATATCCTCATGACTAATAATATATATTTTCATTTTCGAAGTCTTAATTCGATTTCTCTGAAATATATATCTCAAATTACTTGTCAATATATAAAATCAAGATAGAATTAATTTAAAAAAATTCTTTTTGACCCTTAAGTTTATTATTTGAAAGTATAATTATGTTGTAAATTAAAGTTCCAAAAAATAAATTCCATTATTTATCTTAGTATTGATTGACGGGTAAGCTACCTAAATAGTATGTATAAAAAGGAGTTTTTGATCAAAAATATTCTTTAACTATACCTTAAACTTAAACTGCATCCTTAAAGTATCATTTTAGCATAAATCATCCTTTAACTATACCCCAAACTTATACTACATCCTTAAATTAATATTTTTAGCAGAAAACATCCTTTAAGTATTTGTAAGTGAACAACTTTCATCATTTTATTAGATATTGTCAAAAAACTAAAGGATCTTACAAAAACATGAGCAGTATACATGACTATCAAGAAGTTCTTGAAAAATATAAAAAAAATTAGACACTGTTGCTTATGGAAACTAAAAATGATTGAAAGGTGTGAGCGTACATGATTTGTCTTTTTCTTTTTTGTAACAGAAAGAAGTTGGAGATAAATTATTTTTATCTTTTTCTTAACCAATTAAATTAATAGATTTTTGGGTCAAGCTAATATTGAAGTGATCAAAATATTGATTATGTCTCGTATTTAAGTTTCATTCTACATTATTAGAAGCGGAAGTCTCCAACAAATGTCGCTTCTAGCATATTCAAAATATAAACTAATAATATTTTTAATTAAAACTACATGAAAAATAAACGAAAAAAAGGTCAAATTAAAAGATTTTGCATAATTCTTAACTCAATTACGAAAAAGTTCACCTTCTTGACATATCTAAGAATAATAATTAGGAAGGGCCGACTTAAATTTTGTGGGATATATCGATTAGTTTTCGGATAAAGTCAAGTAGAAGGATAAATATTGTTTACTTTAAAATACTTGAAGGATGTTTTATGGTAAGAATGATACTCTAAGGATGTAGTTTGAGTTTAAGGTATAGTTTAAGAATGATTTTGGCCAAAAACTCGTATAAAAAGGATAAACGAGTGAAAATATTCTTGGGGCGACTTCACTAGAAATGCTTTTTATGAAATCTCATAGATACATTTGATTCTAAATTATCAAAGATAAGAATACTAAGTGATTTTTTTTTATATATCCAATATCAATAATCATATTTATTCGATATTTTTAAAATCAATCGAAATATCATACAAGTTGATTGAAAAAAATAATATACTTGAAACAGAGAAAGGGTCCCTTGGTTGAGGCTCGAGAAAAATCCAGAAGACTAGCCATTGAGCAAAACAAAACAATTTTGCTGATAAAAGGCAAACGTATAGCATATAATATATGCTTTTGTAAATTGTAATATTATCCCATCTTTAATTTAGGATAACGTCCCCCATATTGCATTGTATAATAATTAAGCCAATGAAACATCCTCAAATATTTATCCTACATATATACACTAGACGCAAGCGGTTGTTTTAGCATGGATTCAATATCTGTTATTTTTTTGTCTCAGTTTATATAATATAGATAGAATTTAGAGTGGCAACTAAATTTTAATATAATTTTAAAATATTTAAGTTGTTAATGATTGTAATATATAATAATATTTTTTTATATAATTGTTAAATAACAAATGTTATTTCTCTTGTTTGAATGATGTAGAACATATAGAATTTCAAGATTCAATCAAATATTGTTTGTTAATTATATCTTTATCTATTTTGTCCAATTTTATGTGATACATATAGATTAATATCAATCAAATATAAGCATTGAATTACTTATATGTTTTTTCTAAAAAAAAAATTAAGTTGTTAATTATCTTTTATCTATAGATTTTTTAAGCATTTTAAATATAAAAATAATTAAAGAACAAAATAAACAAATTAAAACAAAAAATAATAATAATTGAATATAGAAAAACCGCTAAGCAGACGTGTTGACCATGATCTGCCTGGTTATCCTCTCTTATATATTAATAGGGTATATATATATATATCCCGACGAGTTAAAAGATATGTATGTCATTCCAACAGATCAATTTGTTGTTAAAGTTTTGATAAGACTCTTCCATCAGGAAAAACATGAGTTTCAAAATTAAGGAGAAGATCAAAAGAGTTTATGTATCGTCAAAAATTACATTATATATATAAGATGATCTGTAACATCGTCGTTCATTCATTTCTCTATATTTTAACCATCAATGAAAGGGCTAACCTAGGTCACGACTCACGAGCCTTCATGATCACCCATTGACATTGTCTAGACAAGTGAAAACTTGTACCATTAGTTAATAATAACATATGTATATAATTTGAACCAATCTTGTAATGGCTCCAGAGTTTTATCTCATCTGATCATGTCTGAGCTGCTATAAATATTGGAAAAATATGTATATTATCTCCTCGTAGGTCACATGAAAATAAGTGTATATAATTGATACTAAATGGAAGTAGTAGAATCTAGATATATAGTACTCCCTCCGTTTCAAAAAGAATGACCTCCTTTTCTTTTTAGTATGTTTCAAAAAGAATGGCCTCTTTCTTTTTTTGATAACAACTTTCCACGTGGCATGTTTAAGGCCACAAGATCAAAGGGTAATTTTGTACATTTGACCTAACTTTAATTTAGGACCACAAGATTCAAAAGTCTTCTTTATACTCTTAAACTCCGTGTCAATTTAAACTAGATCATTCTTTATAAAACGGAGGGAGTAATAGATTAATTCTTTTGACCTACACGTAGGCCAGTAGAAGCACGTGATAATATATAGGACATGGCAGTACTATTGGTAAGTAGCAATCTTTGAAACATCATGCAACTTGCAATATTTTGATACTATATATCTACATATGTCACTCCACAACCATATATATTACTTACAAATAATCCATGGTGTCGTGTTAAAACCCTAGAATCACAGGTGTTATTGGACCCACAATATTGTTTTTATGGTTTCTCGATTAGTGTTTGATATCCGTATTTTGGACTTTTCGTTTAAAATTCGTAATTACAAATCTCACCAGAGGCGGATCCATCTCTCTAGACGGATATATGTGCACTCGTTAACTTTATAAAAAAATTTGTGTATATTTGTATATTTATTTTGAAAAACTAACAAAAATTAAGATATAATTAATCATGCACTCATGAGGAACATAGATATGTCATTTTGCTATTGACAAAAGCTAAATGAACTATTTATAAGACCTACATTCGGATCCAACTTGAACGCCAAATTTTCAAATCCTGAGTTCAATCCACCCGTGCCCACCATATTTATTAGAGATAAAAGCTCTAAGTAGAGAGGTAGCTAAATCGACATTATCTAGTGAAGGATTCGTCATTAGCTAGTCAGTGTTCCGACAAACTCAATGGTACTCGCTTAAATTAACATTATTAAAAATTGTGGTTGAGAATTATTTTATTAAAGGTAAAAAAGAATAAGATGAAAACAAAAGAAAAAGGAGTAGTTGCTTTAATTTTATTTTTTAATTTTATTTTTTATCTGGTGTTCAGTATGACCCTAACACAATGGTAGAGCTACCCTAAGGCAAGGGTTAATGGGTGTGTGTTCCAACATTTAATTAGTTTTCTCTTTTAAATTGTGACACTCTATTTTATAACTCCGCAACTTCCCTAACAAATATGATTCCGTATTCAAAAGATCTGAACCCAAAATCTCTTATTAAAGATGAAAGAGAATATCATACTTATTGATATTAAATATGTAATTGTGAACCTAATATCTCAGACGACTTGCGATTTAATAACAAATACATAAAAGATTCATTAATACTTTGAATTTGCTTTTATCCCTAACAAATATAATTTCATTTCGGCAACAACTCAAAATCAATAATAAAAAAAATTATAGACTAAATTATAGAGTAGTATATTGTTTGTTCCCAAAAAAATCTAGGAGTAGGTAATTTAATGTAGGTATGTAGTAGTATGAATAAATATGGAATATTAATGTATTATTATTATTAGAAGGAGAAAGAAGAAAAGGCCCCCCTCATTTTTCACATGCAATGAATAAGGGTTAAAAGGCGTAGCCCTGAAGCCCATCACATGTCACTCTTACTTCAATTGGTATTTGCCTTTAACCTTCCGCCTTACGCACATGCCCCTCTCTCTCTCTCTCTCTTTCTCTCTCTAGTTAATGATCCGTTTGTGTTGGAAAATATGAAACTGAGAGCAAATATCTTGACTTGCTTCACCAATAGTAGTGATTTGCTAGTTTCGAACAATAAATAGAATAACAATTTTTATTTTTATCGAATTGTTTATTAGGGGAAGTGTTTAGATATCTTATCGAAATTTTAAAAATAATAATATTATTTTATGTTATCTGTTAAAAGTTTGGTTCATTTATATCACTCCTTCCGTTTCAAAAAGGATGACCTAGTTTGGTTTGGAACGGAGCTTAAGAATTGAAAGAAGACTTTTTAATCTTGTGGTTCTAGATTAAGTTTATGTCAAATGTACTAACATGCCCTTTTAATCCTGTGGTTCTAAATTAAAGTTATGTCAAATGTACTAAAATGCCCTTTAATCTTGTGGTCTTAAACATGTCACGTGGAAAGTTAAAGTTAAAATGTTGCCAAAAAAAAAAGGGATCATTCTTTTTTAAACTAACTAAAAAAAAAATAAGGTCATTTTTTTTAAAACAAAAGAATATTAAAGAAAAGGGTTATTCATATCATATTTTTAACTCTAGTTTTGCAAATAATTTTTTACTTTCAAATGGTGTTTTTGGGTCAAATATACAAAAAAAAAATTGTTTTTACTTTCTTAAGAAAATCAAGAACATATAAAGAATATTAAAAGTTTCTAAATTTTAAATTTGTTTAATTCTCTACGAAATACGCTACAAATTTCATGATTAATTTCCTTCATAGCTAGATACCAAAATCAATATCTTTTAAAGCTCGAATTCAACTTAATTCAACAAGTGTCACTTAAAATTTCTATAAAGTTTCAAACTTCGACATTTTTTAATGTTAGAATTTTCTCCATAACTTCAAATTGTTTGAAATTTTGAACATAGACTCCAAAAATAAAAATAAAAATTAGGCAACAAAGATCTAATGTAAAAAACAACGACAAAAACACGAATTAAAGCAAGAATTTGAGAATTTGGGACTGATTTTCCTTTTTTGGATTTTCTTTTAATACGGGTTAATTTTTAGATCTCTACAAATTAATGATTTTAGAATTTCAGTAGAGTAAAAAGAGAAATTAATAATGTAGTCGAAATTTGAAATGATTTCGTGAAAAATTGAAGATGTTGCAAAATTAGGAGTTGTTAGTGTTCTTGTTGTTGTTGAAGAAAAAGAAGCACAAAAGTGGCCATTTGATAAAAAAAACTCCAACTGAAATATGTTAAACCTTGTTTGAGATGTAAATATAGTTTTGCAAACTAGAGTTAAAAAAATTGGCACGGATGAGACTTTTTTTTTAATAACAATAACATAGATGAGCCAAATTTTTAACAAATGACATTAATGAATATTTTCTAAAAATTCGATGATATATTTGAGCCTTTTCTGTTGTTGCTATTTTACATTTCACGCTACTTAAGAAATTAAGTACTTACCATTATGTTTTATTTAGTGTTCTCTTGAAATTAAGTTTTTAATAATGAATATAAATTAATCTATTTTTATTAATTAAATTGACTAATTAACTTGAATTAATCATTTAATTTTAAGGATAAAAGTAAAAAAAAATATTATTTATGTATTGCTTTTGTAAAATAAAAATATTAAGGAAAATATATTTTTAGTTAACATGTAAATAAGAATAGAAGAGTATATCACTCATTGCAATATTTCTTTGTGCGTGCAAACTAATTATATTTTTGTTACTAAATTAGAAAAATAAAATGATCGTCCATTTTTAATATAGTAATCGAAGAGAGTAATACTCTCTATATATGTAAGTTGTTAATAATTTATAAGGCCATGTAATTTATGTTTCTTTTTAAGTTATTTACAAATAAAAATGTTAAGTTTTTTTTTATCTTGATTTATGTGACAGTAGTAAAATATCGAGAGTATGAAAATCAAATTTTAAATATTTTTTGCTAATATTTTAAATTGTGATTTATAGTTTTTTTACGTAATTTTTTAAACAATAAATATTATTCTCTCTATCTTAATTTATCTATTAGTGATAAAAAAATTGTAGAATCATTTAAACATATTTACGTCTTTCAAATATTTAAGTAGTTAATTATTGTGATTTATAATTTTTTATATCATTTCAAATAATATATATTATTTTTTAAATCTTAATTATATAATATTGGTAAAATTTCAAGTGCCAAACATTGTTTATATATTTAATTTTTTTTAATTTGTAATGTTTTTAACATAATTTCAAATCAAAATAAATAAATAAAAGTGATTAAATTAAGACAAAGAAAATACATAAAAATGATCAACCTGACCCTTAGGATGGAGCATGCATTTGACGGAAGCACGTCAACTGTGGCCTATTGGAATAATAATAATTTATCTTTTTAAGTGTGTGTTAATTTGATAAATATGAAAGAAAATATTTTTCTGGAGCGTCTTTTTTTTAGGAAAAATGACAGAAATCTCACATTTAAGTTTTCTTATTATCATTATCCCCTATTAGTTTTAAAAATTCTCAAAATCCCTCATTTTTCACGCATCAGATTAATGTATCAGCGTATCAAATTGATGTATCTCGCGCATCAAATTAGTGTATCAGGTATAAAATGTACATCAGATTAGTGTATCATGTATAAAATGTTATGTATCTTACTTAACGATTAATGTATCTCGCGCATCTAGTTAATGTATCAGCGCTTATATTATTGTATCAGTTAAAGAGATTTCTGTAATTATAAACTTATAAGGGACAAATGGTAATTTTGCCATAAAAATATGTGATTTATGTCCTTTTTCCTTTTTTTTTTTAATGGAAAAGTTAGTGATTTTCTCATATACATTTTGGTATTTATTGGTGAGTGGAAAGTCCAATCTTCATAGAAGCACAACTAAGCATTTTGAACATGAATTGGGTAATATTTGAAAAATTAGCAACATTTGAAATTAAAGTAAAAGACTATATTTTAAAAATTAAAATAATATTTTACATATATTTCACTTTTTTAAAAAATCAAAAATAAAATTATTGGTAAAAGATCAAGTGCATTTTTATTTGGCTATGAGTTAAAGCGAAGGGTGGACGGCTAAGTTGTTAAGCAATGGGCTCGTATTGAACTTCTGTTGAAAATTTGGGCCATCTAAGGTGCTAAGTAGCTTAGGCCCATTTAGGAAATTTTATTGAAAAAATTACACGGCTAAGTAAACTTATATTATATAGTTACTCATCATAGCTATAGTTTGCTATAATTACCACTCGCGACTAATATTATACATTAATTATGTGAGCTGACTTCGAATTTGTATAATTAGTCACGTTTGTATATGTATAATTCTCTAGGATATACAAATATATATGTATAATATACAATTATTTAACCTATATGTAGAAACTCTTTATTCGTGGTGAAATACATAATATTTTAAAAGTATATGTAATAACAGTATATATGATAGCGAAATATGTCTAATTATATTATACAAGGAAAATACATAAAAAACTCTCTAAACTTGGCAGTAAAACATACTTTAGTACTTAAATTTCACGAGCGTTTAAATATCCCCTTATCATCTTCGAAGTGATTTTTTTTCACCCTGAGACTATGACACCACTCTCACCCACCACATCATAGTCACATAAGTGTTACATCATAACCATGTAGGTATCACGCCATTAATTTTTAGTTCTTTCTTACTTATTCACTATTTTTTATCAAACACTTTTTAATATTAATTATATCAATTACTTAATTTATAAATGGATACTCTCACCCTCTGTCATTCCTCTTCCTTGTTGTTCACCATTTCAATCTTCAATACTAACTTTCTTCTACACTATTCAACATTTTTTTAAAATAACTAGAATGAAAAAGTTCATTATAATATTAACATTATCTTCTTCGAACCCACCCCACGAATTTACCTTCTTGGAGAATGACTTTTTTTTAAAGTCAAGTTTTTCTTCACAACTCAAATAAGAAATGAAGATTACATAAGAAAGTTGATAAAAAAAATATAAATTCTATGAGAAATATTTGAATAGATCTAAAATCAAAATGAGTCACTCATAATTAAGAAAGTCTACATTTACAAAGTCGACACCAATAATATAGAGCGAAACCAACGTCAATAAAATGACTTTAATATTGAATTTTACGGATTAGTAAAATGAAAAGAGTATTTTTTCTAAGTGGGGGGAAGATGAAGGAGGAGACGTTTCAATAGAGAAAAAAATGTATTGAGGAAGACAACAAAATGAAAAAAAAAAAAATTAAAGAAAGGGACCCACTATTTTTATATACCTCTAAATAATTTTTTATTGCATATATGTACAGAGTTAATATATCAAGAATAACTATTCAAAATATTAATTATATATTGACCAGTAAAAAAAGATTAGGATTTTAATTTTTTTTTCTTTCTTTTTTGACACTTTAAGCAGAGTACACTCACTCTCTCTGTCATGTCATCCATATTTAAATCACTTGAAAAAGTAAGAATTAAAAGTAAATTTTGCTGCCAAGTTTAAATTTTTTTTATGTTTTTACCCTGTTATATATCATGAATCATGTGTATTCCATCGTGATCCATGTTATATGCTTAAAAGTCTTTCTACATAAATTTTGCAAGCGTATAACTTGATTAGGAAAGCTATCGAATTGTGAGGTCATTTTGTGGAAAGAAGATGTTTGATTTATTTTCAAGATGAACAAAAAAAAAAAAAAGAGGAACTATGTATTTCCAAACCTAGCATGTAAAAATGCAATATTTTTAATACAGTATAAAATGTAGAATCAAAATTTTCACTAATAAAATTAAAATTCAGATAGCCAATTAATTGTGCTATTAAGATTTTTACGAATGACATAATCAAGACCGAACCAACAAAATTAAGGGTCCATTTATAAAATCATGAATTTTCAAATCAAACTGATATCTTGAATTTTTGTTTGAATATGTCATTTAAATTTATTAATTAAGTACCATTTTTTAAAAAAAAATAGTAAATATTATCAAATAAATAAATCATAGTTCGTAAATAAGATATCGCAATATTCTAAGTCAATTCATTAATAAATCACATATCTTCAGATTTATTTTATAAATAAATACTTACTAATATAAAATTTTAAAATGCACAAAAATTTATAAAGATTCACCAACCATAATTATTAATTAATCTTTAATATGATTATTTTATATGACATAAATAATCTTTTCACGTTGAGCGTGCAATTTCTTTTCTTGTTAAGAAGTATCTAGAATTTGAAATTGAAATGATCAAATTGAAAAAGATATTAATATTATTCCATTAGCTCTCCTCCTATCATTGCTCAGCACATCACAAAATTTGCACGTGTTTTGGTGTTTGGCTGATTGAGTTAATAAAATAATTATTTCTCCGTTATATTTGGTCCCCACACTAAAGAACTTTTGAGGCATGTCTAGAGATTCTTCCAATTTTATAGGATTACTCCCTTAGCTTTCTATTAATGTCACATAAGCCCTAATTTTAAGGTTTATGGACAAACTATTCACTTACAAATTAGGAAAAGGGAATAGAGAATCAATAAGAAAAAGACAGTATATCCTTTTCATAAAATAATTTTATTTCTTTATGAATTATGTTTCATTCGAACGATAAGTGACAAAAAATTGAAGAAAAATGAGAATGAATCTTGACATATTATAAATAGCATTTTGTACAATTATTTGGCATGTGCTTCTCTTTTATACATCAAAAATATATTTCATTTATGATTTGTTTATTTTAATTTATTTAAGTATATTTTTTCTTTTTTTAATTTAATTTTTTTATTTAACAACAAAATAAAGAAAATTTAGCACATTCTATATATTCATAGTTTAAGACTATAAATCTTAAAACCATCATAAATTTTGTGTCAAGTTAAAATAAAATGAATAAAGTTAAACGAAAGTAAATGAGAAAATATCATCTATTTTCTTGAAACATCAAATCAAAATGAAAGAGAGATATATGTTGAGGTCGAAAAATCACTATTATTTTAAGTTTAAGGGATTGTTTGGTTGTAGGGAAAGTATTGGAGCAGGACGGGTACAGGATAGGTAGAGTTTAATCAGTAAAAATATTAATTCGCCTCATTAAATAATTTTTTTAAATTATCAACCCGCTCCACTCTGGCACATATAGATCCTCCCCACATAAGTTTTTCATTATTTTTCCTTTTTAATCAAGTTTGATACTAAAAATTAAATTCATAAAAATAAATTTATTTTGCGAGCTTTATCTGTACATTATGAAAGGTAAAGGAGCTTTGTGTCACAAATGACAAACTTATAGGTGTAATCCGTAATTTAAAAGAGCAAGGGGAGTGGGTGGCAGTGGGGGGTGGAGGCTGTAATGATAAATAATTGCAAAATGACAGTGTTGAAAATGTGACGGCGAAAGAGAGAGAACAGAATCTCAACTTCTCTTCTCTCTCTCTACCGGAATTCAAATCGGAAGATCAGACAAATGGCCGACGAACCTGCGTTGACTCGATGGACCTTTCCGGTAAATTCAAAATGCACTTAACTTTTTGAATTTTCAGTTTCGATGTTAATTTTTTTTTTGGACTGATCTCTTTACTCTATTGATTTTGATTTTCGAGTGATAGTTAGATCAAAGGAAGAGATTTTGTGGTGTTAGTTTGAGATTTTTATTAAAATTAATTTTGTTTCAGTTTCAGCTTTACTTTGAGTTTGAGTTCTACTTACCGCATTTTGTTTGTTTTCCTCTGCCTTTTGCTGATTTTTTTTTTTGCTGAACATTGTATCAATTCATGCTCGGAGTGATGGTTGAGAGTGTAAAATGAAGAGATTTTTGTGGTTTGGTGACTTGATTTTTTATTTGTAGTTTCGACAAATTAATTGGATTTGTTTTGTGAAATTTTTGGCTTCGATTGAGGCATTTCCTTCACTCTGTATTCTGATCTGAAGTGAAGTTGACAAAGAGTGTACCTACAACAATTTATAAAAAAATTGCAGTTGAAAATAAAATGTAAAAATATATTTAAACTAGGTGTGGATATTTTGCTCTCTAAGTATACTATGTATAATCTACTCTGATCCATCAGTAGAATATCTCAATCAACAGCACTATGTAACTCAAATAACTCCGGATTAGTGGAATAGTTCAAAAACATCACCAGTAGAACACCTTCCTTCAATGTAAAATTTCTCTCTTTTGAGTGGAATTAAGTTGGAGACATTAGAATGTTTTTTCTTTGTCTCAACTCTTTCTTTCTTTCGCTACACTAACCTCAAAACTCAATATAATACCATACATCCACTTTTTATTGCACACACAATACAAGGAAGAAAACATGCTTTATATATAGGTGTAAGATTTCTTCCACAAATAAATGTCAAGAAAATGGATAATTATTTGAGGATTAGTGGAGCAATTAGTAGGAGCTAATGAGGAGGACATGCCATTCTGGATACATAAGTTAGAAAGAATTAGGTCACCACTTTTTTTAGTTTATGCCTACTACTTATCATGCATTTAAGATTTTTAATTTCTGATTGATTTTAAGTTAAAATTTCATTTGGACATGCAATTTGAATATTTGAGTTTGTATTTTTTCGTATAAATATGAAAACCACGTAATTATTACTATTTTCTTTTTTTTGTAAAATATAACTTATAAGTCAAGTTTTACATTTATAAAATTTGAAATCTCAAATCCTACTTTGTGGAGAATTCTCCCAAACCAAACGCCTATTTAGTTTAGGAAATATCTGACAGGAAAGATTGCTCTGACAATAGGTTGATATCACCCAATTGATTTTATACCTTTTTGTTATGATCTTTTGAAGAGAGATGCAAGCAGTACGGATGAAAAAATATGAATGAAAAATTGTCTCAATTTCATTTATCATAGGGTTTCAAATATCTACATATACAAAGTAATGCACTTCTCCTACAACAAAAGTATTAGACTATTATTACAACTTTAAAACTGAATATTTTTGTAAATGAGATATTAGATTCTTCTGCAACTAAACAACTAATTATTCTAGAAAAATTGCATTAGTAACAGATGCATCAGCCAACACTTTTTGGCCTTTATTATGATGTTTCTTATTGTTTTCCAGAAAGTGTGGAAGGGAACTGAGATGTAGTTCTTAAGCAAGGAATTACGTCTTCTTTTTAATTAGTGACTGAATGTTCAAATTAATAATTTTAGATATGACATTTTGTGATTATACAGGTCTTGATTTGAGTAGTTGCTTTATATCGCAATAAAGTTATGGTCTTCAAAGAAGTGTGGAAATTAATAAGAAACTAGCTGCAACACGATAAATTTTTATTGAAGTTGAAAAAGAGTAAACTTGTTTTGTTTGTGCTAAAGTTTAAAGAGAGAACATAAAGTATGTGATTGTCCTTGAGTAGATTCTTTCATGTATAGATAATTGTAACTTTGTGCTAATGTCCAAGAAAAATTCGAATAGATGAGGAAAATAAGCTAAGACTTTTCTGATTAGTCGGATTGTTCTTATCCTCGCCGTAAGTCATAATATTGTCTTCGAAAGAATTTCAAACTGATCAGAGAAGAAGACACACAATCATGAGTTAGTGGTTTTAGTTGATTGAAGTTCTACTAATAATTAAAGGAAATTAATGGAGAGGCGAACAGGATAAACATGAATAGTTTGTTGAACCTTGTTGTTGTTGTTGTTCACATGAGTTGCAAATTTCTGAATGAATTATAAGTTGGATGTGCCTCTTGATGAAATGAATAAATTAAATCGGGTTAGGGACATTGAGCGTTTATATACAACACTTTTTTTTGGTGTCCATATTGAAGTTGTTTTATGATATGAAGTTTGGGAGGAGGAAGGTTCCTGCACGAGATGCATCTGAGAATGGTGATTCTGTACAAAATGGAAATTCTTCGACTATGAATGGAAATGGATCTGTGCGGAACACTGCAGAATTATCCATTTTCGAGCAGTATAATCAGGTATTTTGGTTATGAAGAATGAGATCATCATAAATCCTAATTGACAATCTGACACACTTAATCTTTATTCCTGATTCAGGCTAATGGAGTTCAGTCTGCTGGAGTGGATGGAAAACCGTATGACACAAAACCTAATGACCTTAAACTTTGTTTTTTGTTACTCAGAGATATTTCATATATATATGGACTTTCAACTGCCAAAGCTTTACTACCTCTTCCTGAAGAGGTTCACTTAATTTAAATGATTTATTTTTCAGGCAAAAATCTCTACTTCCTCCTTTCGAGTCTGCAGAGATGCGCACTTTAGCAGAAAGCTTAACCAGGTAGTGTTGACAAAATGATCTGAACTCTGTGGGCTATTGCTGCTTACTAGACCTGGTTTCTAGCTCCCTCACTGTCATTTTTTAGGATTGGAAACTAATTTTGCTAAATTTTTGTCTGTTTTACATTTCCAGGGATATTCTTCGTGGTAATCCAGATGTTAAGTGGGAGAGCATTAAAGGATTAGAGACTGCCAAGCGTCTACTAAAAGAAGCAGTTGTCATGCCTATTAAATATCCAAAGTAGGTTTTGTAAACACTACTTGGTTTTGTGTTGTTTGTCTAACAAATTGAATAGAGAGGTTATAATCTATATATTGTTGTGCCACCAAGTTTCGTACTGTGAGAAACTGTCCCTCGGGTGTTTCTCTGTTAAAAAATAAAATCCCTTGTATGCTTGTGGTGCAAGCTAAAGAACAAAATAACTAGTGTCAATATTCAATCCAATAATGTCTTCTGACGTTCTACTTGTAATTTTTCATGGACTTCTTCTTTTTGAGTGAACATGATATATGGAGTTCATATTTTTATTTATAATCATGGCGTCTGGGACAACAAATGCACACCCTGATTAATTCCATGGGATACCTGGTATCTTCCACTAACATAGGGACCGGGTAACTCTCTATCCATCAAGGCTTGGATAGAGGGAAATAAATCACCTAATGTTTTTGTGTCTGCTGTGAATTTGGGAATTGAACTTAAGGGGCCCTATGGTTCTCAACCAACTTTATCGACCACTAAGTCACACCCTTGGGTGCGATATTTAGAATCTTTATTACTGAACCAATATGCCTTTTTCTCTCTTCTTCTAGGTATTTTAAAGGTCTTCTAACTCCTTGGAAAGGTATCCTCCTTTTTGGCCCTCCCGGAACAGGAAAGGTGTGTAACCTTCCTTTTTACTGTGCAAAAGGTTCTTTTTAATCACATTATTTATCCTTAACTATTGTCATTGATTTCCTTCTGTTGGTACTTTTAGTGATGATATGTCCAGTTTCATATTCATGTTATAGCTAAAAGAATTGAACACATAAAGCTTAGTAACTTGATACAAGAGG
Organism: Solanum lycopersicoides; assembly: GCA_022817965.1. Taxonomy (NCBI): domain Eukaryota; kingdom Viridiplantae; phylum Streptophyta; class Magnoliopsida; order Solanales; family Solanaceae; genus Solanum; species Solanum lycopersicoides. The sequence continues at coordinate 65,061,936 of CM040619.1, forward strand.
AGGCCAACTATAATATCTATTTTTGTTAAACTTTTATTCTGTTTATTTGTAGACATGCTTGCGAAGGCAGTTGCAACTGAATGCAATACCACATTTTTCAATATCTCAGCATCATCAGTTGTCAGCAAATGGCGTGGTATGTTTTCCGTCTGCAATATACTATAATGGTCTTTTGCATTTATCAGCTTGAGTGTTTTCATTTGGCAAATCTACGAAGATTACGGGTTGACGTGTATATTCACTCAAACATCTTTTAAAAGAGGACGATAACGCCAAGCTTGAATGGTATTAAAAGAGCAATGTGGAAGGACTGATATCACCGTTCTATTGGTTGATATTCAATGATGTTAGTCAACCACAAGTAAATATCATCCGATTTGAAATTAAGTAACACATTCTAGCATGGTTTGTGCACTGATGGTCATGCTCAAATGTTCGCTGTTGTTTCGGCTTGATCTATTTCTTTCCCTGTAAAGCTTTGCTATATTTCTCCTTACAATTTAATGGAATGATGTAACATTGTGACTTCTCATGATTCATGAAATTTCTAGAAAAAAGTAAGCAACACAAACGAGAATTATTATGCATTATTTGCTGTGGACGTAGTTGTATTTGTTTGCGTTGAGGTCCAAACAGTTCTTTTATGTGTTGTCAAATTTGACAGAAGCTCTAGCCCCTAATGTGGCTGACTTAATAAGTATCTGTATGTTAGGCAAGGGGTTTATGGGGTTCAGTTCAGATTTTCTGCACACATCAGAAGTAATGATCTCTGTCTTTGGTTGTCAACATCTGCCTTTTTTATTTTATCTTTATCTGTTGCAATGCTAAAAAAGGTTTTTAGAATGTCAAACATCTAACTCAAACAAGATCATTCCAGTGTATCTCATCAGCTTCTAGATGAATAAAGTATTAGACACCTTCTGTTGACAAAAGTTCTTCAGGTTTTGTGTTGTTTACTCTTTAGAAGTTTCTTGTGTATACAGGTGATTCTGAAAAATTGATAAAAGTGTTGTTCGAGCTCGCCAGGCATCATGCACCTTCAACCATCTTTCTCGATGAAATTGATGCCATTATCAGTCAACGAGGGGAAGCGCGCAGTGAGCATGAATCTAGTAGGCGTTTAAAAACAGAACTGCTCATACAGGTGAAGCTTGATATTAGGAAGTGCGTGGATGACATGTGATTAGTTATGCTTTTGCACGTAATAAGTCAAAAGCTCACACTTCATTTCTCAAACAAGAATAAGCTTGTTACAGTAGCTGAACCTTCTTGTGAAATTAGCTAGTTTGGAATTTCAGCTGGTTAACACCCTTCTGAACTACTAAGCTTAAAAAACTTTAATCCGGATTATTTTATCTTTGATATCGCTGTTACTCTAGAAAGTTTTCAAACTGAATTTGGCATGCTCTATGAAATTTGAATTATGTGTTGTTACACAGTTGGTGAGAAGTAAATCGACTGAGTAGGGTAGTCATTGGGACTTAAACAGAGGAAAGTCACTAGACAGTGAATAGGATAGGAAACTTGATGCGGATAAGTAAAAACTAAGTACTGTTTTGACTCATCTTTTTGACTTAGCTAATAATCATGCAGGATCAGGACAAATTGTTCTAAACAAAATTATAATATAAATAGAAGTAAGCCATAAACGTGTACAATATGCTTTATGTCAGATCTTGCTTTTTTCTTCCTGTTACAAAATATGTAATGGTTGAAATACACTGCAGATGGACGGTTTGAATCGGACAGATGAACTTGTCTTTGTTCTGGCAGCAACAAATCTTCCCTGGGAACTGGATGCAGCAATGCTCCGACGTCTTGAGAAGCGGGTAAGCTTTCGTGTGGGCTTGAAACATACTTTCCATGATAATAAGACTATTTTGCAAGAAAAAAATGAATTAGAGAAGAAGTATATTTTGTTTTTCAGTTACTTTTTGCTTCACAATGTTCCTATTTCTTTATCATTATCTCCGTAAATTATTAAAACATTTAATTGTGTAAGTGGATAGCGACAACATGTGAATTTGAAGCCAAAAAATATTGATCCAGATAGTAAGATATACGGGGTTGGGACTTTAGCTTAGAGCTCCATGGGCTGATTCCCATAAATGCTTTCCCTTTGCATGTCTGGTTGTTAAATGATCTTTCATCTTTTAGTTGAATTATTACATATTGGATCTTTATAGTAATTTCCCTCTAGTTTTGTTTTTAAAAGGATGGGAGTGGCTGGGTGGGTAAACTTTTTATTTCATGCTGACTATTCACTTAATGCGAGTAATACAAGACTTGGCTGAAAAAAGAAAGAGGATGCAGTCAGACTTATTCTGGTCTTATTCACTAATAGATACCTCACCTGAGGTCGTAAGTCGAGATTGTAACTATTTCACTCACTTTTTGACTGTAATTGTAGATCCTTGTGCCCCTTCCAGAGGCAGAAGCAAGGTGCGGGATGTTTGAGGAATTACTACCATCCCTTCCTGAAGAGGGACCACTTCCATATGATTTATTGGTAGAAAAGACAGAAGGCTTTTCTGGTTCTGATATTCGGCTTTTATGCAAGGAGGCTGCCATGCAACCATTACGACGTCTAATGGCAGAACTTGATAAGAGGGAAGAATTGGTGCCTGAGGATGGTATGCTATATTTTATCCACTACTTTGTTGGGTTGAGAGGGGTAACAATTATATGTCGGCAAGTGGGGTGTCCGTCTTTCTGGTTTTCTACTGCAGTAATTGTGTATATGCTTATTAATTTATAGCCCTTCTTTCTATCACATCCTACTAGGCTATCCGGTTATTTCTCAACACTGCCACATGCACTTCCTTAGGTCTGCAATCTCATTTGTTTTTACTGAACTCCTGTATTCTTGCAGAGTTGCCCAATGTTGGACCAATAACTGTGACAGATATCGAGGTGGCACTGAAGAACACGAGACCATCTGCACACCTCCATGCACCTAGGTATGATAAGTTCAATTCAGATTATGGCAGCCATGCTCTCCAGTGAAGGCACCCTGATGTATCCTCTCATTTCTGCTGTTGTCCTCTGATCTATTCAGCAATGTGCCAACACAGATGTTAAGTTTTTAAAACCTGTGTTTGTGAAATGTATGACTGTTGTGTGTTGAGCAATTTAGCTTTAGTGTGCTCAATTCTTATTCATGTTTTTCTTCTATGGTTGCATAAACTATGTTCTTTCACAACTGGAAACGTCGTTCTTTATTTCTTTCTTTAGGCTTATGTTTCTCCTATAGAAACTATATTGTAACGAGCATTTAGAAATGTTCGTATTGTTACCTCATGTTGTCTCTACATTTACTCCCAATTCATATCATCGTAATTGTTGTCCCATTTGGCCTTAATTAACATCATAGTCATGCGTAAAAATATTTGTCAATTTCTACTTTGATTTCATTCTCTTTATAAGGCTTAGGCATGTATTTCAACACAAGTTCACAATTTGTAATGCAAACATCATTCTATGCAATTTATTAAGCACTAGAAAGTCATACTTTTTGGAGGAAAGCTAAGGTTAGATCTTTACTAAGCATTACATGAATGTGAAAAAACAAAAAATAAAAAAGGGTCTACTACAAGTTGTCACTAAGAATTTTTTACTTGCTATTAAGATTGAGCGACTATAGAGAGGGAAATTTTAGTAGTGTAGTTAGTTAGCAGTTGACTACTTGAACTTTCACCTTGTTGGTGAGGTTCAATTTCTCACATTGTAATTCCCTTACCTGCCCCAATTTAAGAAAAAAAAAGCTACTATCAAGAGTGGCTCTACAGAATGTTTTTTTATTAAAATCTATTAAAAAAATGCCTGGGAATCCAAATTATTATTGCATAATAGTTTGAAATTATCGTAAAAACACTCATAACTTTCAAATTTTAGTCCGCACTTGGAGTGGATCGTTTGCTCTTTTCCCCCTATTTTGTTTGTCATTAATTTACGCCTCTCGTGACAAATAACTTTTTTGCAGGATATAATCCTATATTCTCTCGTATTATAATATCCACAACTTATGTCTACTAAACATAAGTCTGATTACTATAAGATAAAAATTAAAGATCAACTCATCTAAAGAGCAAAAATTAAAGACCAGACAAATCGTTTAATATGGACCTACTACAATCAATTGATTTGTCTAATTAGAAGACAATGTTGGAATATTCTAAGTTCCAAAAGAAAATGGAAAGATGATCACCAAATATAATTTTCTTGAAGAATATGATGATGAATTTGAAAGTTTTTTTATACTTATAATAAAGATGTCCATATGGTTATAATAAGAAGAAAATAAAGGGAATCTCCTAATTGCCAACTCTAGTGTGTCAATAGCTATATTATCATCAAAGACGGCAAATGCACATGATGACCTACGTGTTAATGGGGTATATTAGGCAACTTTCCGACTATGACTATTTTGTTTGCTTGCAATAAAGTAACCAATGCAACCTCATTTGTGTACTTGTTTTCTTGCTACAATATAATGTTAGCACCAAAGATAAAAAGAAATTCCATGTTACAACTTTAATTTAATTTTATATTTCCTTTTTGCTCTAGTGTTGGATACCATGTGCATTGTGTTAACATAATATATACGTCTAGATGATATATAGATTTCAGAACCAAGTAACCTCGATATTTGGATATTCAGATATTCAACTAAGATAGAAATTAAACCTACCTCAAGTCTTACTAGTAGAACTATGGAGCATTTAACATTAACAAAGGAAATGAAATACGAAAAATTAAAAGTGAAAACAGACTATTTGTTCTTGTCAAAATATTGCATGTACTGACTAAAAAGTCAAATGAAGTTCGAAAAAATTGTATATATACCGACTTTTTTGCAAATGAAGGACGAAAAATATTTGACTTTAATTTTTGATGAATGAAAGTCACAATCATGACATGACGAAGATTTGCTAGTATTAGAAGATGTGATTAAAAAAAAAAGAGTTTTTGCTCATGGTTAATTTAAAAAATGTAATTTATGAAAATATTTTAATATTTATATTTAGTATATGTGGGGATTCACGAGTAACAAGACAATGCATTTTCTATTACCTTTTTATAAAATTTTGCACACTGACGGAATCACTTGAGAATTCACCAATGTTTGTTAAAAGATATTCTCTTTTTCATATCGAATGATCCATAGAATGATTCCTTTTTTTTTCTTCCAATTTGTGTGATGTTTTAAATTGCTTAAAAAAACTAGATGTGGGCTTCATGTGCATCATGTTAGGTGATACCAAATGGATCACATAGTTTTATAATTCTTTTATGTGAAAAGGACATATATTATAAGATATACAAATGTATTAATAAATTTATTTCATATCTTAACAGTGAAAAAATAATATTAAAGCAACTTTAATAAAAGGATGGCAGATATGCATTATGCTGACGGTTTATATACCCAGCGAATAAAGGTTGCCCTATCTAGCAGATTATATATATTTAAAAAAATTGAAAGGAAAAAAATAAAGTTACCCTTTTTTTTTCCCTTTAATTTTGTTGCAATATATTTTAATTTAAAAATTTGTATATCGATAAAAAAGGAAATGGAAAAGAAAACAAAGAAGGCTAGAAACAACTTCTACAAGTGAAATTTCACAATTGAGGTCTGGTGAACAAAATATGTACGCAAAAGATAATGAGAAAAAGAACAGTAACAATAATAAATAACATAATAATAATAATAATAATAATAATAATAATAAAATAAAATATAGAAATAATACGAAAGTAGGAGAAAAATAATGGTACTATTATATATAAAACATGTGTGAATGGTACTATGAAATCCACGTCCAAAGATGTAAACTTTATTTAAAACTTGTATATTATTTTATATATCATGAACAATGAACATTAGAGATACAAATAATAAAAATGCTGAAAAGATTATATTTCATCTTCACACAATTAGACATAATTAACAACCTGATAATTTTGTCAATTCCCTAGCAAAGAATCATGAGCTACTTTATTTTGCGATACATCAATCGCAAATATTGTACAATAAATGACATTAACTATATATACATACTCTTTCTATAAATCGAGAAATAAACTAGATTGTCCCTTAAAAAAATTTATTACGCGAAAAGTTTCTTGTCATATCTCAGTCTCTGCGTGCTCCATTCTTGACGATGCATGCACATACATCCAGTGTCTGATAGGTCGTTGTCTCAATTGAAATATCTAAATGAATATTTCCGTTAAATTTAAATGTCTGTCTATGTATTATGCCTTTTCGGAGTTACTATTTGTATCCTTGTATCTTATAGAGAAGACTTGCCAATGTATTTACAGCTAAGTACTCCCCTCAATTTGCCTTGATAATGTTGCATGCCTTCATCTCATTTAACACTTGCAAAGCCACCAAAAATACACAAACATCATCATCATCCAATTGACCAAGCTTTGATATCCCACTCTTTTCACCTGTTTCAAAATAACATTGTTCAAAATAAATAAATAAATAATTTATTATACATATAGCTATTTAATATCGATTTACTCTAATAAAATAAAAAAAATAGCGACCAATAACTTCTATCGCTAAATAGCAAGAAGTTGTCACTAATCCTATTTAACAATAAATTATCAAAAAAAAAAAAATCATGTTAGCTACAAGCCATTTTTCAATAGACTTGCCACTACAAGAAAACTGTGAATTACATAGGAATTTTTCTGGGAATTAGTATGAAAATTTGCAATAAAATAAATTTTCTGCGAAGTTTAATATTAATCTCCACGAAAATCTCCATGTAATTCACGGTTTTCTTGTAGTGTGCATTGGAACCCGATTTTATTCTCTGAGTGTGACTCTCTCAATAAGATTTTCTTTTTTTTCATTTTCAGTGGCTTAAACACGAGACCTTTGATTAATGATGGAGAAATATCAATCATCTCACTGCAATCCATGACTATTTTTCACTAGACTTGCATTGGGACCCCATTTGATTCTCTCGGGGCGACTCTCTCAATAAGACTAGAGACCTCTGATTAATGATGGAGGGATCTGAACCATTCAGGAGAACTCGTATAAAAATTTAAAATAGTAGTATATGTTACCTTAGGAGGGGCAGATGAAGCAAGTGAAATTGAAGCTGATGCTGGCTCTGTATTTGAAGAAGTTGTTGATAATAATCCCACATTATAAGCCATAGTTCCATCAGGTTGAAATAATCCATAATTTCTCTCTGAAGTTGGGCCAGGCTTCATGTCTTCATTAAACAAAGCAAACAAATAAATATCCAATCTAACATTTGGCCTTAATGGGGTCCCTTCATTAAGCAATTGTCTCCTCAAAATATTCCTATTGTAAATTGCTGCATTTTGTAATGTAGCACCAATTTCATTTGTATCACCTTTTGATGGCCATCCTGTTTCAGATATTTTAACTTCTAGCCCATTAAATCCCATTCTTGCAATTGCAAATATAGCAGCATCAACTTGTGCATACAACATATTGTCATAATGTAACTTTGTGTATGGATCAAGCATCCCTTCATTTGAATTGAACAAAACATAATCCAATGATATTTTATTTGGATTGTCTTTATAAGCAAAATAAGGATATGCATTGATCCAAAATGGTGATTTTGTAGTGGCTAAAAATTGCAAAAATTGTTGCATTATTTCACTTAGGTCACTCCTAAAACTACCAGCTGATGGTGGATAAGAATTGGCTAAAACTGCAAGTGAATTAGGGGATGAGACTTGTATGTATTGGCTAGTCCTGTTTTAACTAGTGCTGCATGAATGCTAACCATGGCTGGGACAAGATATGTCATTAAGGACATGTTCTCATCTGTGAATATCTCATTGCCTACCGCGATCCCCGTGATGTTTGTGGCTGGAAAATATGGCCTAATGTGACTTGTTACCCATTGAAGTGCTTGTTGTTGATCACATAATGTAGCTAACATTTGATTCTCAACTGTAACAATTAGCTCTATGTTTGTATTGGCAAATGCTGTCAACACTTGAGGATTTGTATCATATATTCTTGCCTTTGTTATCTTTAGAGCATGCAAAAGTTGAAGTACTTTCTCTGGTGGTGGTAAATTGTTGGCAACTTGACCATAGTTAATCCCAAGTGATTCTACTTGTTTAAACATATTCAAACCTGTTCCATAAAATTCACAATATTATTAACAAAGAAATATATTAGAAAACGTCAATTTTCAACAGACGTTACGTTTTTTTCACTTACCTAAAAAGAATAGTAGAAAGAATGTTAACAATGAAGTTGTTGATCTCAAAGGGGCATCCATATTGTTTGATTGAATTTGTTTTTAGAAGAGAAGAGAGAGAGAGAGGGAATTGAGGGGAGGGAAGAAAGAAATATGAAGGGAAGTATATATAGGGATCTATGTTTGACAATTCTTTTCTTTACTTCTTTGAATTAATATATATATATATATATATATATATATATATATATATATACAATATGGTATTTATTATTTTTTTAGTAATAATAATTATTTATTTTGGGGGGCAAAATATTACAAGTTGCTTTTGGTTTTCTTATTAATTGTGGACAAGTTTTTGAATGACTTTGTCTCCTCATCTTATTTTTCTTCACTCATAGGTTCTTTTAGGTTTTACCAGTATTTCCCATATTTGTTGTCTTTTCAAAGAGGTCACCCCTTAGTCCACTTGACAAGTATACCCCCTTTCTTCATTCAAAAGAAAACAACTATATTCATTATTTAAATTATTTTATATATTTGGCACTAGATAAATGTGGTGGAATAGATGAGACTGGATCTTTCTTAATTAGATGTTTCGAGTTTGAGTTTTTCATATGAAAAAATCTTTGGTACGAAGCGTTTTTCCTCAATGGGGCCTATATTTTTTGGCACTAAAATGGATGTGGTGTGAGACTGTTCTTCCTTAATTAGAGGTCTCAAATTTGAGTCCTAGGTATGAAAAAATTCTTGGTACGAAAGTGTTTCCCCTCAATGGGGCCCTCTGTCAGCAGAGGCGGAACTAAGATTAGGAGTTTGGGGTTCTAAATTAATTTGTTCAAGAGTTCACAAGTTAATATACATTAAATTTTTATTTTTTTAATACAAATGTAGAATCTACGAAAAAGCTAGTGGGTTCGTCCGAACCTATGAACCCCCACTTAGCTCCCTCCGCTTATGTCTACGTGGCGTGAATTTGAAATAGTCAAACTCTATTATAGGCAGGGGCGGACCTAGAGTATGTACCCCTCGACAAAATATTATGTTGTATATTTAAGGTATTTTTAAGAATTTTTATGTATATATATTGATTTTGAACCTCCTGAATATAAGATTAAAGGTTGACTTAGTGATTTAGGGGTACAAATCACTATATTTTTTTTCGAACTCCGTTAATGAAAATCTTAGATCCGTCACTGAATTTATAGATACCGAACATGAGATGAAAAAAAATATTAAAGATAGGCATAAGGCAATCTCAAATATTTGACCTATTTTGGATGTTTGTTAAGTAGCAACTATTAAGGGAAAAAAAGATGTTTGTCTAATCTCGATCGATGAGGTGGTGAAGTAATTAGGAAGTTTCATGAAAAGAAAAAATGAATTCTCGATAATGAATTTAAAGTTTTATGCATAATGCATGTATATGGTCATATATTTATGTATAACAATATTTTTATGTAATATATCTTATTGTAAAAGTTTATTTTTTTGTCGGAATTAATTTTTATGTATAATTAATTAATAAGTCTAGCCGAATATTTGATACTTTAATATATATATATATATATATATATATATATATATATATATATATATATATATACTAAGAGAGAATATATATTATACGAATAAATATTTTTATCATTAAAAAGATTTCCCACTCTTTATATAAAAAGTGTGATTTATATATCTTTTTTTTGGTCCATAACAATCTAAATAAGATTTAAATATCAATTGTTATCATGATCACATAATTAATATTAAATAAATTTATCATGATTAAATAATTTGATGAATAAATATAATCAGAGAGAGCGAAAATAATATTATTGTGTATGTTAATGTCGTACCACTACAATAAAAATAATTTTTAGCGGCAATAAATATTGATATTAATAAAGAGTGTCAAAGTCTTTATCGACATTAGTTATGTGTCATTAGAAGCAATGCCGGTAAAGACTTTAGGAACATATTCAAAGATGTTAATTGCTGCTAAAAATACATATTTAATGATAATTAATTTTCAATTACCATTAATATCTATTTTTAATGTTGTGTACATTCTATTAATTTAATATAAATATCGAATAATTATAAATTTTTGCCTTAAAATATGTGTTCTTCTTGAATCCTTAATTTGACAATTCTAGTAATTTACTTTACGCCAGACGTCTCACTTTTTTTTCATTGTATATATTTTTCACTAGATTTACCAGAGGTTCACTTTTTTCCTTTTGTCACTTTTGTCACTTTTTTAAAGCTAAGCCAACAATGGGATGAAAATTGTTTTTAGGCCTAAATTCCCAAATTTAGTCATATTTTAAGATAAATATATCAAATATTCAGTAAAAGATATATATAAAATAATTTTAAAATAACAAAAAATTTACGAAGCCTAAAGAAAAAACTATTTTTATCCTTTTTAATCTTGAGGGTATATAATATAGTCACAATTAAAACAAAAGATAATTTTAAAGTTTGAGTTTGACTTTATAACAATGACCTCTTAATTGGGAAATTTACATAAATATACTATAATAAAAAAAAATTATTATTTATATTAATAATTCTTTTTTCACTTGATCACTTATGATATTAATATATATTACAAAGAACAGTATATTATTCACATATAATACAAGTTTTATTAATGGATAATACATTTATCACACATTTTAATACACTTATAATACAATGTGTCAACTTCTTAAAAAAACATAATATATTTAAACAACAGTTATAATGCATATGTATTGCATATATAATTCACTTTTAATACATATTACAGATTCAATATAGTATTGTCATGTATTGCTAAAAATGGTAATAAATATTAAAAAATATCGCTAAAATTCGTAATTAAAAGGCACTCATCCAAATAATTTTTCCTTTACATATCCGTAAGATCATCTGAAAAGTTTTTCCTGAGAAATATTTTTCACAAAGATTATGTCTCTAATGGAAATGTAATACTGTTGGAAAGTTCTAATTCCATATGAAGAAAGATTAGTTTTTTTTTAGATATATATATAATTTTTTCAACCTATATTGTTTTATGTAATGCAATTTTTAACAGAATATAACTAATTGAAGCTCTATATTCATGAAAAAAGACATTAGCCAAACAAAGTTGTAATTAATTTTATTATTTTTGGAGTACTAAAATAGGTACATGTCAAAATAAACATTGATAAAGAGGTTTATATCCTTGGGATAAACATGGACTTTTCTTGACATACTATAAAACTTTGAATCAAACATCTTATTCATATGCCAACATATAGCAAAGCGGAAAGTAAATTAAATTAATTAATTACCACTAATTCAGAGGGAAAAAAATTGTTTATTATATTGTTTTGACATGTACCTTTTAGTAGTGTAGACAATTCCACAAATATGAAATGGTTATCCAAATTAAAATGGATGAAAAGTAATTTTAATATAATGTCTACCATAATAGACTTAAAATGTTAAAGATGTACTCCCTTCATCCCATATTTTATATAGTTACGTATATCTAACATTATTAAAATTGTTTATTCCAAATACTTGTTAAGTTACGAAACAAGATAGAATTATTTAATATTTTTCCTATGTTGCTTTCATAATTAATAATTTTTGAAAGTAAACAATATTAATTACATAAAAAAAAAATTATCATGCATGATTCTTAACATGGTTTTGTCAAGCAATTGTGATCTTTAACTTTAAATATGTATTTAAATTTGTATAAATAGAACAAAAAGACATATTTATCCGCAATTTTGCGTTCTACGTATCGTCCAGCATGTGTACTATGCTACATAGCACATGAGTATTTACACTATATAAAAAATGATTATTAGCGATATTGGTTAAAAATTAATTATTTTTCAAAGCAAACAATATTATTTACATTAACTAAATATTTATTTTTAGCGAGAATTAGCACTGTTTGTATATGTTCCTAAAGTTAGGGACATTGATTCTAATGACACTTAACTAATGTCGGTAAAGACTTTAACACTTTTTATTAATGTCGATATTTAATGCCGCTAATTTATTTATTTTGTAGTCTTACTTGTCTAATTATATACAAGTTTAATTGTCTACTTATGCACATTCAAAATCAGAGAATATAAATATCAGGTGAAACCAAATTAAAAAATATATTTACGTATTATTCTAACGAATTAAAAGCAAATTAATGCAATGAAATATTTTTTATTTATAATTTCTTAAGGAAGAATATTTTGATTTACAAATATTTGGACATAAAAAGTATATTATGTAACCCGACAAAGTCATTGACAAGATCGAAGAAAAAGTTTTTCCAAGTGGTAAAGGTGAAAGGTGAAAGGTGAAAGTGAAAGTAAAAGTGATCTTTCTGATTTGATCAACTCGAATTATATATTGAAGTCGGCAAATTAATTATTTTAATTATAAGTAAGTTATTAAATGTTTGTTAAAATATTATTCAAAATAACTTATATCTTAACGAGTTAAGTACAATAAAGAAAAATACTTATATGAAATACTTCTTGTGTGATACTTATGATTCTTGAATGTATATATGTTATTATATTATGGTATATTAGTCTATAAAACAAGTTGTGAATAAATGAAAATACAAAACCACAAACGATAGGGCAATATAGTCATAGTAGACCTTTTGAGAACTGTGACTAAGAAGTCATGAAAATATTCTATTAAATTTGGTTTTAGTACGTTTTAAAAAGAATTTTACTTTTTTATATCGGAAAAGGGTCAAAATTGTCTCTGGACTATGCGAAATAGATCACTTATACCCTCCATCACATTTTGGGATAAAAATACCCCCGATGTTATCCTAAGAGACCACAAATACCCTCAAGAGTTAACACCCCAATTTTTTAGTGACGTGGCATGCCACATAGGACTAATCCCTCCACCTAAGCGTTGCCAACTAGGATTCACTACAAAGAACTAGACCTTTAGCGGCGACAATAGTTGCCACAAAAATCCAAAAAATTGCCACTAAAGGTTAGGAGTGATTTTTAGTGACGACTAAATAGTAAAACATATTTTTTCAACAAAAAAAAATATGATAATTAATTTTCTATTGCAACCTAATTTCCTAAAATAAATAACTTGCAATATTAATATTAAAAACACCAATATTATCACAAAAAATTATGAAAATTACTTCTCGATTCACATCTCCTACTATATAATGCATCATTGTACATTTTATACATTTTCATATAACATAAAAATAAAACGGTGTCTTCAAACTCCTACTTAATCGATATCATTTACGTTTTTTAAAAAAATAATGAAGAAAAAACCATAAAATTAGAATTTAATGTTAAAAACTTTTAGTGACGATTTTTTGAATTTTTGTGGCGACTATTGTCGCCGCTAAAGGTCTAGTTCTTTGTAGTGAATCCTAGTTGGCAACACTTAGGTGGAGGGATTAGTCCTATGTGGCATGCCACGTCACTAAAAAATTGGGGTGTTAACTCTTGAGGGTATTTGTGGTCTCTTAAGATAACAGCGGGGGTATTTTTGATCCCAAAGTGTAACGAAGGGTATAAGTAATCTATTTCATATAGTTCAGGGGCAATTTTGACCCTTTTCCGTTTTTATATATATAGTAAATGTATATTCAATGTCAGTAGTGACAGAGCTAGAATATTTAATAAAAGATTTAAAATTTAAAGAACTAAAAACATGAACCAATGGAAGGAAATTAGACATCTATTATTAATATATATAAAAAAATAATTTTGATCATGGTAATATTTTCCGTCAAAGGAGATTCGGATGAATCCCTAGCGGAAGGTTGGCTTCGCCCTTACCTACATGTATAGTATAACATGTTTAAGGTTATAAAATTCAAAGTTATTTATGCATTATATATATAGTTTAAAATATAAATTTTTAGTGTTTTCTTTACTTAATCATGTATCAAGTCAAATTAACGCACGTACTAATATTATATGTGTGTGTTGAGCTCTATGAAAATAATTAGTGTATATCTTTGGTCGAAAAAAATATTATATATATTTTAGATGATTAGTCTAACTAAATCCTTTGGTATGTCTATATATATTTTTTCGTGCGATGAAAGAAATTGTGTTACCTACCCTTCTAATTGTTTTACTCTTTTTTTTTCTTTTTAGACGACATTGCGTCCAAATTATCTGTTAATTATTATAATTTGAACTAAAAAGTTCCCATTAAACTGCAGAAATCCAGGAATTAAAACGGAAAGACCTAATTTTAGCTATTCAACCTACTTAATTACAAAATCATTTTACTCAAATTAACATGAACTAACATAGATATTAATTATTATAAAAGCACATCCAAGCTAGGTGGATTAGAAAAATATTGTAACTTTGCACCAATTAAGTGTAAAGCAAATTAAAGTATTTTAAATTTATATATTAGTGAGGCCATATGACATAATTAAAATCATCGCCGTAACAACTATATTTTTTTTTTTGTATAGACTATAGCAAGCACAACAAGAAGACTAGATTAATATATAAAAGTGTTTTTAAAAAGATTGTTAAAAATTATAATAAAAAGCAATTGGTAAAGTGTTAATTATGATTTTATCTCACAATAAAGCTATGAGAAACCTTTTTTGAAAATATGAGAAATAACTAATAAGGCGTGCCTAAATTTGTTAAACTTTTTTTTTTTTTTTGCCTTTAGTGTGGAACATTCAAAGTTGGGCTACGTTTATTATTTAATTGCAATTTATTTATGTTTTGGCAGACCATTTGAAAAGAAAAAAAGTTTTTTTTTTGATAAGTGGATAAGGTGTCAAAATACGTGGGAATGATGAGACTTTGAACGTCCTTATCTTAAATCTCTATTTTTTTTTATTTTTTTGTCTAGTATATTTTTATGTTTCAAATTAGAAAAAAAAAATAGATTTTATTCTAAGAATTAATGCAAATTTATTTTCGTTTAATTAAGAAAAAATGATGATATTCTAATAATTTCTTAGTGCATTTATGGAAAATTGCCTAATTAAATACACAAACTTAGTTATCACATTCTCTAAAAAAATTCTTACCATTTGAAAAAAATCAAAAGAATCTGTATTTTCTTTCCTCTCTCTCATATTTCGCAATATATTACACTTACGTCGTTATCATGATACGTGTATCTGGTATCAAGAAATGTAATATAACAGGACACGATGTATTGAGCGATATACCGAGATAAATATGTCTTGTATCAAAAAAATAATTGAGATATAATATATCGACACATTGAATAAAGTATTCGAAATTCTTACATTTTAAGTAATTTTTATAATTTTAAAAGAACAAGGAACATATGATTGTAGTTAATTTTTAACATGGAATTTATGTAAGTTTTTCATTTATTTATTAATACTTGAATAATGATGCAATAATAAAATCACATTTTAAATCTGATCTGCTGACTGTTTTAGGACCCATATGACACACAAACTTTTTCTATTGTGGGCTAATTATCTAATTTTAAATAGTAATTAGGACAACATTGCTGTTTGCACTGTCAAACTTTTTCCTTAGCCACCTAGTTTGTCAAAAAATTAGTACAACAATAAAAGTAAAAACTTTAATATTATGAGTAGATATTTTGTTTGAATACATTATTTTTTGGTTGAAATAATTAAATCACATAAACTTTTGTTGTAATTTTTTTGTAAGAACACGTATGACACATGCTTAATTATTTTTCTTAAGGAATTAAACCACAAAAACTTTTGGTTTAAAGAGCTATTACAAAGATAATTAAAGGTTTATGTGAGAATTAGTTGGTGGATTAATAATTAAAGTAGCCAAAGAAAATATATTGTTGATGGTGTGTAAAGTAGCCATTATGGATGTTTGTTGAACTTATGTGATATAGACATGAACTGAAAATTCAGTAGAAAGATTGAAAACCTTTAAGGCAACATATATACACTACTCATGATGATGATAATTGTTCTAATTAATTGTGGCATTAATTTATGCTATTAATTCTAAGAATATGTCGATCGAGCGTTTTAGAGAACATAAGCAATTAAAATTAAATTTGTACGATAAAAAATGTTACAATCGTTTTGTAGAACAAACGCGTTACATTTCCCCTTATATATATATATATATATATATATATAGTCACAAACTATTGGAATAATCTTACCTTGTGAAACAAAGTGAAAAGATTGAAAGCATATAAATTAAGAAAGATTTTTATTTTTTTGACTAATAATACAATACCATGTTAGTTGGTCAAATAAATGTCTTTTTTTCTCTTCATTTTCTCTAGATATCTTTTTTGCATACAAAAGAAAAAGAAAAAGAAGATTTTGGATTGGATAAGCATGTACGAATGTTTGCTTTTGTTGATAAAAGAAATGAGAGTTGGAAAAATGTCTACTATATATATATACTATATATATGTATACACAGTGGGTGCATGCATGCAAGCTACCTAAGCTGTGTTTTAAAACTTTAATTTTTACTTATCTGAAGTTTTTTTGTAAGTATTGCTACTAATATGAATCTTATCTTCAATGAAATCAATAGTTGTGTCTTTCAATTATATAAAGAAAATCATATTTGACATGTTCTATTGTTGGTTAATTAAGAACTATTAGTTCGTCGATAACATGATCGTTGATAGAAGAGTGTTAAAATCGAAAATTAAGATAGAATATTAGTAATTAGGTAGTATGTGTGTAACATATTTATTTTCTATTGGCAGATCTATTAGTCTTAGACTTGTTTTATTGTTCTCATTTATCTTTTATCTTAATATCTAATTGTTATTTTTATTTATTGTTATTGCCTCTTTTTCATCTTTCTTTGAGTTGAGAGTCTACAACACTATAATAAAAATAATTTTTAGCTATAATAAATAGACACATTAATAAAGAATGCTAAAGTTTTATCAACATTAGTTAAGTGTTATTAGATCTAATATCGCTAAACGCTTTAAGGACATATATAAAAAAATATTAATTATCGCAAAAAATACATGTTTAGAGGCAATTGAGTTATTACCGATGAAAGATAATTTTCTATGCAGGGCAAGAGACAACATGACTACATGAGCTATCTTCTCAGTGTAGGGATGGTTGAAATAATGAAAAAGTTTCATATTGATGGTTAATGAGATGAGTTGTTTTCTTATAAGACTCGAATAATCATTCTCTATTTAAGCTAACATTTGTATGTGAGTTATAAGTTCAAAACTTAATTACATAATTTCAGAGCAGTAACCATTTCACACAATGTCAGCCTCCAAATTACTAGATGCCTAGTACGGGAAGTCAAGTGAAGTGTTAAAATGAAAAAAAAATTATATATCGGTGGTTAATTATTGAAACAGGTGACCGGTCTTCTTATTATAAGGCTTGAGCATTAATCATTCTCTCTTTATTTTGAGTTACCTTAGAAGTGTAAGTTAAATCTAAAACTTAATTTTACACGAATAAAATAGGCAAAACACTTTAATATCCGCAAAACTCACTTGTGAAAATTATGCTGATTTTTTATTGTTTGTTTAATTAAGAAGTAGAAACTCTAATATATTTCTTAAACTGAGCAAATTAATTAGCTGACTGGAAAAAACATAAAATTTTGAGAGAATTTAAGTAGTTTAATGAGGTAGATATATCACTAGTATTTGTTTCCTCAAAGACATGTTTCTTTTGCAATGGAATCTTTAACTTTGAAATATGTTGAAGATCATGATGCATGGACCCCATCCCAAGATTTTGTTATGCTGGAAAACCATTACCTTATTTAATGTGTCAAAAAAAAAAGGAGAATTCTTTACATATATGATAAGTACTCTCAACTTGAAACATTTACATATATGTAAATTTTCCACATCAATATCGCGTCTATTATGATGAGATGAATAATATTCTTTCGTTCTTAATTAAAAAACTTGAATTCAACTTCTAAAGATATGACAATTAAAGTTACATAAAAGAAAAAAAGAGACTTTCTTTTTGATGGACCTGTATAAAATGAATTCTAATTAGATACAGATACATAATTTTTTTGAATAGTATATATATTATATACTTTTAAGGATACCAATTTTTGTTCAGTGAATCTATTGAAAACATTGCAAGTGTCGGCCACACCCCAAAATTAGTAAACTCTTTGCATGTTTTGTGGTCGGCAAAGGGTACTGTGGTGTTAAGGGGGGTAAGGCACATGTAATGGTATTATTATTACTCGCTTCATTTTAATTTATTTGTATTTTTTTTTTAGTCTGTTTAAAAATATATATATTTTTTCTTTTTGATAACACTTTGTATTAACTTTCTACATGACATTTTTAAAATTATAAGGTTAAAAAATACTTTGGTATAATTTATAGGGAAAAAAGGACTATCGTAAACGGTATACAAATAGCCTCTGTTAAACTTCTGGAACATTGATGCCCTTACAGTTATAAACTAGAGCATATATGTCATTCACTCTAATGGAAGACTAAATAGGTACATATGACAATCTTATTCGTCGATCTAATAATTAATAAATGTCGGGTCGGTGGATAAGATTATTACATGTGTATATCCGTTAGTATAAAGGGTATATATGCTATAGTTTTTGGACGGCATGGGCACCAACATCTCAAAAGTATGATGGAGGGTATCTGCATGCCATTTACGCTAGTTCAGGGATATATTTATCTTTTTTCTTATTTTATATATATATTTTGTTTAAGATTAGAAGATTTAAAAATTATTTTTCAAATATGAAGAGAGTCAAGCGAGATTTGTATGTATCAGATACATGCAAATCACACTAGATGCATATTAAATACATGTATTTGGAGTGAAATTGCATGTATGTGAAATATACCAAATACATAAGAGAGTGACAAGCAAGATGGGAGAGATGAGATATACCAAATATGAAGAGAGTCAAGCGAGATTTGTATGTATCAGATACATGCAAATCACACTAGATGCATATTAAATACATGTATTTGGAGTGAAATTGCATGTATGTGAAATATACCAAATACATAAGAGAGTGACAAGCAAGATGGGAGAGATGAGAAGGAGCCGAACGAAATTTTCTATGTATCCAAATACGTGCGAATCGTTTTCATACAATGTATCTAGAATAAATTACACTTAAATGTGACTCATGTATCTAGACATTTCTAGAAGCAACAAAACTAGTATGATATGTAATATTACAACTAAAGGGTATCTAAGTAATTGTACCTAAACTAACGAAATTTATGTAATTTGTCGAAAAAATAACCACCAATCAAACATCAACAAAATGTTTCCTATATAAATATCTTCGATAATACTTCCCTGAGGAAGTAGTAACAGTCCCAAATTCATTAATGTTGGCCACGGCCCACGTGCCTTGGCTCAAATATTACTAATGGGCTAACTGGTCTTAATCGTAAGGGGATGGGTCCAGTTGGTTGAACAGAGACATTCTAATCCAATAAAATAACATACAACTGAAAAGGGGATTTTTTTTTAGATTAATTTATAATGAAAAAGTTACGCGATTAAGCAAACTTATACTACTTAATTATTTATCATGACTATAGTTTGCTATAATTATCACTCGCGAGTAACATTATACATTGATTATGTGGGCTGACTTCGAATTTGTATAATTAGCCACGTTGTATATGTATAATCATATACAAATACATATGTATAATATATTATTATTTAACCGATATACATATATAATTCATCTTTCTCCCATTCTTTGCCCTCTCTCGCTCGCATCTCTCCTCCCTCTCTCAATCTCGCTTGCCTCTCCTACTCTCTCTTCCAATCTCGCTTGCCATATACACAAGTGCATATGTATAATGTACAATTATCTAACCAATATACATCTACAATTCACCTCTCCTCACTCTTTGCCCTTTCTCGCTCGCCTCTCTCCCAGTGTCGCTCGCATCTCTCCTCTCTATAACATGTAACTATAAATCCTCTTTATAACATATAGTTACAAATTGCAATTATCAAACTATAGCTATGAAAGTAATTAGGCTATTTTGAGTGGCTATATGTGAAAATTCTCCATTTATAATCAATATTGTCTAGATTAATTTGTGTAAAATATTTAAAAAGTATATAAATAGTGTATATTTTATACTATATATTGATT
This sequence comes from Solanum lycopersicoides, assembly GCA_022817965.1. NCBI lineage: Eukaryota > Viridiplantae > Streptophyta > Magnoliopsida > Solanales > Solanaceae > Solanum > Solanum lycopersicoides. The sequence continues at coordinate 65,082,283 of CM040619.1, forward strand.
GTGTATATATAATATACACTTTAGTCATATTGTTAAACTAGTTTGCCTAAAGGTATGTATATTCAATGTTCCCAATTATATTACCATTTTATGGTTTTGTAGCATGTACAAGTTGAACAGTAGACCTATCTCGATAAAACATAAAAAAAAAATCAAGATCATTTAACTTCATAGGTAGTCTAGACTCTTTATGATTGGGGAATATGCACAACTAACACTTGGAGCATGATATTTAAACAAATAACTGAAAACTATAAAAATGTTAAGTATATAGTTTTTTTAAAATCAACATTAGACGTGTAAAATTAAAAATGAAAATCAGGCCTGAAGGTGACTTAGCCATTTGAATTTTGACATTAGTACACTTTGTATGTTTTAACATCATCTTATCTTTGATAATATTGTAAACATAAATATACATTTTTCATGATTTCACTCAGAATTTCAATCTCATTATGTTTGAGTTGCTTTGCTCAACGTTTCGGTATTTTTTTGGAGTAAATTATACACGAGTTCATGAACCTAAGAACTTCAATCTCATTATACTTGAGTTTCTAAATTCTAATAGATTAGTCAATTATTTTGATAACACTTGGATATAGAGTTAACGCACTAGTTCATGAACCTAATCCCAATGCAAATAATACTTTGAACAAACTACTTAAAAAATAAAATAATTCAGTATATATACTTCAAATAATAAACATCAAACGAGCTATTGATTGCAAATTCTACTCTATTAGAAAAAATAACACGGGAAAAGACCAATTATTAATTGGGAAAACAACATAAATGTCACTAATTCTCCCTATATTTTCAAAATATCATTTGTGTCAGACTTCAGTCCCTAAAACATGTATTTGGCGCATCCAAACACATGTATCTCGTATTTTTGGGTAAACTAAACATACTAAATCAATTAGGTTATCATTATTGAAAAATTCATCTATATAGAATAATAAATTAGGTGTAATTTATTCTTAATATATTGTATTCAAGTAGAGTGCATGTATATTGAATACACTGACTCTCTCACTTGTCTCTCTCCCTTTTCATATTTCAAAATATAATATAATAAGCAAAATTAGAAATCTAATTAGGTCAAAATTGGATACATTTCTTTTATCTTTTTTTACTACTATAATTAGGTCAAAAAATTTAAACATCTATTTTATTTATTTAAAGAAATTACACATATATCTCAAGGACCAAACTTGTTATTTTTTCTCTATATTTATTTTGAGGCTCAAGCAATCGCCTCTCATTTTGTGTTGTACAAATAGTGTGAGCTCACAAGTTTTCACTCTTTGTCTTCTTTATATATATATATATGTCTCAACCGAACAAGCGATCTTCTTCCCTGAGTACACCACCACCATCTCCACTTTCCCGTTCAATGAAGAAGGCCAAGTCTCAGGCCGCAGCTACTGATGACAACAAGAATGGCCAGCAGCAGCAGCAGCACCACCACAAAGACGAACCTTGTGTGTCCATGATCCAATATTCGGGTGGTGGGGTTACTTCCAATTTGTCTCGAAAGAAAGCTACCCCTCCACAGCCTCCTAAGAAGCAGCTCGTCATTAAGCTCAATAAAGGTATTTTCACTTATTCCACTCATTTTTTGTGTTACTGTTTTTTTTTTTTCTTTTTCCTCTTGTACATTTGGGTTTTTTCGAAATGATTTGAATTTGCATGACCTAGATTGAAGCTTTAATTTTGTAATTTGGGTTTGGAGATATGATAGGGTGGTTTGGAGGTTTATAATTGAATTAATGAGTGCTGAATTGGGGACCCCTCGCTGGAATGAAGAATTTGAGCTGTTCTGGTGTGTGTGGTTTGTCGTCATTTTAAATGTAGCATTTTGGGAGTGAGGCATTTGACCTGAAATGAACGGATAATAGGGTTCTGATTCTGACTGGTTAGGGTGGGGTGGAATTTGTGGGTTAGAAGTTGAAAATTGATCGTAATTGATCGAATATCATAGGCAAGAAAGGGAAAAAAGAATTTCCACCCGAGGGTTATAATTATTTGTTTATGGGGCCATAAGGTATGTGAGATTACTTGAATATTGGGAGATCGAATTCAATGCTTAAAGGGGGCTCTTATAAGCAATGAGAGAAAACAGGATTACGAGCAACTATTGTTTATTACATTTTGGAGGTTTTATGTGTACTTGTAACAAGATTTGTTTTTGAAAATTACATGGTCTTGGTGTAGTATTAGAAACTCTTTTCATTTTCTTTTAAAAATTTAAAATATACCAAAGTAATCATTTTAATCAAAGGAAATGCCAAAATGAAATACTCCCTTCACTTAAAAAAACGAAAGGGTTCGGAGTAGGCGAGTCTCATTGATTTGCTTGACACATACATGTTGGGTGCAATTTCACATGATTTTTGTTGAAAGGAGGATACAAGGTCAAAGGAAATTGTAAATTAAAGATGGATTGACACAAAAATGTTAAATTGTTGAACAGCTTCATCTAAACTTCTAAAGTGGTAATGATGATACACTTCCATTTAATTATTTTTAGTCAGCAGCATGCCGACTCACGTGCATGCCTGATCATTTCAGCCGGAGTATGTGGAAATATTTGGTACATGGGTGGTGGTTAGACTTGAATCTAAGAGATCAACTTTTTTACTATATCGAACTATGTGAATGTTTTGTCTAAAAGTTTGCGCTATTAGCGATGCAATACTTTTATTTATTTACTTATTTTATTTGTGCAACGAGAAGAAAAGGAAAAGAGGTTTATGGAGATCAACTATTTGATATTCAAGCGGAAATTTACGGGCTTGATATTGCTTTTGAATTACCATGGCGAGTTTTTTTTTTTTTTTGATGTCTGGAGTCTGGACAATTCAAAACTAATTTCAACGAGTTCCAGCGATTATAGAATTTAGGATTTGGTGGCTCTTATCTAAATCTACTATTTAAACTTCTTCATCCTTGTTAGTAAGCCTCTGTACATTAGTCGCCTTATCAGTTCTTTGTTTTAATGATCCAGAAACTCCCAAGGGTCTGTGACACATGTTTGATATCCGTAAGAGACTGACTTTTTTGCGCCTGAAGTGTCTTTTCATTTTCTTTTATATTATGTTATCGATTTGAAATAAGTACATTTCGGTATTTGAAGGGTTGCCTAAAAGTTACAGTCCCTTAGAGGGGCAATTATTCTGGTAAGTTATGTTTTGGCTTCTTATGATGGTTGGAATCCTTGAATGTTAAGAAAATTATTGGGAAGGGGCTAGAGGTTTCAAAAGATAATTTGGAACATAACTATGCATAGTTCTGGAATATGCACAATTTAAGAGTTGCATTACATGTTAGGAACCATGATTTGGGACTTCTCATTCCTGTAGGTAATTTTCTAAAGTTTCTTGCTATGACTTGTTTAAGGTAATAAGTATGATTTCAGGTTCAAATCTAGCGGAGGCAAAAATATTACTCCCTCCATTTTTGTTTGGTTTTGACTTGGCACATAGTTTAAGTCTTTAAGAAAGTAAAGAACACTTTTGAATCTCGTGGTCTTAAACTAAAGATATGTGGAATGTACCAAAATGTCCTTTAATATTGTGATCTTAAACATGCTATGTGGAAAGTTGAAATTAAAGAATTGCCAAAAAAGAAAGAGATATTCTTTTTGAAATGGACTAAAAAGGAAAGTAAAACAAACAAATTGGAACGGTGGGAGTAGGTAATTTCTTCTCCTCTGTCCAAGCCTTGGTGGACGGAGTTACCCGGTACCTGCGTTGGTGGGAGGTAGCAGGTGTACACAAGCTGGCCTGTAAGCCACAGTTATAAAATAAAACAAAAATAACATTGTGGAAATGTAAGGTCAGATAGACCATTGTATCCCATATGCGTGTTTCGATTGATGCAAAGTTTGCAAGTGTTACTGTTCCCAAGATTTGATCTGGCGCTTATAAAAAATAAAATAAGAGAGAAGGATAGATCTGTGGACAAGTTTCTCCCTATATCACTTCATATCTTTAATAGTGCTGGAGCAAGAAATTGTAATTATTAGCATAGAACTGCTATGGGTAAATGTAATACTGTGAAATTGATGTATTCAAAGCAATATCTCATGTGTTCAACTTCTGGTAATTTTTTTTCTTCTTGAAGCAAAACCTACGCTCCCAACAAATTTTGAAGAAAATACTTGGGCAACTCTGAAGTCGGCTATCAGTGCAATATTCTTAAAGCAGCCTGATCCTTGTGACTTGGAAAAGCTTTATCAGGTTCATTTGTAGCAGTATTTACCTTCTAGTACTGTAGCTTAGCTTCTAAATGTTAATTTATTGACTTTACCGTGCTTAGGCTGTCAATGACCTGTGTCTGCACAAGATGGGTGGAAGCTTATACCAACGGATTGAAAAAGAGTGTGAGGCACACATAGTTGCAGTATTGCAGTCCTTAGCTGGCCAAAGTGAAGATCTTGTTGTTTTTCTATCAGTTGTTGAGAGGTGCTGGCAGGACTTCTGTGATCAGATGTTGATGATCCGTGGTATAGCGTTGTATCTAGATAGAACATATGTGAAACAAACCCCAAATGGCCATTCATTGTGGGATATGGGTTTGCAGCTTTTTCGCAAACATCTTTGTCTAGCTTCAGAAGTAGAACACAAAATTGTCTTTGGGCTCCTTCAGATGATTGAGAGTGAAAGGTAACTTAAAATAGTTCTTGGTTGAATTTTATGATTGGCAGTTTTCCTTGTCTCAACTTTTTTTGATAACAGATAAACTGTGTTCACACCAGAAAACCTATCAGGTGAAAACTGATGGGGTGGGATGTATAACCCCAAGGGTTTTCATCAAGACCCAAATCTAGACAGGAAATTTTACAATTGTCCTATGAAAACAACTAAACTATTGATCTCCCCCACTATATCAAAAGACTTAGAGCCTCATGCCCAGCTTATCTCTTTGAGAAGTAGCTTCAGTCATATAAGCTGACATGTTGCTCAAAGAATTGCTAAGTATTCTGCCTCTACACTTGACCTAGCCACTACATCTTGCCCTTTTCTTTCCAAGAGTAGATTTTCTTCAATTAAAACTCTGTTTTGAAGTGGACCGTATATTAGGAGAAGATCCTTCTAAATCTGCATCAAAATATGCCGTAGTGCTTTGCTTGTCCCCAATCCTCGTGTAATAGACCTACTCCAGACGAGTCTGTGATATACCTTTAGAATCCAAGTAGCTGCATTCTAATGACTGTCATAGGGAGCTTGGAGAAATTGGCTAACCACAGTGACAACACATGAGATGTCGGGTTTGATTGTAAGATAACTGAGTTTAACATTTGGATTCATAGGAGTATCAATTTGTTCATATCCAACATACTGCTTTCTTCCCTTATATTAAAGGCATACTTCCTTTCTGCAATGGCAATCCCACTACTAGATTTTACCAATTCGATCCCAAGGAGTACTTCAGCTTACCCAAGTCTTTTGTCTGTAAGTGACTGTCAAGATACTGCTTAAGTTGGGTAATGTAACAGTGATCATTACCTGTTATAACAATGTTGTTGACATAAACAACCAAAATACATTTTCTTTTTCCTGTTAGAAGATATTTTTTTTTTGACAAATGTAAAAGGTTTGTATATAAATCTTCGGCACTAAAGGCTGAGATCCCAAATTTACACCACGGAGCTACATACAGTTGAGTATAGTCAACAAATCTGAAAAAAGGACTAGATCCTTCTTCATCTTACAAAGAACCTGGAATATCTATATTAGCTATCGGGTCATCTACATACTCAAAACTGCACCAATAGCACAAAGTGATAATGCAGTTTATTTTAATCCTATGTAAAGGACTACTAATTCTCTCATTGCATCTCAAATTTCTCTCTTCCGTATTGTCTGTTTCTGGCACGGTCCAACTTATGCCTCTGAAGCTGGTAAACAAGTTCCAAAGTTGCCTTTAATACATAGGATAAGGCACGAGTACCCCCTAGACAATGACCGAAATTTTAAGACACACCTCTAAGGTCCTATTACCGCCTGAACTCATTTCTTTTTTGTAATTTTATTCACCTTTTGGCTTACATGGCACACTTCGCGACTCTACATTGTTGAGGTGCGTGGGAGATGTTTGGATGCAACGTAAGCCAAAAAGGTGTACAAAATTACAAAAAAAAATTATTTGGGGGGGGGGGGATGTTCTTAAATCACAAAATGATTAGACTCACTTCAAGATATGCCAAACCGTTGGACAATGGTGGTAAACGGCCAAATCATTCCCTCGGTGATTGCTTAAAGCCACAAAGAGATCGGCAAGTCAACATTTTATCCTAGATACCCCTGAGATAAAGAGACGAATTGATGCAATCTTGGACCATGGGTATGAGCGTATCCCTTGCCCACTAGATTAGCTTTAAGAAGATCAACCTTGCCTTCAGGTCCCATCTTAACAGTAAACACCCAACAGCATTCCACTGTTTATTTGTTCTGTGATGAAAAGCTATCTTACAAAGAGCCATTATCATGAAGAGCCTTTGTTTCCTCAATTATAGCGTGATGCCAATTGATTAGTCTTAGACTGTCTGTCGGTAAGATGGTTGGTCGGATATGACCTCACTTCCTGGTTGTTGTTATGGCGACGAAGTGCTCTGCTGAGGTGTGATGTTCACAGGTTTCTTTCAGTGATGGGACACTTACTCTGTTGAGGTCGCCATTGGATGGGCTTTGAATATAAGTGAGAGTTGATGGTCGGGGCTCGACTACAAGTTGATAATTGAAGAACCAAATCTTTTCTTCATAGATTTTAGATTTATTGATTACTTTTTGGATTCCGAAAGGAGAAGTGTAGAGGATTAAGATAAGAAGAGCTTCTGAGAGCGAATGACTTGATTAGGTATCTAAATAGTGTTTACAGGATTTCTAATTAAGGAAAACATATAATTACAACCCTCCATATTTACTGAACAATTTTTGGAGTTTATTAGTTCCCTTGTCTTAGATTGACTCACTGTAAAGGGATTCCTTTTTTTTTTTTAAATAAGTCCAGTTTCTTTTGTCAGTTTCTCTTTCATTGTAAGTTGTAACTATTTATCTTCTTGATGCCCTTTTGTGAATGAAATACCTTATCTATAAAAAAACACTAATTTTTTAAAAAACACCGCAAGCACTCTTTTAGTGGGGTCCACAATAGATCATGTTACTGCATTTAAATGCCAACTCCTATAAGAATATCTTATTATGGGTAATATGAAAATGTAAATATTTAGTGTTTTAAGATGTAGTGTGTACCAATAGTACCAATTTTTTTAAATTTTTTTTAAAAGATGTTATGTGTACCAAGCTTTTTTGGAACCGACAATAAAGGGTAGAGCACCAAATAAATTGGGACAAACGGAATACTTTTTTATTATTGCAACATTGTTATGGACGTCAGGTCTAACTCAACCCCAAAAGCTAGCTCAAGGGTGAGAAATGCCCAAGACCATATAAAGTGATCAATTTATCCTCATCCCACTGATGTGAGACTCAACACCCCCCTCACGCCTAGGGCTAAACATCTGGGGTGTGGAAATTTGATATGGGGGCCCAACATCGGTATATCATGAAGTGGGATGGGCCTGACTCTGATACCATGTTATGGACCTTAGGTCTAACTCAACCCCAAAAGCTAGCTCAAGAGGTGAGGACTGCCCAAGACCACATGAAGAGATCACTCTCTCCTCATCCCATCAATGTTGGACTTGACAAACATTTTAATGCTTAATTAGTAAACTGAGGTCTTCAAGTTTCTTCCTTTGTTTATTTTCTTTGTTCATTCTGGTGTAATTCTTCCAGATTAGGTGAGGCCGTTGATAGAACTCTTCTTAACCATCTTTTGAAGATGTTCACTGCCTTAGGAATTTACGCAGAGAGCTTTGAGAAGCCATTTGTTGAGCGCACTTCTGAGTTTTATGCTGCTGAAGGTGTCAAATACATGCAACAGTCAGATGTTCCAGATTACTTGAAGCATGTGGAGGTGTGCTTTCTCTGCTTCCTTTTTCCCTATCTTTTTGTTGACCTATTTTTTCTTCCTCATAGTCAAATGAATTATTGTCTGACCATGTTTCTTATTCACGTGGATCTTCAAAACATTTTATTTGTACATTGAAATCTTTGGTTGGTTTCTCAAATCTACAAATGTGTTTCCAAAAGAAGTTCCATTTATGGAATCAAACTATAGTTGGTCAATTTAACCTCCATAAACCAACCAGGTTATCTTTTTCTCATATAGATGGCATATATTATTAGTTTAAGATATTGTTATGCACTTGTGCCTTTTGATTTTACTATGATCAAGTACCTGACTGGTCCTTTTTCGCCTTGCAGTTAAGGTTACATGAAGAACATGATAGGTGCTTGCACTACGTGGATTCAAGTACAAGAAAACCACTAATATCAACTACCGAGAGGCAACTTTTAGAACGACATATTGCTGCAATACTTGACAAGGTATTTATGCTGAGGTAACTGTAACAACTATAGAGTCTGGTAGGGGGATGCGGAAAAAGTATTCTTATGGGAGGCCTGTAAAGAAAATTAAGTTTTAGATGAGTTCCAATGATGCATCAGCTTCAAAGTGAACAATGTAGATAAAGTTCTTAGAAACATTAACGTCGAGATGCTAATTTCTTTTTCAAAAAAACAAACAAACATTAATGGCGTGATGATGAGCATTTGAACCATTTATCCCCGTTGATCTTGAACGTATCAATCCAGAAGACATGGTAGGTAGCATAGGTGTGAAACAAAGAGAAAGGATAAGCACAATAGGATGAGGTGAAGAAGGAATTTGCATGATTGAGATGTTGTAGAATTCCAGTATTTCCTTACTTTATAGGCCAAAGATATCATGGACATGTCAGGATTCCTGAAAATAAAATGGATGGAAAAACGAGATGTTTTCAGTTAGGTCATTTTATTATAGTATATTGAAAATTATTTTATTGTACAAAATTGATGAAAGGGGAGTCAACATTTTCCTATTATTCAGTATGTATTCCCAGAGCACTTACTTCCCTTGACTAGTATAAGTGAAGCAATCCTCACAACCGAGGAAGTGAGAGGGAGAAGAAAAACATTGTTGGTGTGCAACAGTAAGAGCTGTTTTCATGTGACCAAGTCACAGATTCAAGCTGTGGAAATAGTCTTTTGTAGAAGTGCAATGTAATGTTGTGTACAATAGACTCAATGTTGTCTGGTCCTTCCCAGATCATAAGCAAGTAGTGAGAGTTTAGTTCATTGAGCTGCCCTTTTTTAGTGTGTAAAAATTTGTGTGGATATGGGCCACTTACTTCTGCATTGTAGCACACCTTCTATGTGACATCACTCTGAATGAATTTCATATACAATTGGCTATGCCTGCCACTGTTTAAGTGAAGTATGGCTATTTAGCAATGGATTCAGAAGGAATAAAGGAGAAGCATGGTGTGAGAAAAAGTTCCTTTAGCACCCATGTGAAAATTATGGAGGTAAAGTAATCGAGTGTCGTTGAAAGGGAGGAAAACTCTTTTGTACAAATAAGGTGGACATTCTATCTCCTTTTTGGGTGCAAGTATGATATTGTGGATAGCATATATATGTTGAGATCAAAGACACCCATTTTTTGCTTAGATTCTTTACTTTGTCTATACCACTTTATAGTAGGGACTTCCTCCACATATTAATGAAGATATTACTTTACAAGAAGAAACTTTTCTATTCCCCATGTAGTTATGGGCTGCTTCTGCAATCTGTATGCTTCTTCTTAATTGTGTTTTTCATCTCCAGGGTTTCACGATGCTGATGGATGGAAAGCGTATTGAGGATCTTCGAAGAATGTATTCACTATTCCCTAGGGTAGAGGCGCTTGAATCGTTGAAGCAAACTCTTAGCTTGTACATCCGAAAAAATGGTCAAAGCATTGTGCATGACGATGAAAAAGATAAAGATATGGTATCTAGCCTGTTAGAATTTAAGGCATCCGTTGATACTATATGGGAAGAAAGTTTTTCTAAAAATGAAGCATTTGGTAACACTATCAAGGATGCGTTTGGACATCTCATAAATGTCTGTGAGGTACAGTTGTTCACTTGGTAACACCTGCCTTGTCATATAGCTTTCCAACAACTAGCTCTATACTTCACATATCTGTATTCATGATTATCTCATGCATTCTGTATATTAGCACTGTCAGTGTCACTTAGCGAGCTGCTGTCTACAGGAATTTAAGTACTACTGTTATTTGAAGTGAATGACCAATTATATTGATACCACACCAAAACAACTGAATGGAATATTTAACTGATCCATTCCAGATCGACTGAGTAGGTAGTGAAGTTGTAATGATTTACATGTTTGCTCAATTTTATTTACTCTGTGGAATACCTTAATACATCCCAATGTCTGAGATTTTGGCAGTATGTCTTTTTACCCAAAAAAGAACTAAGAAAGAATGAAAGAATTAGGCACTATGTTTGTATCACCCCACTGAAATAAGGCCTCATTTACCCTTTCTTTTTCCTTCTGATTTGTTGTTTCTGGAGTTGGCTGGGTTAGTATGGGAATGGAGAGAATATAGATCTAATGCATTATTTATGAGAATGATTTATCTCATGTGAAAAAGGTTGCTTGTATCATTGGGTTTTCCTTTCTCTCAGCCCATGTTTAAATGAAGTACACGTGCTAGGAGTCTAGGACACTGCTATTGATTGCGTGTTCATTCCCTCATCTCTTTTCATGTGTTAAATGATGCATGCTAGAATAGAGTTCTTGTATAATATCACTACTACAAGTGGGTCCAAAGAAACCAAAGCTGTCGATGGTCTTTTGGAAAAAACAAAAGTCTTTTCATCTTTATTCATATCTGTGCAAATCAATCAATCCATGCAAATAGGTGCACTGTTCCAGTTCCTGAGCTGCTGCATGTAATTTGCTGTACCAGGCATATCTTAATGTGCCATCGACAGGTTCTCTCGCTCTTTTAACATATGGCATAAAACTTGAAAATACCTGAACCTGCATCTTACAAATTATCTAGAGTTCTCGCTTCAGCCTATAGGACATGCTTACCATTTGGACAGAGCATCTTAACTAGGTCACATTTTTAAAGCCATGCTTGTGATATCGTAGTCCAGTAAGTTGGTTGTTCAACTTGCTTGTTCGATAAGATCTGCTATACGGGATTGTGGTAAATTGTAAGCATGTTAGATGCTCTGATCTACTTTAATAGATCTGCCATTCTGGGCAGTTTGTATCCTTTTCATACTCCCCCCAGGGGCGGACCCACATTGGGTCCAGGGTGTTCGGGTCAAAAAAATACACGATATATACAAGGTAAATTTTCTGTATTTTTGTAGATGTATATATTTTGAACCCCCTCAATAACAATTAAAAATAGATGGCTCAATGGTAAAACGCCTAAATATTAAGCTGCATGCTCCAAGTTCGAATCCCATCAACAACATTTTTATTTTTCGAACCTCCTGAACGAAAATCCTGGGTCCGCCACTGCTCCCCCCCTTAAATAGTCTTCCTGGACCCTTTCTTTATTTGTGGTCAAGGGGCAGATTACTGTTGACGGTTATTTTCTGTTATACAAAATACATTCTGGTACACCAAAGTGCAGTATTTACTCAATTAATTCACAAAATTCATTGGATTATTTTGCTATTTATAGAATCGGCCTGCCGAGCTGATTGCTAAATTTCTGGACGAGAAGCTTCGTGCTGGAAATAAGGGTACTTCGGAAGAGGAATTGGAGGGTATACTTGATAAAGTCTTGGTTCTGTTCAGGTTTATACAGGTAAGAGGATACAATGAGCAGTAATTGAAGAGAACTTAAGGAATCTGTAGCCGGATTAACCTGTATATGTGAGATATTGCTTAGTGTATGATATCATCTTTATGTAGGGTAAGGATGTATTTGAGGCATTCTACAAGAAAGATCTAGCAAAGAGATTATTGTTGGGGAAGAGTGCTTCAATAGATGCAGAGAAGTCCATGATCTCTAAGGTGATGTCTCTTATGTGTAACTTCTGCTTTTTCTTACTTGGTTTTTATTGCTGTATACTGAGTCTTTTTGTTATGGTGCAGTTGAAGACTGAATGTGGTAGTCAATTCACTAACAAATTGGAAGGAATGTTCAAGGTATGGAAGGATATATGCATCTCCCATCATGTTTTTTGAGGTTGAAATATTAGTGGGTCAGGGGAAATAATTTCAGTTCCTGGTTTCTGCTCTGCTGAAAAGTGGTTTTCATTGAGCTTCAGATAAAAGTCCATCTATCTTGGGTTCCCAACTGACAGATCTCTACTAGAATGTGAACATCTCATCTTGGCTTTAAATACGTCAGGTTCAGAATAACCTTTTTTTTCTTGAACTAGAATAGATATTGTTATAAAAGCGTGGTAAACAGAATAACCTTTTCTCCACATGTCCTTAATTCTAGCGCTTCTCAGTTCTGTGTACTAATGTAACTGGAAGGGTTAGATTGGTTACCCCATACCCATAGTTTACCAGAATAAATGTATCCTATAGGCTCTAACTGGTTTTGTTATACCTATGCTAGAGGTCTAAAGTGTCCTTTGATATTGGAGAATAAATTTGGTATTTTTCTAGATTTCATGTGGACTTGCCTGTTTTTAATCAGTGACTTTGTTGTTTTAATCTTCGAAACCATTATCCAGGATATTGAATTGTCAAAAGAGATAAATGAATCTTTTAAGCAATCTTCTCAAGCCAGGAAAAAACTCCCAACAGGAATTGAGATGAGTGTTCATGTATTAACCACAGGGTAAGTTGCCCACTAACCATTCCATTACTTTTCAAGCTGAAAAACTTTTCTCTTTCTTTGTTTTGCATTTTGATTGAATTTAAAACTCATTTATACTGGTTGACATGCAGGTACTGGCCAACTTATCCGCCCATGGATGTTCGGCTTCCCCATGAACTCAATATCTATCAGGTTTTGCGCCAATTTTTACTTTCAATTTAGGTCATCTTCGCGCCTTGAGTTATGTTTGTGTAAACTACACATGCCCTTATACTTGGATCTGTACTGCAGGATATTTTCAAGGAATTCTACTTGAGCAAATACAGCGGTAGGCGGTTGATGTGGCAAAATTCTTTGGGACACTGTGTTCTAAAAGCAGAGTTTCCCAAGGGTAAAAAAGAGCTGGCAGTGTCTCTGTTTCAGGTTTGTTTGCTCTTTCACTGAATGTATCAGAGATACTTATCCTCCTTCTAGCCAACTCTATCACATATGCAACAGATGTCTAAATCGTCTGCTGTTTTTTTTGCCTATCTGTTCTTTCTGCAGGCTGTTGTTTTAATGCTTTTTAATGATGCGGAAAAGCTTAGCTTTCTAGATATGAGGGAAGCAACTCGAATTGAGGATAAAGAGCTCAGGAGAACTTTACAGTCTCTTGCATGTGGTAAAGTTCGTGTTCTCCAGAAGGTGGGTGGTCATTACTAGGTAGAGATTGTTGCCTACTTCATCACCCCAAATTGATAAGACGTATTTAGTTTTGGAAGGCCCATTTCCCAGCTTTTGAATATTGATTGAACTTCGATTAATTGATGCATTCGAAACAAAACTAAGATAGTTACTCCATTCCAAAGTGAATAACATGGTTTGGACCGGGAGATTCAAACAGGCTATTATTTTACTTGAATTCAACATTGATACATTTTGAAAAATTAACTTTGTCACAATCAGAAAGTTTACTGAAGTACTATAAAATGATATTTTTAGGAGGTAGCAAGTAACCGGTGCAGTTAGTCGAGGTACACGCAAGCTGGCCCAGACATTACCGCATAAACAAAAGAAGCTATATTCAAATAAGTTGTCATGAAATAGGACATAGTGAATAGAAACTACGTGAAAGGTATTACAATAGACAATACAGCAATATAATTTGAGTGTTTCTTAGTAGACAATTTCGTTGAATTTTTGAGAATAATAATAATATGATTACCCATTTTGAAATATTGAGAATATACAACAACAACAAAATGTACTCTTGTCATGAATGTCGTTCTGGTTTCAACCTTTAGCTGCTGAAAACAATTAGTTGTTTTACAGATGCCAAAAGGAAGAGATGTGGAAGACGACGATACCTTTGTGTTCAATGATCAATTTACTACTCCACTCTATCGGATAAAGGTACTTCGAGAATATTAATGCTTCAATTTCTAAGAAAGAGAAGAACAATGTGAGGTTGTTTCAAATGATTCTGGCATGTTTCTTAAGTTAAAAGTTTGATTGGTATAATGGGATTATTGGATTGCTATAATGCATAGACATATAAATGGTAAACCATGTGTACAGGTAAATGCCATTCAGATGAAGGAAACAGTTGAGGAGAACACAAACACCACAGAAAGAGTATTCCAGGACCGGCAATATCAGGTTTGCTTTCCTATTTCCTCCCCTATACTCTTGTATGTTCGGTTGAACTTTCTGTAACCTGTTTTACCTGAAGAAAAGTTAATTGGAGTGCTTCACAACTTTGTGTCATAACTTGCTCTAATTTCCTGTTGGTAATCAACATTTCTGTTTCCTACAAGACCAAAGATGGTCAGATAAAAAAAAACCAGATTCCTTGCCTGGTCTTTGGCTGAAATCACTCTAGGAAATGATATTTTCTTTGAACATATAGGTTATCGATATCAAGGGAAAATTTCAGACTAATCCCTTCTTTGCTGTTGACATAATCTAGTCTTCTGTCTCCACTTTGGCAGGTTGATGCTGCTATCGTTAGGATAATGAAGACCAGAAAAGTGCTGAGCCACACCCTTTTGATAACTGAACTCTTTCAGCAGGTAAAGTTATTTCTTGACCTAATGTATCACAGATTTAATTTTTGAATCTTGTTTTGGGGAAATGGATCTGGTGCAAGCTCTAAAGATGCATGAACTCCACACAAGACTTCTAATTAAAATCTATCAGTTGTCCATATGGGTGTCTTGCCTTCCAATTGAAATAAGTGATTGCATTTAGTACCAGTACAAATAGTACCATCTGAAGTTCCTTCTTGACAAATTTCAATAAAGCTTTCAATGAATTTAAGTACATTTGGATCATTCAAGTGTTATCAGGATGCACCTCTATCAGGGTGTGCTATTTAACCCTCCATTTTGTTCCATTTGTTATAAATGTTGAAACCATAAACTCTGGATCCAATTGATTGTAGCTGGCTTTTGTATACCGGCACTAAAGATTGGACAAGAGAAGATATAGAATTGTTGTCATTGGCCTCAGTGGTTGATGATAATTCGAAATTCTAGACTATTTGATTAAGATAG
Source organism: Solanum lycopersicoides (assembly GCA_022817965.1). Lineage (NCBI taxonomy): Eukaryota > Viridiplantae > Streptophyta > Magnoliopsida > Solanales > Solanaceae > Solanum > Solanum lycopersicoides. Next base: position 65,097,576 of record CM040619.1, read on the forward strand.
GAGTTCCAACTCATGTACACTTCCAAACAGCAATACTACATCTATGAATGCCACACACAACGGTTGAGGCTCTGCTAGTTGATGTGTCAAATTTGTTATTTTCATAACTGAGCAAATCTTGTGGAACAAACTGCACTCCCCTGACTCTGTTACATATTTGTGATGCAGCTTAAATTCCCTGTGAAACCAGCTGACTTGAAGAAAAGGATTGAAAGCCTCATAGAAAGGGAGTATCTGGAACGAGACAAGAACAATCCTCAAGTTTACAACTATCTTGCCTAGAATGTTCATGGCATAAAATTTTCCTTGTAAATGATTCGAGATATGACTTCCATTCTCAGATTCAACTGTAAAGTTAACGTTCGTTTCATACATAGATATATGTACTCTTTTGAAAAAACATGAACAAGTGCATCCTTTCAATACAATGTGCATTATGGCAAAATTGTTTTCTTGCATGTTTCTATCAGCAAGTAATTGAACTTTTCCGATCCTACCTTCTTCTTTTTTTGGTTAATACGACTATACCGGACTCGAAAACATGAGATTTCTGGCTACGCCCAATCTGATTACTATTATGGAGGAGAAAATTAGCGTGCCTATAGTGCGCGATTCGAATTTAATCGAATGATGATTTGGAAGAAGGTAAGCAAATTAGAAGTTGTGATTCATTCAAAAACATCACATCTGAAGAAACAAACAACTTCAAAGCTAATATACGAATTTCTCACTAAACATATTACAATAGGGAAAAAGGAGAACACCCAAAAACAGAAAAGCATCATTATTTCGAATTTCGATTTCCCCTCTTAGACTCCAAATTAAAAAAATTGTTAAAGGGGGCAAAATACAATCAAGCAAAGTAGGGAAGAAAATAGGAACTGATCAGACAATTTTGACGGCAGTTGAAGAAGCGGAATCCGGATCGGAGTCTTGAGGCGCGTTTTCAGTTAATGGTGCCCGGATACTATCTTGATCATCTGGGTCATAGTCAGGATTGAGATTCTGATCAATGGCTTCTCGACCTTTTTCAAGACAAGGCTTGCAAGCCATCTCAATGGTGATCCAACCGAGAATTACGCCTCCAATTGCTATAAGCGCCGTTGTTAATGCCCCCATTGCTCTGTGACCCCTCAATACCTCTCTGATTGATATATCTATTTTGAGTAGTGAAGAAGAAGAAGAAGAAGAGTTGACCCGTTACAGCAACTCACGCAAGGTATTTCTTAGGTCCAGATCCAGAATGGGCCTTTTTTTCAAGCGTTCGGAAAAAATTATACTTGCATCTTTTAACAAATTATTATCTATTTTAGTAATATTTTTTATTTATTATCATTTATATATCAAATCTGTCATATGTATTAAAAGTGAATTATGTATGTAATATTAAAACTGTTTTTAAAAATATATTATGTTTGATTGATAAAAAATTGACATATTGAATTATTAGTGTATTATGTTTTTCTTGTATAATATTTATTTTTCTTAGAAATCATACAACTCTTTTTTTAAAAGATGGATTCTTCATGACTTGGTAATCGATATAATAATGGTATCTATTCATATATTATTGCTTATTTACTAAGATGATAATAAATTATTTATGAGATTAATATTAGTACAAGTTATGATACACAATAATCTGCTGTAAATCATATTAACATATCAATTACTACATATTTAGAAGTTAAAAGTATCTTACAAAAAGTTGAAACTAAAAAGTTACTGAAAATAATCTTTTTTTTTTTTTAAAAAAAGAAGATTATGTAAAAGAAAAATAGATCAAACAAATAAACAAAGACATATTATTTATATTTAATTACGTAATAGAAATAATAATAAATAGAAAGTGAAGCAGTAGAACGTGTCCATGCGAAAAGATAATAATTTTGTCATAAACAAAGTTTTTATGCTAATTGTCTATTGATTTTTAATTGTTATATATTTTTTTAAAGTCAAACTATAAGAATTCTGAATAATATTTTATAATGTATTTTTTATTATATTTATATGCAAAAAGTTATAATTTATAGTACTTTTTATTCAATTTTTTTATATTTAATTTTTTTAATTAAAAATATCAAATTAATGTAATGTATACGTAAACATTAAAAATTTATCAAATTGATTTTTCAAAAACACATCATGAACGGATAATATGTTCTTGTGATAAGTTCAACACCACTAATAATCTTTTACTAAAACTCCAAATTGTTTGTCTTTATCGTGGATTATCCTATGAAATTATTAGTCAATTCAATTATATTACTAATCTATTTAGCCCAATCCTCATTAACAACTAAATAATTACTGATTAATTTGACCACGCAAGAACGTAAAAATTAAATTAATCAATAGAGCAAATAGCATAGACAAATGACACAACTCTCTCTCCTCATTTTGACATCCTCCGATCTCGAATATCTGTCGTTTGAACTATTTTCACGTTTATTGAAAAAACAAACGATATTGAAATCGATCATATCATAGTCCATACCAATCGATCATCACAATATTAATCAAAACCTAAAATTTTCAACATTATATAATTGACATGTTTTTCACAAGTAAATACGTGGCATGACTTGGCTGCCACGTAAGGGTAAATTTAGCTGCTAATTGGGGCCATGAAGGGAGTTATGAGCGTACATTTGTAAGGCAAGGAGTCAAAAAATTAGTGCAATGTTTGGGGAAAAAAAAGGAAAAGGGTCCACAAACACAATGATATGCATAAATTTGAAATGATTTCTTTTAGGTAGAGAGGGGAATTACTTGCAAGGTTTTGGATTTATGATATCACTTGTGAAAACAACATCCATCTATCATATCAAATTGCAATCATTATTTAATCAAACAAATATAAAGAAGCTTTGACTGTTTTAATTTGTTTGTCTTATTTTAATTTGTTATAGAATTTTAAGAAAGAAAAAAAACATTTAAATTTTATGATCAAATATATTAAAATGTTCTTTAATGTTATGATACTATGAATAGTTTGAAACTAAATATTCAAGAGTTGCTAAAGAGGAAACAATAATTTATTTTTACGAAATATACTAAAATGGAAAGTAAAACATATAAGTTGAAATTGATAAAGTATATTTTTTTTTTAAAGCATGCAATATAGTGTGAAGAGTGCAATGCATTGATTTGGTTTTGTGAGATAGTTTATGCAATATAACATTTTTATTATAATAAAATTTGAAAAAATATGGGAAAAAGAACTATATTGGTTGATATGTATGAGATGTTTTAATTAATTAATTAGTGTGGTAAACTCAATGATATGTGTGTATTAGTGTATAGTCATTTTCTCTCTTTTGCATGAATATCTTTCTTCTACTGGGGTGGGGGGTCCCTACCCCCTAGGTTGTGACTTGTGAGAAAACATTAATTTGATTAAAGAAGAACGGATGAATAGCAATTATGTTATGTTATATATTATCTGTAATAATATTTTATTATAACAATCAAAATTATCGAGACAAATAACACAATAATTTGTCTATACCTCCTAATTATTGCTCATTTTTACTGAATTTTTCTTCTGTTTCGTTCTCTTGTCTTTGCACCTTGACCTAGCTCTCCCATTCTTAAGAACAAAACAAAGAGGGGAAAAAAATAATTTTTTTCTTCAAAATATTGTCTAAACTCAAGCTATAATCTATAATATTGTTCTTCCAATTAATTATTTGAATTATTAGAGATACGTGCAAATCACTAATAAATTCAATATTCATACATTAAATTTGTATTATTACTTATTCTCCTAGGACAGTTGTCATGAGTTTGATTGGATAGTTGTAATATAAATGCAATGTCCATCCAATTGAAATTTAGCAACTAAGATATTTAATTTAAGATTTTCACTCAAATGACTTTCATTAACTTTTAAGGTTTTAATTAGCTCTACGTATGACACCTATAATTATATCTGTAGAAGTATAGATTTTATTTCGATAAAATTTTACCAAAATTGTTGTTTTTACTTTTTATAGAATTTTTTTTCTTATTAATTAGTCCATACGTGCAATATTTTTTTTTAATAGAATGAAAGCACGCAGGAAAATAAGTAATTAAAGAGATGTCTAATTAAAATTCTTCCAGGAAAATCATATTTTTCACGATGAAAATGATTTCATATTACCTGATTCATGTAATTATTATTTCGCACAGTATTATTAATGCTTAGTTCTCAAAAACTCAATCAAAATACCCTTCAATTTATTGACATTATTATTAATATTTAATTGTTATTATTATTTTTAAAATATTTTAATTCACCAACCAAACTATTTTCTTAAAAAATTATGACGCCACATAGCACATACAATATAATTAATCAAATCATCGATCCAGCTAGTTGTATCAATCTCACAAGAAAAATGATTGACTTGTCGAATTAAGTTAGATGATTGATATATATAACTATAAATGGTAGAAAGAATAGTACGTATATATTTCTTCTGTCTCAATTATGTGATGTAGTTTGATTTAGTATTGAGTTTAAAAAATGAAAGAATGTTTTTTGAGAATAGTGGTTTATCATAGATGTTTGTGAGACTATAAAATTATTTCATTAAAAGTAAAATGAACATCTAAAATTAAATTGCTATTACTAAATATATAAACAACTCATTCTTTTTAGAACTGACTAAAAATAAAAATAAGTCATATAAATTGAGACAGAAAGAATATCATATATATTCGTAAACAACCTCTTTACATTTACAAGATAACGATAAGGTCTTTGCATACCCTAACCTCTCCAAACCCTACTTAATGAAATTACATTAAATATGTTATTCGAGTATTTTTTTTTAATTACGAAGGGTTTATACGTAACCATAATAGTATCTCAATTATTATTCAATCTTGAAATAGTAGTATCTAGATTAATCATGACTTACCAGTCCCTTTCTCTCTTGAATATAATTTTCACTATAAATTCTCTCTTCACTTTGAACAAAATCTAATAAGTCCCCTCCACCAAACTCAAAAAATATGGCCATGCCTCAACCAAATTTATTAGAAAATCCTATAAAACTTAGCAAATTGAGGAATAATAATAATAATAATATTAATATTTCTCAAAAAAGAAATTCAAGGTTATCTTTTTGGGCCTTTGTTTTTTCAATTTGCATGTATATTTCCATCTTTTATATTTTCAATCTCTCCCCATATACTCTTATTAACACCACAAACTTTTGGTTCTTTATTTCCAACACCCTTATTCTCATCATTACTATTGATTTTAATTTTGGCTCTAATTTCTCTTCTTCATCATCAATTGATCAAGAATATTACATGAAAATTTGTCAAGAAAAAAGTACTATTACTAGTACTCCATTATTTAATTATTCGTCGTATACGATCCAAAAAAAGGAGATTATTATTCCTCACGAAGAAGAACATATAAAAGAGGTAGTTCTTGTCGAAAACAACAAACAAGAAGACGAAGAAAAAGAACAAATAATCAATATTACTGATCGTAAAAATGAGAAGGGTGAAGTGAAATTCTATCGGAGTAATTCAGAATTAAAAGCAATAATACCGGTGGAGAAAAATGAGAAAAATTTAAAAAGGATTCAACGGTCAAAATCTGAGAGATATAATGATTTACAATTAAATGGAGATGAAGAAATTAATGATGAATTTTCAGATATGTCAGTAGAGGAATTAAATAGAAGAGTTGAGGAGTTTATTCAACGATTTAATACACAAATTAGACTCCAAAGAAAACTCCAATACACTTAATTACACTAAAAAAAAATATGAACTACATCGGGATTTTCCTAGGAATTACTATGAAAATTCGTAGGAAACTTATTTTTCTATAAATTTTCATACTAAACCCCAGAAAAATTCTCATGTAATTCATAATTTTCTTAGGAGAAATCTATAAGTAGTGTACCTATAATTATTCGAGCTATATACTTTAGTACTATGTTTTTTGTTGTTGTTGTCATTCTCGTCATCTTGTGTTATATTCTGTTTTATCTTTTCTTCATCAGTCGAAGGTGTAGTTCTTTTTATCGTAGATTTACATTATATTATATATGAGTGTATAATTTGAAACATATATACAATGAATTTGTATTATTTTTGGTTGTCATGTGTGTGTTCCATTTTATTTTTCTTGATAACGAGTGTCCGTAAAAACTAAGACTAATTCATAAAATTTATATTTTGAATTCAAAACCTCATTATATTACATCTTAACATATGAATCGATTTATATATCTATGCATGCGATTCGTAATTTCAAATTCAGACTTACAATTATTATTATGAAGTATTATTTATTCTACGTACAATAAATGAATAATGTCTTGTGGCGTTACTTTTGTAACGTGGCTATTAAAAACACTATAAATTATTGAATTATAAGAGTAACGTAACGTGGCCATAAAAAAAATAGCTATTGCAATTAATATTGTTGAGATGCAAATGCAACGTGGAGTGGAAGAGAAAGTATATATTATGTCGAGCAATAATTATTTGAACAACTAAGAAGAATCGTGGACCAGCACAAGTTATGTTTACAACAAGATTTCCATTTTTTTTTAAGTTTGAAAAATACATTTATAATTATAATGGAAGTTGCTAAGAAATGTTATTTAAATATTTTTCTAAATTATGATTGATTATGATGTATTAATGCATGTTAATTATAGACACTTGTTCCAATTTTTAGAAGCATCAATGCATGCATTAAACTTAGTTATAAGTTCTAATCACTCTCTCACCTTATTTGAGTTCACTAATTGAGAATCGTTATATAGAGGTTTGATTGTACGCTACACACTTGATAATTCATTTTCTTAGTTATGAGAATTTGTGTAGTAATTTAATCAAAGATTGTGAAATAGTATTAGGAAGCATATATTGGGCTTACTAATTGTCATAAGAAATTGGTCTTTAGAATACACTTGTTGGGCCTCAATAAGATTTTCAAGTTAGAAAAGGGCCATTTTACAGTCAAATCTATTTGCCAAAATCAGGCTAGAATTTTCACGCCAAACATTGAAGCACAACTAAATTCGAATTCGTCTTGAAAAAGGGTCCCCAACAAAGGTGACTTGATATTCAAGAAACTCGAACTTGAAATATCTAATTAAGGATGAAGGAGTATTTATCACTCCACTACCGTCCTTACTGATCGCAATCATATCATGTTCCCATGGTAAATCATAAAAGTTTAGCAACAAACACTTGGAATGAAATACTTTAAATTCCAATCACTACCTGCCCTACATGTTTGCCATCCCATTCTATTATTTCATGTTATTATATAGTGCCTACAACACAGAAATTCGCGGTGGATAATCCTACTAACAAAGAGATGAAGAAAAATTGTGGATAAGCTTATTGGAAAGATATAATGTCCCATCAAAAAGTTGTCGACTATCATAATTCAAATTTAAAATCTCTCGTAGAAAATAAAAGAATCTCAATTATATCACCACATTATTTGAATTTGATGGTAATACATAGCCAAGGTTATGATAGAATGGTAAGTACTTTTTCATCCTTAACCAAAAGTTTTCGCGTTCTGAGACCTCTTGAGTATGGAGTCGTCTTTGTTAGAAAGTGTTTTACCCCAATGTGAGACCTCTTGAGTATGGAGTCGTCTTTGTTAGGAAGCGTTTTACTCCAATGTGAGACCTCCTAAGTATGGAGTCGTCTTTGTTAGAAAGCGTTTTATCCCAATGTGAGACCTCTTGAGTATGGAGTCGTCTTTGCTAGGAAACGTTTTACCCCAATGTGAGACTTCCCTATGCGATTCAGATTTATTAAATTTTGATGTGAATATTAAACACATGATGAAAAACAAAAATAAAATAAAAATACATGGCCTACATACTAAAGGGATATAGAAGTCTTTGGGTACGGCCACTAATGAAATAGGAGGGACGTTCACAAAAGAAATAATAGGGTTCGAAATAAGAAGTTGCCTATGAGGACTCGACCCCAAAACCTTTTTTTTTTTTTTTTGTATTTGTATTTGTATGATTATTTGAAATCTACATTAAAGTTTAATTGCTCTATATTCGTATTGCATATGGTTTTATACAAGGAGAAATAATTTATACGAAAGATTTTTCCACACTTAAAAGTTGAACTCAAAATATATTAGAGAAAGAGACAACTTCATTAACTGCACCACGTCGATCCATAACCTTTAAATTTTAGAAAGGGATGAAGAATCTTACCAATCTCAATCACATTGTTAATAATGGTTAAATAAGGCCTACGTCACCAAATATAATATTTAGCTTGATTATTACTTAAATTTTATTATATCATATGGTTAAATTATTATTATTTAATAATAAAAATTTATTTTTTTATTTACTTTTATTTGTCCACGATAACGAAAGGAGTTATGACATATTAGATGTTAAATGTAGTAAACCCATCACACCCCCAAAGAGAGACAGAAGAGACCCACACGCAGTTGCATCTCAAAAATCACACAATATAGCAAACTACACAGACTGTAAGGATATGAGTGGTATACACAAGCACCGCATTTTTGCTTCTCATCTTCTTTCTCTTCTACCTTAGATCCCGCCGGTGAGTTTTCAGATCTGACCGGAAAAATGATTTACCCGGAACCCATTGACCACTTCGATCGATTGCCTGACTCAATTCTTCTATTCATCTTCAACAAGATCGGCGATGTTAAGGCTTTAGGTCGTTGTTCTGTGGTTTCTAGAAGGTTCAATTCTCTAGTTCCTGAAGTTGACAACGTTCTTGTTCGCGTTGATTGTGTTATCTCCGATGATGAATCATCTTCTCCGTCTTCTTCTTCTTCTGGTTACTCTTCTGATAAATCCCGGCACCCTATTTCTTCCCTTTTTCGCTTGGTCTTCTCTGGTTTACTCAAACCTTTTCAATCTATAACCCAATTCATCTCCATTTCACCTCGACGTGCTGCCTCTTCTTCCGCCGCTGTCGTTGACGGTGATGATTTTGAGAAGAACTCCGTGACCCATCATTCCCCTACTCAAGTTCTGAAGAATTTTAATGAGATTAAGCTTCTCAGAATCGAATTGCCTAGTGGTGAGCTCGGGATAGATGAGGGGGTGTTGCTGAAATGGAGAGCTGATTTTGGATCGACCCTCGATAATTGTGTTATACTTGGTGCATCTTCAGTGATTCAACCTGTAACTAGTACCAGTGGTTGTAGTCTTCCAAACATTGATGGAAATGGGGAGAATGATAATGGGAGCATACCCGATTCGTTTTACACCAATGGGGGTTTGAAGCTGCGGGTGGTGTGGACGATTAGTTCGTTAATTGCAGCTTCCGCAAGGCACTATCTGCTGCAGCCGATAATTGCGGAGCATAAAACTCTGGATAGTTTGGTTTTGACAGATGCAGATGAGCAAGGAGTGTTGTGTATGAACAAAGAGCAACTGGAGGAGCTCAGGGTGAAGCCTCTCTCAGCTTCATCGGCCTCCAAAAGGACTTTGGTTCCGGCATTGAATATGCGGTTGTGGTATGCTGCACATTTGGAATTACCTGATGGAACAGTGCTCAAAGGGGCCACTTTGGTGGCAATTAGGCCGAGTGAGCAGCCCAAGAAAGAGGTAGTTGGGGCAGATGGAAATTGGGTGGGAGCTGCATTCAAGGAGCCGTATGGAACAGCTGCTAGGATGTTGGTGAAAAGAAGGACTTACTGTCTGGAGATGAACTCATTTTGATTACAGAATTAATGCTGTTTGGATAGCGTTGTCGATGCATTCCGGGTACCTTAATCTTTCGCTGCTAGTAATACATTCTTAATTTTCGTCTGATATATATGTGATTGCAACTTACCAGTGTATATGTGCTAATGCAATGAGATAATTTCTTGAATGACTTCAAAGTTTATTATATCCGTCTTTGTTTGAGAGCAGTTTTTGTTGCTCAATCCAACCAATTCGGCTGTATTATAATTTATAATGGTTTGGTTTCATCAGAATGTTGCCCCTGATCTTCAGGTTGAGCTCAAAGCATTTTTCTGTTTGATGAGGATAAAGAACTGAACTTTCATATCTAGCTTGCATTTGAAACGTGAACTCGCAGAGCAGCATTTGTATTTCAAGCTCTTTTAGATACACTGTTTAGGTTCCTTTTTGTGTTGTTTCTCTTTATAAAGGTGGTAATGAATGAGTTCTAACTGAATGCATCTCTTGATTATCTTTTGTTGGAATGTGCTGGTCCATGGTTGAGTGTCGAATGATTGTCTGTTAAATCATTCACTAGCAATGCCTTTTGGCCTTGATCTGTTATCTGTTCATGATTTTGTTAAACTCTTATACTCCATGTATATATGTCAACAATTCTAGTTTCGTAAGTGCATATGTTGATTTTTCTGATTTTCAGGGAACGCGAGGAAGTTGGATGAACTCAAACTTGAAAGCTTAGGAAAAAGTTATGAGCCAGCATTGCTTCTGCAGATAATTACCAGTCAGTCATTCATAAGCTTTGGATCAGCCAGTATCACTTTGAAAGGATGGAATATAGGCATCTGCCTTTGTTTTAATTTTGAGCATATGCTTCTTGAGTGCACAAATTGCCCCTCGATAATGTTACGAGAGCTTTGTACCTTTGACTTTGTGAATATTGTAGTTATGCATAATGTTATGTGATGACATACATGTACCTTAAGGTTCATGAGTAACGAAATGCACGTTCTTGCTGCATCTTTTTTTACTTCTTGAATTTGCTGCTGGCTCTAGGTGACTCTGTAAATAGACCTTGTCATGTTTTTCAATTTTTAGCCGCTGAAGCTATTAGCACCTTACGTTAATTGATATGAAATTATGATTGCCAGGATGAATTCAGCTGAAATATGCGCACACTCTACTTTTCTCAGACCCCACTTTGGACTACACTAGATATGTCGTCGTAATTATAGTCTTGGTCTGCTTGTGCGTGCATCGAATATTTCACTTAGATGCCTCCTTCTACCAAGGCTTACGCAGATGTGAAAGAAATTTACTCTATACTATACACAAACATTTATGTAGTTGGATCTATTAAATGTTGATAAGGTGGTGGACCTCAATTCTACTGTATGCAGCCCCTAGCAGGGAATTGGCCATAGCATATTAATGACCCAATGTTTTGGCCATTTCAAATCAAAGAACCTTTTAAATACAAAGGTGACTTCTATAATTATATTTGCTCCAACAAATGTATTCTATGTGACATGATTTACAAGTCAATATCATCTATACATGAAGATCAATAAAAAAGTATAACATATCAAAAAAGGATAATCATGTAACAACATTATCTGCCACTGGTAAATTGCTTAGCCAAGGAAGCAGCTTCTCATGGACAAGATCAGGTCTGTCATCATGAGGGCAATGTCCCACACCTTCTAAAAGAAATAAACTCACATTTGGTTTTTGAGAAGGTAAGGATGAGAAGTATCTACCAACAGGGCCATCGATCGGAGTAAATGGATCTTGATCACCCCATAACACAAGTATAGGCAATGTCATTTTTGGGATCAACTGCACAGGGTTAGGCCCTGGTGGACCTGTCACAATGGATACAAAAGCATCAAGCGCGCCTTCAGAATCTGCTGGTGTTCGAATAATGTCCACCAGATCTTGATCCACAGACTCCTTGTTACCATAGACAGATAACAAGATATTCTTTAAATTTTCTCTCTGTTTGACCCGAGTAAAGATTGAAGAAGCTATTGGTTTTTGGTTCAGTAAGAAGTCAACAAGCCAGAGTAAAGGCGATAGCAATTTAATCCTCCAATCGTCAACAATTGCCTTGTTATTCATACCTCCAGCACAGTTCAACAAAACAAGCCCATGAATGGATGTTTGAGAAGGATCTGCAGCAGCTATTACACAAGCAAGGCTTCCGACAGAGTTCCCTACCAATACGGTTGGTCTTTGAATAACTTGGTTCACGAAATCCAATATTAACTGAGCCCAAGTTTCCATGTTATATGCAAATCCTTCAGGCTTGTCAGAAGCACCAAAACCAAGGAGATCAATAGCATACACTCTGTAATTTTGAGCAAGCGTGGCAATGTTCCTACGCCAATGGGCGACAGAGGCACCAAAACCATGTACTAGGAGTAGAGAAGGGCGAGAAGTGTCGTTGTTGTGCCCTGGATAACTCAAGTAATTTATGTTGTAACCTCTCCATACCCAAGTTTTGCACATTGTGTTAATCTCATTCACCTCAAGTGGCAACGGTTCTTCCTCCTTTGAAACAATGGCCGAGGTAGACGAAGCAGAGCATTTGATGCTGCTAATAGCGATACAGCTGGACTTGCTACTACTACTTTGAAGAGCAATGTTGAAACTGATGATGGTGTTATTACATTGTTTCTTTAAGTTCCTGGAGGCAGCAAATGGTGATGAAGGTAGAAAAACAAGGGGTGAAGCACGAACGGCCACTACCATTGCTTTCTGCAGGGAAGATAACAAGATATGTTCTTTTTGAGGGTCATAAAAAACGTAATATTGAAAAAAGGACGGTAATGTATGAGGTGAAATTCTTACTCCACAGCACAAGATACTCTATAACATACAAGAATTATAAGAGACAAAAGAACCAGAGTTCTATCAGTTACAATTTTGATAAAATACCAAATTCAAGGAACATCTGGACCAAGAACAAGGCGGTATGACGATAAGAAAAAAACTTACTTCTCAATGAGATCACAAACATTTCCAGTTAGACACAATAAGTAATTAGAAAAAAAGCACAAAAAAAGGAACATTTTGCATTCATCGCAAAACATGGTCTCTCATGATTTTCTTTTATAATAATATTTGTGCCATACTTGATACAGCAAATGAATTAACCAAAACATTCCAACCAGTCATGCATAGTTAAACTCCTATTTTTCTTGTCTTTTTGGTTGCTGTTATCTCTAAGGGATCAGTTTGGTTCACACACTAAGTTATCTCGGGATTATATTCCTAGATAATAACCTTTGAACTTATTTATCCTACTTGGAAGCAGAGGCAGACCCACCCTTCTAAGTGGAGGTACACGTGCACCCGGTAACTTAAAAAAAATCACGTATATATGTATATCGATTTTGAGAAAATGTTAGAAATTAGTATATGATTAAGGATCCACCCATAAGGCTTGGGTTCGAATCCCAAGGTAATATTGATGCACCCAGAGTCTGTACATCCCGAATTCGCCTCATCTTGGAAGGTGGGATAAAATAACCCCAAGTTTGATGGGATAAGGTGGGATATCCCCGGATTATTTTTGAGATTAAATTTATAGTTTGTTTGGTTGAATATTTAAATAAACTCCATAGGTCCCTAGCATTCTTATAGTGCTGATCTTCTGCTGTACGTTACTTTAAAACTAGTAAAAATTGGCCAAATTTCTAGGTTTTAGAATTTGAATCAATCAAAGAGGGGCAACTACTTGACTAAAATAACCAGTGTAGAATTCAATGACAATGAAATTATGAACCCCAAATACCAAATAATCCTTCAACTTTTAACGAAGAGAGAAAAGGTAGTACTTTCAAAATCATATATGAAATTGAAGAATGGAAGTGTAAGAGAAGAAACCCAGAAGCAGAGATTTGGAAAATACCTGAGAGAAGTGGGAAGACAGAAGAAAGTGAAGCTTCCTGTGGGAGAAAATGTTTGAGGTCAGTCTTCAATTAAACACAAGTGCCTCTTCTTTTTTTAAACCCCATATTGTTGTGGCTTTCATTTTTTTCCCCTCAAAAGTTTCTATTATGTCACTTCTTCTTCTTTTATTTTTCATATATTAGAGTTCGATTAATTCAAATTTACACATGATAGATAGGCTCCCTCTCATAACAGGTGTATAAACGATGAGTCCGTCGGGTTGTAAACCCGCAAACTGGGTGTGCTACTAGGGCCTTTGAGTTGGAATTTCCAATTAAAAACAAGTGTGTAGCGAAATCACCTCCATTCTCGATTTCTATTATGACAGAGGGAGGTATGATAATAGAGTCAAAATCACGATTAGAGTCGATCTAGAAAAAAAGAAAGAATCCAATCCCCTTCTTCCTGATCTTATTGGCCTTACAACAGGCTCGAAGATTATTTCATTTCTATTGGATCTAAGAGAGATTCAAAAAATTTCAATAAGAGTGTTCCAATCATTTTTCATTTTAGAAAAAAGTGGTGGATAACTCACAAATCATAAAAGTCTATAACTATAAATCATCTCATTAAAAATAAAATGCATTATTTTCAAGTGAAATAACAAGTATTAAATATAATAAGATGTTATTGTTCTTTATATAATATAAATTGGGATAAAAAAAAGGCACTATATTTTTTCCTCTTAATAGTAAAGATATCATCAATTGGATATTTAAACTTTTAGCTTGGCTAAGTATCTATGTCCTGACTTACTTGAAATACCAATTTAAATATTGATTTGATCCAATAATTAAGTAATACTCACTTTTTATTACTATCAAAATTCTTTATAAAATTTTTGTAATAACAGAAAATATAGCTTGATTCTCCAAAAATAGGGAGTGTATATGTATGCAAGAGTTTTCATATTATTGCGTAAACCCTTCATTAACTTCTTTCAAATAATATAATCTTCATGTATTTTCGTATTATCCATGAATAAACAATGTTAACAAAATTTATACCAAAACCCAACATAACTTATTTCCACGAGTTAAACTTTTAGATAGTTAAGGGTTTAAATTATTTGAAAATTAATTTGCAAAATATGTATAAATCTTATGAGAAAATACTTCATTAGTGAATAAAACTTGAGACGTGTTAATGACATTATTCCCTCAAACTGTTCCGATGTTTTCCATACTTCAATTCCAATATTCTTTGAGTCGGAACTAATAAATTATTTCATCCATTTCAATTTATGTGAAACATTTTGGATTTCGATTCAAACAAGTTTATCTTTTATCTTAAATTTTTTCATAAATCATTAAAATATTTTGGATTGTCAATTATTATGATTTATAGTGTTCTTTACGTAGTTCACATATATATAAATTTCATTTAAAAAAATTAAAAATTTCATGCGTAAATTCCATGTTTGACTCTTGAAAAATGAAATATATCATATAAATTGAGACAGTCACATCCTTTTAATCAAATGATAGGTACTTGTTCTGTTGTTTCGTTTTAATAAGGATTAATATGATAAATAAATTTGATGTACATTCGTTATTTCTTCTAAAAAGGAAAAAATAAAGTTTCATTATTGATATCAAAAACTAAAAATTATGTTGGTAATCAACTCGTACCATTATTTATTATCTAATCAACATAAAATAAGATGGATGATCAAATTACTAACTAACCGTAAACCTTACAAAATAACACACATAAAACTAAATCCTACAAAAAAATAACAAAGTCTTAGCATTAATATTTTGAGAGTTATATAGCACACTGTTTAGTATGTTATATAACTTTATTGACCTTAATGAAAGTCATATAACACAATAAATTAGTGCGATAAAATAATTTTGTAAATTTTGTTTGTCCCTCATTTCAACTAATTTCACTTTTTTCGTGTCATCTAGGTTCTGAACTTCTTTTAGAATTTAAATTCATCACGAGAGGCATAACCGTATATAGGAAGTTGTGTGAAGGATACATATCACGTAGAAGGATAATATGCGAGTCCGGAGCTAAAAAGGCAAAAAAGTTTGTCAAAAATTTCAAAAGGATACATCAAATTTTTTTAAAACCAAAAAGGCAAAATCGCTCCTGACGAAGCGATTTCGTCTGACATAATAATGCGGTTAAAATTAAAAATCGCTGCCTTAGTAGCGATTTTATCCAAAACCTTTTTCTTTTTTTCTAATTAAAAATTGCTGCCATAACACCGATTTTAAGTCTGATAAACTTCTTTTTTTCTGAGATCGCTGCAGGGGCAGCGTGCGTTTTTAGGACAGTATACTCAATATTTGAAGCATGAGGTATATATCATAAATAATAATAAAAAAATATTGAATTAAAAAAAAAACTTTAAAAAAGGAAAGATTAGACACATCAAAAGAATTTCCTGTTTTTTTTTTCTTCCTAATTTTATCAAAATGGCTGGAAGTAAATCCATTTAATAACAAAACTTTTTAAAAAAATTCTTAACCAATATCGCTGCTGTAGCAGCGATTTAACTTTAACGTAATTTTTTTTATAAGAACGCTGTTATAGCAGCGATTTTCAAGAGAAAAAAAGTATGTCAACTTTTTTCAGAAGAAAATCGCTCCTGACAGAGCGATTTCGTCCTTTTGGTTAAATATCTTTCTGATGTGTCGTTTCGTTTTTTTAAAAGAAAAAAATTACCCTTTTGACTCCGGACTTGATAATATGTGGTAGAGAGGATTGTCTCGCTTATCCTTTCATACTAGTAGTCGTAACATTCATGTAGTTAATTTCTTGTCTCTTGATTTTAGTTACTATTTGTTATTTCTTGCATTTTGCTTATGGAATTAGTTTGTTGTAATTATTATTCTGGATGATTTGTCGAATGTTTTCAATATTTCTTTGTTGTACAGTTTCGTATTGTGTTTTCTTGAGTTGAGGGTCTATTAATTAGAAATAGTCTCACTATTACTTCCTTTGTCTCAATTTATATGACACATTTTATGTTTTGAGAGTTAAACAGTTAAGTTTGACCGAAAATTTGAACATGAAATCTTCACATTTTTTTTGAAATGAAATTTATATATTTATAAATTACGTAAAAAGTACTATGAGTCACAATAATTGATTATTTAAAATGTTTTGTATGATTTATGAAAAATTTACAATCAAAGATATACTTGTTTGACTCTTGAAATGTGACATATAAAATGGGACTGAGGTAGTATCAAAGTAGTCTACTTACACTTTAGCCTCTCTCAACCATGGGATATATTACAGTGAAGGCCGGGGCAAATTATTTTTGACATTTTTCAACAACAACAACAACAAATACAAAATCAAACTGATCAAGGGTTAAAAGCAATGAGGTTGTTTTGGCTAAAAGTACTAAATTACTCTTTACCTTTAACGAAAAGAGAAAACACACTAATAAGATTTTTGATAGAGTGGTACATACTCCTTCATCCTTAAATAAGAAGTCTCAGGTTTGAACCCTTAGAACGGAGTCGCCTTAGGGATCACTTTACCTCCATGTAGGATTTTCCGACGAGAATTCAAATTTAGTCGTCGGAGTTCAATATAGGAATCGAACATGAAATGAAAGAACAAATGTATAAGAGAAGAAGACCAAAGGAGAAAGATGGAAAATTTGGCATATAAATACCTGAATAACTAGAATCAAGTATGGGAAATATCAGAACAGTTTGAGGTCCCTTCTTCTATTAATTTCCTCCTTTTTTTTCTTTTCCATTTTTGCCCTTAAAATTTCTATTGTTTCACTTATATTTCTTTCTTCTTCTTCTTCTCAATCCCTACATTGGATTGGACCAGCTTTGGTACCACTGTGTATCTATGTCCTAATTCATATGATTAAAGTCATAATTTTCAATTAAAGGATCCAAAATATATAAAAATAGATAATTAAAGGAGGTTCGATATATATTCTATATACATATAAATTTATTATAAATATATATAATTAATATAATTTTTTATCAAAGAAGATTCGAATGAATCACATTCGTACAAGATAGCTCCGCCGAATCTGAGTCGTACAAGAGTATGCTTAGCGTCTTTCACGCTCTTTCGTATTAAAAGAAAAAAGCGGTGCGACCCCACCTAGGCTATAAGTCCAAAAAATGTATCTAGCCATAAATTATCTTATATTTTTTTTAAAAAAAAAGGTAAAAGAAATATTAAATATAATTTATTTTTTACTATTCATTACCAGACAAATAAAGTAAATATTGTTTCATCTTAATTGTAAACATATCATCAATTAGACAGCTAAACTTTTAGCTTGGCAAAGTGTCTATATTCTGACCTACTCACCCCATTTCAACTTTTTTATAATAAAACTTATTTATCAAATTTTGTAATAGAAGAAAAAAGTAGTTTGATTCTCCAAAATAATAATGTTATATAAAGTAAAAACATAGGGAATATATATATGTACATGCAAAGTGAATATTTTATTTCCCAAACTCTTCATTTACTTCTTTCAAAAAATAATATTTCATGTATTTTGTTTTACTATTCATGAATAAACAATTTAACAAAATTTATATTAAAATCCAACATAACTTATTCTGCGAGTAAAGCTTTCCTCAAATACAGAAGGAATAATTACGGGCCAAATATTCAGCAATTTATATACACCAAAGTAGTGTTTTCAAAAACCTTTTTTTTTAGGTGAGTTCAGGGCGAGTCTCGAAGCAGGACGTAAATTAAAGACGTTGATCCATAAGGTGTAAGTCTTAGAGTTTGAGGCGTAAGCTCCACATGTAAAAACGTAAACGTATGCCTGAGACATTTTTCTAAATCTCTGAATTTAAATTATATTTTTTATTATTGGTGTAATAATATTTCTTAAATAATAAATAGTAATCATAATACATTTTTAAACATTATTGATCATGCATGTCTTCCTCAAATAAAACTCATAATTAGCTTATTATAGGTTATTTATTAAAATTTATTTATAAAATAATTAATTTTTAAACTTTTGTTTATATTTTGAGTAATAAATTATAAGATTGAATCTACACAAAATACCTCCCGTAGATTCATATGACATATGTCTCATGTTTACATCACGCTTCATACTGCATAACAGGGGCGGAACCAGAATTTTCGATAAGAGGGTTCAACCTCAAAAAAAATGGACATACGAAATAGCCGAAGGGGTTCGATATCTACTATATATACCTAAAAAATTATTTTAACCATATAAAAATAACATAATTTTCCGCCGAAGAAGGTTCGGATGAACCCCCTAAACACAATATGACTCCGCCATTGCTGCATAAAACGTCTCGCCTCATACCCCGCTTTTTAAAACACAGCAACATAGTATACCAGCCAAAAGATAACTATATATGGACAAGCAATAATTTTGAGTGTTAATGGAGGACCAAAGGGATATTATTGCTTTCAACTACCACAAGATCATCGGCATTTACTCATTTATATTTTGGCTTTTTTCGTACAATGAGCTATTTATATACTTGACCAACTATATATCTCATCACTTTGATTATTGCAAAAATCAGAAACTCTTTTTTACTAAAAAGAATGGATTCTTATATCTAAGGGAGTGGTATGAAATCAAAAGTTTCGATACAATAATTTTGGTTTTTTATTTTTAAAAATATGATATTCTTACTAAATTAATTTGGTATTAATTTTTTTATTTTATTAAACTTTTAATAATATTTTGGAATCCTGGACTACTTAACTTTACATAGTTATTTAATATTAAAAATAATATAAATAAGAAGTATTATATAAATCTCGCTTAATCTTTTAAAATAAATAAGTAGAGCATTTTTAAAATATAATACAAAAATCAAATAAAAACATAGTTATTTAATATTAAAAATAATATAAGAATTATTAGAAGTCTCTTAAACTTTTAAAATAATTAAGTGGAGTTCTATATATAATATAAAAATCAAATAAACTGAAACCGATAGGGTTATATTTTTGGGATAATTGTATATAATAGCAAACTAATAATCTAAAATAAATGGAGTAGCTAGTGTTTGATTTAATTGTGCCCCATAGCAAGCGTTTGCCAAAGTTTGCGAGTAGCCTCTCTCCCAAAACTCTCGCTCACCACTCTCCCATTCTCGCTCGACACTCCCTCTGCTCGCCTCTCGTTTTATACAACAGAAGTTTATAAATTGTGTTTCTGTTTTGTATAAAGTGAGAGAAAATTGTATATACACATGCAAAAACATATATCTTCGTGTTATACACTTAATTATACAATTTATAAATATTTTACTTCGATTCAATTGTATACAAATGCAAATTTTATACAAATATTGTAGCGAAAAAGGCAAGCAAATTATACAATTGCGAATTATACAATTGCAGTGAAATACAATTTTCTCTCGCTTTATACCACATAAGTGTATAAATTGTGTTTCTGTTTTTGTATAAAGCGAGAGAAAAACATATATCTTCTTCCTATATACTTATAATTATACAATATACAAACATTTTACTTCAATGCAATTGTATGCAAAATAAATTTATACGCATATTGCAGCGAAATAGGCCAGATAATTATACAATTGTCCATTATACAATTGTAGTAAAATAGACCAGCGAATTATACAATTTTGGCCAGCGAATCATACAAATGTATATGTATAGTGAGGCCAGCGAATTATACAATTTAGGCCAACGAATTATATAATTGTATATGTATAACGAATTATACAATTATATGTTTGCTATGGAGCGTAATTACGCAAAGTTTGCTATAGCATATAAATATAATTTTTTTGTTTTCTATATGTGAAAGTTGCCCTATATTTTTTTTCCATTCAAACACAGACAGAAAGAAAACGTACTCAGCTCCCTCTAATAATATATTTTACTTCTTGAATCTAATAGATAATTATACACTTAATTTTAATTTAAAATTATCATTAATTATAATTATTTTGCTATTTTATTTTTTAAGATATTATCATATTTGATATTTCAAAAGGTAATATAAAAGATTATTTTTTATCTATAATATCTTAGAAAATATATAAGTTAATAGTAGATAAATATTATCGGACGAATAGAATTAAAAAAATTTGTCAGCTTCTTTTTTTCAATTTATAGTTGAGGAAACGTATAAAAAAAAGTATTGAAGATATGTCAAATTAATACTTGTCTCACCCTCATTTAATCGAATAGTGGGTGCTTGTCTTGTCGTTTCATTTTAATGAGGTTTAATACGACGAATAAGTTTCAAATATATCCGTTATTTTTCTCATAAAGAAAACAAACTCTTTTCTTTCTTTCTAGAGTTTCTCTAAAAGCTCATCATTCAAAATATTACTGACATTTTCATTTATGAAAAATAATTGATAAAAAAATACTTTTTCGTCAATTTTTTCTTTACTCGTTTACTATATTATTTTAAAGATATTTAATAATAATTATTTCCTTTAAAAAATATTAAATACTGTCTCATTTTATGTCCATTTTATCTTTGTTATCATTTAAATTTGGATAAATTACAGAAATCACATACGGTTAAGATAAAATTATAATCTATTTCTTAAAAGTTTATAATTACAGAAATCCTTCAAACAGATACAATAATATAAGCGTTGATACATTAAAAAGAGGGTCGAATACATGCGTTGATACATTAGAAAGAGGGCGAGATACATTAATGGAAGGTCCGGATACTTTAATGGCCAAAAAATCAAAGCGTTGATACATTTAAAAGAGGGTCGGACACATTAATGATATTTTTTACTTAAGAGAAAAATGAACGATTTTAGAAATTTGTAAAACTCATTGAGATAATGGTGATAAGTAAACTAAAAGATGAAAATTCTGTAATTATTCTTTTAAACTGCCCTTGTTATCCAATTGTCATTTTTCAGTGTTTAAATGACTTATATTTAATAATGACGATTTGATGAATTACTGTTTATTTCTATCACTTTCTGCTTATTAATCTCTATGCCAAATCAATGATAAATAATATTATTGAATAGAATATATATATATATATATATATATATATATGAATATATATATATATATATATATATGTTTGTAGATGAATTGAAATTTGGAGTTGATTGCATCATATGAGAAGACTTGGATAAATGTTGATAGAGGAGGGGAATTGGTTGGGAGATGTAAATAATAAATAAGTGTTGAGGTGAGATTCATAAATATGGATATGTGTTGCTTCATTCTTCTCCACCCGCCCACTCCTAACCCCTAATCTTCCACCTTCAAGATTCCCACCATTTTTTCTTGGTAGAGAGACATACCTAAAACTAGGTATGGATGTACCTACACAAATTATAAAAGTGAAAATTAGGTCAATCTACGTAGGGGTTATTGGTTGCGGATATAGTTATCCCGGAAGGGATAATTGTATAAAATAACAAATTAATAATGTAAAATAAATCTAGTAGCTACCATTTGATTTATTTGTGTTTCATAGTAAATTGTTTGTCAGTCGCCTCTCTCCCTCATATTCTCGCTCGCCACTCTCCCTCTCCCGCTCGCTCTCAGTCGCTCGCCTCTCTCGCTTTATACAATAGAGCAAAAATTTTATAAAGCGAAAGAAAATTGTATATAACATACAAATACATATATCTTCGTCCTATACATTTATAATTATACAATGCAAATATTTTCTTGCCCAATTTTCTATTGTCTTGCTCTCTTTCTCGTTTTATACAAACACTAATTATACAATTGATTTATATAAGTTTTTGCATTTGTATAAGGATACTTTTGTATAATGTTCATTTAGACATATATAATTGCAGAAACTTATACACATACATAAATTAAAATCTGTTTGTATAATGTATATATACAAAATCATACATCCAAACTAAACGATGAATCTTCACTATATAAATACATAACAAATCTTTTCTCTTTCTCTTTACTTTATAGAATTTCTACTGCATTGTATAAATATACTAATTATACAATTCAATAAATAACGATTCATTCATAGCAAACTATAATTTTGCTACGGAATGTAATTTTGTAAAGTTTGCCATTGCATAAAATTAAAAATTATATGTGCTATATGTGAAAGTTGCCCATCTCGAAATTATAAATCTAAAAATAGAATTTTTAAATTAATCATGTGAAATAAAGTAACATCAAATTTGATAGGATAAGATAAAATATTCAAATAAACTTCATTCACTTTTTTTTAGGCATAATACATAAATATGATATTTAACTTAACGTCAGCTGACAAATATGACTTTAAATTTTGAATGACATAAGTAGGCACTTAAATTTATAAAAATTGAACAAATAGACAAATTCGACCTACGTGGCGTCCTACATGTATTATGTCATGTAAGACACGTGTGTCTATTTACAAATTTAAGTGTTTACTTATGCATACTCAAAGTTGGAGGTCATAATTGTCCACTGAAGCCAAGTTAAAAGTCATATTTATATATTATGCTTTTTATTTATAGTTTTATAAAAAGGATAAAAAATTAATAGTTGACAATTATTGTTAGAAAACGGAGTATCTGGTATGCATTTAAACGACTTTATTAATTTCAGAGTATGGCAGAACGTTTATTAAATTACATAAAAAAAAGTCGTCACGAGAATTCCAAAATAAACAAATAAATAATCTAAAGGTCAATTTGGTAACTTAACATCGTACCTTTGTTATATAAATATACCCCAAATCCCAATTCAAGTACTCACAAATTCAAAATTACAATCCTCACCCTCCTCAAATCGCTTAAAAAATTCAAATCTCTGTGAAATCGGAAAACATGTCTCAGGTTATCGCAAGCCACCGTGAAAATGCCGAAATTTACACAGATCCGGTGGTTTGCAAGCAGAAATCACTTGAACTTCTGAAGGAAATCAACATGCCTAATGGTCTTCTCCCACTTGAAGACATCGTAGAAGTCGGCCGCAACACTGAAACCGGATTCGTGTGGCTGAAACAGAAGAAGGCGAAAGAGCACAAGTATAAGAAGATCTCGAAGCTCGTCTGGTACGATACTGAGGTGACGGCGTTCGTGGAGAATCGCCGGATGAAGAAGCTCACCGGCGTAAAGAGCAAGGAGATCCTCATCTGGGTTACGATTTCTGATATTTCAATTTCCGATCCGGAGAGTAAGAAGATTAACTTTGCTACTCCTACTGGACTTTCTAGGTCTTTTCCTGTGTCTGCTTTTGAAGAGGAGGAAGAAGAGGAGAAGAAGTGAAGTTGAAGGTTTCAGGGGTATTTTAAGGAATTAATAATGTGTTTTTAAAATTTTACTAGTACTATTTAAATAATTAAATTACTGTCTTTTTATATATTTTAATCCTATCCTATGTAACCAAAGTTAAAAAGTGAAAATGAAACTATAGTTTATACTGGATTATATTTTTCTCTTTTTATTTAGACCTTTTTAGCTGCATACATAAAATCTACATCTTGATTCATTTTCATATAATTAAGAAATTTACAAAATATAAAATGTGGTGAATTTGAACGGTAAGAATGTTAAAAAATGATTTTATTAGGTAAATATTTCAAAGTTTTTCTTAATTCATTTTCAAGATCTCTCACATTTTTGCTTTCTTGATAAGTTGCTTAGAGTTAAAATTAAAAGATATTTACTATTCGTAACAACTCCGATTAATTGGTTAAGTTGTTCACTATAACTTCTACACCAATTTAATGTAACTTGATGGAGTGAATATAAATATCAATTAATCATGCTTATGTACTGTCATTGTATATTAATATGCATAGCAATTATTTATTAATTTGAAATAAATAATAATATAAATGCTTATCACCTACTCAATCACAAGATTCTCATCCCAAAACAAACAAAAAGAAAAAAAAATTACTCCTATAAGAAGAAAAGGCAGAAAAAGAGGGCAGATCACTCAGATGCCATGAATTTGGAAATCAAATAGGTGGATTTTTTTTAATTTTTTCCGCTCGATCGAAAAGTTCATATATTTACGAGGACCTGAATTTAAAATCTCTAATTAAAAAATGAGTGATTCTATACTCACTTGAAATGAATGAAATAATACTTATCATTTCACGACATACTTTCGCGTATAAACAGCTGGAATTTAGTTCTGAAAAACAAATGAGGGGAGATAGCAATTAAGAGAGGAGAAGGTAGGTGACCTAAATTTTAAATATGAGTGTGTGTTTAGGCACAGCTAAATGGATGCCTAAACTACAACGTGTCAGTGAGTCACGGCATGAACATGAAAAGAAGATTTAATTCTAACTAAAATTATTAGGTTTATGGTCCAGTAATAAATATATTATTAATCACATGTCAAATATGACCTTTATCAGATTTAAAATTGGTTGTATAAGATAGTGTTTTATTTGAAATTTGAATTTAATGAAAATAATCCATATTGATGTAACAAAGACCACGACAAGAATAGAGTGTCCCAAATAATCAAATCGCTTTCGAATGAAATCTTCCATCTTTACTTTAAATCCTTTTACACATATTGACTTACGAAAGAAAAAATATCCATAAACCAAGAAAAAAAATGAAAATATTTGTATTTTATGTATATATCAAGAGAAAATTGAAAAATAATTTTTAAAAATAGAAATAGATCAATATACTTTAGTTTTTTTGTGTGTGATGAAAACCTAACCACAACAACGCTAATTAGGGGTGGTTATAATTAATGGTCCATTTTTATCTAAAAAACAAATACGTGTTATAAAGTTACATACATAAATAAAACGATAGTCATCTTAAATAATCAAAAAAGATAATTGATAAATAGACAATACAATTTTTTTTTCCTTCTACCAATTGGAATTATTCCAAATGGGACATAAATTAGTTAAAAATTAAAGTTATATCCGGACAAAATATTACGATACTAAAATATAAATTTATATCCCGCAAAAGGGCTAAAAGTGCAAATGACTCCAACGGGTAAAAAAGCCCAACAAAAAAAGAAGTAGAGCAACAATGTCTTGTTAATCAAGTTTAAAAACAAAAGAAGAAGAAGAAAACTTAATAATCTTCAGCTCAAACAAAATCTCAACAAAGGGTTTTTGAATCTGTAACAAATTTCAACAGAGATGTTTCTTACAAGGTAAATTTTGCATTTGTTCAGTGCTTAATCTACTTTTTTTTTTGGTTCAATTAAATCGGAATTGAATGATTTTGTTTTCTTCCTGTATTTTGGAAATTGGGTATGAAGAACTGAGTATGATAGAGGTGTTAACACTTTCTCGCCTGAAGGACGATTGTTTCAAGTTGAATATGCTATTGAAGCTATCAAGGTAAATTCTTTGATTTTTGCTTCCTGTGTGATTTTTTTTTTGGGGGACTGAAAATAGCTGATGGGTGTGTTTTTGGTTTTGTGATTTTCAAATTATGATATTTTGAAGTTGGGTTCAACTGCAATTGGATTGAAGACTAAGGAAGGAGTTGTTCTTGCTGTGGAGAAGCGCATTACTTCACCACTTCTGGTTTGTAACACTTGTTTTCCTCCTTTCTATTGGGGATGGTTTTTTGTTACTTCTGTATGGTTTATTGATTATGTTCATGGGTTATAGTTGGATGGGAAGTTCAATTTTTCAGCAATAACACCTCTAAGAGGTAGAGCTTCACCAATGTAAATTGAAGTATGGATTTGGTGGGGTACAGGATTGGGGAAATGATTGCTAATTGTTGGGAATCTTGTAATTTTGTGAAAGGAGTTATTCCCCCTAAACAACACAACTCAACTTGTACATGTCTCTGCGTTTAACTATGTGGATGCTCATTTTCCTTTGAAATTTTCTTAATTGACATTGACATCGATATTGGAAGCAGTGACGTTTTTCTAAATGTAATTGTAAAAACATTGAATGGTCACTTTATGAGGAAATGAAACAGTTAAACTTGGTGGCAGAGATATCCATAGTAGGCTACACGGCTTCTAGATCAAGAATTAGAAAAGCTACAGACCAATTTCCCTTTTGTTGCTTGCTTGGCTATCACTCTATTTCGTGCACTCAGTTGGTTCATCTAAATAATAGAGAACATGCTATTCGCTCGCCTGATAACTTCAGTTTATTTTCTGTTTTGTTCATTCATGACAGTTTTGATATTCTTATAGGAGCCAAGCAGTGTGGAGAAAATTATGGAAATTGATGAGCATATTGGCTGTGCAATGAGTGGATTGATAGCTGATGCACGGACTCTTGTGGAACATGCACGGGTTGAAACTCAGGTATTTAGGAAAACATCTTTAACCTTCAAGTATTTGTGTGATAGTGGTAAATTGCTGATTTTGTGTTGTTGTTTTGTCCTCTCTTCCCCTTTCAACAGAACCATAGATTCTCTTATGGTGAGCCCATGACAGTTGAGTCCACTACCCAAGCTCTCTGTGATTTGGCGTTGCGATTTGGTGAGGGCGATGAAGAATCTATGGTGAGATTCGTTTTACTTTAGTATAGTACTGTTTGTTTCTCTCTTAACAACTATCTTTCAGTTAAAAATTAGTGATGCCTTATTTTGTAGAAATCATCTTTTCCATTTTCCAATATTATATTTTGCTGTTCGCTTGTTATTTTGAGTAAAAAATTGGTTGGAACTAAAAAGATGACTTTATATGAAGTGGAATTTAGATTTTAAGCTAGTTATGTTAATTTCATCAAGTGAATAAGTAAAATAAATATAAACCATCAACTACTTGATGTGACATAAGGTGAAAATAAATATAATTAGTGATAGTTCCTTGTTCCCTTCTCTTTATGTCTCACTAAACTTGTGCGTGTATCTCAAGTGCTTTCGAACATTGCCTATGCTGACTTTAGAATGAAAAGGTAACAGGTCACTACATTTATCTCCTCCCCCCTCCAAAAAAGAGATCAGTGATCAGCGTGAAGATTTTTAGGCAGTGATCATCTGTGTCTGTTTCTCAATTTGTAGTTGTATTTCAGATGCTCTTCATATGCCAGCTGGGTAGTGATAGATCTAGAGGCTGGCTGTTGAGTCTGAGATCCTCTTAGGTGCTAGGACCTAGGATCATAGTTTATCAGTTATATAAGTGCATTTGCTCTTCTCTTTACATTCTATATTCTATGGAAAATGATGCATGATACTTGATACTTGTGAACTTTGCTTGTAAAGAACTCATGAAGTTAGAGTGGTGATTCTATATAGTGTAAGCTGGACAAAAGGTATGCTTAGCCTGTCTGGTTATCTTGGACAAAAGGAAAGGGTAGAACGGAAGAGGGCAAAGGTTTATTTATGATTTAACTAGTTAGTTAATTGTTCATGGATAAGTTATAATGTTATCATGTATGAATTGATCTGTTTGGAATTACCTGGTTAATCATGATCATATTCTGTGGTGTGCATTTTGCTCTAATGACTGTCTTGTGATGATCTAGTTTCTTCATTTCCTTTTTGTTTTATTTCATAACACATTCTAAAAAGTTGGATGTCTGGAGATTATCAGTGTTGTTGAAGAAGTTTGTCAGAAGAAATAGACATTCTTCCGTAGTTTTTACAGTTGATTTACTCATCAGCAGGATTAGAGTTTCCCTTATTGTATGTTTTGAGTATTGTAAGGTCAGATCTCCTATCTTTATGTATTAATGGTCTTTCTCGTTTGTTTTATGCAGTCCAGGCCTTTTGGTGTGTCCCTTCTCATTGCTGGTCATGATGAGAATGGTCCCAGCTTGTAAGTCTTTGCATCTCTTCTACGATAGTATTGGAAACTATGATATTTTGTTTTCAATATTTTCTTCTCTTGGTATTGAATCAAGTCTGATAGAGCTGCCGGAATATTATCTTTCAGAGACTTCCTTCTTCTCCCAAATTTTCTTTCGAATACCACTTTGACTTTGGCTAAGTTGGACTTATGCATATTGGATCTCGAGAAAACGATGTAAAATATTTGACTAGATATTCCACTGCATCTCAGATGCATTAATAATAAATCTCATGGGAAAAACTCCTTTGCACTTTTTTGGACAAAACTCCTTTTCACTTATTTGACCATGTTTTCTATAAATCTCATCAAGTCACTGTAATCGACACAAATCATCTTAATTAGTATTGAACATCCACTCTAATCGACACAAATCATCTTAATTAGTATTGAACATCACTTCTAAAATTTTAATTCTATTTTTGTTAGATAATGAGCTTTTTTTAATGTAAAATGAATTCTATCTCAATTAGTTGAAAAATGCTTTCATACAAATTGAATATTAAGCACTTAATATATTACTCCCTCTAGTTCATATTAAGTGAATTGTTGGGGTATGACACACACGTTAAGAAAATATATTAGGATATAAATCAAAGACTATTTTCCACTATTACCCTTTTGATTATTCCCAAATTTTTCTCCTAGAAAATGTGAAGTAGTTAAGAACCTCATTAAATGAAAGGGTAAACATAGAAAAAGTCCCAGCAATTCTCTTGAACTTTGAATACACTTCATTTATTTTGAACTATGAAAAAAGTCCCAACAATTCACTATGGACGGGAGGGAGTACTAGTATTTCCTTGCTTCTGGGGTCCCTTCCCCTCCATGTAGAACAGCCCTTTACTCAGCACTAGTACTGTTTTTGTTTTTTGAGACTGGACAAGTATTCTTTTTGTAAGTTCAAATTATACGCTTTCCTTAAATAGAGTTAATTAAGTAGTAGCACAGAGATTTCATCCTAGTGCTCAAACATCTGCTTTAAATTAGATGCCTAACATAAATCCGTCCAGGAAGCACTGCCCATTGTCACAATTTGATCCATGCCATTTTAAAGCTCTGCTTAATAAACTATGTTTCTCTATTCCCAGCAGGAGAAGGGTAAACGGTCATTGGTCGTTGCGTATTGGCCTGAGCTCAACAAGGATGATTGTGTATTAGCCTACCTGTCATGGTTGTCACATTTGGTGTCTTATGTATTAGGCACTGGCTTACTTAAACCTACCTCTCCAAAATTACTACGATGTTGCTCTAATATTATCTCCTAATCCCTTGTTATAGTCTTTTGAGCTGAGGGTCTACCGGGAAGAGCCTAGTCTCTACCCCCCACAAAGGTAGGGGTAAAGGTCTACATACATCCTATCTTCCTAGACCCAACTTGTGGGATTACACTGGGGTATGTTGCTGTTGTTGTTGTTGTTGTTGTTGTGAATGAATATTAAATACTGAAGAGGTCAAGAGATCACATTCCTGGAAATGATGCTACCAACTGGCCATGATAAATTGGGCTTTTGTGTGATGAGCTGCTAAAATCAAACTTTTGACTACATTCCTAAGAAAAGTACTGGATTCAGAATTTCATAAACACACTGTTAACGTTACATAGTTTATTCAAGTACTCGGCCTCGCATTACTACCTAGCCTGATTGTGGGTATCAAGGGACATAATTTGTAGATACTGAATGTCGCCCAATTATGATGTGCAGGTACTATACTGATCCTTCTGGTACATTCTGGCAATGCAATGCTAAAGCTATTGGGTCAGGTTCTGAAGGTGCTGATAGCTCTTTGCAGGAGCAGTATAACAAGGTATCTAAGTTTTCTTATTTTTCTAGTGAAATCATGTCCTATAGTCCTAATTAAGGTCCAGTCTGCAGCAGGCTGGAGGTAATGTTGCTAGTGGAAGATGTAATAATAGGTCCTGTTCCTTTTTTTATCCACCCTCATTTCAACTTTTTGGATGCTTGAATGCTGGTGAACTTCATGAGTTCCCATATATAAAGTATCTTCCGTGGAAGCCCGAGAAGTAGAGGAGGGTTTCCCTTCCTTGTATTTTCGCCCTAAATAGCTCAGCTCAAACATGCCATCCAACCTTATTAGTTCGAGTAGCTAGTTTGGTTGGTGATGCGCTAACCCACTTGTACGTTTTAAAATAAGTATGCTAGCCTTCGCACCTCCGAAAATAGATGTTTGTGGGAACGAGTATTCAAGAAATCTCGTGTTCTATCTCCATAACTGTTGTCCAGTCTGCAGCAGCTTGGGGTTGTTTGATGCTTTCCGTTGCCTATTCAACCCCTAAGACCAGTCCCCTCTTCTCTTCCTCCTACAGAGGGAAGTAAATCAGTCACTTCTCACTCATAAATTTAGAATTGTAGGTGGCTATTTTTGGAACCGAAAAGCTGGAGTTTAGTTTTCATATGGTTCTTAAAGTTGATCTAAAGTCTATTATCTGCTTTTTCTGCAGGACCTTACCCTTAAAGAGGCTGAAACCATAGCACTGTCCATTCTTAAGCAAGTGATGGAAGAGAAGGTAAGCAATAAGCCTCATGACAATTCTATTTTCATGATTTCGTTCCTTGTTTCTGAAAAAGCTCCCACAATTTGATTCAGGTGACTCCCAATAATGTTGATATTGCAAGGGTATCTCCAACTTACCATCTATACTCACCATCGGAGGTGGAAGAGGTTATCATCCGCCTATAAGAAAGCATGTGATCACGCTCGTTAATGATATATTTTTCTTGTATGACAAATACTTGCTTGTTGCAGCCCTCACTGGATTGTTTTTTCCTTCTTCCAAGGCTAGGAATTGATTCAGACAAGTGTTTTCTGTATGCTCATTACATTATTTGCTTCAAGGATTTAAGATGTTTTTGGTCCATCTATATCTCTTGCTGCTTTATGAGTTGGGATTTGTTCTGAAAATAGTAGTTTAAAAGTGTTCTGAAAGCAAGAGGCAAGTACAATATTATGTAGGATTATATTAAATAGGGGTTTACATTTTCTTTGAATGAAATATTTCTATGCAACTTAGTTTGATTAAAAAGTAATGAACTTGCGATTTTAAACAAAATATGTGAAATGTTGAAATTAAAGAATGATTTTTGAAACATGTGACAGTTATTAGTTTTTGAAGCAGATTTAAAATAAATTGAAACATGAGCTCCAAGCCTGTGATAACTATATGACTTCCACCATATGTATAAATCTTTGGGGTTTATCACTCATGACAAAGAAGGGTAACAAGGTGAAAAATTGAACATATTATATTGTCACAATGAAAGAAAATCGAAGTCACATCCATCCTAGCACTAAGAGATTGTTCATAGAGTGCATTAGAAATAATAAAGCATGTATTAAAGTTTTTGTATTAGTAGTATGTTTTTTGAAATACTTTTTCAAACCCAAGATATTGGGCTTTGTCCCCTCGATGTTTTTGCAGCTTCTTTATTAATAGAAGAAATATTATTTTTAATACATCAAATCAAATCAGTATAAAATTTAATCTCTGTATAACTAATTTTGCATTATTAATACACCCATCAACATTATTCTTCATGGTATGTGTTCCCTCTGCCAACAAAACAATTTATGAGTTATTAACTCATTATTCGACACGCATAAGCAGGGGCGGAGCTACATTGCATTAAGGGGGTTCATTCGAATCCCCTTCGGCGTAAATTATATTATTTATACATGATTAAAATAAGTTTATATGTATATATAGTAGATGTCGAACCCCCTTCGGCTATCTATTTCTACAGATTATGAACCCCCTTATTGAAAATTCTGGTTCCGCCTATGCGCATAAGGGTGACAAATGGGTGAATTTGTCAAATTTGAGCTGATTGAAAAAATATTGGATTGTGATTTACCTATATAAATATGAGTGAAAATAAATTTGATCAAATATGAATTGAATAAAATTGTCCTAACCCATATTTGCCCTTCTTCATTCTTATAATCTTGAGTTTAATCTATAAACCCAGAGAAATTTCTCTTCGTAACCAAGCCAATGTTGAAAAGTATGTCAGAAGAATATGCATGATGGTTGTTGTCTATTATATTGTATAGTTAGTTTAAGTATAATATTTATTTTGATTGTTATTTAGATTTTAATATATCGTGTTTAAATATGATATGGTGTGATTGTGTGTTACCTTATTATTTTCTTCTCATTTTGTCTTTACTTAATTGTTTAAAAATTCTATTTTATCATTTACTCTATCTTTCATAGTAGTTGTACTTCATTTTTTTAATTTTCTTGTAGATTTCTCATTCAAATTATGAACGTATGACATTAGTAACAACGTAGTATAATATAATCTATCCAAATATTATATTCATTAAAAATGTACGATACAAACAATACAATGTGATCTATTATAAGATAATGTGTAGCAATCATTCATGAAATAGCTCTACTTTCTTTGGATCGAATGGTACACCAATTGAAATTATTCATATACCTAGTTTGACTCATTTGCTGAAATTAAGCATGACCAACGTAACATTGAATTTCATATCGTAATCATTTGTCCCATAAGTAACTGAATGGCAAACACTTTGGATTTGAAAATGGTCCTCACTGGAATCTGAGAGAAAATAACATATATTATTTGAAATACATGATAGGAGTTAATATCTTAAAAGGTTATTTAACTTTAAAAATTTATCTAATAAAATCATCAAACTTTATTTTATATTAATAAAATCACTCAATTTAGATTTTTTATCAATAAAATTACTTAACTTAATTTATTATATTACCATTTATTTTCTCTCCTGGATCAAGTTTTCAATCATCCAATTACTGCAACCATCACACAAAAACAAAAACAAAATCATTGTCGAATTGGAGAAGAAATTACAATTCAACCGAGTAACTGAAAGAACAAAAATGGAAGAACATTTTATATATTTGAAAAGTTAAATTTAATATTTAAATATAAAAAAATAAATCCACATGTTTGTTAGCATCACCCAAAAGCATTAAATACTTCTGATTGGGCATACTCAATCGAAGAAAACCTTGGTGCTATTCTTACTAAGAATTTGATATATACTCATTAATTATTTAAAGTTTAAATTTCATATTGTCGATAGTTTTCTTTTTCTCAAATTTCTCAGCCATCAGAATTCAGATTAGATCTATTGCTATGTCAGTTTAAATTTCATATTTTCGACAGTTTTCTTTTTCTAAAACTTCTAGGCCATCAGAATTCAGATTGAATCTATTGCTATCGAGTTTCATATTTTCGACAGTCTTCTTTTTTCTCAAACTTCTTAGCCATCAGAATTTAGATTGGATCTATTGCTACTGTAACGCAGAGGATTCTTGTTAATAGTTAATGCCGTGATATTATTTTCACTGACTAAGTTTATCAGTAAAATTTTTTTAATAGTTTTCTTTAGTTTTATTTACTTATGAAATTCGTATTTATATGGCATAAACATAATTTATTTTGCTTTGTCATTTTTCTAATGATTAATTTGATTGACTGATTTTATTGATATAAAAATCTAAGTTAAGTGATTTTATTGATATAAAAATATAAGTTGAGTGATTTTATTGATACAAAATAAAGTTTAATGACTTTATTAGATAAATTCTATAAGTTGAATGACTTTTTAAGATATTAACTCTTAACTATAATTTCATTATTGATTTTTCTTTTTCTTCAATTAAAAGTATAATTTTTCTTATAATAATTCGTAAGCCATGAATATGTATATATAACTTAATTTACGTTATATAACACCACAAATGTTGTTATCTTATATAAAATCTTATTGATTTTAGTTTTGAAAACATTTTGAATTGACTCAAAGTATTACATAAACTATCACGATTATTATTAAAATAATAGACGTATTTAAATGAGTATATCAATTAAAGTACCATTTTAGTTATATAATATTTTGACCTTTTTGCTTCTTTTTAATGGAAAATTGTATTAAAAAAAACTATTAATTCAAATTAAATGTTATAATCACGATTTGATTTAATTGTAATCCGTAACAAACAATAGTTATTCGCCTCTCTCCCTAGGTTTTTCGCTCGCCACTCGTGTCAGTCTTTTCCTCGCTTCTCTCGCTTTTATACAAACACAAATGTATAAAATGTGTTTGTGTTTGTATAAAGTGAGAGAACATTGTATATACAAATACGAATATATATATATATATATGTTTTCATCCTATACACTTATAAATAGACATATACATATTTTCCCTTGCCTAGTTCTCTTTTGCCTTTCTCTCTTTCTCGATTTATACAAACACTGATTATACAAATTATAATATATAATTTGTGTTGTATAAAGCAAAAAAGAGATTTGATATACTAATGTTTTATTTTGATTCAATTGTATACAAATTCAAATTCAATTTTATGCAGATATACAAACACATAAAATTGAAATTGAGAGGCTGCCATTGATTTATACAAACAAGAGGCAGCCAACGAAATTATACAAATCTAAGGCCTCATTTGTTTGCACTTAATGCGGGTCTGAATCTTAATCAATCAGATTCGCCTCGTTCAGTGTTTGTTTTTTAGGACTGAATATTAATTATTCAGATTCAATTCATTAAGTTTGTTTGTTTTATTTTCTTATAAGCCTCTTAATGAGTCTGAATAAATTTGAATAAATTTGAATAAATCAGATCTGTAACACACTCTTAACACCATTCAGACAAAAATAAGACTCGTATCTTAATTCAACTACATCGCAATAACTCATAAAAGTTTTTTTTAAATTTAATTAATGTTAATTACATGCTTATCGTTATAATTTCATTTATTCTTACTAACTTAATATACGTCTTTTACTTTCATAAATTAATAAATATATTTGAATTGATAAGCACTTCATGATATAATATTTAGCACAGTTACCAGAAAATAAGAAAGTATTAATTATTTGATCGATAACAATAACAAATGTATTTTCATAATATTATATTACTACTCTATATAAACTATTTTACATTGCATTATATTAGATTCTCAGAGTTTTTGAGTGCAAAGAATAGTCATATTAATGATGTAACTTAATGTTAAATTCTTAATAGATAAATCATATTACCTTGTTACGATAAGAATGTATAAAATATTATTTTCTATAAAAAAATTTAACTATTTTACTAAAATGAGATTTTTATAATATTTTATTGATATAGCGTTTAATTTCATATGTACTACATTCAGATATTGAAACAAACAGTCCCAATAATCCTGTGTTTAGATTCAGAGACAACATCTTAATATTCAGATGTTTATTCAGATTTACACCTCTAGATCTTAATGCATATCTTAATATTCAGATGTGATTCAGATTCAGACGTTTTAATCTTAATGGAAACAAATGAGGCCTAAAGCTCTTGTCAATGAGTTATACAATCTTATGCTCCATAGCAAAGCGCTATTATGCAAACTATAACTATAACATATAAATATAATTTGTATGTTTGATATATGTGAACGTTACTCTTTTTTTAATCAATAAATTACCTTAAAAGAATATATGACCACTAATGTTTGATGAGAAGTAACTTATCAAAACTCGAATTAACTAATCTTTTGATAGTCCATTCATTAGGTTAAAAATGATATAACAAAGCACAAAGCACACAAATAAAGCAAGAAATGGATAGTATTTTTCCCTTTAATAATAAATAAGTCGTACTCAAGGGTAAATTTAATTATTTGGGGTCTGTAAATAATATTTATATCATTGGGTAAGTGTAACATTAATTTCGGATCTAATAGCATGGATGTTCCATGGAATGTTAACATTACCACGAGCCTAAAGTTGTCAACTGTACTATTATGCTTCTCCATCTCCCATATATCTCTATACATATTAAACGATGAAAATCTTACTAAAAATATTTGTCTCATAAGTATTATTTAATCACCTAAATCAGGAGAAAATTAATTATTTTTTTTCCATTTAATGTTACAATCAATATGATATTTAAAAGGGCAACTTTCACATATAGCAAATAAAAAATCATATTTGTATGCTATAGCAAAGTTTGCATAATTGCGCTACATAGCAAACATAGAAACAATATAATTCGCTATACATATACATGCAGTTGAAGCGAATTGTATAAAACGAAGTGTATAAAACGAGAAGGAGAAAGACACTTGGGCAGAGACTTGTATAAAAACGAAGTGTATAAAACGAATTGTATGATTATAAGTGTATAGAACGATTATATACAATTTGAATTTGTATAAAATGAAAAGAGAGAAAGACAAAAGAGACTTGGCAGGGAATATACAATTGAATCCAATTGTATAAAACGAGAAAGAGAGAAATTAGATACAATTTGAAATTTGTATAAAACGAGAAAGAGAGAAAGGCAAAAGAATCGGGCAGGGGAGTATTTTTATTGTATAATTATAAGTGTATAGGACGAAAATATATGTACTTGCATGTGTATATACAATTTTCTCATGCTTTATACAAACAGAAACACAATTTATACATTTCGTTTCTGTTTGTATAAGTGAGAAAGGCGAGGGTGGCGAGCGAGATCTGGGAGAGTGGCGAGCGAGATCTGGAAGAGGGGAACAAAAATATATGTATTTATACAATTTCCTCTGCTTTATACAATTCGAAACAATTTTTATACACTTGTGTTTGTATAAAAAGTGAGAAAGCGAGGGAGAGATTGGAGGAGAGTGGCGAGCGAGATATTGGGAGAGAGGCGCCTGGCAATTTTTTGCAAACGTTTGCTATGGAGCACAATTAAATCAAAACGTAGCTACTCCATTTATTTTAGATTATTACTTTGCTATTATATACAATTATCCCTATTTAAAAATAGAAAATGTCCATTTAATATGAGACGACTGAGAGCTAGTGTAGTTCCATTTAGTTGTAACGAATGAATACTTACTCTACGCAAATGGATTCGTTATACATAGGGATGTCAAAAATGAACCCAAACATAGGTAACCCACCCAAACCGTCCATAATTTTAAGGGTCGGGCGCAAGATAATTTGAATTGAGTTCAATCTCAACCCATTCAAACTTAACCCATTTGAAGATAATTCTCAACTGAGCCCAATTCATTCCCCAATTTCAACCCGTTTTAAAACTTTTTAATAAGATATGTTCATATATTAAAGGTATGAATTATTATCTAATTAACATCTCTTAGGGTTTATCTATCAATTTGTTACATTTTTAACAAAAAAAATTTGAGCGGAAATTCAAATTGTGATTATAAAAGTTAAATATCAAATACTTAAAATTATTGAGATTAATCGGATCAAATTGGGCGGATCAAGACCCAACCCCATTTCTGTTCAACCCATTTAAATACTTTCAATTTCAACCTAACCCGTCCATTTGACACCCCTAGTTTATATATATATATATATAGTCAAACAAGATAATCAATTACTCCGCGTTTGTTTTTCTCTCAATCCATTAATTCCAAATTAGAATTCTCTTAAAAGTCTATATGGGTAATATCAAGAAAAAGAATCTTGTTCTCATTTTCTTCTTTTTCTATTACCTCTCTTCAACTTGTTCAAAAAAATTTGTGTATTCCATGAATCTTGGATCAGAAGCTCCATCATCTCCACATGATCATGATCATGCCATAATCAAGAATCAAGAAGGAGGAGGGTTGATGAATATGAATACGAATACGAATACGAAGAAGATGAAGATGAATACAAGAACATTAAAGTTGAAGAGTAGGGGAAAAAGTTCATCATCAGATAGAAAAAGAACGTATAGTGCAATGCTTCCAAAAGGTTATGTACCTCCTTCAGGATCTTCACCATGTCATAACACATACCCTAATTCTGTTACTTTTTTTTGTCATTTTTCTACTAGGCCTAATAATAAATTACCCTAGCTAGCTAGATCAACTAAAAATGTATAGAGTAACATGATTCCAATTAATATTCATATGATGACTTTCTTGATCATCAAATACCTATATAAAACGATATATTGAGTTTGTTATTGTTATCGTCCACATTATTTTGTTATAATGACATATACAAGTTTTCTTGATATATTTTTAGCTACTATTTTGTGTTTTTGCCATGGTGTTGAATCAATGACTAGTATATATCTTTCTTTTGTATTATTATTGAAGTGATTCTATATTTTCTTTTCTTTCTAAATTGATAACAACATATTGTTTGGATGGTTGTTGCAGTATTGTATTGTTTGTTTAAATTTCTATGATGTGTTAGTTTTGGTTGTTGTTTAAATTTTATTGTAGTCTATCATTTTAATCTATCATTACGTAACAACGATAAGTCCATTTTGTGTAGCAATTAATTTGGTGTGATCGCATTGTATTACCTTTTTTTCTTTTTCTTCTCAATTTATCTTTGTTTTTTTTATCTAATAATCCTATTTTATTTCTTTACACCTTATTTTTAATAAATCTATCTCGTATTCTACTTTTCTTATAAGATTATATTTTAAAATGCTCATACGTGTGACATTATGTGATGAGGAAAAATGATCATGTGTTGATCAACACATGACGATACGGTGCATTATGAAACGATATATAAAAACAACCCAAACAAAGTGCAAGTGAAGTCTATTAATATACTCTTAACAGTATTGAGTGGTGAATGAAGTATAATGAATACTGTCAAACGAAAAATTTTCTAATAGTAAAACAAGCAACAATTTTCTCCGCAATATATTCTCAAGTAAAATTACTTTTAACTAAGTTTTTTTAAAAGAGTTTTACTGAATTTAATTGAGAAATAATATTGTATTCATCAGAATGCTACAGTAAAAATAAGATTAAGAGTAACTTAGACTAGATACATGCCTTGATTAAAAATAAAAATATACAATTGTTTTTACTATAGGAGTAATATTTTTTTAATTACATATCAATCATAAAAATAAAAAAATAAAATATCAAACCATTTATTTTTCTAGAAAATATTTTCCTTCGTCCGTACCAAATATACCCTAAGTTTTTGAATGATTTATCTTTTTGAACAATCGATCACCAACAAAAGTTCAAACTTATTTAGTATTGTTACACGTGAGAAAGATATAATTTTAAGAAAGATGTCTGCTGTGTGTTTTGACTTGTAAGGATGTTTCGTGTAGCTCTTGTTTGACTATATAGAGTTGAATAGAGTAGTACTATAAAAGTTTAGTCAATTGTCCAAATTCTCCGTATCCGAAGTTCACATTAGAATTTTAACAAAATTTAAATCGCGCAATATAAAATTCATTCGAAAATAACGCTCCGATAGAATAACTGAACAAGTAATAATGAAAATGTAAGAGAAGTATATATATATATAACAAAATTTTCTGCGTACTCAGAACTCGATCAATATTCCATATGGTAGGGCATGAAATAAGAAGAAAAAAGCATATGGAAATTCCACCATTCGAGGGAAGTTGCTTGCCTCATGGGGTTAAAAACAAAGTTTCTTACTTTCCGTTTACTCCATGCACATTCATCATCCGTCCTAATTAACTCCAAAACTCCTAACTCTTCTCTCGATATGTTACACAATTCTATACATATATTACTACTACTAGTACCAAAATTCTACTATATCAAATCTAGTAGTTTAATGCATTTATATAATGCGCCTTCTACAATTGTACTTTCACCTAATATGTCGGTAGATATTAAAATTTTGTGAGACTCTACAAGACGTGTTCAATTTGAATTGAGACTTTAGAAGGTGTGTGTTCAGTTTGAATTAGAATTCTTGGGGGCTATTTTATCCCTAAACCGTAGTTCATGCCTATAGAGTACTAAATTTCGCATCTCGAAAATTCCATAAATAGATCAAAATCTTGAATATCTTAAAATATCCCATAAACTCTTTGGTATTTTTAAAGATCAAGATCTCGAATATTCCAAAAAAATCGATGTAGTATCCATATAGAGGTCAAATCTAAATCATTCTATAGTTTGAAAAATATGTCACAAACAACACTCGGATTATGGATAAATCTTATGAGAAGAGAATCACTCGAATTATGAATAAATCTTATGAGAAGAGAATCAAGGGAGGAACAAAATTGTACCCGCAATATTGAAGTAAAATATTATGTTTCTTCTTTTTTATTGTTATTGTAATTTATTTTTTATCGCTTTAAAATTTATGGTAAACAATGCCACATACAAAATTAATAAGTACTCACATGGTTAACTTTAAGAGTAAGTGTAGTGGTGAAGGTAGTTGCTAAGAATACTGTTGTGGTAATTCAATGTTTAAAATAATTTTTCGATGAAAGGGTTCAACTATATATCTTTTCTTTTCCGATCCCTTGATAATTGTGGTCCTTTTGGTATGTGTTTTAGTATAACATCGCGAGTGATAACTTAAGTAGGAAAAGGAGATATCAAATAATGCATTGTTAGATGTATGAAATTCATAAAAGTAATAGTTTAGATGTATTTTTAATTGTTAATGATTCGATTGAAATTCTTTAGTAACGTGATATTTTTAAAAAAACATATATTTTTTTCCTTTTTAATGAATAATCAGTACTTTTGAATTTTTATTGTTAATTACTTCCTATTCCTCCCACTAAATTTTCTCTTTTTTCAAATTATAGAATTGAAATAGCTGTATGGCAATTTCTTTTTTTTGTATCATCGCCCACAATTAGAATGGAAAGGTACGTAGAATCAGATATTTGTTTTTAATCAGATTATGTAAATCGTTTTTGATTGAATCTATTAACTTAGAGAATGTATATTATAAAAATAACAAAGAAAAAAATCTGATGGAGTGGAGTTGTTATTTCACTCAAATAAGAAAATAACAAGTAATAAATAATATTCTTAAAAAAAATAAAAAAATTTGAAGATATCTTTAGCAAAATAGGCTGATGAAAGTACAAGTATTTTAACCATGTTTGGACTTAAAGCGTACATTGGATGGGGCTTTGGCCCAACTAATCTCCATATATATATATATATATATATATATATATATATATATATATATATATTTCGAAGATTAAAAATATATGGAATAAAATGGTAAAATAACAAAACTAACCTTGAGAAACAACTACACACTTAACCTTTGGGGGGGGGGGGCTATTACCCCATGAACATATTTTTATATATATTAGTTCACCCTCAGACGCTGACGTGGTCACATGTGTGAACTCACCTCTGTGTGGCGCGTAAGTACGTGATAAAATGTCCATGTAGAGTCCAAATAAGCCTTCCAACTCTAACTTTACTCTTTATTTAACCATACATTTTTTTTATTATTCTTTTCACTTTGTTCTTCATCCACCATTGTTCTTTGTTCATTTTGAACAAAAGCTTCCTCCTTCTTTGTTTTTCATCCACCATTGTTCTTCATCTACCATTTTCTCTTATTAACAAACGTTTTCGTAACTTTTTCAACTAAGATTGAAGTTAGGGTTTCCAATTTTCTCAAATTTCAGCTTGATTTTCCCCCCAATTCGACAGATTGATTTTTTTTGTTATTAGGGTTAGTAATGTCTAACGTAAAATTGAATAAGCTATGCATGAAAGAATCAGACCCGATGCTCAAAACCATAGTAAGATGCAAACATGGAAGTTTGTTGCATATGCAAACTTCTTGGTCGAAGTCGAATCCCGGTAGACGATTTTGGTCATGCCCCTACTATGGTGTATGTTACTTTTCTTCAGTTATTTGGTTTTGTTTAACTGATGTGAATGTTAATAACGTAATATATTGTTTTTATTTTTTCAGTCGAACAATTGTAATTTTTTTCGATGGAGAGATAGAGAAGAAATCGATCCAAGATACCAATTAATCCTCCCAAAATTGGTGAACAAAATCAAAAGAGTTGGAAGATGAAGTTTGAAAGAGTCAAATTCAAATCAATGAGCAACAAGTTCTGATTGATAATTTGACAGGAGTGAAGAGGTTCAAACGAATAAATTTGAAATGGTGTACGTTTGATTGGAAGGTCATTTTATGTATTTTGGTTTGTGTTGCAGCCTTGTTCATGAACAACCTATTTCAAAGTACGGTTTATTCAAGTATTGACCTAATTGAATTGTCATAATGTATGTGAGTAGTTAGTAGTGAAAGGAGTTGAAACTTTATTTTGATTGTCATATGTATTATGAGAAATTTTGTATATCAATATCATTAATCTTTTCGATTGTAAAACATGTCTTTATTAGACATAACACTATTTTTAAGAGTGTCTATAGTAATGTCTATACTATAACAAAGAAGGATAAGCATAAAACAATTTGTAAGAGAAACGGTCTTTAATAGACATAATCGATTGTAAAACAGGCCTCACACAATTTCAAATTACTATAAAAGATCAAAACAAAAACATAATATGATGTTCAATACTAGTACATCATCATTCAAAATGGGAAATGTTTTCATGCCTACTTAAAACAGTACTGCAATATCATTACTTCGTAGATTGGATTGGTTAAACTACTTTCTCTTGATTTTCTCTGTTCCTCTCTCATTTGTTGAAGTTTTCTTGTTGTGATTGCTATTTTTCCATTCCATTTCAACTTGGGTGCAGTACTTGGTTTGTAACCAATATCACCAGTAACATCAGTAGATTTTGTCACCTTTGCTGAACCAGTAGAGAAGATCCTAAAAATTGACATCCCAGGTTGTATTCAAAGTATGAAATAATACTGACTGAATTTGTAGTTAAACATTAAAAAATAGTATAACTGAATCAATAAAAAACACTTACATTAAGAGTTTTGAATCCATCTTCAGCTTGAAACACACCCATTTCAATGACTGCTTGCCTTTTGTATGAGGTTGTGTTTCCCCGACCCCTTTCTCTTTCTTTGTTACTATTATCAGGCGATAGACATGTAGGAGGTGCACTAGGTGCTGCGGGTGGTCTTCCTCTTGCACTCTTTGCATGTGTTGCAGATGCATTAAGTGCACTAGGTGTGGCAGGTGGTCTTTCTCTTGCACCTTTTGTAGGTGCTGTAGATGCACTAGGTCCTGGAGATGCATTAGGTGCAGAAGGTGGCCTTCCTCTTGACCTCTTTGCAGGTCATGGAGATGCACTAGGTGCTGCAGCATATGATTTTCCTCTTGACTTCTTTGCAGGTCCTGGAGATGCACTAGTTCTGCATGTGGTCTTCCTCTTGACCTCTTTGTATAATGTTCAGCTTCTTTTTGTGCTTTCTATATACATATAGTTAAAATAAATGTAATTATTACATATGAGATTCATATCACATACCAAATTAAAGTTAAAGATTTTATCTTTGGTCTGCCTAAACCTGAAGTTTTGCACTTTCCCTTGCCTATATTTAATGGTTCTTCCCTTGTTGATGACTCAACCCTTTGTGGACTTCCTCTCTTGTTGTGGACTCTAAAATTACAGTTACAACATGTCATGGCAAGTTCAGTTCTAGGTAGCTTTCCAGATTTTTTACTTTCACCACCTTCCTTCTTTCTAAGTTTACCTGGCCTGCCAAGCATTTTTATTTCAGGTGGTGCAACTGTGGGGTTAGTAGATTCAGGCCACATCTCCATGTTTGTGACAGGTTGAAGGACATTGGCATAAGTGCTCAAGTAAGTTGCCTTACTATAACAGTTGTCAATGTAGTCAAGGGTTTCATCTTTCTTAAAGTAAATGGCAGTCACAACATGTGCAAATGGTATGCCTTTTAACTGTCATACCCTACAACTACAAATTCACCTATCAAGATCTACACTGTGTTAAAATGGTCCTTAGCTCACTTCAAACCCATCAACTCCATTAAATTCAATATTACAATTCTTTAACCTATCAATATTCTCTTGTAGTACCTTCAGACACATTGGAGAAAAATCACACATCCAAGTGTTTGTGAACTCTCTTAACTTGGCTATTCTGGTCATCATTTTTACTCTTATCTCTTCAAGCATAGTGATAATTGTCTCGTGTCTAGGTGTCAAGATATATGAATTAAATCACTCAAACAAATTGTTATCTACAGAATCACATTTTACTTGAGTATTAAAGTAAACCTTACACCAGAACTCTATGTTGTAGTACATAAGATCATCCATCGTTTTTTCTAGACCAAGCAATTTCATCTTTGCAATATTTTTTCTCAATTGAGATTCAAAGGTACTCTTTGCAATAGACCAAAACTGTTGTCTTCTTTGGAGACCTCTCCAGTCCTTAGCCCAGTTAGCTAAGATGTGTCTAGCACACATTCTATGTTCAGCAACAGGTAAAATATTTTGAATTGATCCTATTAATCTCTGTTATAGATCTAGATATGTTATAATAACAAATACATGAAAATTGATAAATACAGATACAAAAAAAATAATACATATACCTTCTGCATATCTGTAATCAGGTAAGATTTTCACCATCTCCTAGTCCTAGATCATCATTCAAAAGTTTGATAAACCATGTCCATGTCTCTTTTTTTCATATTCAACTACTGCTCAAGCAAGTGGCAGCATCTGGTTATTACCATCTTTGGCCACAACAACTAACAACTGTCCTCTACAAACCCCTTTAAGAAAACAACCATCTAAACCTATGAATTTTCTGCAATT
The DNA here is from genome assembly GCA_022817965.1 of Solanum lycopersicoides. Taxonomy (NCBI): domain Eukaryota; kingdom Viridiplantae; phylum Streptophyta; class Magnoliopsida; order Solanales; family Solanaceae; genus Solanum; species Solanum lycopersicoides. Next base: position 65,142,469 of record CM040619.1, read on the forward strand.
TTCGAATGCCTTCTTCAATGGATCAAAACATATGTAAAAGCTCTGAAATACTGGTCTACCAAGAGCATCAAGTTCACCAAGTTTAACAACACAAGTGCTCCCTAGATTGGTCCTCAACAGTTCATCTTTATAGTCAAGAATTTTCCCAAATTCCACAACATGATCACCCATGATCTCTTTCAACACTTTAGCTCTTGCCCTCCTAACAGTAGTCTTGCCAACATGAATTTTAAATTTTTTTCTTATCAATTCTTGCAACTTGAAAACTCTTATATTTGGCTGTTCATTAGTCCTCTTCTAAAGTGGGTAGCTATGAATTTTGCATTACACAAATAGTTTCTAGTTGTGCTATTACAATTATGCTTTGGATTGTAAGTCTTTATCATGAAATCATTTGTTGTTTTTCAAGACATGCAAACAAAAGCCATGGACAATCTTTCTTGCACCTACATCTAATTCTTTTTGGCTCATTCACACACTTCTCTATTTGAACTCTCTTTTGGATAACATATTTACTTACTGCTCTTCTAAATTCATTCACATCTGCAAAGACCATATCCAACTGCCATACAACTTTCTTGGCAGTAGGATCATGTATAATTTTCTGATTATTTGGCCTCCTTCTTCTTGGTAAATTTACTCTTCAGATTCAACACATTCATCACTAAATTCACCTTCATCTATTTCAAAACTTCCATCATCAGAACTTGCAAAATAAGGCTCATCACCTCCTAATCTTCCTTCAACACTTACTTTACCTGTTTGAGTTTCATCAAAACCTAATTCTAGTCCAGCTTTACCTATTGGTACCTCTTCAGTATCAGTTGGTACTCTCTCTTTTCTCTTTCTTCTTTGAAAAAATTTATTTTCAGCCCGCAACTCCCTAACCTCTTCATGTACATTACTACCATAGTCCTCCTCCTCATCTCCCACCAATTCACGTTTAGACTCAGAACTATCTTCTGTTGAGTAATCATAACCCTCTTCTTCTAAGAAATCAGATTCAACAGGGCCTAAAATGAGACCATCAACATCTTCAGTGACAGCCTCAGTAGTGGAATGAGATCTAGGAGGAGCAGTTGTAATGGGAGGATTTGTAGTGGAATGAGTGGCAGTGAAAGGAGATTTAGGAACAACAGTTGTAGTGGGAGGAGTTGGGGTAGAAGCAGATCCAGTAGCAGCAGTAAAAAGAGTTGGGGTAGATTGAGATCTAGTATCAAAGGGAGTAAAGGGGTCTTCACCTACCCACCTTGGCCATTTACTTTATTAAAAGCTGAACCAGATTCCTCCATATCCCCATACGGACATTTCCTAATAGAATAGGGGTGGGGTCCACAACTGCATCATCAATCAAGTGCTTTACATATACCTCCACAATATCTCCATCTTTCAAAGAACAACTTAACTCTAAAATATCCATATCATTATGAATATCTTTCAAAATGCCATTGTTAGGAAGTTTGATACTAAATGTGCAAGTTGTTGTGTATTCCAATTCTTTTATGTACCCTCTTAATTCAAAGTAGGACAGTCTATCCACATCAAAATCGAAAAACTCCGTGACTCGCCCATCACTGTAAACTAGTTGTTCACTACTCAAATCTAAGATTCCACCATGATATCATCTTAATGTAACCAAAGTAAATCCACTCATCTCTTACCTAAACAAGGTAACACTAGTAAGAAAATGAGAAACTATGTTTTTTAAGCTCACGAAAACAAGTAAATAATTATTTAGTTGCTTAAAAATTTCATAGGCGGCAGAACTAGGGAAAAAAGAAAAAGAAAGAAAATACCTAATCGAACACTATTAATCAAACACTAATAAACAAAACCCCTAATACTACGACACACATATCAAAATGGCATTTGAATGTCCAGTTCAACAAAACCCTAATAAACATTAAAATACACTACCATCAAAACTAAAATCAAATATCAAGATAACATTCAGTTAGTAAAGAATAACCCTAATAAACATTAAAAGGTCCAAATAAACTACATAATATAGCACACCAGTCAAAATAACATTTGAATACGCAGTAAAAATAAAACTTTAATCAAAACCATCAAAATAGTATTCAACTAGTAAAGATCTAACCTTTTTCTCAGAAGAAATCGTAAGAAAGCTTTCTGATTCAATAATGACTACTCAACGCGACTGGAAAATAAAGAAGAAAGAAGAAAATGATTTTAGTTTTGTTTTGGAGGGAAAGAAGAAAGAAGAGTCAAAATATAAAGGTAAAGATGTCACATGTGTCAATTTTTAAGTCTTGTAAATTTGTGGTCCACGATTATACTCATGTACAATGCGTGTATACAAACATTTTTTATAAATCTTGTATGTATGACCACGTCAGCGTCTGAGGGTAATATATATAAAAAATGTTAGGGGAGTAATAGGACCCCCGCAAAGGTTAAGTGTTTTGTTGAAAATATGGATAAAGTTTGAGGGGGCTTTTGACCCTTTTCTCAACTAACCTTCTTAATAGTAAGAATATGTTTTATTTTGTCTAAACGTCGATAAAAAGATTTAAATCATACATGACAATACTAATTTGATTGTATATTATAACATGTCAAACTAAATATTATACAAGTTGAAATATGCAACTGATTTATATATAACTAATTTTTATATGGGCAAATTTTATGTATAGCAAATATAAAATTCTTAATTTTAAGCTATAGCAGACTTTTCAAAATTGCATTCCTTAGCAAAATTTTAGTTGGCTACAAATGTATTTTTCTGTATAATCGTTGGATGCCATTTATATATTTTAATTGTTTTAAAAAAAAGGTGGTATATTCCGTTAGAATACAAACACAAAAACAGATACTAAGATATATTATACATTTATACAACCACAATTGTATAAGGAGGCATTATAAGAGATGAATCAACACAAACACAAATTCTACATTTATACAACCACAATTGTATAAGCACAAAAATGAATACTAAGATAGATTACATTTATACTCCCACAATTGTACAAGGAGGCAATATAAGGGATGAATCAACACAAACACAAAAACAGATAGTAAGATAGGTTATACATTTATACAAGCACAATTATATAAGCACATAAATATATACTAAGATATATTATACAGATATAGAATCACAATTGTATAAGCATGCAACATAAGAGATGAATTAATAGAAACACAAAAATAGATACTAAGATAGATTATACATTTATACAACCACAATTGTACAAGTCATGAATCAACACAAACACAAAAACTAATACTAAGAGATAATACATTTATACAACCACAATTGTATAAGCAGAAAGTATAAGACATGAATCAACACAAAAAATATAAATATAATATAAAATCAAAATATATACATGGACAATAATTATACAGATATGATGCTCGAATGACCCAGAACCAATAACTTTATTTTTATCACTGTGTTGTATAAACGTCAGTTTTATCTTTCCCTTTCTTACTTGACCCAGCAACAACATCGACATGATCTTTCACACCACCAGCCACAAATCTAGTTGGGTCATTCCACAATTTGGATTTGATCTCTTGCATGGTATTCATTTTGGACATTGAACTTGAAATCTCCCCAAAATTTTGAGCCAGACCCAAGAAACGATGGGTGTTCAACATTTTTTTCAACAGGCAGTAGTATACCTCTTATAAATTTTTTCGATGAAGATTGGACATTCATTCTTTGAACCAAAAATCTGTATAAATTATGAAGTGAAGTGAAAAAGTAATTTGAAAAAAAATAACAAAAAATTGATAAAATGAGATGAGTTTTTGGCAGTATCTGAAATTTTTGAAGTACTTTTGAAAACGACGAGGACGTGCTTAAAAAAGTTTAAAATTTGAAATTGAATTTGTGGAGAATATTAAGGAGAAATTGAAGAAAAGGAAAAGAGATTGTATATATGACGGGAAAAGAGAAAACAAACCGTTTTATTTTTATGCAAATATTTTATAAAATCAGTGGACCCTAATATAGCAAAGTGACAGATATTTTGCTTATTAAAGGGAATAACTTAAATGAAAATTAATACATTTAATTATATTTATTAATTTGTCATTCTGTACAATTATATCTTTTTACATTAATCTGTATATAACTTACTTCTAACTCAAATAGCACCTAAATTATATTTAAATTTATTTATTATTTTGTATGGAATAAACTGTATAAAAATTATTACACATAATAGCGATAAAAAGATTAGGTTATTGAAGAATAAAATGGTGTGAGAACGAGTTTGTATAATAGTAATCTCCTCAAGGCCAATTTAACAAAAAATTGAGAAATAATAAACATAATAGACATAAATAAAGTTTTATAGCTATAGTTTCGTTAATTGCGCTTCATAACTATAATTTTGTTTGAGCTGGTTGTATATTTGTGGCCTTGTATATTTCATGTGCAAAAATATAAATATGATAAGTATATACAAATTCTATATTTATTCATTTAAGAATTATTCAGAGCTCGTTTATATATTTCGATTGCTAATATATAAACATGATAATTTATTATAAATATTTTATAAATCATATACAAATAGCTCGAGTAAGCATATACAAACTTCTTAATTTTATAATAAGAAATCAAATTATACAAACTCTAGACCTATACAAATTAGAAAGATTGGACGAAACAATAGTTGTAAATTAAAATTTCCTAAACAATAGCCACAACATTTAATGCGATTTAAATCCTTGCATTTTACACCATCTTCCAAAATTTGTTATCATTTAATAAATATGAATATATACAATTATAATGTATTTAATTATAATGTATTTATTGATTTGATCTAAACATTTAGAAAAATAAAATTTTACCATGGTTAATTGGACTAACTTGGTCGTTCCATCAAATACCATACCTCATTGTTCTTCCATCGTTGGTCACCTCCGGATTCCGGTGACACCCAGTTTAATTTCCATCTGGGTCTGTACAATAATACACTCCTATATACGCGCACGCGCCGCTGTACTATAGTAGGAAATATACACGCGTTTACGGCTGCTATAAGTCAGAGCAAAATTGAGAATCTGAAGTTGTTGCTCTATTGTTTTGTATCGAGAATCAGACGATGTCGAAATCATTGCCCTATTCAATGAAAGATGTGCACTACGATAACGCCAAGTTCCGACAGCGATCCGTATCTCAGGTCAGCTAGCTCCTTTGAATCTTGTTTTTAATTATTTTTTTTTTAATTTCGATCTATGATTAGAATAAGATTAGTTTAGAAGTGCGCTGATTAGTTTTCTTCATAGAACATCTTGGAAATGACCTGATTTGTCTGTTTGCGTAGTTTGAGAGGAGGAAAAGGGGGATTTTTGATTATGAAAGGTCGTTTTGCTAACTGAAAGATATGATCACGTAACTTTTTTTTGTATGTTTTCTCTGATGTGAACTGAAGTATGCCCCTGGTGAAATTGTGGCTAAAATGGGAAATAATGTTCATAAGCCACTCAGTTTAAAAAAGTAAGAGCCAGTTCGGAATACGGGAAATAAAGATAAAATATATGCAAGTTAAACATGGTTGTTCTTAAACTTGATTTGGTATATAGCTAGCATAAAAAGATCTTGATTTGAATACTAGATTGTCTAATTTTTGAAGGAGTCTTAAGTGAGCTGTTGAGCTAAGTAGTATACTATTTCTTTATATTAATGTACCACTTTCCTTTTTGAGCTGAGTTCTCTTTTAAAGCATTTTAACCATCGTCAATCTCATTCTGCAAGTTTTCGTCATGTCCCTCCTTTTGTGGCTTTGGCGGTGGGGTTTGGGGGAACGATTTTAGTATTTGGATTTGGTATGCAGTTTGTTACATGAAAGGGTTCTGCAACAGTGTTGTGCATAATTAACAAGATTTATGTTGTGCATCTTTGTATCCAGACACCTTTAAAAACGTTGTTTGTCTCAGCCTATTAAGGCTACATAAGAAAAAGAGATAGCTAACTTTGGTTGAAGGTGGTGATAACTATATTTTAATTTCTATCAAATATAAGATTTGGACTTCATTGCCATGGGATATATAAGATGTCACTGCTAACATATTTGAGAGAACTAAATTAAAAACCAATTTGAGTAGCTATGGATAAGACCATTGTTGTCTTTTACTAAACGTTCCTTTCTTCTCAACCCCAAAGATCTATCGGTGAATCTCTACCCTAAGGAGACATGATTCCCTTTGGTTACTGGTGGAAAGCTAGAGTTTGGCTAATGATTAGTGTATCATTCATTTCTTGTGCTTATTGATGGTGAACTCGATCAATTTTAAGACCTTGATCAGACCTGGATGAATTTGTGATTTGATTGTAAAACTCTGATATTTAGAGAACAGATGCACAATACTAAAAAGAATTATATAACTCCAAAAAAATACATCAAAAGAAGGTACTTCTGTTTGACTCTTGGTAAAGGATATGTGAAAACCGTTATTCAAAAGAGGTTTTACCTTTTCATAAAAAAACAATTGTACAAAAGAGGGAATGGGTTATCAATATACAGAATTTTCCTGGGAAGAGATCTTAATGTTTTATTCAGCTATCAGTCTTTTTCTAAATACTTCCCCCTGTGTCTTCTCTTTTTTAATATGTATTCTCCATATTCTTTAGATGTTTATTGGATGAATTTGTTACACTCACTACCCTTGGTAGTTTTCAAGCAATAGCCTAGTTCACTGATAGTGTTTGGTTATACATTCATTAATCATCTACTTTACTCCTTATAATAACCTTGAGTAATGGAATTGGGTTTGAAAGAGTTATCCAGTTTAATTTCCTTCAGAGCTTAGTTGATAATCTAGGACATGATCAAAAGAAAGGAGGAAGTTGGAAATCTCGACTGGAAAGAGTCGTAATTGCTCACAGCTTTGGGTAGCGATTTGCTTACAACAGCATTAACCCCTTTAATGTGGTCCGATTTGACTGTTCTAAAGAGTGTGAAAAAGTATTTCATTCACATATTGAGTTGTTCCTTTCTAATTAAGTCTGCTACCATATATCTGAAGTTCATGATTCATGCCATGTAATAAGCGTCATAAATAAAGATGAAATAGGAAAAATATAAAAAAAATTGTTATATAAAAAGTGTCAGTTTATCATTCACATTTGAATTTCAAATAAATTGGAGTTCTGAATATTAGCTTAAGGATTCGATATGATGGCAGACAGTTAAATATTCTTGAATATTTCAAATGGAAATTGCACCTCATAAATTAGAAAGAGAGCAGTTCTCCATTTTCTCTCACATTATTGTCAATTCTGGCATTTCTTATATCATGAATTCGAGTAGCTTGGATTTTTTCATAGTGGTACGGAATTCTTTGATGGAGTCGGAATAATATATTTGGTGCCTTACAAAAAATTTCTTTTCTTCTTGGTGTGGGCGGTGTTGGGAATATCATTACCAATGTTGGGGGTCCCAGAATCAGAATTGCGGCGCACCAAATGCTAAGCACTAGGCGTGAGGTGGGGTGTTAAAGAATGACAAAAGTTCCACATTGGTGGTTAATGAGATGGGTGTACTCTTTATAAGACTTAGGCAGTCCTCCTCCCTTTGAGCTAGCTTTTGAGGTGTGAGTTAGACCTAACTTAACGGGCGGCAACCTTTATATTGTGTACTTATGGTGCATCTCAACTACTGAAGCCATACATCTAGTAAGGAGATTGACGGAGAAGTATAGGGGGTCGAAGAGGGAACATATGATGTTTGATGACCTAGAAAAAGCTTTCGACAAAGTGGGTATTTGGATTGACTATTTTAAGTAGCTTTTGACTTTTAAACTCTTTTGTTTGTTTGTTTTGGAAGTGTTTGAAAAACACAAAAAGTGCTTTTAAGCATTTTTTTTAGGCTGAAAAAGAACAAAAAGAAGAGTCAAAAGCCAAAAATTGGGTGTTCCCAACTTATTGCTTTTAGCTTTTAACTTATATGCCACTTTAAAAAAGTCAATTCGCACACCCCCAAAGTCCTTTGGAGGGTTCTATGGAGTCGTTTGCAGGCTAGACGTGTACTTATAGCTCACATTAGGGCGATTAAGGACAGATCCAATGGATCCAAGACCCGAGTGAGGACAGTGGGCTGAGACTCGGAGCACAACAGTATTTACCCACAATGTAATGAGCCTGACTTGTGACATTAATGACTTCAGGAACCAAATTATGTTGAATTTGCTATTTTACCTTTACTTAAATAATTTGTTTTTGTAGCACCTAAATGGCCATATATGCGGGGTTCTGCATATAGCTTGCATATTAGAAGTGTGCTTTATCTCTGACTATCTTCCCTAGTACCAGTAATGCACATATAAATTCTTGCTTTTAAATTTGAGATCGCTCCCGAGATCATTTTCATTCCTTGAAAGGTCTTAGTATTTCTGCGGCAGAATTTTGTAATTTCTCTTGTATGCTGAGATTTTATAGTTCTGCTTATGTTTTCAGGTAGTTTCTCAGGTTTTATTAACCAGTAATGGGAAACGTGATTATTTGAAATGTAGCACTGGGAAACTTCTATTGTTACTGATGCTTGGTGGTTTAGCATATCTAGTACTGACTAATAAAAGTGCTGTCCATCACGTATCTGATGGTATAGCAAAAAATGATGGATCAAAGGAAGGAGAAGATCTCATGACTCATGGAAGTGGCAAATTCAGGAGATTTTGGAGAAAACCACCTAGACTTCCACCCCGGTTATCTCCTGATGAAATAATTAGTAGGAATAGATCTATTCAAGAGTCCATGAAAAGAGAGGAGCCAGAATGGGTGGCAAGACAACAGAAGGTGAAAGATGCATTTATCCATGCCTGGTCTGGATACAAAGCCCATGCCATGGGTTATGATGAACTTATGCCCTTGAGCCATAGAGGGGTTAATGGTTTAGGAGGTTTGGGAGCTACAATTATTGACGCTTTAGACACGGCTTTGATTATGGGAGCTGATGAAGTCGTTCATGAAGCAGGCTCGTGGATTGAGAAACATCTTCCTGAGAGGATTGAAAAGAAAGGCCAAGTAAATCTCTTTGAAACTACAATACGACTTCTAGGTGGTCTTTTGAGTGCTTATCACTTAAGTGGTGGAAATGAAGGGAGAATTCCAGAACAGAAAGGGCCTAATCCATCTATTTACCTGGAAAATGCTAAGAACTTGGCTGATCGCCTACTTACTGCTTTTACAGCAAGTCCATCCGATATTCCATACAGTGATGTAGTCCTGAGTGAAAAGTCTGCACATCCTGCCCCTGGTGGTCTGAGTAGCACTGCGGAAGTTGCAACTGTACAGCTTGAATTTAATTATCTTAGTTATTTAACAGGTGATCCAAAGTATAGCACAGAAGCCATGAAGGTTCTACAACATATAAAGACTTTGCCAAAGGTGGAGGGACTGGTCCCTATATACATTAGGTAAGTAACTAAGGTCGTATTTTCCTATGCTAGCTTGTGTAGGCAGATGCTTGCCCTCAGAATATCTGAAAAGTAATAATATCATGTTCTGCAATAATTCCAGTATCTTGAAATGCGTCTTCTTGACCGGTTATTTTTGTTTAGGGAGCTAGATATATTGCAACTTCTAATAATGTAGGGCATTCAATGCAACGGTAACATAACCATATGATTTTAAAAAAGGCTTCTTTATGTTCTGCCTGTTTCTTTATTTTATTGCTAAAGTAAATATAGCTTTCCTGACAAAAGTAACTGTTTAAGAACATCTTATGATGAAGATGGTTTACAGTTCACTTGATATCTATAGAACCAATTAACTTCTCCTACTATTCAACATGCAAGAAAACCAGAACAGTATTTTCTACATCTAGTTGTATATGTATTGCTGGTTACTGTTCTGTCTCCTGATTCTAAATTCCTACTTACAGTTACACTGAATTAATTTGTTCCATTGCCAATTCCTTCTTCACTGTCTATCATGTTAGAAAAATGCTTTTGTGCTTACTTCCAGAAATCCTGCATAGAATTTGCAACATATGTTTCAAAATTGAAACAGAAATCTTTCTTGCCAAGGATCCTTAAATGTCTTCACTATTTGTTCATGATTTCCAAGTTATCTAGTCGTAAATGAAGTCTGAACCTAAATTTCACTTTCCTCTCCACAACCAGAACATATGGGCATCCTTATCAGTACATTTAATTCTTGTTGTAGAACCTTAGTAGATGTCTACATTAGGATAGAATTAACCGGTACTTGTACAGGTGTAAGGTAGTAGATACCCAGGTGGATTAATTGAGTTGCATGTAAGCTGGCTCAGACACCATTACTACCAAAGAAAGAAAGAGCATGTCTGCAATAAGCGAGTACCTTTATTAGTACATATATATATATATATTCATGCTTCCTTAACATATGAAAGACTAGCATTTAGTTGTGGTAAGGATCTCTGAATGGGTCGAGGTGAAAATATCTTGTTCACTTGCTTCAGCATATGCTTTGACCGCCACATCTTTCTTCCCATGTTCTCAGCCACTTCAAGTGATATTTCACCATTTCTTGTGCCATGTAAGTATCTCAGCAAAAGCTGGAATTTAACCGTGCAGTTACATGTTTAAGAATGGGTGGTTTTTATATTTATTTATTCTTACTTGTCTACTGTTGGATTAAGAAAATAAGAAAATACAGAACTGTTATACCCGTTGACTTATCATTTGTGCTTATGATGATATCAGCCCTCAATCCGGACAGTTTAGCGGAGACAATATTAGACTTGGATCTCGTGGTGATAGCTATTATGAGTATCTTATCAAAGTCTGGCTTCAGCAGAAAGGAACTAACTTTTCATACTTGTACGATATGTATGTCGAAGCAATTAAAGGTGTCAGGCACCTTCTTGTTCGCAAATCTGTTCCAAATGGCTTGGTCTTTGTGGGAGAATTGCCATATGGGCAAGAAGGTGGTTTCAGTCCAAAGATGGATCACCTGGTATGCCATTTCTGTTATTATTCTTTTTCAAATATACTTCAGCATTGTAAAGTGAAAAGGTCAAAATGGAACTAACAAGGAATCAGCTGCACGATGCCACAATTAGCCGCAGTATTCTATTTTTTACTTTGGAAAAATAATTAATCTTCTTAAGCAACATGGAAATCCTTTCCTTGATATGTTAAGCCAATTCTCTATTATAAATTTCTTATGCTGAGAGAACATTTTTTTCTTTTCTTTTTTCCAAATTCTTCATTCCTTTTGCTCACTCAAAGAGTTCATTAACAAACTAAAAATTACTGGCCATAACTTTCATTTTCATCTTCTGAGTGCATTGATTTATGATGGATTACAAGTTGCAGGTATCATATAGCTTTACCTCTCTAGCTAGGGTATACATTTTAGTAATGTGCTTTTTATTGAAGTATATATTCTTGAATCTTAATTAAAGAAATTAGTCTTCTCTTGCCTCTTTCTTTTCTATTCACAATGAAACTTGTTTTCCCAAATGTATGAAAGCCGTATTTAGATGTTGATGTCTGCTCTTATAAGTTTGATATCATTTGACATCAACCGCAGGTGTGTTTCCTTCCTGGTACCCTGGCCCTTGGCGCTACAAAGGGGTTGACAAAGGAAAGAGCTATGAGAGAGAACTTGCTCACTTTTGAAGATATGGAAAACCTAAAGCTTGCTGAAGATCTGGCTAAGACTTGCGTGGAAATATACTCAGTAACCTCTACTGGCCTTGCTCCAGAAATAGCTTATTTCAATATTGAGGTGAGTTGAAACATTTTTATTTCCTTCATCACTTTGGCAACTATCATATTATGTATGGTGGTGTTTTCAGTTTTCCTTTGTCGATCTTTTTTCTTTTCTTTTCTGAGTAAGGTGAGTTTGTGAAAGTTAAAAGAATCCTGTTGCATATTTTGAACTTCTGATCTGTGTTTTAACTCTTTTATGTCTAGATGTAACACGGAAATCAGTTGTAAAAGCTGTAAGAATTAGGGCCCTTTGCATTGGCTTGATAAAAGTAGCTTCTAAGAGGGTGTTTGGATTGGCTTAAAAGTTGGTCAAACCTACTTTTGAGTCGGTTTTTGACTTTTGGAAGTGTTTGGCAAATATAAAAAAGTAATTTAAAATAAGCCAAAATTGAGTTAAAATAAGTTGGGAAGGGTTTGACAAGGTAAAAAATGACTTAAGTAGGTCTCCCCCTACTTTTTATTTTTTGACTTAAAAGTCATTCAGGATCACTTTTTATTTTTGACGTAAAAGCTACTTTTATTAAGCCAATCCAAAGGGGCTCTAAGTCAAAAATAAAAAGTCAAACTGAAATGAATAAACAAATCTGGAAAACAATCAGAGTGAAAATGTGCCTATCATGACTTGAACAATCTAATTTCATCGTTAGTGAGACGCAAGATAAATTAATGATAGTGTTGTATGTCTACCCTGACTTGAAGTACTATTGTGACATAATTGGAAAGATTATTGCATCATAAATGTTTTTCTGTTATCTTGTTTTCTTCGAGCAGGGAAATTCTGAAGGTGGTCCTGGTGGTGGGAACAAAAGTTCAAAATATTTGAATGACATAATCATAAAGCCTGCTGATCGTCACAATCTTTTGCGCCCTGAAACCGTTGAATCATTGTTTTATCTGTATCGCATTACAGGCGATTCAAAGTATGTTCTTATTTTAAAGTTGATCTGTGAACTTTGCTTATGTGCATTTGCTTTATGGGCTTGAACAACTAAGTTTGTTGACTTGGTGGACTCTTCTTCAGGTATCGTGAATGGGGCTGGCAAATTTTTGAGGCATTTGAGAAGTACACTAAGATTGATTCTGGAGGTTACACTTCTCTTGACGATGTTACTGTTATTCCTCCACAAAGAAGAGACAAGATGGAGACTTTTTTCTTGGGTGAAACACTCAAATACATCTACTTGCTGTTCGGTAATAGCACCACGATCCCTTTGGATGAGTATGTATTCAACACAGAAGCTCATCCTATTCCAATAATTCCTAGAAGTGTATGATAGATACTTTGCTTGCAAGAAGAAATATTTTTTTCAGTATTAGCGGAGATTCAGATGACCCAAGAGAACATGTTTCAGCAATCTCAGATGGCATTTAAATTCGTTTAAGTCGGTTCATTAGGTTGCAAGTGACCTCATGGAAGCTTATTCACAAATGTTCATTTAGATGAAGCTCCCTGAAATTTCAATCTGAAACTTCTACTCGAGTGATATTTGAGGCAGGGAATTCTCGATGAACGTCTTGTTTGTGTAGTGCATACAGAGATAATTACAATTTTTATAAAGTCTTAAAGGCTTAAAGCTCTATGTTATTCAGGGAAAGAACAGGATAGTAATCCTTCTGTAGTAAGTTGGAACTTATTCTTGTAATTGATGTATTACATTTGCAGCTTTGATTTCTCCCTTTGGAGATACAAAGATTGAATCATTTAGCCTAACATTTACACAATGAGATCAATATACAATTGCTTTGAACCTCTTCTCTACACTTCTGATCATTTTCCTTCGCGATCAATTATGATTATATCCTATGCTCAAGCTTTTGTGTTAGAGGAAAAACAAATGGTCGCCATCTCTAATGACATCAATGTCATCTATTTCAGCATCCTCTGCATTTACAGCTCTCTTGAAATCGCAGCCTCCAAATCTTTGACCTGCAGTGGGAGAAAATTGCAGAGTGAGAAAGCTTGATCGCGTTCTTTCAATTTTCACAAAATCAAAAGGTAAATTACCTGCTACTCTGAATAGCTCTTCTAGTGAATCAGGTAGAATGATTAGTTTCCCAAACTGGTAATGCAATGATTCTTTTTTTATGTGAATGGTGATTCTCTTGTTATGGTGGGTAGATTTTGTCCCTTGAGAGCCACTTGAACTGGTACTACATGTGGGTCTTTTAAGGCAAGAGTTGGAACAACAGGGGACCTCAGGCTTCAGTTGACAGCTCTTTGTTCCCTCATCTGGTCCAATGAGCTCCACTTTATGCTCACTTAACTCACTCTTATTTTCAAGATTTATTGATAAATCATTCATGGTTTTGTTTACTTCTTGTCCATCATCTTTCTCATGCTTCTTAACTCTAGCTTCCAAATTATTGATATCTATGCTAGTAAGTGTGATATCATCATGCCTTTTGATTTCTGGTCCTGCATTTGTTTGGTGGTCCACATAACCAAAACCTCCAAATCCCTGAAGTTTCTGATTAACAAAAAGAATCGATTTATCAATTTCTCTTTTTTCCCTAAGCAATAACAATAGTGGATAATTTACCAGTACAAAATCTGGTTTACTTACCATCAAAAGATTGTTCATAATTATCCGTTCATCTTCTGGATTTGCTCGAAGAATGTTCATCAATGATGTCCTGTTTAGCCTTAGAATCTGAGAAATCTCGGTTGTTCGAACAGCAAATGGCTGTGGTCTCCCACATAAAACACCTACTTCTCCAAATATTTCTCCTGCAACAGCTTTTCCAATTATCTGTTTGGGAACATGATTGAGAAGACAGATTTAGTTATATATCCTAAAGTTTGACACTTAATACTAAGTGTTACTATGTAGTAATATACATACTTGCTCTAGCCCTTCAATCTGTGCTATAAATTCCTGCAACAATAACATATAACATACTGATTAACAACATGAAAAACACAGTTTTAATGAATACACAATGTATGAACTAACTTACCACTGCTCCTGAAACTATTATATACAGATCAGTTGGTGCCTCATTCTGCAAAATCACGTCTTGCTTCGGAGGGAAGTATTCAGCTTCCATTTCAGGAACCTTAGAAAATAAAGTATGACACTGTTAAAACCAATGCAAGAGTGATCGAGTGAGCAAAAGAGACGGGAAAGGAAAGGGAGAGAATTACCAGTTGGAAAAGGAGGTTCCGCGAAACACCTTGGAACAAATGAACATTTTGAACTATAGGAAAAAACAGATGGTGTGCAATGCTTGTTCTGATAGCTTTAGGCAGGCCATTAAGAGTCTCTTCTTGTTTCAATGTTTCTGTTTTGAACTTGAGACACATGTGAGACAAAACCTGATCTTGTACTCTTGGAGGCAACTGATTCCTTTTCGCGAATTCTTGAGCTGCTTTCACTGTCTCCCTCTACAAAAGAAACAAGACTTCACAGGTTTAATTTGATATCAAGATGAAGAACACGCGATATACGGAGAGAGAGAAGGAGGAAGAAGAAGAAGCATACAAAGTTTCTGGTGCGACTAGTCCAATGAACAACAAGGTTAGTCATGTTTCCAATTAAGTAAGATGTCAATCCCAAGTTGAATAACATGTAAAAGATATCAAATAGCATCTCTCTTGAGTTCTCAGCATGCAAGTCTCCATAACCCGTTGTGGTCAGCGTTACAATAGACCAATACAATGAAGTTATGTATCTGTCCCCTACACTTAGTTGTTTGAAATCTGGATATACAGCACCAATCCATGTCTTTTTCGAATCAGGATATCTATCAGCAATCATATAGTTAATGCATCCAGCACAGTGCACTGCAAACAATGTCACCTGAACTCCAAACAAACCACATGTTACTTGTCAAAAACATATTTAAAAAATCATCTTTTTTTAAAGCATTGATAGGACTTACTGATACGAGCTTTGTACATCGCGTCCAGAAGTAGTTGAACCGGATATCCTTCTCGAGTCTGAAGGAAAGCAAACCGGCTTATATATGTGAGTTTTTTTTAGCATTGATCAGAATTCATGATGTAGAAACCAAATACAGTGTGGTATTTTGGACCTTGCAAACAGGGCACTGACTCGTCTGAGACGCCATAATCTGAGCATGCTGAGCAATCTGAATCCAACTCCTCCGCTTTCTTTATGATCCGTGAAGACGAGTATCAATGATTGGAATGGTACAGTAGAACATACATCGAAAATGAACCATGTTGATAGATACCTGTTTACTCACATTTACATGTAATTAGAAATTTAGAAAATCTCATTCCCTCTGTTTATGCACATAAAGATTGAATCTTTAACTATACCTTATTGCTATTTTCGTAGGTTCATCAACAAGAAGATAAGACTCTGGATGAAGATACGCGATGAAGAAAGTAAGTAAAATGTCAATAGCAAAGAAGCAATCAACAATGTTGTCAACAATAAACAGAGTATCATCTTTCTTGTATGACAAGAATGCAACTTCAAACAGAGAAATCCATGCTGTGTAAATAACCATCACAACTAGAAACATCTCCCAACACCTGAAATCATACCCAATCATTAAGTTCAAAAGCGGAAAAAATAATTCGTCAATCAGTCAATCAGAGTCATTTATCTTACCTGTACCGTGGATTATAAGGCGAAATGATGAATCTTCGGAGTTTAGTAGCGTAGTTGATTCGAGCTCCAAGTGATGGGAGAAGATCACTAGAGAAGAAGCCACTATGTGTGGTTTCTGTATCCATTTGGAACTCGTCCACACAGAACCGTTGTAAACAGTTTTTAGCATAAGAAAATGACATTATTATATATTGCTTCTTCTTTTTTTCTTAATTTTTCGAGTTTCTTGGAAACGCGATGTGTAATATTTAAAAATACTTACTAGTTATTTTTTAGCGCGTTTATATATAGAGAGAGAGGATGTAGTTGAAGAAGTAGTTGGGGTGATACACGGGTCAAGTGTTTCTTTATTGTGATTCTTTTCAAAAAGCATTTAACTTTAAGAACGTGACATTGCTACTTCTTATGGTATCTTCACACGCGTGGGATCCGGAGAAGGTAGACCGTATGCAGACCTTGTTGTGGGGTTTGAAGACGGTAGATTGTGTGCAGACCTTGTTGTAGGGTCTGAAGAAGATAGATTGTGTGCAGACCTTATTGTGGGGTCCGGAGGAGGTAGTAGACTGTATGCAGAGACCTTATGTTACCTAGTGAAAATAGAGAGATTGTTTTCAAAAGCTCGAGTGAGCAAATACAAGTACAAAAGAGAAGAAAACATAGCGATATTAAACAACTGATGTGACGAGATATGAGTTATACGGTTGTTGAAGTGGCAGACATGATTTTCATGATAATAATTCAGGTGCAAAGGAAATTTTGTGAGAGAATTAAGAGAAAGAAAAATGGAAATAATGTTGTAAGATTTTTGGGGGGAAATGGTAATGGTGGTGGGATCTCCACCAAGATAGAAATTTTAAGAATATAAGCATTTTATTGTAAGGATGGAATTTGAGTGAAAAAACAGAGAGGTGTTTTTCATTTCATTTTCTAGAATTGGACCAACAAATCACAAATAGGATTTGGGGAACTATTTTGTGGAAAACACGTGGACCAATAAAGAAATCGAATTCCATGTGAGAAAACTTAAGTTTTTTTTTATAAGTAACAAAAAAAAAATCTTACTTCCTTTTTATCCTTTCCTTTTCAAATTTAAAGAATCAATTTTTCTAACCTTATGTTATTAATAAAGTAGGTGTTGGTACAATGTAAGTTTGATTTTGAAGTTGTGATCATGTCTTAGGGATACAATTGGAAATGACGTTGGAACTACGATATTCTTATTTATAATATACCTTTTCAATTTCGAATTCTCTATTGAAGTCGTTGACAGAATAATTAACAAAATTTGTAAAAAGTCGATAAAATCGTAGAATAATTTTATTTGAAAATTGAAATGATGTCCATGCCTAACAAATGTTGTTGTGTCTTCTCCATACATAAGGTTCCATGTGGTTGATGTTTAGAGTTCATTGAATCCCTTTTGTATACAAAGTCACAAATTGTATCATATATTACAAATTTTGTTTTAGTTAATGTTGGTATAGAATGCAAAACGATAGAGACGTGTGAAGGGTTGGTTCATGCAATAAATAACACTCCCACATGAATGAAATTTCTTAGAAAATGAGGTGTTTGTGTAGGTGGGTGAGATTAAATGGAAAAGGGTATAGTTTTTAAGTTTTATTTAATGATGATGATTAGGGGCGGAGTTAACAGGTAAGATTTAAGGAGTTTATCTTTGATTAAAAAATATACCAATTGTATATAATTAAAATTATCTTTACATATAGTAAATATTGAATAACCTTTGATTTCTTCGTGTATTTTAAAAAAAATTAAATTTTAAACTTTTTAATAAAATTTCTGATTCCACCTATATCATCATCATGATGAAAGGGAATATTAAGGAGGGAGGACCCCATTTAGTAGGGTTTAGGAGGGGAATTTTATCATGAAAATCACAATTTTGCCGACTTAATTTGCATTGTAGCAAAATTGAACTCCATTTACCAATAATCCGTGGTAAAGGGATAAGTAAATATTTATTCTTAATAAGAAAGCTCAGTTTGATTCTCATTGAATATAATCGTTTTAATTTAAAATCGTTTTATTTTTTAATGTAGAATTTTTTTATGTGAATTATTTTTTTAAAATAAATTAAATGGAAATAAAAGGTCATAATTTTTTATAACGCGTTATTAAAAAGTTAAATCGTAACCAAATGAATTTTTAAAATATTCTGGAATAATGTGGTCAAATCGATCAGCAATTGTGACATACAAATCGAAGTATCACACGTACTTACGGTTGCTTAATTATTAATCTAATGCTTTTAAGATAAGGTTCTAAAAGTTGGCGAGTCAAAGTAAAATTTTGTTAGTATAGAAAATTTTGTTTTTTATAAATTTACTCAAATTATCGATTTTAAATTTTGAATGTAAAAAAATAATTGCAATTAATATAAAATTAATCAATTTGTGAGGAATTCTAATAAGACAAGCCATCATTATATTCTCGAAAGAACTTGTACTAGAAACCACATTCAGTTTAAGAAAAACTTTTGGGTTAAAATCAGCAATAGATGTGATGTTGTGAACGAGACTATATTCTAATCTTAAATAGTGATTTTATGTTCGAATCTTAGGTATAAAAATAACCTTGTTAACGAGTTTAAATCTCGAATGGACTTCTATCTGACACGAATAAAGAATAGTAGGACATATTAAAGATAAGAAACTTAAAAAAAAAAACTTGTATTAATTAGTAGTATTATATTTTAGGCTAAGGAGCTATATTTCTCCTTTACGTGAAAGACACTGTCCATTGCACTTCTGTTTTCATTTTATTTTACGTTGGTATTTAACTTTTAGCTAGTAAAAAATAATTAAATTATATAATTATTTTGTTGCACATAATTTATACTTTTAGATTATAATATTTCATAGCTATTGTTTTGCTAGGTATAAATCCGACTATAAAGGACAAAATAAAAAATTAAGGCTGATTTTATATGAAGGAAAATATTTTAGAGAATTTTTTTTTTCTTAGAAAGCAAGTGAATTTCTTACTTATTTTTTAGTGTTTGATAAGTAAGCAAGAAAGTATCATTCTAAGAGAGCGTTATTAGCAAAATGCTATGAAAGCATGATGAGATTGAGAGTGGCAAGGGTGGGATCGGTCAAGGGGTCAGAGTTGAGGGAAGAGACGATAAACTTAAAATGCACCAACCAAATATAGGAAAAATTAAAAAACTCCTACGAAACATACTAAGACACCAACTCGTTTGAAAGGCAAAAATGCAAATAATTCTTTACATGACCTAATAGTAGCATCACAAGTGGTCCAAAACTTAAAAGAAGAATAAATGTGTAAACTGTAAAGTCTCTTCTTCTTGTGTAAAAATTAAAACAACAAACTAAAATATGTAAAGAATCTAGTCTCTTTTAACAAAGACCATAGAGTAAAATATAAAGGATATCCTCTATTTGTGGTCTAGTATATCCATATAGAAATTTACCTCTACCATACATAAACAAAAATTATTGTTTAATTTCATCCTCTTATATGGAACAAACAACTCCACCTTATAAATAAAAACAATGATATGGAAAGTGAAAAATAATTGACGCATTACAATAACTTAATTGTCGCTAAAAATATATTTTTAATGACATGTAGCATTTTTTTTAAATGCCTCCAAAGCTTATACTGACATTAAATTCAATATCAATCAACTAATATTAATAAAAAATTTATCACTCTTTATTAATATTTATTTATTATAAGTAAAAACTATTTTTAGTTGCAATGGGCATAATAAAAATAAAAAAGCAAAAGACCAATATGTAAATAGAAATTATATGTAAGAAAATAGATATACCAATTTTTTAATTATGATATTATGTAAAATTTATTAACTTTATAACAACCAATAATGGACACATGATATATATGCAGCATCGTTTTCGTGTAATCTCAAAATGTGATGTGTATAATTGTAAGAAATAAGTGAAATATTTTCAAAATTCACTCAGAAAGATAAGTGAAGTTATAAAAATAATGTCTAGTATTAATTGAAGCAAATAATAGTAAGTTACTTCACTTTCAACGTACAAATGAAGTGAGGGGTAACTTTTCTTCCTTTTTGATTAAAAAAAATAATCTATTTTTAATAGTATCAAATACCAAAAAGCAACTTTTCTTGAAAATAATATTATTATTATTTTTTCTCTAAGCTTATGCCAACGAAGTTGGATCTTAAATACAAAATAGTTTCGTATTGTCAATGTCAAGAGATATGAATAATAATAATCCTTGTCTTTTTCTTTTTATTTATATTTTTATATTTTTCAATCCGTTTTAACTTTGTTAGTAGTTTGCCTTTGACAAGACCAACAATATAAAAGTTAATCCTTTTGTTTCAATTTTTAATTTTTTTTTATATAATTTAAAATTAAATATGTGTTAAATATATTAATATATTTCTAAATTTTATAATATTAAATATATCAAGAAATTAATATTGAAAATTCACTTTAAAAAATATCACTCTTTAAAATCTGACCAAAAAAATATAGGTCAAACAAATGAAAGAAAATATTTTTGATATATCATTTGATTCAAATAAAATATTTTAAAGTGAAAATTGAAAAGGATCTTTTTAGATATAACTGCCACGTGCATCACATGTGAGAATTAGTGGGTGTAGGTTCCATGGAGTTTGGCTAAGTTTGGCCACATCCACTCCACTTGTTTCCTAAGTTACAATTTAATTAGCCCACTTGACACCATATCCATGATCCGAAAATTCGAGTCATAACAACATTTATTAAAAGCTATTAATAGATTAGTTAATTCGTATTTCGAAATGACAAATAACAAGTATAGTAGGCAAAAATCTCGAAGCAAAGAAAAAATAATTAATATAATAGAGAAATAACAACAGAAAAGAGAAAAGACATAAATATATACAAATATGATAGCTATATTAAAATTTGATTAAAATATAAATTCGTGACAAAAAATCAATCTCATATTAAAAAAAAAACTCCCTAACGAAGGCGACTTCTACACCTCCTTTAAATTGGATTGCTAAAGCCTAATTCCAAACAAAGCGTTTGGCATGTTACCTATGCAAATTTTATAAAGGGGCTCTATTATTTTTAGTTTGAATAAATATTAATTGAATAATAATAACATACTTAGTATAATCTTACAAATGAGGTTTGGAAAGACAGAATATATAGACACTATGAAGTAAAAAATGTAAAAAATGTAAATTTTCAATGAAAATTATGTAATATAAAGTTAAAATACATGACTCGAAATATTTAAAAATATGATGATACTGAAATAGTATTGCGATGAATTTGATAAGTTGACAAATAATATTAAAATAGTGTTGATTAATTTAGTGCTTTAAATTTGAAAAAGACGCCAAAAGCAAATTTTATCTTTTATATAAATACACAACAATAGACTTTAACGTCTTAACATTTGAGAGACTTCACAATATTCAATAATGAAAGAAAAAAATAGTGAAAGGAGAATAAAGAAAAGTATAAGAACACAATACTATTGGTTCATGATAATCGTCAGAATATAAATGAGTTGGACGATAAAATAGATAGTCACGTGTTAAACTAGAAAGGATACTACAATTAACTAGTCACATAAGAATCTAGAAGAAAATACTACAATCAACTAAACAATATTCAATTTCTCAATTATATTTTTTATACAAACTTTTTTTCTTCAAATTTATCAATACATGAAGATTTTGTTCACTATATGTATACATCTTTGAGAGAAAATGGGGCCCCAAAAAAATTGAGGCCCCAAGCGATTGCTTTAGTAGTCTTATGGTTGAGACAGTCCTGCATAGTTCCTCAATTTAAATAAATTATATTACATAAATTAAAATGGAGAAAGCAATCTTTAATTTTGTTGGGATAATTTTTTTTTGATAAAATGTCTATTCCCTACTCTTTTTTTTTTTTGTTTCCCTTTAATGTCAATATCCACTTTAAAGTCTGACTAAATTCAGATTCATGTCGAAAAGTTTCATAATAGGAAGTAAAATACTCCTTAACCACTACAACAAAAATGATCATTAGTGGCAATTAATTCTTAATTACCGCTAAATATGTATTTTTAGCGACAATTGTCACTCTTTGTATGTCCCTAAAGCCTTTAGTGACATTGATTTTAATGACACCTAACTAATGCCGGTAAAGGATTTAGCACTTTTTATTAATGTCAATATTTAATATCGCTAAAAGTGATTTTTATTGTAATGAACAAAAATGACTTTATACCCATAAGCCTTGAACATGAAAACTCTTGTTAAGAATAAAAAAATATTTACCGCTCCATCACAATACTTGTCCCCTATTTATTCACTACTTGCCCTTCCCTAGCTATCACCTCTATATAATATTGGCATAATCTTCATTGAACTTTGTAGTTCAATTTGGTAGGACCTACTCAAGATCCTTGTGAGAAACACCCCCACACCTTAGGAGTCTCTTATTGTCCTTTAATCTCCATCACTCCATCCATCCAATCTAAATAAATTAATTAGTAAATACATTTAAGAAATTTGTACTACTATATAGTAATTAATTAATTAATTAAGCCTTTCTCATGCTAGAAAAAAAGAAGAAGCTAGAAGTAGTAGTCCACAAAATGATAAGTTTGATCCTTTTCTTGAAGTTTCAAGAAAGTCAATTTCTCTAGACTTTTAGTTAAATTGGATGAATAAAGGAAACTTTTTAGAAAAATCCTCACCACCATACCCAAAAAAGAATGTAAAGTCTAATTAAAGATAACTTATTTTAATCAACTATATTTATTAATTTATTACTTGTGTAGACCCATAGGCCCAGCATATAGTATGAGATGATAAAATACAATATAAATTTTTATGTATTCTTTTTGTGAAAGTCAAAGTCTTTTTTCCATTTTAAAAATCTCTTCCCAATTATTTGGAGTTCAGACAAAAATAACAAAGGACAAAAAGAATAAGAAACAAAATGCAAATTTATAAACTTGCAAAAAAAATAATGTCTCTTTCAACTTTTCTTTTATTAACAATAATAATTTGTTTGTTTATTGTTTTTTCAACTTTCTGGATTAGGTCTTTTAATGATTTAGTTAATTAGGATCATACTCACGAGTTTAACAAAATTGTTGAATAAAGTATATAATATTTAAGTCAAAAGTGATGCATGAATCATGATTAAAGTTTAATTTGGTAGATTTAATTAAGAGAGTCACAATATTCTTGTGATTATTTAACCCCAATTAATCCTTTTTGCCAAAAAAAAAAAGGAGGAAAAAATCTCGTGAAGTGCAGATAATTACAAATAAAAACGGGATGCTGCATACCGTGGTCCTCAGCAAAAGTTGGTCTAACATAATTTTTTCAGATTCGATCGAATTCGACTAATTCAAATTCTAGGTTTATTAATAGAGGCAAAGGTGATTGTGGCTTTTAACAGATATATGGATTTGATAAAACGCAATTGTTTGCAACAAATTTTAAAGTGACAGAAAATAAATTGCAATCACAAATAAAATAGGAAGAAACATGATTTTATTGATCTAGAGAGATTGCGGGTACAATTTTGTTGGTCCCCTGATTCTATCCTAGGTTTTATCCATGATTCGAGGGCCGTTAGTGGCGTATTTCTCGAATTAGGATGATTTAGATTTGACCCCTCTCTATATGAATAATTCATCAATTTGCGGAGTATTCAAGATCTTGATCTCTTTATGGAATTTCCGAGATGCCTTTTAAGAGAATTTAGTACCCTTTATATAGGCATAAACTAGGGTTTAGGGTTGAGTAGCCTCCAAAATCCTAATTTGAGTTGAACACAATTTATAGAGTCTCAACTCGAATCGAACGCATCTTGTAGAGTCCCAAAAAATTTCAATGTCTACAACAATAATTTTAGTTCAAATTCAATATATAGTTATGTTTGAAAAATACACTAACTAGAACTCATTTACAAACACTTGAGTCGTTGTCTAAAAATTTAGAATCAATAAAATTTAAATTCAGAAGCTGCTTATAATCACTATATTAGAGTTTGAAACACGTTTAATGTCAAGAAATTCTATATTTCCAAAAGTTGAATTTGAAATCTCTGATTAACTTCCATTTGATCAGATAAATTTTCAAAAACTACTCACAGGTAAGGATGTTCCTAGATATACCTTCTATGAAAGTACCTTCCAATAATTTTGAATATATCTATCATCTTTATGGTCTTGTGGTCCTTGACTACAAAAATGCTTCACTAAATCAAAATGCTCTCGTAGAGAATCTAGCTTGGAATAATAATTTTGACCATTACCTACCTATAGTTTTAGGATTTTAGAATTTCAAATCATCATTTTAAGAAACTAACCATAACATTTCTTAATTAATTACAACTTCTTAATCATGCAAATAACATGTTAATTTATTTATTGGTTATGAATTTAATCAGGATTTTGAGCTCATATTGTTGATCGGCGAGTTGCATATAAAAATATATATAACACTATAATAACTATACATATTAATAAAAGTGTTAAAAATTTTATCTACATTAATTAATTATCATTAAATTTAATATCGCTATAAATTTTAGGAATATTTACAAAAAGTACTAACTATCGCTCAGAAAAATGAGTTGTTTGCCTTGTTGGAAAGGTCCCCATTCATAGTACTATTATTATATATGATGATCAACTTGTATGTACCAGAAAGACAGTAATACAGATGAGTCACGAGCCTTTGCTTTGCCTTATTATTAGAAGATATTTATTTATTCTTTATTATTCTAAAGTAACAACTATCCCT
The DNA here is from genome assembly GCA_022817965.1 of Solanum lycopersicoides. Taxonomy (NCBI): domain Eukaryota; kingdom Viridiplantae; phylum Streptophyta; class Magnoliopsida; order Solanales; family Solanaceae; genus Solanum; species Solanum lycopersicoides. The sequence continues at coordinate 65,167,537 of CM040619.1, forward strand.
TTTTTTTTCATTAAAGAAAAATCATCAATGAAGATAGATACATCATACATGTAGTACTCAAATATTAAACGCAATAAAACAACTTTAGAATTTATTCCATGATTTACGACGTATTTTTTTTAATAAGATAAATTAAACACTAGTACTCAATCATTGAATACGATAGAAAGGTACTTTTTTGCACTCTTTAATCCACTTCTAGTGTGAAATCGACCTTGCCTAGTATCATTACGCAATATAAAAGATTCCAATCAAAATAATAATCTAAGCTCACGTAAATATAGAGCTAGAGTTTTAGTTATAAATTAATTTCAACATACATAATAGTATTTTTATAATATTTACATTATATGTATAGATAATTTATGCAGAAATTTATAAGTTATTAAAATTCTGAATATGTCTCTGCTCCGATGTGAAGTGAGAGGGCAGGCCAAGGCCCAATTGCCTTCTTTCATCTATTATTGCATGTAGCCAATAAGGCACCCACAGACTAGTGCTATTCTGGTTTAGTTTTCCAGTGTCAGTTCATGTGAAGAGCAACTTTCATGGTCCACCCACTAGCTCTACCCCTGCCTAGCTACTTTAGGCCTTACTTATTTGGATCAATATCAGGAAGTTTTATTCGAGAAAAACGTTTTCTATCAAAATGACATAAATAAATATGATCTATTTTTAGTATATCAATTCGAGATATGTAGTTGAGATGAGTTACCTACCCTGTTATAACTTCTTGTGATATGCAGAGGCGGCTTTTTAGTATATCAATTCGAGATATGTAGTTGAGATGAGTTACCTACCCTGTTATAACTTCTTGTGATATGCAGGGGCGGCATTTTAGTATATCAATTCGAGATATGTAGTTGAGATGAGTTACCTACCCTGTTATAACTTCTTGTGATATGCAGGGGCGGCTTTTTAGTATATCAATTCGAGATATGTAGTTGAGATGAGTTACCTACCCTGTTATAACTTCTTGTGATATGCAGGGGCGGCATTTTAGTATATCAATTCGAGATATGTAGTTGATATGAGTTACCTACCCTGTTATAACTTCTTGTGATATGCAGGGGGGCTCAACATAATTTGAGGCCTAAAGCGAATTTTTAATTAGATGCCTAAATTTTTTTTAAAAATTATTTGTATTTATTTATTTTTTAAAATTTTTAGATGTAAATTATTACTTAATCTATTTTTTTATAAATGATTTTTTCAAATACTTTTTTAAAATATTATTTTTTAAGCAAGATTTGATCAATTCAACATTGAAAACATCATTTTATTGAGAAAGTTATCATATTAATCGAAAATATGGTTCTATAAGTAATAAATTGATAAATTTTAAATAAAGATAAGAGTTAGAATTATATAATCTAATTTAAAAAGTTGATAACTTGATATATCCTATTTTAATATAAAAATTACGAAGAAATTAAAAAATATTTATAATTTACTTTGTTAAACACTTTTCAACTATTGATTCATATTTTTGACAGATTATTACTCTAATTATCAAAGATTTAAAAAAATAGAGTGCATAAGGAGTTAAAAAGATTTTTAAAAAATGTGAGTGTTAGCAAAGAAAATATATAAATTATGAATAATTAATTCTATTTCATGAAAAATTTAATTTAATTTTTTATTTTGTAGAAATTTGAGGCTACCAAAAATTGGGGGTCTAAGACAGTGGCCTAAAAAATTATATGAAAAGTCCGACACTGATGATATGTCATGTGTTAAGATAACACGTTGAGCACATTTAAATTTGACACAAAGATAAAAGTTTTTTGTTCAATTTACGTGATCATTAGGATGAGAATAAATTCATGATTTTTTCATGAAGGAAAATTTAAAACTTAATGGAAATGAGTGTTTATATTTGTTTTTTTCTTTAATTTAATTTAGATGAGACAAAGAATGAATATTCTTGGGGCTAAGTTTAGCCATAGCAATGGGTTGTGGTCCTTTGGTTTAACCAATGAACACTAATTTAACTATTTAAGTTGAAAATGATTGGAAGTGGGACCATTTTTCATTTATGTTATGTTATTACATATGGTCTTGCATTAATTTGAATTAGAGTATGTAAATAATAATTTTTTTTAAAAAGGGAGACTAAAGTTTTAAAACAGGGCAACTAACACATATAATAAATATAAAATTTATATTTGTATGCTATAAAAAAGTTTACATAATTACACTCCATAGCAAATATATAAATGTATAATTCGCTATACATATACAATTAAAGTGAATTGTATAAAATGAAGTGTATAAAACGAGAAAGAGAAAGAGACTTGGGCAGAGAATTGTATAAAACGAATTGTATAATTATAAGTGTATAAAACAATTATATACAATTTAAATTTGTATAAAATGAGAAAGAAATAAAGGCAAAAGAGACTAAGGTAAGAAATATACAATTGAATCGAACTGTATAAAACGAGAAAGAGAGAAACTATATACAATTTGAATTTGTATAAAATGAGAAAGAGAGAAAGGCAAAAGAAACTGGGCAGGGGAGTTTTTATTGTAAAATTATAACTGTATAGGACGAAAATATATGTATTTGCATGTGTATATACAATTTTCTCTCGCTTCATACAAACAGAAACGCAATTTATAAATTTCGTTTCTGTTTGTATAAGCGAGGGTGGCGAGCGAGATTAGGGAGAGTGGCGAGCGAGATTAGGGAGAGGGGAGAGAGGGGAACAAAAATATATGTATTTATACAATTTCCTCTCGCTTTACACAAATAGAAATAATTTTTATACACTTGTGTTTGTATAAAAGTGAGAGAAAGCGAGCGAGAGAGGAGAGTGGCGAGCGAGAGTTTGAGGAGAGAGGTGAATGATAAACAGTTTGTTACGGGATACAATTAAATCAAAGGGTGGTTATAACAATTAATTTAATTTATTAATTTGGTATTATATACAATTTTCCCTTAAAAATACTCCTTTCATTCAATTTTACTTGTCACAGTTTAACTTTGTACATTCATTAAGAAAATATTTACTTTTATTATTAAATGATATTCAGTATTAAAGTCTTTTGAGGAATATCATGCATTCTATATTCCTTTATGGAAAAATTTCATTCCTTAATTTTTCGTTATGGATAGCTAAATTATGTATTTGAAAGTTTAAATAGTTCTTTCGTTGGAAACTTACGTAGATATACACTTTCATTAATTTCACAAAATAATCAATTATTTTGAGGGGGGGGGGGTTGCAACACAACCCATGTGTTTGAGATCCAATAAGATAAAGCACGTGCCAGATGTTCCCCCTCATGTGTTGGTCTTCTTTCATCATTTGATTTCAATTAATTAGTGCAAGTAAGGGTCCATATATAAAATGTGACATTAATTAATTTTGTGTTTATTCAAATTAACACTCTTTTTAAAATCTAAATTGAACTATTGTTTTTATCGTTCACTTTAACTTATTCATCGTTTTAAAATTAAAATTATTATTTTCTAAGGAATATGCAATGTTCAAAATAGATGAGTAAAAATGAACGAAAAAAAATAAATACTTTATGTATTTATTTGATGATAATAATAATATCAAAAGTAAACGCTAAATTTTTTTTTATTTATAAAAATGATCAAGTAAGATGAAAATTGAAAATTAGATCGTGTATTAAATATATAGTAACAAAAAACTACCACATAAATTAAGTGGGGTGAGGGTGGAGTAGGGTTCTAATTAACTACGTTCGATTAGTATTATCTTGCCTAATTAATTATAAGTAGTTGATTTGACTGTGGCTTATACAAAAATATCCAAGCAGATAATTAGGCAATGATGCTAAATTCCACAAATATTCAAATTCTTGGTTTATTGCCTAATTATCATGTCAAAATTAGGAATCTTGTTGGGTTACCTGTCAAATGCAAACACAAAGTTATGTGTCATACTTTTCTTTTTGAGTATGTGGTCGTCGATGGCTGCGTACTAAGCTAGTTATCATGAAAACTAATTAATTAACATGATAATAATTGTTATTTGTTCACATTATAATATATTCAACGCGTTTTAATGTATCCCAATTAGAATTATTGTTTGCGTGTTATATTAATTTGACTGAAACTCATTGCAATATTAATTTAGTAGTAATTCGTAATCAATAACTCATTAAAACTAGCTTGATATATATAAATTGAGAAATATTATGTACAAGTAAAGCAAACATAATATTAAAGGATAGAGTTTTTTTAACCCTCTCCCCATATCCGATTTAAAAATAAAATCCATATCACAATTCACATGGCTTATACCAAAATCTCAACCAGAGTCATAAATACAGATTTGTGAATATTATCATGAGATGAAGAAAATATTATAGCTCTTCTCTCGAGAATTAAAGTGCTTCATAAAATGATGAATCTAAATAAATCAAAAATTTAAAATAAACATTAAAAAGTATCGAGCCTAAATTATTACTATTATTTTTTAAAGAAAAAAGACAGAATTGTGGGAAGCTAGTCTAAGTTTGAACAAGGTACTTGTTATTTAGTGCGACCAAAGTCACTAAGCGTTGAGAGGCTTGCACATGATACACGACCAATGCGTCAAAGCAACATCATTGGAAAGTAGTCAAATCACATTATACACCTCCCTTTCATTTTGCTTGACGCTCATTATGATTTGTACGACTTGATGTTTTTTTTAAAATATATATATTTATTTTATTAATTATACCTAAAAGATAACTATTATTTTCTGTTAATATTTAATAATTAAAAAGGATAAATATCAAAAGAAACTAATAAATTTGTATCGATCTACTATGACATGTAATAAGAACAATATATAGCTAGTGAAATTAACGGCTCGACGGGTGGATCTTGCAGTCAAGCTCCCTTCTGCCTTTGCACTCGAGGGCCAATCTCCGTCCGGCCCGAGGAAACCTTTGCATGCCTCCGTTACCTTTTGGGAGGCCTACGCCCCATAGAAACTGTCTACCTGAGACTGGCCCTTGGCCCGTAGGTCCTAACACAAGGTTAGAATTCTAGCCCTTCCAGAGTGGTATCTCACTGATGGCTGCCCCCCCCCCCCCCGGAAGGAGGCCTTCTTCGCCTTCCACCTAAGCTGCGCAGGAAAGGCCCAAAGCCAATCCCAGGGAACAGTGAAGCTTCATACGGTCTTTCTGTCCAAGTGAAGGTAGTCCGCATCTTCACAGACATGTCTATTTCATCGAGCCTCTGATGATGATATACATACCTTATTATTATTTCTTGAAGATAGAAAAATCGTTCTTGAAAATTACTACGATAAGCAAGTATAAGAAAAAAAAAACTATTTTAGTATGAAGGCCAAATAAAATGTAGATATTTTGAAATTGTATTTTTCTTAATTCAAAAAAAGAAAAAAGAAAAAAGAAAAAATAATACAAAACTCCACTAGCTTCCATCCCACAGCCTGCCAAGATTGCAAAATGGAAATCTAGTGGGTCCAGGAAAGAACATGAGAATACCAGTGAGGCATGCACCAAAATGAATCTCAAAATTAAGATATAGCTGTCGGTCAAAAAACACAAAAAAAAAGTCAAAATTAAATCAATCAGAATAACTATACCCCAAGTATGAAAACGGATAAGAAAAGTGTCATTTTGTTGAGATATGTTCCAATATACATTCAAGATTTGGGAATTATATTGTCATATATACAGCTAACATGTTGCTGTAAAAATCAAATCGAATGAGTTTAAAATCTTCAAAACTTATTATTTTTATTTAGTCGAGACGATATGCGTTGTTAGAATTTTTACTTTCATTTCTGTGCATATTTTCATGGAAAGACATCTTAAATATCTTATAAGCTCTTGCGTATTCATAAAGATTAGAGATTATTATCTCGAATATTTCATAAACTTAATCCCTTTCATAAAGAAGTTCAAGACATCAAACGTGCATAGTCATTGTCAAAGCAGTCGTCTGATATTTCTAACGATCGAATATGTCGTATGAAGGTCTAAATCAAATTATATCTAACATCCCTGATAAAGAGGTTTAAATATAATATTTTATTTACGATTATAATTTATTTTTCATTACTTTTAAATTTATAGCAAATATTGACATTTTAATATTTTTACTAATTTTCATAAAATTAAGAGCTTGTTAAAGTATTTCAGAGTGTATATGGACACATGGTAAGCCTAGAGTATTCTAGTGCTCTATTTTTCGTGAATCCACAAAAGCAAAACAGGAAAAAAAGAATGAGAGAGTACAATTAGTTTGCTCGATCTCAAGGTCGCCTTAATTTATATAATGTTATTTAATTTAATACAGTTTCATAAAAATATAAAAAATTTAAAATTTATAATTTGAAACATGTAGCTATTAATCATCGATCTTATTAAAATAATAAAATTAACATTTTAAAGTTTAATTATAATCAAATGTAAAAAATTATTATTATTTTTCAAACCAACTAAAAACAAAGCGCGTATCGTAAACTAGGAGATAGTACAATGTTTATTACAAGTAGTTATAATAATGTTCCATAAAGGTTGAAACAGAAACCCTCACTCACTAATGAAATAGAGTATTCAAATGTGTTAATGATTTAGCGCAATAAGCCACTTCTTTTCTCAGGTGATAGATAACAAGGCAATGTGCATATATTCATTTAATTCCCATGTAAAATTATTTGCATTTTAATTATCAAATTGAAGAATATAAGCATAAAGGAAAATGAAAAAGTAGACAACATGTGTGATGTTAAGAAAGTGCTTCTTGATATTCATGTCTGTTTACAAATTAGATTCATCTAACGTATAACATATCACATTTGTATAATGTATACTCTTTCCCTTTGATTAACAAAGCATATAATAAAATATATTCATTATAGGAAAAATTACATGAATTGATACATTTTAATAAATAATTATTGATTTTAGCAATACTTTTTATTTATTACCATTTATAGCAATACAATGTTAAATCTGCAATATGTATTAAAAGTGAATTATGTATGCAATATGTTTGAATTATATATGAATTATAATTATTTTTTAAAATATATTATGTTTGTTTGGTAAAAATTTGACACATTGTATTAAAAGTGTATTAAAATGTGTGATAGATGAATTATCTATCATTAAAATTTATATTATATGTGAATAAAAAGTTGTTCTTTGTAATATGAATTAAATTTGTATTATAAATGAATTAAAAGTGATCAAGTGAAAAAGAAATATAATTGCTATAAATGGTAAATATTTTTTTATTATAGTATATTTATGTAAGTTTCCCTTTATTATAAGTAGTAGTTTCTACTTTCTACGACTTTTCCCGCACCCAAAGGGTCGAATGTTTCATTGATTGATGTGGGCCCCAATGGGATAAGTCGACATATTGTGGCGGAGCTAGAATTTTTATCTAAGAGGCGTTAAAATATAAAGAAATAATCTCGTATAGAAGTCAAGGAGTATCAACATGTAATATATGTACATCAAAATTTATTTTTACTCCAATAATGTAATTTTTCGACGAAGAGATTTCTTCTACATGTAGCGCCGCCGCCTCTATAGGGGAATGTATAATGCATACAACCTAGATCTCAAGTTTTGACTTGACACGGAGTTGAGAGTTGAAGAAAGTAAATAAGACTTTTAATTTATATGGTTCTAAACAAAATATATATGGAATATATTGTGTCGTTAGAAAAGTAATGAGACATTTTTTACAAAACCAAATAAGATTATAATAAACAAAGTGAAATGAAGAAAGGATTACTTATTATTCAGTAAATATACTTTGATTCAGAAGAATTTCAAATTATAAAAGAAGAAAATATAGCAAAAACTAGCTGAAATATTTTATACTTGTGGTGTAAGACTTGTAACTAGGAATAATCACTTTACGGATCATGGGAGGTAATATATTTTATTTTCAAATTTCACATATTACGAAAAATTATATATAGATATCTTCTGAATAACAATCATAAATAAAATAAATTGCGATGTATAAAACTTAAAACTCACAATTTAATAGGTTAATTTCATAGTTTTCGGTGCTAGAATTAAAGTTGGAACGATAAAATTAGAGCAAGTATAAAGTAGAGAGTCCACTGAGACAGACCGTTATTGGGCTTTTCATTCTTTTTGGGCCTCATACTATGTAGAATCGTTTTGCTGGCCCATCCAGCCCATAACGAGCGGCCATAAAAAGTATATCTGTATTTATAGTTATAGTTTGCATAATTGCGCTTCATAGAAATTTTATGTTTGTTATGGAGCTTTTGATTTGTATAATTCGCTAGATACATCAAGTTTTATATAAATTGTTCAGATTTGTATAAATTCATTTATACATTATAAGGTGTATAATAAGATCTATATTAGTATAATTATAAGCGTATAGGACGAAAATATATGTATTTGTATTTGTATTTACACTTTCTCTCGCTTTATACAAACACAAACCAATTTTTATACATTTATATATATCGAAAATGACTAATTGTATACGAAATCATATGACAAAAAAAGAAAAATATTTGTTGCGAATTATAAATAAAATAAGGGCAAATGACAAAAATCACATACTTTTAAGGTAAAATTACCATCTGTCCCTTATAAGTTTATAATTACAAAAAACCCTCAAACTGATACAATATAGGCGCTGATACATCAATCTGATGCGCGAGATACATTAATCTTGAAGCAAGATATATTATATTTTATACATGATACACTAATTTAGTGTATATTTTATACATGATACACTAATTTGATGCGCGAAATACATTAATCTGATGTGCGAGATACATTAATTTGATGCGTTGATACATTAATCAGATGTGTGAAAATGAGGGATTTTGGAAATTTGTAAAACTAATAGGGGATAATGGTAATAAGAGAACTTAAGAACGAGATTTTGGAAATTTCTGTCATTTGTCCATTTATGGCTATAACACTTAATTTGAACTAATAGTTTGCTATTATTGATAATTGAGAGAGTGTTGTTGAAACGGGCTAAGTGTAAATACAAGTCCAGTCCAGTCCGGGTTCCGAAGGTCCATCATAAAATCGAAGCCCTATCGACCCGGATTCATTTCTTCGAACTACAACAATTGGGGATTTTGAGATTTGCTCGATTAGCAGTAAGAAAACCAGAAGTCTGCCTGATGGATAAGCAGGAAAAGAAGGAGAAATCAGAAGGATTGAATTCAGAATCCAGTTTGATGCGAAGTGAGAACGAAGAAACGGAGTCTAACGAGGATCGCAGCTTGAAAATCGTAGAGAAGGCTATGATACCGGCATCATGTTCCAATGTCATTGAAGAGGAAGAAGCTGAGATTTTGACGAATATCGAAATGGTAAGTGGAAATTGCAAGGAAGTAAAGTGGAGGAAAAAAGGACCATATTATTGTGACCGAAGAGGATCTGGCAGTGGCTGAATTACTCATGTGTATTGCTGTTAGTTGTTATTTGGATTGACAGTCACTAGAGAAAGCATGTTTAGGTAGCATTTAGAAGTTAATGTAAATTGTACTAACGTGTGGTTGATTAATCGGAGTCCTTCTCGATTTCGTTGTGCAGGTGTCAGGTGGAACTGACAATGGTTTCAAAAGCTTCTGCAGGGACATGTTTCCGGTAGTCTGAAATTGCCTGCTGTAAATTGTCGAGTAGATTTTTGCAACTTGCATATTACTGCTTATTCTTTTACTTGTTGCATTGCCAGCTTTCTTCCGAAAACTAGCATCGTCTTTGATGTTTGTCTTGACATATAGGTTAAGAGGTTTCTTTATTTTTTGTGTTATCTCGGTGGTAATGCAGGAAATATAAAACTAACAGTTGAAAAGTTAGTTTAAGGAAAAACACCACATTTGCTTGTTTGTTTATTATAATTTGTTTAATCACTAAAACCAAACTTCAAAAGTTCTTTTTTTCCCATCATGGTGTTATATCTAACTTGAAAAACCTCAAAAAAATTCCTTCGCCTTATGACAAGTTCTCCTTTTGTTAATAGGACTCACATTGATCCCAACTTTTAGATTGGTTGAATTGGGTTGTGCCCAAATTGATGTGCTGATGAATGTATTCCCAACCTTAGCTGCCGATTTTGGTTTTACATTTTATGGTCTAAATTTGATAGCCCTACTCTTCATGTAATAAATAACTATTACTACCAAACTAACTTCTGCTTTATATTTTGGCCCCTTTAGCCGAGGCTTTATCGGAAATAGACACACTACACTCTCCAGACTACACTTGTGGGTCTATCTGCAAATAAGCTTTTCCTTTTTAAGAAATGAAAATGGAGAAAAAACTAGCTAGAGTCACTTTGTAATAATTGACCTACCAGTTAACGTGTTACAAAGTTGCTCTAGATGGTCATTTCTGCATTTTTTGTTGAAGCAATACTTGCCAATTGGCTGACCATTAGAAAATCCAGGGAATTAACTAGCAAACCAGATATCCTGATCTAGATAACTATAAGAAGAAAACACAAGATTGACCTTGAATAGGTGTATTTAAATAATATCCAGCTGATAAAAATGTCTTCAGCTCTTGCAGCCCATTGTCTTTGTCAACATTCTCAAGTACCTTACTAGACTTCCTCCCTCCTCCATCCCCAAGTATTCACTCATCTCTCCTTTCTGTTTTCGTTTCATTAGTCCTTGATAGCTCATCAGTTTGGCACCATTACTTAAGTTGTTTTCATGAAGGGGACTTTTGAATGCACACTGAGGCCTGCACCACATGATGATGTATACGTGCACAAGCTCCTTTTCACAAGGGCATCTCATTATATTATTTCATGACCTACTTTTGGCGAAAGTGCAGTTGCTAATGTCTTTCTTGTGGTGAATCTAGTATATAAAAAATTTGTTGTCCAACCCTGGAAGAGTATAATCTTTCCCCTAAAATAAATAAATAAACTACTTTGCAGATTGTACAGTTGAGTTGTTTCCTTCCTGCTGTTTACTGGGGATATGTTACTGTTATATGGTTGTCTTTGGATCTGTATGTGAGAGTTCTTTTTTCTCTGATTCTCTTGGGTTCTGTGGACCCTTGCAAGCTGCATTCATTCATCACCATCTATTTCTGATTTAAGTAGTTTATTGTTGTATATTTTGGCCCCTATCTGTTTTGAGTTGCAAGGTTAAGCTGTACTCTGTTTTATATTAATTTGAAAGTTATTGAAAATATTTCATGTGTCTTAGAAACCATAATCCTTATTAAATGTTGAGCTTGTGATCTATAACATTGCTGTTTTCTTCTTCTTTAATGCATTAGGAGGACAAAGCGAAGGAAAAGGAAAATGTGGATAATACTAAAGCTATGGATATTGGTGATTCTGATCCTGTTGAAGTCTTTGATAATGCTGTTCTACGAAGGCTTCTTGTGAGTTGAAGTAATATGATTTGCAGTGATGTTTTTCCATAATCCAAAAAATGGATTGGCTTGGTCCTACATCTTTAATATTCACTATATGATCTCAGCGGGGGCCCAGGTACTTTGATACTCCAGATAAGAGTTGGGGAACATGCTATAATTGTGGTGAAGAGGGTCACGCTGCAGTTAACTGTACTTCAGCTAGACGTAAGAAGCCATGCTTTGTTTGTGGGAGTTTCGAACATAATGCTAAACATTGCGCAAAGGTTAGTGAAGAAAATTGCTTACTCTCAAATGGAATATGTGACCTCATACTGCTTGTGCTATCTTGCTTATTAGTCTTCTCAACTTTCGTTCAATTGGTCAAGGATAATTTATCATACTTGGCATATTCTTTTATATTAATGCATTGAGGTGAATGAGCATTTAGGAAGTTTCATTCTGCACATACAAACCGCAAATATGTTGACGAGACTTAAACAGACTGGTAAGTTACTAAGATTCTTTTAGCATTATGTCTTGGTGCAACTTTCATGTCATCCTGTAGTATTCCTGCTTCCAGTGCTAGGCTGGGACTTGGTAATTTCTTAGAATTGCTATAGGAGTAATGTTAGTGTATCCTTTAGAATTTTCATTGGGAGAAGACTGCATTGCTGGACTTTATGAGAAAACATCTTGTAGGTTGAGGAGCTTGTTGTTTGTGTATATGATGCATAAGATGTTATTTACATATACAGACGGCTTTGTCTTGTCAATTCAACTTATTTAAGCAGTATCACAATTGAGTTTAAACTCTTATATCTCTTCCCTGTTGCCCTTCTGTCTCCTAGTTGTTGGGAGAGTTTTTGTTTTGATGGTAGATCTATTTATGAGCCTCAAATCCCATTAAATCTAGATCTTTAATCTCAAGAGACAACATAAATTTTATGTTAGATGGAAGAGTCGTATTGAAGATTGGTTATGCTTGCAAAATAAAGCACATTGGGCCAAGCGTTATGAAGTTAACCTGCATTTTCTTTTATTCTAAGATGAGTAACTTTGCTGAAAGGGGTCATTCGCTGGGCACTGAGTGAACGAAGAGAGGAACCCCTTCTGCTCCTTTGTCACCTTCAACTACTTATGTATTACTCTCTCTGTTCCAATTTATCCAACACTAAACTTTTGGGGAGTCGTACATTTTTGAATAAGTAAATTATTTTTATATCATAGTGATTTTTATGTAGATTCTAAATATTCAAGTTGATTTTTATACTCTGACCCCCTCCCCCCCTCCCCGATAAATAAAGTAAAATAAAAAAAATGGCCTTTCTTTTTGGAAAAGAGAGGGTGTTCGCTAGCAAGTTTTCCTGTTCTACTGTTAAAATGTTGGTGAT